>CM064495.1:44890184-44975184 GCA_032716605.1 Paralithodes platypus
CTGGAGATCCGTAACTTTGTAATGTCAACAAACACGGCTGCTGCAGGTGGAGTGATCGGTGGCCTTAAGCGGATTGTGGCCGGTTTTGGGGGCTATTCATTCATATGATCCTTTATTTTGTTAGTTTCCTCGCTAGACCTCCATCAAGTTTAGAAATACACCCCCTAGATCCCTCTTCAAGATGAATTTGTACATTTCTCTACCGAAAAATGTCCCGGCCGGTTTCTCTTAAAATTAAAGGCTCGCTATAGCTCGCCAGAACAAAATCGACACCTAAATGGCACGAAAGGTCTTAATATTGACAAAGAAATGGGGCGAAAGGTCTTAAAATCGACAAATTAATGGAAGGAACGTCTTAAGATCTCAAAACTAATATGCTAAACACGAGGGAGAAGGAGGTCCATAAAAAGCGAGTAGTACCCCCTTAAGCGGATTGCGTAAATTAGGGTACGGTGCGGGAGACTCGATGATACAAGGCAGGCGGTACATGGTCACTTTGTATAGCCTTGGAGTCAAAGTATCCAAGTAAAAAAAAAAAAAAAACAATAAAAAAAAAACCCCAAAAAAACACACACACACACAAACTTACACACACACAATAATACTAATAATACTAATGATAATAATAATAATAATAGCACCAAAGTTAAGTGCATTATCTGACAATTTCCAGTTCTAAACATACTATTATTCACCTTGTATTTCATAATCTAGCATACCCATGTTCATCACAAAAGTAAATCACAATAATACTTCAAAATATTATGGTAAACTTGTAGAGGCCGAGTGGTTATGGTGCCCGACTCTCCCAAATATACCTGGAGTGAGTGGGTTCGAATCCTGGTCAGGATACCTCTCTCCCAATTTGTAGAGGATTCCAGTCTCCTATTCAACTAGACGCTAAAGCCACTCGTGTGACATTGGGCTTAACAAATTCTGAGCCTGGGTAGTCTTCCACTGGCTCAATTTCCTGATTCTTTTCTGCCTTTGCATTCCGTCGTACGCATTTGCTAAGCTATGTATAGTTATGCTCAAAATTCCCATCCCATTTTCACAAATTTTACGATATTTTCTTCGCTTGACAAAACCAAAATATGAATTAAACTTTACTGTGCAGGCTTTGTTCATGCGTAGGCCTATTAAGACCTATATTCGAGTTACTTGAGAGGTATACCCAAGTTCATAGTGTGGAGGTAGGACACAACTTCTGAGCGCGACTGTACATTAGTCATACAAGTTCTCGTGCACTGAAGGAATTATAGTGTACGGTTGCCCGCAATCCATTCCTTTCAATCGTGTTCTCCAGTCGTCTCATAAGTAAGTTCTCGAATTCGGCTTTGGTATTCTCTTTTTGCAAAGCGGAAAAAATCATCGTTATATAAAGTATATTTTCGTGAGTGAGGCGTGCGTGTGTGGGTGCTATTTTTTTTTTTTTTTTACCTTTGTTTGCCAATTGGTAAAGCAAATATGTCTCTTTCTTCAGAGATGATATTGATGACTTATTTGAATAGCGAGTTGAGAAAGGAATTATCAAACATCATGTACACTTGCCTTGGGTAATTACAATGATCCTGAATTTAATTATGTGGAGAGAGAGAGAGAGAGAGAGAGAGAGAGAGAGAGAGAGAGAGAGAGAGAGAGAGAGAGAGAGAGAGAGAGAGAGAGAGAGAGAGAGAGAGAGAGAGAGCGCGTATGGGGTAAGGGAAGTAATACACAAAGCTGCTCTAACCCTCACTGCTTGCCTCCGTGTCACTGCCCTCAAAGTACCATTGGTGGGTGAGATACCAATCAACCTGGTACACAGGGGTGACTGTATTATACAAGTTATCAAAAATTACCTTCGTCAGTGCTAACCCTAGCTAATCAATACCAACCTACCCGATTCAGAAGGGTAAGCAGTTGATTATGGGCAGCGTCCCTGTTTGGGGTTCTTACTAGGGCCGTTAGATTTGCAATCAGCAATATTAACTACTACATTACCAAAGCATATTAACAATTGAGCATGGGATAATGTTTTTACTCAGGTGTAATATAGTCAATTACATAAAGGCATAACTAAATATGAAGTTGTATATAGTTGATCATTATATAATGAGTGCAAAGTTATCTTCAGACTCATGATTTGTCACAATTGATTAATGTGAACTAATGCATCCTACATACCACGGTATATAGGCTATACACTGAATACTAATAATGTCACATTGCAAACCACTGCTCCTCAGGTTCGTTATTCATCGGCCAACGTCTTATATCTTAGACTACAGCAGGCTTCCTCATTCTTGGCACCCACCTGTACATCTTATACATCGAGGTTGGAGGTCAATCGCCTGACAAAAGGACAGAGGCCTCGTGAATATAACATGAGAGCGGGAGACAAATGACGCTGGCTTTTCTACATATGTTCTGAGCACAGCCACCCGTCAATGTTTATGGCGTGTGGCCGGCGGGTGAGTGAGGGACGAGGCTGGGGACGAGTACACATGCATATTTCACTGTAACTTTGTGGCTTTCCGGGCGAGATAAAGTACCTGCCCAAATACTGACTTAGAGACAAGCACGCATGCCTAAATGCTCAACTAAATTTGGCTTCTAATTCTAAATTGCCAAATTTAAAAATAACTAGTTGACATCCATTTCCCCTTTGCAAATTAACACTCATTTCCTTAGTCAACGTTCCTTGTGAGATAGGAAGAACCCGTCTCACAAGTTAAAGTATACGGCTTCAAAGATCTGAGACTTAAATGAAAACAAAAGTAATACAAAACTGTCTATACGAATATATAAAATGTTCTTTATATAGTTATATAGATATAGTTACTATAGATATAGATAGATAGATAGATAGATATAGATATATAGATGGAACTATACTGTATATATTACATTTGGCTAGAATAAGATGGGATGAGGTGAAGACATGCTAGAAAACGCTAGATCAAGTTATTTGTCTGAACGGTGGAAAGCAATCCCTTAACCAGACGTCACATATTCGGTCTGACACGGAGTTCAAAGTCTGGAGTTAAAGAATTGGATGGGGACAAGCCGTGAACTCCCCGGACACACTGCCGCTACCCATGCCACCACACCATTCACTCACATATAAACATTGCGGTGGTGAAAGGGTCCCGTCGACTTGTTGGAAGCTTTGCATAGAGCAATGTATGTGAATAGTCGGTCGCCGGTCAAGGGTATCAATTGAGGGGGGGGGGGGGGGTTTGCTCCTTAATGGTGCTTTTGACTGCTTGTTGACATGCATCAAAAATTCTAGTATTGAGGTCATTGACTCTTAATGGTGTTTTTGACTGCTTGTTGACATGCAACAAGAATTCAAGTATTGAGGTCATTGACTAAGTAATTATTATAGAATATATAAATAAATTGTACATCTATTTTCACCAAAATATACAGAAAACATCACTGCCCATAAATGTACATAAGCTACCTGAGCTTCTATCAACCACACTGCGTATTTGATATTGAAATTCAAGAACAAATATAAGTTCAGGTGAACATCACTTTCTCGTGACACACATTTTTTGTATGACTATGGTATTAGAAATGTTGCACTATATGTCGTTATATATAGGGGATTTTGCATGAAATACTTACATTGACTGATAAGAGGCATTGTGACATTGCAACTCTATATTTCGTGTAAGTGATTACATGAACGTATTACAATTAGTTATTTTCTTGTTTTGGGCATTTCGAAGAATGTAAGAATTGTGGCGATTACTCATAAAAGTTAAAGTACAAATGTTTCCCAAATATATATAGTAAAATACTGCATCAAAGTAGTAGTATACGGTACGTGATATAAGAACTGTCCATGTAGGAAACGACCCGGTAATAACCTTTAGAAAAGATATATAAGAAACCAATCTATCGGACCTTGTATTTGCGTCCAGTGTAACGAGCCGAACTGTACGTATACTGTTGTTGGTGATGAAGAATGACATAAGCTTTGTTGTTGTCGGTGCGTCTGTACCGTGGGAGAAGGACAGCTGGCAGGAGGACGCTAATGAGTGAAGGGTGGAGAGATACTAGGGTGGACGGACAATTTTTTTACGGTGACGCAATTTGGGGGGGGGGGGATTCGAACACATGGTAAAGAGTTTATCGGTGTGTGTGGGTGTGCGCGCGTGCGTGCATGTGTGCGTGTGTGTTTTTTTTTTTTGTATAGGTAACTTGACAATTAATTCTTCAGACCATAATTACACTAATCATCAACCATTCAAATAATAATAACCGTCATTAATGGCAAAGACGAAAATAGGGGCATATTTCTTGACTTGGGGTTATAAAGAATATATTTTAAAGGCTCCCATACCCCCACGGGCTTGCAGTGATAATAACCTTTACCCCTTCGTACCTGATGGGTAAAATGTCGTTCATCCCCACCCCTCGGTAAGTAGTGAAGAGCCTCTCCCACCCGTACTCATGGTTGTAAAGTATAGAAACTCCCTCATTCCCATCTCTAGACTGTACTGAAGAGTGCCCCCTCCTCCCCCCCCCCCCCCCCCCCGCCTATTCTGCGCTCATAGACACCCCCTTCTCCCCTACATTATGGCTGGCCGGTGTCACTCGTGGACGCTATGTAATGGGTTGTAATGGGTTAGAGTGGGCAGTGTGAGGAATGATAAGGGGAGGGGGAGTGGGGGTGGAGGGGTACCTGGGAAGCGAGGCAGCCTCCCATATATGTCGCAGGGTAATGGGGGGGCTGGGGAAGTGATCCCGTAGAGGTGGGAATGCAACAGCTGGGGACGAAGAAAAGGGGACAAGAAGATGATGAAAAGAAAAGGACAATGTAAATGAAATATGGAATCAATATTTATATGAGGAAGGTGAATAGAGAAGCTGTGTAACATATCATATACAAAATGGGAGCTTAAAACCTAGCATAACAATGTCAAGAAAGACAAACCTAGCATAACAATGTCAAGAAAGACAAACCTAGCATAACAATGTCAAGAAAGACAAACCTAGCATAACAATGTCAAGAAAGACAAACTATATTTATACAAGCTCTAAATATATTTCAAAGCTTCACTGCCTATTTAGCTTTCATGGTGTGCACGTGTGTAATAATACGCTTAGGTTTGGTATGTCTGTCTGTCTGTCTGTCTGTCTGTCTGTCTGTCTGTCTGTCTGCGTGTGTGTGTGTGTACTTACTCTAGTTGTACTTACTCTAGTTGTATTGCGGGAGTGAGCATGCTCGTTATTTCCCGCCTCCTGTATGTGTAGGTGTTATATGTATCGTTGGAATGGCTGTGGATGTGTGTGTAGTCTGTATTTTTTAGCCAATTGGCGACATCGGAAACGAAGGCTTAGGGTGGATCTGTATGGTACCATTCTCACTATAGACGGTACCGTCTCGCCCGAAGGCTTAGGTAGCCATCAGCTTAGGTGAACCATATGATACCCATCTCGCCTTGTACCATTTTTGCCAACCCCAGATGGGACGTCACAACGTCGTCCACTTATTCCAGGTACCTATTTACAGCTAGGTGAACTGAGGCTAACACATGAAAGGAGACAAGCCCAATTTGTCTCCGCCCGGCCGGGGATTGAACCCCCGACCCCTCGTGTGTGAGACGAGAGCTCTACCTACTAGGCTACGGGCTGTGTATGTGTGTGTGTGTGTGTGTGTGTGTGTGTGTGTGTGTGTGTGTGTGTGTGTGTGTGTGTGTGTGTGTGTGTGTGTGTGTGTGTGTGTGTGTGTGTGTGTGTGTGTGTGTGTGTGTGTACCTATATTCACGTACCAAGAGGTAAGATGGAACAGAAATCCTACCCAAGTCGGTCCTGGAGAGTGAGTGATGTGTACCGAAGAAAACGCAACTACCACCTCCACCCCCTCGAGGCCCCAACGATCGCGAGTATTATTTCAGGCAACCCAGTTATCACCAGTTGTACAAACAGCAAAATTATTACAGTTACGCCTCGGTCTGATTATCTTCGCAAAATGATAATATAACAACTGTTCTATCCATAGCCTGAAACACGGTGTGCACGTAGACACATATACTTACTTACTATACTACGACCCCCTTTCTCACTTATGTTAAGCCCCAGTAGTTTTGAGATTTTAAGACATTCACCCCATTAATTTTGCGATTATAAGACCTTTCGTGCCATTCAGGTGTCTTTATTTTCCTATCAAGCTATAGCGAGCCTGCAAATAGAAGGAACCAGTTTTTGGCCGGGGCATTTTGCTACCGAAAAATGCACTAATTCATCTCGAAGGGTGGGTGTTCGCGGTACGGTATTTTTATAACTTTATGAAAGTCTAGGGAGGCGAATAAATGCATAAATAAAATATAATAAAATTCTCCCCTTAAGAAGGATGGAGAGGGGTTGGGGGTATTATCCACTGTTAATCAAACGCTAAATAGAAGTACTGACTATGCTTCATCAAATTACGTTCGTTCGTTCACAAAATGTCTACATGTTCGTGCTTTCTATGGCCTTGGCTTTGACTTAACATAGAAGCCAAAGCAGGAGAGGGAACTTTGGCTATTGACGGTCCGAATGGTCAAAAGTGGGTTGCAGAGAATCCACGCCCACCCCGCCCACCTCTATGTGCAACACCTCTTCCGTAATGACCGCCTCCGTCACTCACTCGCTGTCGCACGCCCGTCAGGACCCACGCTGACGGGGGCGCTGACGGGGACGGAAGGAGGGATTATGAGAAAGTGTACTGGGTTCATAATTTACCTATACTTCGTTCATCTTAACCCCTTCTGTATTCGAGACGTCTTCCTCATATTATGGCTAGTATTAGACGATTTAATATAGTTTTGGAAGGATATATGGACAGAAAAGAGTTGAGACGGTATTTACCCTGTTTACTCTCATAGGTCCCTCCTAATCTTAATAAAAGTTTAATAAGAGCCAGAATGACGGTATATATACTAAAAGGGTTAACCGGGCGAGAAATGCCTATGTTATGCTTTCGACTATATTACAATTCTGGAATAAACCACCAATTATGAAAACTATATATAATAATGCAAAAATCATAGTTTCTTATTTTCCAATTAAGCATCGGGAAATAAGATAGCGTAATGCATAAATGCGGGGAATTTCGGTGTGAGTATCCTATGTTCGAGTCCTCAGAGTGCCACATGTACTTGTTGATTTCATTAATTGAGTTTAGAAGTAAAGTTGGTTGGTGATAAAATAGTAATTATATTATATAATTATTATTAATAATAATAATATTGTTATTATTATTATTTGTATTATTATTTTTGTCTTTCATTTATTTTACACAGCTAAGATGGACAGAGTCTCTTCGTACTCCAGCTTGCATATCTCTTTTAAACACAAAGCTCACTGAATGCTTTGATAACATTTGGTCGACTTGGAGACATGACGTAAAACATTAACATTAGCATTATGAAAGACACCAAGTAGCCGCCTTATTATCTGCCAAGCTTACATGTTGTCACGTTGGCCACCTCACGTTTTGTTTTTATCTTTCTCTCCCTCTCTCTTTGGCTTGTATCCATTCGGCCCCATTCAGCCTATTGTTTTAAAATATTTACCCCCATCCAGGTGTCAATATTTTCCTGGCGAGCGGTAGCGAGCAAGCATATATTTGTTTTGACAGCAAGCTAAATTTGTACATTTCTCGATAGAAAAATTTCTCCGGCGAAGCCGGATTTCTCCATACAATGCTGGCTCGCTTTCGCTCGCCAGGATAAAATCGACACCTGGATGGGGATAAACGTCTTAAAAACAGTTGGCTGAATGGGGCCGAATGGACACAAGCCAGGGAAAGAGAGAAAAGGAGAGAACAATAAAAAAAAGCCGGTGACCCCCCTTAACATTAGCAGTGTGAAGAAGGATACCAAGTAGCTGCCTTATTATCTGCCTAACTTACATGTTAGCACGTTGCTCATTAATCAGAATTACTTAGTTTATTCTCGATCGTCATCCTTATAATCCTTTTTCATAACCTTTCAGTTGGTTCAATAGAGCTAGATTATTATTTCCCTTATGATATATTCACTACATAAGAGAGTAGGCTAATATGTTCATGGACGTATATGTATTCACTACATAAGAGAGTAGGCTAATATGTTCATGGACGTACATGTATTTCTCTGCCAATCCCTGCGTTTCCCTTTTCATTAAGTATACAATATGTCTCAATAATTCCGGAGTTTTGATTGTGACTGCACGATCAATATAAATAGTTCGCCTAAGATCATGATGGTAATGTAGGTGAAGTTTGGAGAGAGGGACATCATCGCAACGCTAATCCCACGTAAAACAAATATTTCAAGACACAGATATTTATAAACACATTGTATGGTGTGTGTGTGTGTGTGTGTGTGTGTGTGTGTGTGTGTGTGAGGGGGGGGGGGGGGGATATGGTACTCTTTTCTCACTCATACTTTGGGGGGGGGGATTATGTACTCTTTTCTCACCCATACTTGGGGGGGGGGGAGGGGGATTCTGTACTCTTTTCTCACTCATACTTGGGGGGGGGAGGGGGATTCTGTACTCTTTTCTCTCATACTTAGCCCCATTAGTTTTGAGCAAGACGACCCATCTCCCCTAAGCAGCCATTACATGCGCCCTTTAATCATTAACATTCCATGTTAATTTTTTCCTAGCGAGCGATAGCGAGCCTGACATCTAAGAGGATCCGGCCTTCGGCCTGGAATGTTTTTGTATTGAAAAAGCGTCCTCGAAAACAAAAAGGGTTAATAGATACCCATGTTTAGGAATACGGTACTCAATGGTTTACAACACAAGGTATACAATACCGTAAACAAACTAGCACAACTCTCCCTACAGCTGGCGTTAGTGGGGGTTTGCAGGGTGGTAGGTTGATGGATGCCCCGGATGATAAAAGGCGATTAAGGCCGTGTTGTTTTTTGGGGGCCAATCTGCTATTAGTTCTGGGGAATGATGGTGATCAGGGCGGGATGATGAAACAAGTATGATTAAAAGTGTGGGGCTATGGTGTGTTGATGGGGCCACTACCTGGGGGGTTATAATGAAGGAGTTATCAGTTGCTATGGAGACGATTATGAAAGAGTTACATAGATACACAGACTACACAAACCTTGCAGCCCCTACAAGACAGTCCGGACCTAATTCTAACAACGTTTGCTACTAAGTGGAAGGTAAGGATAGCAAAACAGAAGGCTCTCTCCCCACCCACCACTCCCTTCGACCAGAGTCGGCTTGAAAAACAGTTGGGAACCCCCCCCCCCCCCAGTAGAATGAAAGAATTTCTACCAGGAAAATTATAGTAAAGATCGAATTTGGATAATAATACTGATACTTATGGTAAAATGTTGCCACACACACACACACACACACACACACACACACACACACACACACACACACACACACACACACATACATATATCACGAGAGTAACTGGAATATATTCGGGTGCTAAATTAAGGCGTTAACCAAGTTTCATGAACATCCATTCAATTAGTTCAATATATATTGCATACAGACTGACTAACACAACATACACGGCAGTGTCTATATAATCGTGTGTCTATCGGTGGTGCAGAAGGTAAAAAAAAAAAAAATAAACAAAAATAAAAAAAATAAATAAAAAAAAAACACCTACACACACATACACAGAGACAACCACATACACACACACCCTCATACAAACACACACACACACCCTCACACACACACTTACACAATAGGCTAGGTAAACGACTCGACAAACAACCCAAATTTTCCAATCTACACATTTTTTCCCCATCCCCAGAGTGGATCAGTAAGGCAGCTAGTGAAGGCTACGCGCACATTACACCTCATTTCCTCGCCTCAAAGAAAGGTAATTGGCTTGTCAAATAAATACGGCGAGTTTCCTGCGATGATAATGGGGGATTCCGTCAGTTTCACGGTATTCTCGGGGCTAAGTACCGGTTTGTCGGCCGCGCTTATGCTTAAGGGAGCCCACCTCGCTTTTGTTTTTCTCTTTCTCTCCCTCTCTCTTTGGCTTGTATCCATTCGGCCCCATTCAGCGTACTGGTTGACACCTGGATGGGGGTAAACGTCTTAAAACAGTACGCTGAATGGGGCCGAATGGATACAAGCCAAAGAGAGAGGGAGAGAGAGAAAAAAAGCGAGGTGGGCTCCATTAAACCTAAACCAGAATTATTATTTGTGGGGAGCATCACGCTAAACTTTTTTACAGTAATCGCGTTGTAAACCAAAGTAAACACAGAAATCAAATATTAACGCCAATAATTCGACTGGCTCAATGTGTATGATTAGCAATACATTCAAGATTAAGGTTTGATTATTTTCGATTAAGCTGGAGAAATCAAAGGATCTTGCCACCAGTGATATTAGTCATGATATTCAATTATTACGCAGTTGGCAAGTTTTCCTGAAAGGTGAAATAATGTTTAGCTACTGAATAGTAACACGTAGTCAAGACTGACTTATAATATTGAACTATCATGTACTGTTAAATAAAATGATTGCTCCCAGTATCTTCCAAAGAATATACAGTATATATTTGAAGCGTCTTGTTAAGTTGCAACCACAGGATAGTGGTACACTTTAATTCAAACATTTCACACGTGATTATATATATATATATATATATATATATATATATATATATATATATATATACTGATCCGTTTCTTTTTGTGAATCGAACCGAAGACCTTTCAGTTGTAAGTCGCAGTGCTAAACATCTCATCAAAGGTCACACTTAGATGCACACAAACATGTAATACAGTGCAACATACCACCTACAATAAAAATGGTGGCTTAATTCTCCCTATAGAAGTCTGTGAGCTCAACCTTAACCAACTACAACCAACTGACTCCCCGTGCGGCCTCGGGTGCAGTTTATTGTCATCTTCAATTGACCACTTGCGAGTTTTGGTCTATAAGGAAGTTGGAGCCGTAAACACCAATATTCAGGAGAAATACAGAAATTATACGAGTTGGTGATGGATAGAAATTGTGCTGAATTTGATTATATGTATTTACAACAGTTGCACTACAACCGTCTTTTAGCTGGTAATTTTGTTATATATCGATGTCTAAAGCTCCAACTTCCTTATATCCTGAAAGTAATGAGGTGAAATGGTCACGAGGTGAAGTGGTCATGAGGTGCAATGGTCAGGAGATGAAGTTATGAGGGGCAGTGGTCACGAGGTGAAGAAATTATGTGGTGCAGTGGTCACGAGCAGAAGCCAGGAGGTGTAGTAGTCACAAGAAGAAGTCATGAAGTGCAGTGGTCACGAGGTGAAGAAGTTATGAGGCGCAGTGGACATGAGGTGCAGTAGTCATGTATAGTGGTAATGAGGTGCAGCGGTGATCAGAGGAAGTGTACATGAGGGGCAGAAGTCATGAGGGGCAATGGTCATGTGGTGATGTGATATAGAGACAAATTGGCCATTAAGAGAAGGTGTCATGAGTGGCAGTGGTCAAGAAGGGCGTGATCATGAAGGATCGGCGAAGCAATCACGAGGTGCAGTAATCATGAGGCAATACGGTCATGAGGTGCAGTGACCATGAGGTGAAGTGAAAGTGTTTTATGGTGAAGTATTTTTGATGTAAAATGGTCAATAGGTACAGTAGTCGTGAGATGTACCGGTAATGAGGTGTAGTCGTCATGCGAGAAAGTGGTAATGAGGTGCAGTCGTTATGAGGGAAATGGTCATGTGGAGCAGTGGTAATGAGGTTAAGTGGTCATGTGGAGCAGTGGTAATGAGGTTAAGTGGTCATGAGACAAATTGATCATGATGCAAAGTGGTCATAAGGAAAAGGGATATAAGTTGCAGTCGTCATGACGTAAGGTGGCCATGGGCATAAGGTAAATCTTGAGGCAAAGTGATCATGAGGTAAAATGGCCATGAGGTGCAGTGAACATTAGGTGCAGTGGTCAAGAGGTCGAAGTCATCCTGAGGCAAAGTGGTCATTAAGGGGAGATCTCCACGTGAGGGATTTTTTTCTTGACCCCTTTCTCCCTCATGTTTAGCCCCATTGCTTTTGATATTATAAAACGTTTGCCCCATTAGTTTAGCGATTTTAAGAACTTTCACCCCATATTAAGACCTTTCGTGCAATTCAGGTGTCGATTTTATCCTGGCGAGCGATAGCGAGCCTGTAATTAAAGAGGAACCGGCCTTCGGCCGGGAAATTTTTCTACCGAAAAATTTACAAATTTATCTTGAAAGGGACTCAAGGGGGTGTAATTTTAAGCTTGATGGAGGTCTAGGGAAGAAACTAAATACCTCCCCTTAAGTGAATGCAAACACGTGTTAACGCCAGCTCGCTTACCTTTCTCGTAGCCCCCACCCAGCTCACTCACAATCTTGGTTAGACACTAATCAGTCGCCAAATTACTACCGTCGATAATCCAAATTTAGTTCCCAGTAACGCCAACTTCTCCACTGAATGATAGATTTACACACTTCTCCGTCCTTAATTAAATCCACAGTTAAGTCATATACCGTAAATAAGGTAAAGTAACGCACGGTAACGCGCAAAACACACCCTCACACCAAGACAGGAACACATGAAATGAGCGGTTCAGCCAAGGTTCAGCTCTCCACAGCATAGTCTAAAAATCAAAGGGGTTTTAATTTAGCGTTTGTTGCTAGGAATTTAGTACCGTGCTTCAGCTGTTGTATATAATGCTAAACACTCAGCGCGAATTTAAATTATACTTAAAATATTGATGAAATTGGAGATTATAATTATATATTATGCCTAGCAACCACCAACTATGCCTAGCAACCACCAAATATGCCTAGCAACCACCAAATATGTCTAGCAACCACCAACTATGCCTAGCAACCACCAAATATGCCTAGCAACCACCAACTATGTCTAGCAACCACCAACTATGCCTAGCAACCACCAACTATGCCTAGCAACCACCAAATATGCCTAGCAACCACCAAATATGCCTAGCAACCACCAACTATGCCTAGCAACCACCAAATATGCCTAGCAACCACCAACTATGTTGTACCGAGTGAGAACAAGACGCTTACTTGTTGTTGCCATAGCAAGATCAAATAATTGATAAAGTATCTAATCACACATATACCTGGTAAAAAAGATTGATACGATACACAATAATCTAAGTCCTGGTTAGTTCATTGCTTGTAATCAAGAATGGTTTTATGATACTACGTAGTATATGAGATAAAACACCTGTTTCATTAAGAGATGCAACGTGGTGTCTCTCTCCCTCCCTCTCCACTTTACCTCGCTCTTCTTCCCTCCATGTTCCCCCCTCCTCCTCCCTTCGATTACTGTCCTCTTCCATGGTATTTCGTGTTGTCCCGGCGAGTTGAATAACCGACGTATATTCTCGACAATATAAATACCAGGGTGATGCAAATAAGTCTAGCCAATAATGAAGAAACGTTAAAGACAACACATGGAGAATCGAATAACGTCCAGCAATATAGGCCATAAAGAGGACGCCTCACCCCGCAGTTCCCACACAAAGACAGAACACTTGACACGCGGGCTTCCACTCCAAATTACAACGGGGTTCTAATAGAGTTTGCTAGTATAATACGGTCTTCATTTGGTGATCATAAATATATCTAAATATATTTCCTACACATGGTTATCAATTGCAGCGGTTCAAGAACAAAAGTTCGCAGTGTTGAAATAACAATGGTTGGAATGGAAAGATTTTGTCTTATAGTGACAGTTATACATAGAACAGATGATTGATATGTGTTGATAGGTTTCTTATAGGCTAGACCAGGTTACATATTCTTTAATTAGAGTCGGACTCCACATATAACGATATATTAAAGTTAGACACAATAATAGATGAGTTAATACCGTTTTCTCTTCTCCGCTTCCATCATTCCACCTCCTCGTAGTTACCTCCCCCCTTCTCCACCCACTATCCTCCCTTTCTTCCTTTCCTCTCTCTTATATTCATTGTTATCATCCTCTTCCCCACTTCACCTTTGCCTTTCCCTTCTTCTCGCTCTTCCTCTTCCTGACCTTCCCCTTCTTGACTTTTGTCTTCTTCATTCCACTTACTTTCGTCCTCTATTCATCTTTCCCTCCATTTTGTCTTACCTCTATCTTATGTTATCTTTTACCTACTTTGTGTCTTCCTCTGCTATTCCTTCCCAGCCTTAGTTTTCTGTACCTATCTTCTTTCTGCCCCCCCTCTCCGTTTTAAGGTCTCATGTCATCCACACGAATATTGCACATAGGATCATATTTCCGTTTGATATAATTCCCGTTGTCATTGTTGGCACTTTGTAGCGGGGAGGGGGTAAATGTATACATTTATTACAAGTTTACAACACAATACATCAACAGGTCTTTGAATAACCAGTAATTCGCAGGTCTTTGAATTACCAGTAAGGAGTGAGGTCACTTCACTACTGCCGTTGATACAATTGACAGAAATAACGCCCATAGATACGATATGTGAACTCTGTGGATCCCCGCACGACATAACCTCCTTGGAAGTTTTCTATAAATTCAGTCTCGGTCTAGTACAGTCTCTCTAGTACTTGCTTGAGGGGTCAGGAGGAAAAAACGGATGTAGCGAGCCAGATAAACACCCAGTTGCGTCGGAACCGCTAACAAATTGCAGGCTGTCGGCTGATGCATATCTCTATCCTTAGTTCTGGGGGTTTAGCAGAGGGTTTGTGACGTGCTGATGACGGTAAAGTGTCGGGGAGGGGGGGAGGGGGGGGGGGCGGTAGGTTGGGTGGCGGAGCAGATGCCATATAGGTGAGAGGGGTATGGGGGTGCGTGGCAAGGGGGCAGTGAGTTTGGTGGAGGTGTGGGCGATCTGGGCCGTAACAAGTCAAACTAGATCAGAGCTATTTACCCTTAAAGTATAAGGTACCATATGACATCTTTTATACAGCCCACAACGGTTGTTTAAACTTCTTTCAGTGAGTGGCCACGACGTCCTACGGAATTGAATAACCGAGTGTAACAGTCACAAACATACAGTATATCCCTAATATTTACTTAGCGGTAGCTAGCCAGTATATATATATATTTGTTTTGACAGCAAGCTAAATGTGTACAATATTCGATAGAAAAATTTCTCCGGCGAAGCCGGATTTCTCCATACAATGCTGGCTCGCTATCGCTTGCCAGAAAAAAAATCAAAACCTGGATGGGAATAAACGTCTTAAAACAGTTGGCTGAATGGGGTCGAATGGATACAAGCCAGGGAAAGAGAGAAAGGGAAAGAAAGATAAAACAAAAAGCCGGTGGCCCTCCTTAACAATAAGCCATGTATCGCAGATCAGATACACATTGTAAATAGTAGATTGAAGCCTTCGCCGTGTATGGAGCCGCCTTTGTAGAAAACTGAACTATTATCTATAAATATACGCTACGCCAAACAACTATACTTTTAAGCGCAAACGTATTACACGCAACGCCGTATTAGAGAATTTTTATGGGTAATTAAAAGGGGAGATGGATTAAGGGAAATAATGTTTGGTTTTCGTGTGTGTGTGTGTGTGTGTGTGTGATAGATAAGTTTCGTTCTTCCACAATATTTTATGTATAGAAATATAGTCAGTGTGATTTAATAGTGTATGTTATTATTAAGTTGTTAACTCATCTGATTAGTTAATTTATTTATTTAACAAACTAAACTCTAAATAAAGGCACTTATTTTACTACAATTCCTAAGATCATGTAGAAGAACACAACATAAATAGACTACGTGTGTTAGGGGAGAGAGAGAGTGTGAGTGAGTGAGTGAGTGAGTGAGTGAGTGACAGTGAGAGAGCGAATATATGTGTGTGTGTGTGTGTGTGTGTGTGTGTGTGTGTGTGTGTGTGTGTGTGATATTTCTGACTGCAGTACGAATATGTCAGTTTGGCCACTATGCGTGTTTGTACCTCTAAGTAAGTGCAGGTATTAAAGTCACTTAGGGGCGATATTGCTGCTAATGTGTATTTTCAACCACGCTACATCAATAACAAACGCCGGAAACTTCGAAGAGCACACCCGAGTATTTGCGTATTTACATGAATTTAGTTTGATATGTATCTACAGTATATATGTTCGTTCTGTCCTTGGATTTCTGTGTTATAAGTTTGCGTGTTTGCTTGAAGGCAATTTACAAGCTATGTATCAATATTCGTGTGTTAAAAAAAAATAAAAAAAAATAAATAAAAAGCATGCGTGCTTGGTTGTACTCAGTGTATGAGCGTGTGTGTGTGTGTATGCATGTGTATGTGTGTTCGCGCGCGTGTGTGTGTGTGTGTATTCATATGTGTGTGTGTGTGTGTGTGTGTGTGTGTGTGTGTGTGTGTGTGTGTGTGTGTGTGTGAGCCAGCAGCACCGGTAGCCAGGGCCCCAGACCTCACAATTAGCCTGTCCTCTCCCTGATGAAGATGATAAATGCGCCGAGGTGATGAGAGGCCCGGGGAGGTTGCCAGGGCCGGGGTCATCACAAAAACGGCATAAACAAACCTAATTTATAGCGTAGAGTACAAGGTAATGATAGTGGGGGAGCCGGTGGGGGTGGAGGAGGGGGGAGGAGGGTTGCTGCTCTTCACCCTCGTCAAAGGTTTGGGTGGTGGGTGGGGGTGTGGGAGGGGGTGGGTGGTGAGGAATTGAGTGGTGGTGAGTGATGGTGAATTTGGTGTGGTGCGAGGGTGAGGTGGGGTGGGGAGGGAGGTGGTGGGTGGTGAGGAATTGAGTGGTGGTGAGTGATGGTGAATTTGGTGTGGTGCGAGGGTGGGGTGGGGTTGAGGGCGAGGGAGGGGGTGGGTGGTTGTGTAGTTTGTGGTGGGGATATAAGTGATGGTGAATTTGGTGTGGTGCGAGGGAGTGGTATTCTATGGTTGTCAATGGATGTGATCGGTGGTGAATTTGGTGAAAGGATAGTGAACAGTAGTTTATGCTTGTGAATAGCTGGGAGGGTTGACCGTGTGGGGTGGGAAAGTGAGGGTGGTAAGAATAGTGAAGTTAGGGTGAGTGATGGTGGGGAAGTAGGATAATGGCGTTTGATATAGAGACTGGTTAGCTGATGAGGAATGGTTGTGTATGACGGTAAGATTGGTGAGGTAAGCTAGTGGTTGCATGTAGTGGTGAGATGGGGTTTGTAGTTGATTGTGGTTGTGTGTAGAGGTGGATGTTGTAAAGGTGAGGGTGTGTGTTTGAGATTGGTGAGATGGTGGTGTGTATGTGTGTGCTTGTGAGACTGCCGAGTTGAGTTTGACTGGTGGTATGTAGTTGTGAGATTGGTGAGTTGAAGGTGACTGATGGTATGTACAGTAGTTGTGAGAGTGTTGAGTTGAGGGTGATTTTTGTTTGTGTCTTGGAAAGAAATGTGGTGTGCTTGTTTAGTGTAGTGAAATTAATAGGAGGAAGAGGTGTTTGTTAGAGCTAGTTGGATTACTCTCTGTGTAGGTGAGGCACAAATATAAATAGTGAGGGAAGCCAGACAAATGAAACAGGAGTTTCAGCAACTCCTTATCACATGCCTATGTGGCCTCCCCTGGGTATTGCCCTGCTTGATTGATGTCTACAATCTCCCAAATGATGGTATATAGTTGTGACACTAGTTAGTTGCGGGTGACTGGTAGTATGTAGGTGTGAGATTGGTGAGTTGTCGTGAGTGGTGGTTCAAGGTTGAGAGTTGTATGTGCTGGTCTGTAGGTGGGTGATAGTTTACTTCCTAGAACGCTGTCAAATTTTAAAACACATCGCCAAGACCCTCCTTCATGACAAATGTTTACATTTTTTGATAAAAACAAAATGTCCTAGCCTAAGGCCGATTTCTCCTTGGCTCGCTTTATGTCGCCAGTAAAAGACCGACACATAAATAGCACTAACAAATATTGTTATTGACTGATAAATGAGGAGAAAAGTCTTAAAATCGCCAAACTAATAGGGCAAACGTCTTAAAATGTCCAAACTAGGGGGGGCTGAACACGAGGGAGAAGGGGTCCATAAAAAAACAACCTCTGCCCTTATAATGAGCGGAGGTGAAATATGACCCGTGAGTAACTGCAGGGGTGAATGGTTGCGTGAGTAACTGCAGGGGTGAATGGTTGCGTGAGATGGATGACGTGAGTGATTGGAGAGGTGGAGGTGGTGGTGGTGGTGAGGGTGGTGGTGGTGGTGGTGGAGGCGAGGTTGGTGGTGCTGGTGGTGGTTGTTGATGCGGCGGATAAATGTGGGTAATTCATGGCGCAGACTACAAGATAATGGTAGTGGGTCGCTGGGGGAGTCGTGCTTTTATACCACGGCGACTTCTGTGGCTACTCCTTCAGCAGCTTTAAGGGGGTATAGTGGTTATTTTTTGGTCTACTTATATATTTATTGATATATTTTATAGCAACCTCGCTAGACCTCCATCAAGCTTTAAAAAACACCCCCAAGACCACCTTTCGAGATAAATTTGTATAATTTTTGGTAGAAAAATGGCCCTCCTATGATCACAGGCTCACTATCGCTCGCCAGGAAAAAAATCGACACCTAAATGGCACGCAAGGTATTCATACTGACAAAGAAATTGGGCGAAAGTCCATAAAATCGCCAAACAAATGGAAGGAACGTCTTAAAATCTCAAAGCTAATGGGACTAAACATTGGGGATAAAAAGCAACCACCTTCCACTTAAGCTTGGATGATGGGTCGTGGTGGTGAGGAATTGGTGAGGTAAAAGGTAGTGATGATGGTGTGCTGATGGACATACACAGTTGGCCACATACAGTTGGCCACATACACAGTTGGCCACATACACAGTTGGCCACATACATTAGCTTCATCCTGATAAGCTTAATTCTGTTTTAATCAAGATTAGGTTTTCAGTTTTTGTTTTATGTGAATGAGGGAGACAAAAGGCAGAATTGCCTGTAGCGAGTGCCTCCCACAGAGTTGAAAAAGTGACAGGGCCGAAATCAAGGGACATTCGAGCTAAAATGCCTCGACACACGAAAATTGAAGCAATTAAAGTCATAGGAAGAGAGAAAGACTGATTCTGGGAGAGAGTTCCAGAGCTCAGATGTTGAATAGAAGAAAGATTGAGAATAACGTTTCACTCTTGGGTTGGAGAGCTGCACAGAGTAGGGGTGGAATTGTGTTGTAAGACGGGTGCTACGTACTCTACGAAGATGGTGTGTGTACTGTATATAATGGAGTAAACGATCCATCAGATACTTGAAATTCTGTAGAACTAGGGGTATTCATAGGTTGATTGCAACACTTAATTAATCTAATACCATAATTGATAGGAAGTTAAATATCAAGGGAAATTAGAAGTGATGTTTAACAGTTGTGAAGTGGTTGTGGAAATACAGGGTGTTAGAGATACGATATACAAAATAATATAAAGGAAAACAAGTAACAACAGACTTAATGGTCCTTCCATATATATATATATACAGTATATTATATATATATATGTCCACAGCCATCAACTGGAGGGCTTCAGCTCCAGAAATACTGTGGTATGGGAGCTGCTGGTAATGTGTAGCAATACAACGACTTCCAGGTGATTGGTGATGAGAGAACAGAGCATGAGTGTAGTATGGTGGTGAAAGACAGTGTGGTGATGAGGTGATGGAAAGATAAGTGATGCCTAATGTTGCGGTGGCCGGGAAAATGTAGGTCTGAGGTTAGTGATGTGACAATTATGGGGCTGGTTGGTGAGTTTTGAGGTGAGAGGTGAAAACTAGGCGAGGTGAGGTTAAGTGGTGTAGTAAGTGGTGAGATTAATGGTGATAGCTGGTGTGTAGTTGATGATGATTGGTGATGCATGATGGCTGAGTGAGTAATTTAATGCTAAGGGAGTACTACTCGCTTTCTCTGGACCCCCTTCTCCCTCATGTTTAGTAGATTAGTTTTGATATTTTAAGACGTTCGTTCCATTACTTTGGCGATTTTGAGACCTTCCACCCCACTTTTTTCTCAATATCAAGACCTTTCGTGCCATTTAGGTGTCGAATTTTTCTTGGCGAGCGATAGCAAGCCTATAATTTTAGAAGGAACCAGCCTTCGGCCGGGACATTTTTCTACCGAAAAATGTAGAAATTTATCTTGAAAGGGGGTTTAGGGGGTGTTTTCTTTAAGCTTGATCGAGGTCTAGCGAGGAAACTTAAAAATATATAAATAAATAAATATATAGGCCAAAAGCGAGCACTGCCCCTTAAGTGGAGATGTTACGGTCAAGGTTTGTGTGTTGAGAATAAAATAAAACATAAGGATGGGTTTATTCATAGTATGTGATGGTTTAAGGGGAGGTATTTAGTTTGTTCCCTAGACCTCCATCAAGCTTAAAATTACACCCCCTTGAGTCCCTTTCAAGATAAATTTGTACATTTTTCGGTAGAAAAATGTCCCGGCCAAAGGCCGGTTCTTCTTAAATTAAAGGCTCGCTATCGCTCGCCAGGATGAAATCGACACCTGAATGGCACGAAAGGTCTTAATATGGGGTGAAAGTTCTTAAAATCGCTAAACTAATGGGGCAAACGTTGTATAATATCAAAAGCAATGGGGCTAAACATGAGGGAGAAAGGGGTCAAGAAAAAACTCCCTCAAGTGGATATCTCCCCTTAAGTGGATATCTCCCCTTAAGTATAGGATTATTGAAGGAAATAATAAAAAAACAAAAAAACAAAACATGTGTGTGTGGTGCAGTTATAACCTCCTCCAACAAAGTTGGAGGAGGTTATGTTTCTGCCTCTGTTTGTTTGCTTGTTTGTTTTTCGTTTGTCTGTAACAAAATATTTAAACCAAAGTTATAAACCAATGTTCACGAAAGTTGGTGGGCAGGAAGAAGCGATTCAATTTAGAAAGTGATCGGTAGAGCGCATACGAGTTGTGAAGGATGTTTTTTTAATGTGTGATATTGCATAATTGCATGCATAGTGAGGTTACTATGATATCAATGTGTGTGTGTGTGTGTGTGTGTGTGTGAGTACTTCTTTGTTCGTGTGTGTACCTGAGAGCATACGAGCTAAAAATACACCACAAACTCTCCTAATTATCACCTTCCACCTTCACGCTCCCGTATTACCTCACCACCAACCACTCCAGATTCAATTTAAGGGGATAGTGCTTGGTTTTTGGTCTATATATTTACTTATTAATTTATGTTTGAGTTTCCTCGCTAGACCTCCATCAAGCTTAGAAAAACACCCCCTAGACCCCCTTTCAAGATAAATTTGTACATTTTTTCTGGAGAAAATTTTTCCCGACCGAAGGCCGGTTCCTTCTAAAATTAGAGGCTCACTATCGCTCGCCAGGAAAAATTCGACAGCTGAAGGGCACGAATTGGTCTTAATATTGACCAAAAAATAAGGCGAAAGGTCTCAAAATCGCCAAACTAACGGAACGAAAGTATTAATACCTCAAAACCAATATGCTAAACATGAGGGCGAAGGGGGTCCAGTAAAAGCGAGTACTACCCCCTTAAGCCCGTCCTCCTCCTCCTCCTTGAAGACCCGGAGCGCCACCATTGCCACTAAAAGATAAGGATCCCAGTCGTCAAGCCGCGCCCGGACACTCATCAGCGGCCCTCAGCACCCCACTTTATTCCATCATCGTCACCGGAGATAGCCCTTATCGCCGCTATCATCCCCGCCGAGGAGTGTAATCAGCGCTCGCCGCACCGTCATGATAGGAGGGTATCATGAGGAGCGGCTCCTTAGGTTAAAGTGTGCGCAGATGTCCAGGGTGGGAACAACTGGCTGATGAGGGTGTTTCTTTTCCTTGATGTAAATGTCTTCTAGCACCACTCTGTCACACTTAACTCGTTACTCTTAATTCTTGAAGTGTATGTGTATGAGTGGTTGTTATGGAGGAGGGGAGGGGGGAGGGGGGAGGGGGAGGGGGGATTTAAAAAAAACAGAGGAAGGTGACTGAATCGGAGAGGTAAGAGGGGGGGAGGGGATCATGGACTATACCTTTAACATACCTCTAATACCTTCATGTATTTACCAAATGTCAATGCACCAGAGTGTGGAGCCAAATGTGCGTCACAAAATTTAGATTTTCTATTAATATATATATATATATATATATATATATATATATATATATATTATATAATTATACAGTATACTGTATATATATTTTGAAAATATTATACATAACCACAAACCAACAAGCTTCACGGTATTCTTGAGAGGGGGACAATATTCGATAAACTTTAGGTATTAACCCTCTCCGACATATGACGCTATTTTGAGCCTATTAGGGATACTTTAAAGCCTTTGTTAGCATCAGGGGTATTTAGAAACCTTTAGTTTAGTTACGGAAGCGAAGCATGGACGTTGGCTGAGAGACTCAGACCAAGAGTGAGAGCAGTGGAAATTAATTACCTAAGAAGTGCGTGCGGAGTTACATGGAGGGATAGACAGACTAATGAGGAAGTAAGAAGGAGGTAGATGTGCTGGAAAGTGTGAAAAGGAACAACTTGAGATGGTTCGGCCATATGGAACGTATGGAAAGCGAGAGAATGACTAAGAGGGTGTATGAGAGCGAGGTGGAGGGACAGAGAGGGAGAGGTAGACCGAAAGAGAGGTGGAAGGATGGAGTGAGGAAGTATATGAACGAAGGCGGTGCTGGTTGGGGGGGGAGGGGCGTTGACTGACCGGGGACAGAGGTGTATGGGGGCGGTTCGTTCGTGGCCACCCCTTCGGGGATCACGGCGTCAGGCAATAGACAGATAGATAGATAGTTTAGTTACTTCAACCTCTGCAGTTGTCTTTGAGTTAGCTGTGGGCAGAAAACTAATTTTGGAGAGGTAATTATAAGAGTGAGAGAACTCTATTTCTTATTGCTAATCTGGCAACCTCTGCGTCATATGTGCGTGCAGGGTTTACATAAGTATCTAGTAGGACAGATATGCTATGCAGGCATTCTGAGAAACTAGTCCACCAAAACAGTGAACTATCTGTTTTCTGAGTTTACTTGGACGGCTAAACGAGGTGCTATGACGAATTAATACCCATGTGTGTCAGGTGTGAAGAGAAGGATATATATGGAGTGAAGTAAAGGATTATAATATAATAGAGAAATATATTAGTTTGGTGGGAAGGAGAGGGCGATAAAGGAACAAGAATAGTGAGGAGGAAAGAAGAAAAGTGTGGAGATAAGGTGAGTCATTAATAGTAGAGAGACATGCAGATAATTTCTGCGTACATAGTGAGGAGGAGAAGGAGGAGGAATAATATGTGGAGAGAGAAGAGACAAAGGCGGGGGGAAAGTGGAAGTGTGGAGAGGAAGAAGGGAAGTGGAGGCGTGGGTGGGAGGAAGGCAGGTGGAGGCGTGGGAGGGGGACGGAGGGCAGGGAGGGGGGAGGAGGCACTGGTGGGAGACATGAAGTATGAAGACGAGGAAGAAAGGGTGGAGAGGTCAAAGAAGGGAGTAATGCATGGGAGATAGTGGGACTCAGAAGGGATGAGGATATGGAGCAAATGGGGAGGACTTGGTGGTAGGGGGGTGGAACATAATGTACAGGACTTGGTGGTAGGGGGGTGGAACATAATGTACAGGGCTTGGTGGTAGGGGGGTGGAACATAATGTACAGGGCTTGGTGGTAGGGGGGTGGAACATAATGTACAGGACTTGGTGGTAGGGGGGTGGAACATAATGTACAGTGCTTGGTGGTAGGGGGGTGGAACATAATGTACAGGACTTGGTGGTAGGGGGGTGGAACATAATGTACAGGGCTTGGTGGTAGGGGGGTGGAACATAATGTACAGGACTTGGTGGTAGGGGGGTGGAACATAATGTACAGGGATGGCAAGTCGCATGGCTTGAAATCCAAACATGTTGGAAATCCGGCAGGAACTCATACATACTTAAGCCGGAGTCACACGAGCTCTTTTTCCAACAATTTTTACGGGCAATTATGGTCTGGAAGCTAAACAAATTACACTTTATCAGAATGCAGCCGCCTAACATAATCTACCTTCAGTCTAGTTACCGGTACCAGTGCAAAAAGTCCCGAAATACTACGAGAAAAAAAATTGCTCATGGAAATTGACGGAAAAAGCGATCGTGTGACAGCGGCTTTACCCTACCTCCCACGTCACCTTCTGTTCTCCCTCCACATCTCTAGCCTCTTACATAATAACCTCAACGTAGATCACTCCCACACACGAACACAAATAAACAATGGATAAACTGCACTAAAACAACTCGTCCCTTACGATGTTTCCATGTGTAGGTATGTTTAGGAGTTTATCGGCGATTGGTCGTAATCGGACATAAGTGTTGACCTTATCTGCGAATATAATATATATTGTTCGTGAACCACAACGACGAAATTGTCTCATTCACTGAACGAATTCTATATTTACCTTGGATTTTTTGTTTTTATGGCTGAAGTACATTAGAGATTTTATTCTTCTGTATAACTATCTGTAGGCTGACAAGATTATGGTAACACTGTGTCATGTTTCAATTGTTCCAAGGACAAAATGTTACTCCTCCCTATCAACAGGTGGGAGGGTGTTGCCAATCGCATATCGAACAAAGGATATAGAACCGAGTGTTAATTTATGAAAGAGGACGTGATATCTCGTAGTTTCTATAAACCAAATATCTATTTCTACTTAGTTCGTTCCTTTTATGTGGTAAGCTTAGGAATATAACGTACTGTAAATATCACTGTTTCTCAAATCTAACAGTATATTTAAATATATATCAAGTTCATCAAGACAAAACACAGTGGCATGGCCAAAGTTTCATAAATGTAGGTGATGGTATATTTGCTGTCCATAATACTGCAGTGCGTCTGTTTTGTGATGAATCATTGGGATAGGTCGCCAACATTAGTAGTTGAAAGTAATACAATAAAACACCTTCAAAACTATAATAAACATATACTTTAAAAAGGTCCGAATTAAATGATAATTTTAGCTCTATGTCCCCTCTGGCATTTGAATACCTGAGATTTGTTTTCCTTCTCCCCCATTCCCTCCTACTGAGTGTACCATTTCTCTCACTTAGAATGTTATGCAAGAATAGGGATTTGTGGGAGCTGCCTTCTTATCTATCCTGTATTATATTTTACTTGGTAGTAGAGATCACTGAGTCTGTGTAGTGTCAATGGCTCTATGTAGCTATATTTCACTTGTTTTCTCTCTCTCTCTCTCTCTCTCCCCTCCCGGTGGTCAGTCCGCCTCCCCTGTCACTCTCCAGGGGCTCAGATGCTGTCTTCCCTGAGCCACCTGTCAGTACGGGGCCCGGGTCACCTTTTCTCCTGTCTGTCCTACTGTCTCTTGCTTTTTTCTTGACTCTCTTCTCTTGCCTCACCTCTCTTCTTTTTCGTGGCCCTCCTCTCTCTCTCTCTCGCTTCAGTCTTGCCTCTCCTCTCTGTTTCTTTTTCCTTGACTCATCTCTCACTCGTTTTTATTTTATTTATCTTCGCTTTCTCTATTTGTTTCCCTGTTTTTACGCTATTTTTTGTGTGTTTTATTTGCTTCTTTTCTCTCTCTCTCTCTCTCTCTCTCTCGTTTTGTCTTTGTCACATCCTATGTTTCCCTTCTCTTAGTTCTATTCTCATTTTCCCTTTGTGTCTTTCATTCACATTATCTCCCCTTAGTCCTTGTTTTCCCTGTATTCTTGTATAATCCATTTCCACATTGTCTTCTCTTTTTTTCCGTATCTCGGGTTCTAACTTTCGTTTTTCTTCGCTGTAACTTGTCTTGTGTTTCCGTTTCTTCATTTAATCTTCTCCCAATCTTCTTAACAATGCTTGTTTATCTGTTGCTAAGAAGTTTCTTTATAATTCTCCTCTTATATCTTCTTTAATTTTCTATATCTCTTCGCTGTCACCTTTTTATTTTATTAAAAAATTTCTCGAAAAATTTCGTTGTTTTGTATCGTCTCTAGCAACTGTCCTTTATTTAACGGTATTTATTAATCTGCTTCATTGTTTGTTATTTCTTCTTCATTCTGTTTTATTTTCATTATTATATTCTATACACTGTTTCTTCTCTTATTTAAATATTTTCTAAAATCCATATTTATTCAACTATATTATCATTTTGCCTCATATTTTTGTTATTATTATCTTGTTTTCGTATTTGCTTCCTCATCTCTGGTCACTTCCTTTTTCTTCTACTGTTTCCGATACCTCGTCCACCTTCTCGAGTTGTTGTTCTATTTTACTTTTAAATCCTACTGTAACTTATATTCTCTCTCACTCTCTCTCTCTCTCTCTCTCTCTCTCTCTCCCAACGCTATACCCTAGAATACCTCACGCCATAGCCTACAGCCACTATACCTTAACTAGTTTGTAATTGTCCTAGAATACTCTCACGTTCTGCATTTAAATTACCTAGCTCATCTTTATGCTACATAATAAATAGAGAGAGAAAAAACATTATTTAGTCAGTTCTTGCTTCTGTACGATTTTTCATTTTCACACAATCATTCATTCACTACCATTCTGGGTTTTTTAGTTGGCTGAAACATCTAACACATAATTTTGTTTTACATTAACCGTTCATTGACGTGATCTATTTTCAATATTTTCTCGCAAATACTGAACGACTTTACACAGATTAATCCAATCGCTATTGTTTTTGCAGAGTTTCCCACTGCCTTTACAACCAATTCATATTCTCTATGATCTATCCTGTATTAAACATCTCATTTACAAGCCTTTTTTCATATCCCTTCACAAACCGCATTCAATCCCACTTCCTACATAATTACATTTATTATTTATTTCGCTGTCCTAAACATTATACTGTACATGATCCTTCTTCTTCAATCCTCCACACCTCTTTTCAAACCCGCTTCCCTCAATCATTTTACCGACATAGCCTATCATTAATTATAGTTATCTTTAAGAACATGAACATTCCTCCATCTCTATCTCCAACTTTTGTCCACTCCATTTCCCTCATCACTAAATGATTTAGGGTGTCATAATCATTGTTATTATTACCATATATTTTATCCCCCCCCCCCCCCCCCACAAACACATCTTTCTGCATTTCTCCCTTTATCTTCTTCAACTGTTATCCCACCTGTTTCTTGGTTCTGTCCGTCTCACCTGTCTAAAACCTCTCACCCTCCACTTTCCATTCATCTGGCCCCATCACTCTATTTGTACTGTTGTTGTTGTTCCCCAAGCTGCCTGGCCGAACAGCCCCAAGGCCAAGGCCATAACCGAACGCCCCCACAGAACCTTCCGTGCCGACCACAGTAAAGCCTGGGTGACCGAAGCTACTCCATGGCGAGGAGCTGAGGAGGGTGCGGAAACGCCCGGGAAACCAAAGCCCCACCCAGGGCCCTGTGCCCCTCAGCAATTATGAAGAGAAAGTTGAGGGGCAAAGGAAAAATGTGACGCTTTAGCTTCCAATCTTGGTAGATTGGGAGGTCAATCCACGGAAGAGACGCCGTCACTTGAGATCTAGAAAATATATAAGTAAAAGGAACAGTCAGAGTAAGCTATGGGTATGGCAGAGATCGCTCAGTTCTCACTCTGATAGACCAGCCCATCACCAATCTATTTGTACTGTTTTAATCTTTAGCTCAGTTATGGTATTTTCCTTTCTTCGCCTGCATTCCTCCATCTCTCTTCTCCAACTTTTTACTCCCCTTTTCCTTGGTCCTGCCCGTCTGAGCTGTCTGAAACCTCTCACCCTCAACCCGTCCCTCATCCCGGCCCCATCACCCACACCAGCAATTGCAGGGCAGTCGAGGTGGTGACCTTGTCTGACGCTGGGCTGGCACTTAATAACCACGGGGCATATCATGAGCTTATTGTTATAGGGTTTGCGCCTTTGTTCACTACTAATTAATAAGCATTGTTCCGAGGATTAGTTCACAGATTTTGAGGCTATGGCCCTATAATCATTAGGTACATAACCGTAGGCTGTAGTAACTGAGATAGTGTGGGAATTAAAGATTAACTTCAATTAAATCGTCATTGCAATAATACTGCATGTCAGCAACCTCCAACAGTGCTCCTTTATGAGTGACACGTCCATTAGGTTTCATGCATGTAGGCTAAATACTATTAGGGAAAATGCTTAGTTATGGTGTATTTCGTGTTGACTTTAAGGATATACTGCATACTCACATTACTATAGTGACGACTTCAGTGATCCTACATGACATAAGAAAGTCTGTTTGTAGCGTCGAATTTCGTATTACTGGGAAATGTCTAGAGCTTGTTGCTATGGTATTAACCCTTATAATTCGACGGCGGCTTATTATTTTCTAGAGGTGTGTGTGTGTGATGGATTTACGTCTAGATAATAATAACTTAAGACTTTTGGATTAGTTACATATTTTACTAAAACATTTATTACAATACATGTACATTTATAGTACAAATTTTAAATTCCAGCAGACTATTGTTTCACCATTGATGTATAAATCCATCCTTGATAAATATATAATCACAAGGATTAAACGGGTAATTCTACTCCTTTGCAACCCTCATATTTACACTCTACCTCTTTCCTATTACAATCCTCTCCCCCTACTCTCTCACTCTCTCTCTCTCTCTCTCTCTCTCTCTCTCTCTCTCTCTCTCTCTCTCTTCACACGGGACGGAGTCGATCCCGAGTTGATTTTTTCGGCTATGCTAATAATTACGGCTTCTGTCAATCCCAACCGTCAATCCGCCTGTCAGATCGGTCAGCTCAGGAGAGATTCGCCGCCAGACTCTCTCTTTTTTTTTTTTTTTTTTTTTTTTTTATGGGTGACGCAGACGCCGAAGGGGGAAAGGCTGGGGCTGTCACACTAGTCTCAGGGTCCTCAAGAAGGGTAGCTCTTTATGTCAATTGGATTAAGGGAACTGGCTATTTTGATATTTCCGTTCTACTTTTCGGCGTCTCTTCTTTGTGGGTTCAGGTGGGTGTTTTTGCAAGGGTACGAAAGAGCTGGAAAGTGTGAAAAGGAACAACTTGAGATGGTTCGGCCATATGGAACGTATGGAAAGCGAGAGAATGACTAAGAGGGTGTACGAGAGCGAGGTGGAGGGACAGAGAGGGAGAGGTAGACCGAATATGAGGTGGAAGGATGGAGTGAAGACGTACATGAACGAGGGCGGTGCTGGTTGGGAGGAGGGGCGTCGACTGACTGGGAACAGAGGTGCATGGGGGCGGTTCGTTCGTGGCCACCCCTTCGGGGATCACGGCGTCAGGCAATAGATAGATAGATAGATCTATAGGCTGAGTGTTCGATTGTAAGAGCATAAAAAATGCTTGTATTACTGCTCTACTTTCTTTGAGATGAGTATTTGACAAAGAAAACAAACCAGACAAACTAAGGCATATATATATAGTTCTGACTTGTGGCTACTTTAGCTAAAGTAAAATGCCTAAACATGCAAGTAATTAGTGCAGGTACCTGGAAAACATTAAATAGAACAAAAAAGTATCCTTGAAGTTTGGACAAAATTATACAAAAAAAAGTATCCTTGAAATTAACAACATCTAAAAGGCATGGCTAATCATTAAAACACTGTCAGACCACTAAAACTGTATCTAGTAAAACATATTATCCCAGTTTTACCGGCAAGTTAAGTACAACGCATGACTAAAATATTTACGCAATCTGATCGACGGAATCATGAACGGTGCGTGACTAATTTTCGTTTCTGTGTGGTCGACCTTTAACATAAAATTAGATTGATGGGTTGACTGCTTGATTATATGAGCTGGGATGAGCGTGGGATGTCTGCTGTTTACTGTTACTCTACATTGTTAATATATTGGCTTCAGGTGTGGAAAAACGTATAAAAAGATCAACATATGAAAATGTGTTCAGTTAGTTTACATGTATTTGTTTGAACTCATACCCTGAATATCACTCATGTTTGTGATTATTTTTATGTTAGTATTTAACACATTTTACTACAATGTATTTTTGTGCAATTATATACTGTTGAAGACCTATCATTTCACCCATTCAATATGAAGCAGCTAATATGTCGTAATATATCTCCTATGTATCCCTACCATGATCCAACCTCTGTCTCCCCCTTCTGTCTCTATCTTATGTGTCCCTACCATAACCCAACCTCTGTCTCTCCTTCTGTCTCTTTTTTATGTGTCTCTACCTCTTTTCCCCCTTGTCTCTCTTATGTGCCTCTACCATAACCCAACCTCTGTCTCCTCTTCTGTCTCTCTCTTATTTGTCCCTACCATGACCCTATCTCTGTCTCCCCTTCTGTCTCTCTCTCTTGTGTGTCCCTACCACGACCTAACCTCTGTCTCCCCTTCTGTCTCTCTCTTATTTGTCCCTACCATGACCCAACCTGTCTCCCATTCAGTCTCTCTCTTATGTGTCCCTACCATAACCCAACCTCTGTCTCCCCTTCAGTCTCTCTCTTGTGTGTCCCCCTACCACGACCCAACCTCTGTCTCCCCTTCAGTCTCTCTCTTATTTGTCCCTACCATGACCCAACCTCTGTCTCCCCTTCTGTCTCTCTCTTGTGTGTCCCTACCATGACCCAACCTCTGTCTCTCTCTTATTTGTCCCTACCATGACCCAACCTCTGTCTCCCGTTCAGTCTCTCTCTAGTGTGTCCCTACCATGACCCAACCTCTGTCTCCCCGTCTGTCTCTCTCTTATTTGTCCCTACCATGACCCAACCTCTGTCTCCCCTTCTGTCTCTCTCTTGTGTGTCCCTACCATGACCCAACCTCTGTCTCCCATTCTGTCTCTCTCTTGTGTGTCCCTACCATGACCCAACCTCTGTCTCCCATTCTGTCTCTCTCTTGTGTGTCCCTACCATGACCCAACCTCTGTCTCCCCTTCTGTCTCTCTCTTGTGTGTCCCTACCATGACCCAACCTCTGTCTCCCCTTCTGTCTCTCTCTTGTGTGTCCCTACCATGACCCAACCTCTGTCTCCCCTTCTGTCTCTCTCTTGTGTGTCCCTACCATGACCCAACCTCTGTCTCTCTCTTATTTGTCCCTACCATGACCCAACCTCTGTCTCCCCTTCTGTCTCTCTGTTATGTGTCCCTACCTCTGTCTCCCCTTCTGTCTCTCTGTTATGTGTCCCTACCTCTGTCTCCCCTTCTGTCTCTCTCTTATGTGTCCCTACCACGACCCAACCTCTGTCTCTCTCTTAGTCTTAACCTCCACCCGTACCTAGCTCCTCTCCTCCCGTCCCGAGTGACTGGTACGAGGAAGAGGGGCCGCCTGTGACGACTTTGACGGACAGAAGTAGTCATTAGTGTTCGCCGTTGCAGGGAAGGAGCTGATGTCCATTCCATCCCGGGGTCCTCTAGGGGCTGATTAGACGAGGAGCTGACCCGATGCCCCCGCCTTAGGGCTTCAGGTACTCTAATAGGCAGAGATTGGACAACTCTTCCAAATGAGGCCATTTTGGTGATGGGAAAACATAGCACCTAAATCGATATGAAATATTTGCGAACCTAAGAATTATCCATATGTTTCACTTGATCGATAATGACCTCCATACCTGTTCTACTAAATCATATCACTATGCCAAAAAATATACTTATTAATTGTGTTATTCAATAAAAAAAAAAAAAAAAAACATCGGCAGTTGTCCAATCTCCTGTTTATCAAAGGGCCTCTCCCTCGGGCTTGATTTACTCCTGTCAATCTTGAATTAGAGATCGTGTTATCTTTACTTATCTCATGATACACTTCGCGAACAAAAAAGTGGATATTCAATTAATCTGTGTTGGGCTGCAGGGTAATGTTGCCCGGTGGGGCGAGTTTCCGGAGGGTGGGCAAGATTAAGGTGGAGAGGAGTGCAGGTATGGGTGTGAAATGACGAGGTATGAAACTGATTGACTCTTCATCTGGTTATGGCGTCTGATCCCTTGCATTTACTCAATAATTCTTCTTTATTCTTAGATCATTATCAGAAACATATGCATATTTGTAATACTATATTTATGCACAGTTAAACATTATGAACACAATTTTAGATTGATTCAAGAACATAATAATATAAATTTCATTGAATATTTCGGCATTTCAATTTTCATTTTAATTGAATATTTCATTGAATATTTCGGCATTTCAATTTTCATTTTAATTGAATATTTCATTGAATATTTCGGCATTTCAATTTTCATTTTAATATAAATTAAATTTAGATCTATCTTTACATATAATCGTTAATTACAATAGGATTTCTAACGAGGTAATATTACATCAATATGAGCGCAAAGTAGGACCTATTAAATTATTTCCTGAACTTTCTATGTTACCACCAATTTGAGTTTATTCTTAATTCGACAATTACATAATAGCCATAACATTTCCCTTTCATATCACGTAGGATATTTATACAAAAGCGTATTTGTTATGTTTCTGAACTCAGATAATTGACATAAGTATGCACGTACTTGATTCACATTTAAATATCTATACATTTATACAAAAAAGTCAGTCAGGCAGAGTCAATATGTCTGCAAAACTGTATATAGATATAAACTTTCTTGTCCTAAGGTGCCCCCACCCCCCCCCCACCACCTTCCTCCCACAAACACACACACACACACACACTCTCTCTCTCTCTTTTGATCCATCTTTGTTGCAATAACACCGTATAACACCTCATCAAGCGCGAGTACTAGAGAGTCTACCAAAGTCATCCCTCGGTATCTCTCACAGGCGCTGAGGAAAACGGGCCAAATGATCCAAAAAAATGAGACAGACACACACATCCTGCTAATTAAGGAAATTTGTTCTCTGAATGAGACATTCGGTGATGAATAAATGAAGTGAATACGTGTATAACTTGCATAATTATAATAAACATAGTTGATAACAACCCCCCCCCCCCCCGCCCCCGCCACCCCCACACACACACACACCGTAAACAAGTACAAACATCCCCGGCATCAAAACTCATTCCGTGTTTTCCCGGAGAGCCAGCACAACAAATTCGACGGTGGGGCGAAAGAGAGAGAGAACACGACTCAAAAATGCCAAAAGAAGCCGAGAAGAAAAACTATCGGAAACCCATGAAAAGTTGGGCCGAAATATGAGGATTTTTCATTCGGCGTTGAGACATGACTTCAAGTTCCGATGATAACGATGCTCAGGTAATGTCCAAGTTTTTTTGTTTTGCGTGTGTGTGTCTTACCGCAAGTCCATTTACTGTACACGGCTGGGAGGAATTAACTTTTCTCGGGAAGTGTGGAGGATTTTATTTAATTACGAGTCCAGTTATTAAATGTGTTGTAGATATTCGAAGCCTCAGTCAGTGCAAAAGTGTTTAAACAAATGTAATGCTCAATTATTGAATACATTTGACGTTTAATTGTTCCGCTTCTCAGTCATTACGAATGGATCTCGATTAATCCAATATCAACTGTAAGTTTTAGGTTTCAGGATCCCCCTAACACACAGACGCACACACACAGAGAGAGAGAGAGAGAGAGAGAGAGAGAGAGAGAGAGAGAGAGAGAGAGAGAGAGAGAGAGAGAGAGAGAGAGAGAGAAGAGAGAGAAGAGAGAGAGAGTACAAAGTACAAAGGAGTACAAAGGAAATCAAGCAACAACAGATCTAGTGACCCTTCTAGGTTGCTTGTCCTCCAAAACACTGAGGATCAAGTGTCCAAACAGTGGTTTAGAGTGGGTAAGGGAACATTGGAAAGGGAATTACTGCCCTGGAACTAATGTCCGTGGCAGGATTAGGAAGTTAGTAGGGGACAGATGGGTTAGTAACAGGGGGGGATAAAATAAAGTTATTCATTTACAAATGCAGTCAGTCGCGGGTTTGATGCGAGATATTTGTCTAGGCGGAGTTTAAATGAATCAACGGTGATGCAGTCTATAACGTTTCGGGGAAGCCCATTCCACAAGTTGACAACTCGATTGAAGAAGAAATTCTTAGATTCGTGTGAGTTAAAAGATTTACCAATAATTTTGCAACCGTTTCCCCGCGTGTAATTAGATTGGTCGATAGTGAAGTACTTACTACAGTTCATATTGTCGATGCCTTTGATGATTTTGAACACTTGAATTAAGTCACCTCTTAATCTGCGCTGGGTTAAAGGAAATAGATTTAATTCTCTAAGACGCTCTTCGTATGGTTTGTTCTTTAGGCTAGGTATCATTTTGGTAACTCTACGTTGAACTCGTTCTAGCTTGTTTATATCTTTTTGGTAATAAGGGCACCAGGATTGAACGCAGTATTCCAGAAGAGGGCGGACTAATGAATTGTAAAGGGTTAGGATAACTTCTTTGGATTTATGCTCAAATGACCTGCCTATAAAGCCAATTATTTTGTTTGCCTTCTTAACAACTTCTGAACATTGTTGACTCGGTTTTAGGTTACTCGATATTGTTACTCCCAGATCGGTTTCTCTGTTTACATTCTTAAGCTGAGTGCCATTCATCGAATAGTTTGCTTTCTCATTTAGGTATCCGATATGTAGTACTTTACATTTATCCGCATTGAAACTCATTTGCCAAATTTGGGCCCAACATGACAATTTATCTAGATTGTGTTGCATATCGTCAACTTGTTCTTTTGAGAGTACGCTATTTGCAATTTTTGTATCGTCAGCAAATTTTGAGATTGTACAGGTGAGACCCTCATCTATGTCGTTGATGTAAATTAGAAAGAGAATTGGTCCTAGTACCGATCCCTGGGGTACCCCGCTACTTACATTGGTCCATTTTGATGCCTTACCGTTTATGACTACTCTTTGCTTTCTGTCGATGAGCCAATTTTCTATCCATTTCAACACACCGTCTTGTATTCCATGCGCTTTTAGTTTTAGCAGTAAACGTTTGTGGGGAACTTTGTCAAAGGCCTTTTGAAAATCAAGGTATATAATATCTACAGCTTTACTCTCATCGTAGAGGTTGAGGATATCGTGGAAGAAGTCTAAGAGGTTTGTTAAACAGGAACGTTTTTTACGAAAGCCGTGTTGAGTATCTTTAAGTATGTTATTTTCCTCTAAGTGATTTACGAGTCTGTCTCGTATGACCGTTTCTAGCATTTTACATACAACTGAGGTTAAGCTAATTGGACGATAGTTACTGGGTAGGGATTTGCTACCTTTTTTGAATATCGGTGTTACGTTGGCTAGCTTCCACTGATCAGGCATAGTTCCAGACTGCAAGGATTTATTGAATAGTAATGTCAGTGGTTTAGAGAGCTCATCCTTAGCTTCCTTTAGAACTCTAGGCGAGATTGTATCAGGTCCAGGCGTTTTATTTACCTTGAGTTTATCTAAGCAATTCAATATTTCTCTCTCTGTAACGGTGATATTGCTTAGAACATCTGAATTATCAATCTGAATCGGCGATGGTGTAGGGATATCACTGAGGTCTTCTGTTGTAAAAACTGATGCAAAGAAGGTATTGAGGGCATTACTCATTTGTTCTTCGTCTTTGGTGTATTCTCCATTTTCATCGACTAACGGTCCAACAGTTGAAGTAACGACTTTTTTCTTTCTGATATAACTATAGAATTCTTTCGGGTTTGTTTTACTTTGATTCGCAATATGTAACTCTAAGGTCTTTTTACTTTGCTTAATTAACTTTTTGGCTTTGCGTCGTAGCTCTACAAATTTCAGCCGTTCTTCGTCATTTTGTGAGGATTTTAATCTATCATTAGCAAATTTTTTAGCAAGCAGGCAGTTTGAAATATCTTTATTCCACCATTTGGGCTTATTATTATGGCCTGGACGCCGAGTTTTCGATGGTATGCAGTCTTGCACTGCTTTTAGGTAAGTGGCTTCGAATAACTTCCAAGATGTATTTATGTCGTTATTGTGAATTAAAAAGCTCCAGTCAGTTTCTTTAAACATAGCTCTAAGTTTATGGAAGTTTGCTTTCTTGAAATTAGGGACTTTTTCGATGCTACTATTTGGTTCGTTACTAGTAAACTTTAAAGTGAAAGTTATCGTACGATGGTCGCTGTTACTGAATTCATCACCAACATTCAAATTCTCTATTAATTCTTCTTTTGTTGCAAGTACAATGTCAAGAACGTTATTACCACGGGTCGGCGTTCCAACAAATTGATAAAGCGAACTCTCTTGCAAGTTCGTATACAAGTCATGTCCGGAGTGTGAAGTAAGAGTATCGCCCCACTTGGTCACAGGTAAATTAAAGTCACCAAAAATTACGGTATCTTGTGAGTTACTTACATCTGCAATTTGTTCGTAAATATCTCGGTCAGTTTGCACTGATTGAGCTGGAGGTCTGTATATTAATGCAAGTATTATTTTGGTACCTTTATTATTCTTTATTAGCACAAAAGATGCGTCGACGTTCACAATTTGAGGTTTTGACAAGAGGGTAGGGTTAAGACTTTCTTTGATATAAAGTAAAACGCCACCTCCATTTCGATTTATTCGGCTTTTCTCAAACATTACATAACCGGGAAGTGAATACTCTGCTAAAAAGTCTCTATCTTCTGTATTGAGCCAAGATTCTGTTATGCCAATCACATCATAATTTTCTGTAAACACTAGCTCCTCTAAATCTGAAAATTTATTGCGTATGCTACGAGCGTTTGCATAGAAAACCTTTAAATTTGTTATTTTAGAACTCACGGAACGCTCTCTTTAATAATATTTTTGGTTCTTGTCGGATCTACATTTATGTTCATGGCTGTCCTCGGTCCTCGCTGTCTTCGGTCCTTATCGCTGGTGGTCCTCGGTTGCCTCTGTTTTTTCTTGGCGTTGGATGATTTATGTCACTGCTGCTTCTTCTCGGATGGCGTTTTTTGATCCATGGCTGCGGACTGCTTCGTGTAGGAGACGACCCATGCGTGCTGAACCCACAGGGTTTAGATGAGTGCCATCCTTGCGGAACAGAGTAGGCTGGTTGTAGAAGTTGTCCCAGAGGTTGATGAATTCAACTTCTTCCCTCAGACACAAATGTTTTAGTCGGCTATTTGTGCTGAAAGCCTTGTCGTAGAATTTGTCAGGTGCGTCGATCTTGGGGAGAATGCCTGAGATGATGATATTCCTTGACTTGTTTTTGTAGTGCTGGATCATCTTGCGATATTTCTCCATCAACTCTTCGGATCTGGTGCGCATGACGTCATTTGAACCAGCATGGATGACAAAAAGGGTATTTTCATTTGCATCCTTTGTGGTATCTTCGAAGGCTTCCACAATGTCGTCCAGTCCAGCTCCTGGGATGCAATATCTTTTTCGTTGATTTGGGACTCTGTCGCAGAACTCTTCGACCTGTCCTCGTAGGATGGAATCCCCAACGAGCCTGGTCTCTTCTGGTTCGTCTTCCATCTCTACCAATATCTCAAATCTGTTGGACATTGTGACTGGTAGATGAGACCTTTTCTGCGTTGGCCGTGCACCGTTCCTCACTGGTGTAAATCCTGAAACCTGTGGTGGCGGGACTCTACGTACAGGTCGGGGAGAGGAGTGGTTAGAACGGGGGCGAGGGGTTGGTACTGTTCGTGCTAGCAGGCTTCTTGCACGAGGAGTGGGGGAGAGACTAAGGTGAACAGGGCGGCTGTCCTGGTTTGATGTCGGCTCAGGTTCGTCAGAAGCATCTGCTGCAGTGTCTACTGCAGGTGTTGGATTGTTGGCAGATGACGTTGGGGCGGTGGTGGATGCTGGAGTTGAAACAATTTGAGTTAGTGATACTCCAACGTTGAGTGTTACAAACTCTTGGAGTGATTCCAGCTTCCTGGTGAGGGCGTTGATCTTGTTGAGGGCTTCATCCAATTTTGCTGTCAAATCCTCTCGTTGCTGGCAGAGTCGGCAGACTTGTGGATCGGCAGGAGCAAACATGGAAGCACCAAACCTACCGGCGCAGTTCGTACAGGCACGAGGCATGGTGACGATCACTTTCTTCAGTTCACTTCACTCACTTAAAAACACTTAACTCACTTTAAAAACACTAAACTCACTTTAAAAACACTTCACTCCCTTCAGGTCGCTTCACTTACTTAAATAGGCCTAACCGAAAACAAAAATGTTGAAATACACACAAATAGGTTATCAGCGGTGATAGCCTAACCAAAAATTAAAACAAAACAAAATTAAATTTGAATACGCAGTGATAGCCGAACCGAAAACAATTTTATGTTTATTTAAACAGAAATAGGCCACCAGGGGTTATAGCCTATCCTAACCGAAAACAAAAATTATGAAATACCGGTACGCAGAAATAGGTCACCAGCGGTGATAGCCTAACTGAAAATTTAAAAATTGAAGTACGCAGAGAGAGAGAGAGAGAGAGAGAGAGAGAGAGAGAGAGAGAGAGAGAGAGAGAGAGAGAGAGAGAGAGAGAGAGAGAGAGAGAGAGAGAGAGAGAGAGAGAGAGAGAGAAACTGCGAAGATAGCGATAGCGAGAAAGAGGTGTGGTGGTGGTGGTGGTGGTGGTGGGGGGGGGGGGGGGGTCTGGTTTATGCCCCACCAGACGTACACCAGTGAGTATAAACCAATGCAAGGAACGAAAGCTTTATCGCGGCGGGTTGTTCGCTTCGGCCGGCAAAAGGGAAGAGTTACGCACCTCCACGCTAACTTTATTGACGCGAGAGCCGATGAAGAAGAAGTTGGGGAGAATCTTAATTGCCAGCCACTGTTTACTCACAGGTAAAACGAATGCCAGTCGTCAATTCAACCCTGGTTTATGTTCAATTCCCCTTGGTTTATGTCCTCGGTTGCCTTACGTGAGAGTGGCTGGCTGAATGGGAAAAGGAAAAACATGCAAGCAAAAATTGGATAGATGGTGGAAAGATGTTTGCGGAAGTTTCTAGCTGAATGATAAGACGACGGGAGAGGAAAATACAAACTATAATTTGTATAAGTGGGAAGGATGAACTGTACCTAAATTTCATGGTAATTGGAAAGGTGACGTGAGATGAAATCAAGCATGATCTGTCGTATGAGAGTTGTGTCCTGAATAAGGATGCACTCAACTACAAGCTTTTCTTTGGTAAATAGAAGACATTGGGAGAGTAGAATAGTTTGCATGTTAGTTTTTGTAGCTGCTTGATTACGAGGAGACATAGTTAAGGAGGAAAATAGCATGACAATGTATTGTTAATGGTAATTAATTTAGAGAAGCCAATGTGAAAACTATAGCATGGAATCAGCCAACTGAGTGAAAAGTGAGGAAGGGGTAAAATATGGAAGGTCCTTTGGGAACGGGAAGTAATCGAGGAAAACCAACAACAATATAACATTGTTGCATGAGAGTTGCTTGCTGCATTTAGAGACTAGTGGAAAAGTGACAACTGAATTATACTTCTTGGAGGTTGAGAAGAATTTAAAAACAAAACAAATACGGTATATGAGTTGCATGAATTACTGACTGGGAGAAGGGAAACATATATATGAGTTTGGAGGAAAAGGATAAACATGGATGGGTTGCATGGACATTGCAAGAGACACAGGGGAAAAACAAATATTAGAAGAATTTTTGAATGAGTGTATAGGCACAGGAAGTACAGCAATATAATACTGTATATGAGGTAATGAGAATTGATATTTGAATGAGGAGACACCAAAGAATGGGAAGCAAAAGTTTATTAAAGTCTTCTGGTAAAACGGAAATCAACGTGAAAAAAAAACTAACATACAGTATATACAGGTATATATACAGTATATATATATATATATATATATATATATATATATATATATATATATATATATATATGTGTGTGTGTGTGTGTGTGTGTGTATTTTTCATACCTAGAGGAAGTCAGAAAACAAGAAACGTTTTTAGGCGAAATTCTTCGTGAATACGAATGTATTGGGATATGTAACAGAACAAATATATATTATTATATCTGAATGATGACACATTACAAAAAAGGCAAACATTTATCCGAGTTGGTTGGTATATGAAAAAACATCGCAAAAGTAGAATAATAAAGTAAGATAGCCTAGAGCGTGAAAAAAGGGGTTACGATCCCAGCTGCTGCTTGAGAAGACTGGCGGCTGCAATCAAATGAATATTTACCACTCGAACAGGTCTGAAGGAAAAACATCCAGAATTTAGGATTGATGCACGACTGTTCAATCAGGTTTTTGTTTGGAGTGAGACATTATAGCGGTAGTGGGCGGGCATGGGCGTGGGTGGGGTGGGGGTAGGTGGGGGCGGGGAATAAATCATACTTTTATGGACTAGTGTTGAAGCAATGTGGTTCTCAGTAGGCTGGGCAGTAGTGAGAGAGATAGAGAGAGATAGAGAGAGATAGAGGGAGAAAGAGTGAGTGTGTGTGTGTGTGTGTGTGTGTGTGTGTGTGTGTGTGTGTGTGTGTGTGTGTGTGTGTGTTTGTGTGTGTGTGTGTGTGTGTGTGTGTGTGTGTGTGTGTGTGTGTGTGTGTGGTGGAGTGTGTGTGTGTGTGGTGGAGTGTGTGTGTGTGTGTGTGTGTGTGTGTGTATGTGTGTGTGTGTGTGTGTGTGTGTGTGTTGGTCTTGGCGGTGCCCGGTGTGAACAGTGACTCCCGCGCTCCTCTGTTTTCATCAATATCTTCGAAAGTAGTGAAGTTGCGGTACTCTGACTTTACCTAGATAAACATCGAAACACCGTGGCGGTTGTGAAGCTGTCTGGAACGAATTTAGGCCAGTGATTATTGAAATATTAGTGAAAACCTGATACCATATCCTGCCGTCTGCCCTGACAGCCAGCACCGCCTGCCGGTTACCAGCCTAACTACCACTACCCTCATCGCTAGTTTATAATTACCAGTGACTTGCATTTGTTCCTTAATTAGTCTAGGCATGTGCAGGTAAAATACAGTGCAACATGAGTACTATACCCGAAAGTAACTTGCCTCCTGCAGACACAAACTGTTTATCATGTAACAACCAGTGCTTGTTAGAGTGTTTGAAATGCCGAACGTGTAAACAATATATACATGCCAATTGCACACACCTCCCTGTCTATGCCATCGTGAATTTTCTGAACACAAGGAGTCAGTACACCTGCGAGGGATGTGTTAGACAACAGCTGGGTGAACAAGGCGACCGGCAGTTTGCGCTCGTCTATACCCTACTGGACAGGGACAAGGAAAAGGAAAGTGAGGCTAAACAGCCAAACAACGACAAAGGAAAACACCACTGAAAACGGTGGTAAGTGTGATGAACCTTTTTCCGGAGAACAAAGTGGCACACCACCCATAACAAATAAAACAAATAATAGAAATCTTCAAAATGATGAAAGGAAAAATAAATTATGCTACTACTACAAAAATAATCAGTGTAAATTTGGCCGAAAAGGACGTGACTGCCCTTTTGCTCACCCAAGCCTATGTAACAGGTACAAGATAAACGGTCGTGATCCCGTAAAGGGATGTAAACATGGTGATAAGTGCGGTTCAGAAAGGAGGAGAGAGTGTTTAAACTTGGAGTGCAAAAGACTTCATTTGAAGGGCACTCGTCGATATCCATCTGACCAGTGTAGAGAACAGCAACAAACCTTCTCGTTCAGACATTCCTGCACCAAATCCCCAAACACAGAGTGCGTGGTTAAATAGACCTCAACGAACACAAGATACGTGGGTAAATCAATCTCCCCAAAATGATACCACGGTACATTTTTTAGTGCAACAGATGCAGCAAATGCAAAAAGTGCAACAACAAATAATGCAGGCACTGAAAATCCATCCGACTCAGTGGTGCATCCCTCCATCATAGGAACTACAGTAACAAGGAAAGAGGTAAACAGCAGCACCCTACACACACTAATTTCACTCAATATAGCAGGCCTATTACCTTACAAATTCAAAGGCAAAGTAAAGCTGCTTGCAGAAATAGCACAAGTAGATAATGCACTCATACTCTCCCTAACAGAATCGCATCTTACTCAAAGTATAAGAGAAGCTGAAATAGATATAGAAAATTACACCTCCTTCAGAACTGATAGATCTGGTCATAGGAAAAAAGGGGGTATTATCACTTACGTTAAAAATCACCTTGCAGCTCTCACTAACGTTCTATTATCAGAATCTAATTCCTATACAGAGGTCCAGGTACTAAACATTACAGACATTAATATGATTTACATCACTATATATAGACCTCCAGCATGTCCAACTAATAAGTTTATGGATCAACTAACAAAAATTAAAGATATTTTAGACAATCTACCACCACCCATGCCAACCATTGTGCTCACTGGAGACTTGAATTTCCCGCTAATTAACTGGGATTCAGAAAGTGTCTATGGAGGAGCAGCGGACATGCGAGCTCAAGCAGAAGCACTTATACGTTTTTCAAGAGAGTTTTATCTCAATCAACTCGTCAATATGGCCACAAGAGGTAATAATATACTGGATATTATGATGAGCTGATCCACAACCTCACAGTAGACAAAACCAACCTGTCGGACCACAATATTATTACAATGGCGACAAACATAGTTACCAACACACAGCATAGAACTCCCAGCCCTGCAGAGCCCATGGCTGTGAACTTCAATCAACTCAACTTTCTCAGTGAATCTATATGCTGGGAAGACCTTAAAAGAGAACTTAGTGAAGTGGATTGGGTCATACAGTTTAAGGAATCTGGTCCCGAGGCCCAATATAACAAATTACTGGAAATATGCCTCAAAATTTCTGAAAAATATGTACCCCTTAGAAAATCGTCACCACAGAAAAATATACCACGTGATCGTAGGATACTGATGCGCAAGCGAACGAACCTACGCAAGAAGCTGAAGCGTAGTACGAGCATACTAAATAAACAACAAATTGAAGCCAACGTTGCCTCCATTGAAGAAAAACTCAAGACTTCAGTAGAAATAGAAAATCGCAGAAAAGAATTCCAAGCCGTGTCCTGCATTAAAACTAACCCAAAATACTTTTATAAGTATGCTGCAAACAAATCAAATGTAAGGGTGGGTGTTGGTCCACTGACAGATGCGAACGGCCAAACCAAGAACGAACCTGAGGCGATTGTCGATATACTACGGCTACAGTACGAGGGCGTCTTTAGCCACCCTCGAGGTGATAAAATAATTGACTCACCGAACGACCCACAAAGTATCCATCAAATCTAACTGACATTAAATTTACCACAAATGATATAGTAAATGCTATAAAGGAAATTGGTATCAATGCAGCAGCAGGCCCAGATCAATTCCCGGCCGCACTTCTCAAGAATTGCGCAGCAGACCTTAGTGCTCCTCTACAGATTTTTTATAGAAACTCTCTCGACTCTGGAATTATACCACAACAATTAAAATGTGCTAAAATTACACCAGTCCACAAAGGGGGTTCGAGGGGTGAAGCAAAAAATTATAGACCTATTGCTTTAACTTCGCATGTCATCAAAATCCTCGAAAAGCTAATAGTTAAAAATATGTCCATATACCTTGAAGAAAACAACATAATAAACAAGGACCAGCATGGGTTTCGGAAGCGCCACTCGTGCCTCTCGCAACTGTTAGCTCACCATGAAAAAATTATAGAAGGGCTAGAAAATAAAATGCTATCGACGTGGTCTACCTTGATTTTGCAAAAGTGTGGGTGTGGCTGCACTGTTTCCTCACTGACAGGGTGTGTGGTTGGTGGTGCAGTGTGTGGGGTGCCACAGGGTCAGTTCTTGGACCTATACCAGCAGATGACGGCTCTTGCATTGATACTAATGATTATGTAAAAATGTGGCAAAGAATGCTCGTAACCAAGCTTGGGAGAGAAGCAATTACTCGAAGCAGTTCAACGCTCATTCACCAATAAAATCTCTGCCGCGTGACCACGGGCGGACAACACTGCCTGCAACTACTACCTACAGGACCTACCTACAGGTGTGTGTGTGTGTGTGTGTGTGTGTGTGTGTGTGTGTGTGTGTGTGTGTGTTGTGTGTGTGGTGTGTGTTTGCGTTTGTGGTGTGTGTGTGTGTGTGTGTGGTTGTGTGTGTGTGTGTATGTGTGTGTGGTTTGTGTGTGTGTGTGTGTGTGTGTGTGTTGTGTGCGTTTGTGGTGTGTGTGTGTGTGTGTGTGTGTGTGTGTGTGTGTGTGTGTGTGTGTGTGCGTGCGTGCGTGCGTGTGTGTGTGTGTGTAATGGTATCCTTGTATTTGTCTGTATATGAAGGCCTACATTATTTATAGTTTTGGATATAAGGAGTTTGTGCAGGCGTGCATGCATTTGTGTATGTGTGAATACATGTATATGTTATGAATAAGAGGCATAGTATACTTGGAAGAAACACATTCTCATAGTTTTCAGACATATATTTATTTTGCATAAAAACAGTAACATAACAATACAAACTGGATACATAAATGCCAACACTTTCAAGACGTAAGTAATCCATAAGGAGTTTAGTTTCAATCTTGATCCTCGATCCTCTCGTAAAGGTGGTATTCTAGAGTCACCCAGTATAAATCGATACTTTCTGGAAGGCCATTCGACACAAGTTCATCCTTACATATATACTGTATATATATAAATATATAGTACACATACACATTTCTTAATATTGGACTCTTTACCCGACAGCGCTGTATCTCTTCCGTTGTATTTCTTCCATAAATACAGACATTAGGCCTTTTTGTTTTTCTATGTGATTGAGAGAGGCAAAAGGCATAACTGCCTATAGCGAATGCCTCCCCCATAGTTGAAAGAGAGACAGGGCCGAAGGGACGTTCGAGCCAAAATGCCTGGACACACGGAGTTTGAAGCAATTTAAGTCATAGGAAGCGGGAAAAACTGATTCTGGGAGAGAGTTCCAGAGCTCAGCTGTTGAGTAGAAGAAAGTTAGAGAGTAACGTTTCACTCTTGGGTTGGAGAGTTGCACAGAGTAGGGGTGGGATTGAGTTGCAAGACGGGTACCACGTTCCCTACGTAAAGGAGGTGGTATGCACTGGGATAGCTCTGAGGAACACTGATTATTATAGTAGCGATAGAATAGCGAGAGAGATGCAACATTGCGGCGGAGAGAGAGAGATTGCAGAGAGTTGGTGAGTGGACGGGAGTTAATGATACGAAAGGCCTTCCTTTCAACCTTGTCTAGGAGAGCGGTGTGAGAGGAACCTCCCCACACATGTGAACAATACTCAATACAAGGGAGCACTATGCCCCTGTACAGAGCAAGAAGCTGTGCAGGGGAATAGGCTACATTGAATAATAGTAAACAAGTAAGTAACAAAAAAAAAAAAAAAAAAAAAAAATGCATCACACTTTTCATTGGTCATATACTCAGACATCAAATTTGTACATGACCATAACGTTAGAGGCTATAGCAAGGATACAATCTAATTTGTACATGACCATAACGTTAGAGGCTATAGCAAGGATACAATCTAATTTCAATTACTTCTCTCCCCGCCGGAAATCAGGAACATTGAAAACAGCGTCCATGGTAATAATTAGAAGCAATACTCCAACTTCCGTAATCACGCTACATTTCAACAGTCGGCTAATCAAGAAATGTGAATCCATAAGTGAAAGTCGTAAGGGGGGGGTAGCAAACGAGAAATTTTATCGTCGATTTTTATTTTGTCATTTTTCCGACAACGTTTCTGTGATCTTTTGCATTGGTTTCGGAAAATAAACTGAAGATATATAATTCTAGTAGCTGAATTGATTAACATCTTCATTACAGAAACAGCCATACCGTAATTGCTGAAGAAAGTTGCCGATTAACCCTCTCGTGTGATACCCCCGCTTTTAGAGTTCACGGATAATGGCTTCAGTCTTGGGCAACGTTGCATTAAAAATCATTAGTTTTTTTTCCCGCGGCTGTAAACGTCATGGTAAGAAATATCTTGAGGTTAAGGGGGTAGTACTCGCTTTTTATGGACCCCCTTCTCCCTCATGTTTAGCATATTAGTTTTGAGATTTTAAGACGTTCTTTCCGTTAGTTTGGCGATTTTGAGACCTTTCACCTAATTTTTTTTTGTCAATATTAATACCTTTCGTGTCCTTTAGGTGTCGATTTTTTTTTCATGGCGAGCGATAGCAAGCCTGTAATTTTAGAAGGAACCGGCCTTTGGCCGGAAAAATTGTCTACCGAAAAATATACAAATTTATCTTGAAAGGGGGTCTAGGGGGTGTTTTTCTAAGCTTGATGGAGATCAAGCGAGGAAACTCAAAACAGTATCAATAAATAAATATATAGACCAAAAACCAAGCACTACCCCGTTAAGTAGGCCCAGTGACCCGTCGTTAAAAGAGTGAGTGGCGGGTAAGGCAACAGGTGATGGGTGAGGTTGGTGAGGTGGTTGATGGGTGAGGCAACAGTAACGGGTGATGGGTGAGAACAGTAACAATGGCTGATGGGTGAAACAAGTGATGGGTGACTCAACGGAAATGGGTGAAGTGGTTGATGGGGTGAAGCAACAGACTTTGGTGATGGATGGAACGAGTAATATGGGAGACAGGTAAGTGGTGAGACAGGTAAGTGGTGAGACAGATGATGGATGAGACAGGAGATGGGTGATACGAGAGACGAACCAGGATCAAACGGGTGAATCAGATAACGTGCAAAAGAACAACAAACCAGAAAGAAGTCGAGTAGAGTGGTTGATGGGTGAACCATGGGTGAAACAGACGACGGGGGAATGGAAGAAACTGACGAACGGGTGAAGCAAGAGTCAGAGGGGAAGTGTAAAACCGAGCCAGGTGACGGACGGGTGAGGCAGGTGAAAGGGGGGAAGCCAGCAGATGTACGAGACAGGTTAAAAGCAACAGATTTATAGGTTAAGAGAGGCAGGGTGGAAATTAAGTGAACGCGGGGGGTAGGGTTGGAGGCGGTGGTGATGAAGGGGATGTTGGGTAGGGGGTGGGGGGAGGGTTATGATTTGAGGGGGAGAAAATGGATATGGCGTAAGAAAAACGACATGGGTTGGGACATGGGAGGGGGAAAAGTGGATATGGAGTGGGAAAAGGGACATTATTTTGGACATGGGAGGGGGAGAAAATGGATATGGCGTAAGAAAAACGAGTTGGGAAATAGGAGGGGGAAAAGTGGATATGGGGAGAGAACAAGGTCATGATTTGCGACCTGAAAGGTAAAGAAAATGGATATGGGGGAGAAAAAGTACATGGCTTGGGGCACTGGAGGGGGAGAAAATGTATATGGGGGGAGAAAAAGGTCATGGAAGGGGGAAGAAATGGATATAAGAACATAAGAAAATGTGAGTCTGCAGAAGAAGGCCGATTTGCCCACAAAAGGCAGATCCCTCTCACACCCAACCCATCTCGTCCATATGCCTATCTAATTTTATCTTAAAGCTCTCTATCGTTCTTGATCCCACTATAGCACTTGGTAGCCTATTCCACCTATCTACAACTCTGTTACCAACCCAATATTTGCCTATATCTTTTCTGAAATGAAATTGATCTAATTTGAAACCATTTGTTCGAGTTCTTTCGCTGTCACTGAGCTCCTTTTCCATTCAAACACTAACACAGTTTACACCAAAAACATCTCGCGATGTTGATTGGTGTGTTCCTACTTCTTAGTCCATTTGACTTCTTCACACCTTATGTTATTATTATGATAAATCTAGGCCATATATTTATTTAAATTTGGACGAACTGTACCGCAAAACATGAAGAAGAAGATGAAGAAGAAGAAGAAGGAAGAGCGAGAGCGAGAAAGAGAGAGAGAGAGAGGCGCCATCTGAAAGGTTATTGACTTATTGATGACTTGTAAATAGAAATTGGAGTGAAATATTAACCTGTCTTAAAATAATCTGACGTGTTCATATATGCAGATGCCAGGCTAGGAAAGCACTCACACACACATACGAACACACACATTTACGCACATAAAAGACAGACATACACACAGAGAGGTAAGCAGACAAACACACACGCAATCAAATACACATAAGCACATAATTGCGCATACAGATATATACAGAAGACAGACACAAGCAGGAAAGAAGAGTCAGACATACATACATATTACATACACACACAGACCAACACCCATCCACACACACACACACACTCTTAAGATACATCTACCCACACACACACACAGACCAACACTCACCCCCCCCCCCCCCACCACACACCCACCTAAGATACACCCACCCAGAGAGAGAGAGAGAGAGAGAGAGAGAGAGAGAGAGAGAGAGAGAGAGAGAGAGAGAGAGAGAGAGAGAGAGAGAGAGAGAGAGATAGATAGATGAGAGAGAGAGAGAGAGAGATAGAGCGAGAGAGAGAGAGAGAGAGAGAGAGAGAGAGAGAGAGAGAGAGAGAGAGAGAGAGAAAGAAAGATAGATAGAGTTCCCAATCGTTCACAGCTGCGCCAACACAGTATATTTAGTGAGGACCGTAATGAATTAAATGCACCAGCGCCCTCTTGAGGATATTACCAGTGAAAATATGCCACGGAGAATAAGGACCTCAAAAAATGGATGTGTTATCAAAGCCATTTTTCTCTCAGGTGCAGAAAAATGCAATTAAGATGGACGAGGGCATTTTTCTCGGGAAAGGTGAAGGATAGGTACCGCATGAATGAAATCTTTACTTTTCTCATTCCATCTCAGTAAGGGGGAAGATTTGTTTTCTTAGATATTACGGATTTATATTCTCTGGAGGTGAGGAATTGCGAAGATTTTGAGCATATGATTTGAGAACGAGGGTAACGTATTAATTTGTTTAGAAATGAAGAACATTAAACCTCATTCTGAGTAAAGAATAATGTGGAGATTATATAAAGATCGAAATATTAAGTTTGTGGGGTTACTAAGGTTATATTAAAATTGAAAAACACTTCTGACGACAAATCAACTGCTGACGTGCTTTAACATACCGCAGGGAATGCTAGTAAAGTCGATTATTACGTATAATAAATTAATGTACAAATACAGTATATATATATATATAAAATAATGAATATATATAAAATAAAGTATATATATATAAAATAATGAATGTACTTTATATATTTATTACTTCATATACACGGGCAAAGGATAGTGTTATTTATCATATATCTTGCAATAAACCTTGATAAAAGACACAATCAATATTTTATACCGTATTTGAAATAGTAAAACAAAACAAACATAAACATATTAATATCAGCAAAAAGCCAATTGCCTCACACATGAGATCTCTTTTAAATTCATATTAATTACACTCATTACACCTTACCTGGTCGAATATCTAGGCTAGAGTCTTACCTAAGATAAGCATATAGATTTAATTTAACTTACAATAAATCCAGGTAAGATCCTTAAAATACCGGTATTAACCCTTTTACTCATAAGAAATAAAAATTAGGTATAGCCACAAAGTAACATTATTATTTGACCTATGAATATATAATCGCATTCTCGAAAACCGAGTTAAATAATGAAGAACCTAAAACACACACACACACACACACACACCCACACACCCACACACACACCCTCCCACCCACACACACACAAACACACACACACAGCCCGTAGCCTAGTAGGTAGAGCTCTCGTCTCACACACGAGGGGTCGGGGTTCACCCTGGCCGGGCGGAGACAAATTGGGCTTGTCTCCTTTCATGTGTTAGCCTCAGTTCACCTAGCTGTAAATAGGTACCTGGAATAAGTGGACGACGTTGTGACGTCCCATCTGGGGTTGGCAAAAATGGTACAAGGCGAGATGGGTATCATATGGTTCACCTAAGCTGATGGCTACCTAAGCCTTCGGGCGAGACGGTACCGTCTATAGTGAGAATGGTACCATACAGATCCACCCTAAGCCTTCGTTTCCGATGTCGCCAATTGGCTAAAATACAGACTACACACACATCCACAGCCATTCCAACGATACATATAACACCTACACATATAGGAGGCGGGAAATAACGAGCATGCTCACTCCCGCAATACAACTAGAGTAAGTACAACTAGAGTAAGTACACACACACACTGCAATAAATAATGTTCATCTATTTGACTCCGAATTAATTCCCAAATCTCAATAAACTAATAAAATCGTCTGAGGTTCCAATACAGAAACTATCGTAGGAATGACAAAGTTTAAGTGAGATGATTTTGAGTTTACTGATTCCAAGCGGTTTTCCAAATCCGAATATGCTTTGCTAATCAGGGTTTAGTAGATTAAAGTTTAACACGATAACATTCTAGTACTCACTACTTACTGCCACCTCCTGCCCCCCTTAAAGCTGACCATCACTTACCTGGAAAAGTAGAAACGTAGTAATTAGAAGTGCACACCATATGGTAACATTAAATACTATGTAATACAAACATCATCATCAATTACAAAAAGTGTCTATTTAATTAATTTTACAGGTTTCACTATTATTATATTTCAGGTTATTATCCCTACGGTCACCAACTCTCATAGAGTGATCGGTGAGTGTAATGTTAACGGTGCTACAATGTGTAAATCTAATATCGATGATATGTCGGACAGGTTGGGAGAGAGGTACCCTCACCAGGATGCGAACCCACTCACCCCAGGTATATTTGGGAGAGCTGGGCACCGTAACCACTCGGCCATGAACGGATATAAGGAAAGCAACCTTAGTTCCTATTTGAAGAACCAGGTTATAGTCTCGTGGAGGACTAAGCCTTCGAACACGTGATGAGTTTATTAGACTTCGACCATGCCTATTTTACACAGAAAGACCAGCAGTTTCATGGTTTTGCATGGTTCCACGTACTGATCTTTGTATAAAACATTAGCACTTTGACAATGAGAAACTTTTCCTAATGCAAGGAAAGTACAGTAGCCTAGGATTATCCGAAAATATAAATAATAGTAATTCTGTCACATTCCTACATATGTGGGAAGGTTGCTGATTATGCTATTTGGAAAGAAGACTATAAAAACAAGTATTGTTGTGTGAAATATTGTTTGTTATCACAGTTTCAGTAAAATAATATCCATTTTCAGTATATACGTTCATCATGGGTTAAAGTTGTAATTTATAAGATTTATCAATGCCGTAAGCTAAATTGGCCATTAAATTAAACTTACACAATTTTAAAATATATATATCTTAACCTAAATAACTTCATAGGATGGACGAAAATCATAGAGTATAAATTTGAAGGCGATTCTGCTTAGGTAATGAAGGGCCTCTTAAAATGTTAAAGCCCCAAACCTGTGTACGTCTTTATAACCGTGAAAGGGTCTACTTAACCTTAATATAATCGCTTGATGGTAGTCACAATGAATAACACAATATTATTAACTGTTTGAACTAAATATAGTTGAATAATTGGATCTACTTATAAGCAATACTGTCAACAAAGCAAATAATGGACCTGCCTGACTAATTTGGGGCAAATTGAGCAATATTTCCGACTGACTAATTTGGGTTAGCCACGTTTTCATTAAATATTTATTACCATAGTTAATACATTTTTTCTGAAGACCAGGCATAACTTTAATTGACTAATCGATAATCGTAGCACTAGAGTAACTTTGAGGCATATCTAGACTTTTAGTTTACTATGTACTGTGGCAAAGCAACTGTTAGATTACTTTATCTTACAATTGATGTTTCTGTTGTGTTCATGGTTGGATCACTTTGCCCTGTAGTAGACTTAAGCTGTGTAAATATAGATAAACATAAGCAGATAACCAGCACCTCATAAAACCTAGATCAAGTCATATTAGTGTTGATTGCTAATGTGTGTAAACCGACAAGCAGGAATCAATGCATTAACATAAAATTATAGTCTATAGTTTATCTGCACATCATTAAATAATAATTATTATAATATTCTTTTACTAACCAACCAGACATGATCCTCGAATATAATTGTTCCATCAATTCAACAAGACAAGTGCAAGTTTCTTCTGATACTTCGTTGAACACTTGACAGATCGCAATGACTATAATCCAAATGAACCATAAACCAATATAGATTCATTCACAGATTGAGTGCGTGATTGTGATTACGCGATTTATTTCATTGATTTGCTACTTTTATACCCAATATACATTACAGCGGCACATACAAAACCTATGTCTGGAACTCACTAATAAATACCTGTCAAATGATAACAGTAATAATGACATATTATACGCCATTGAAATATTTTACTCGTAGAGATATATAACTATTATTTCTGGTGTATATTTTCACATGCATCAATTACTAATGCCAACAAATACAAAGATCTGATACGTCATCTTCGATTAATCAGAACGAGATCAGCATCGTTGAGGTTAAGAATATCGAAAAGAATTCTCCAATTGAAGCATAACTATCTGTAATAAATGAAATATAGGTGCTTATGTTCTGGGTGTGGGTGTCCCAAGTTCGAATCCCGGGAGGACCATATGCTGTTTATTCAAGTACATTGAGGTTTGTAATTGATGATTAATGTTAAGAACGGGGTGTTATTTATATATACAGTAAAATCAAATATAAAGTAAAATAAAATTATATAATGTACGGTATAATAAGATGCACTATATATGCGTCTATATATGCGTCTATATATGCGTCTATATATGCACTATATAGGCGTCTGGCTTCTCTACTCTACATCTCCATTGCAAACTCTTGGTCCTTCAAGGCTCAGACCCAGACCAAGGTGTTCCCACAGATACATCAGCGGTAGCCTCATAAAGTGATCACGCAGCAATAGAGCAGTAGACGTCATATATTAGCATCATAACCGGTATCAGGGGGGCGAGGGACACAGCTGCCCTTATATAGTGTCGCTCGGGAATAGGTGGTGAGACGGGCAATATAGTAACACAATTATTAAAGTGGATAAAAGTAAACATTGCGAGATGATATGAGAGAGAGAGAGAGAGAGAGAGAGAGAGAGAGAGAGAGAGAGAGAGAGAGAGAGAGAGAGAGAGAGAGAGAGAGAGAGAGAGAGAGAGAGAGAGAGAGAGAGAGAGAGAGAGAGAGAGAGAGAGAGAGAGAGAGAGAGAGAGAGAGAGAGAGAGAGAGAGAGAGAGAGAGAGAGAGAGAGAGAGAGAGAGAGAGAGAGAGAGAGAGGGGAAATAGAAAGGTTGCGGTCCCATACATAACACACACCAACTTTAAATGTATCCTTCCTTAGTTAATATGGTAACAAATGAATCTACCCCTAAAAGTCGATCTCGTACGGAAAGGGTTGAGCGTCTAAGAGCATTCAGAATAAGGTGCCCCCATGTCTGTGTCAGAGTGAGTTCTTCATGCCCCAGTGCTTGCAGGCGGAGGAGATGCAGAACCAATAAGACGGAGATATAATTCCTTGGGGGGTTAACAAAAAAAAAAAAAAAAAAAAAAAGTAAAAAAAAAAAAAAAAAAAAAAAAAATTGTGAGAGAGAGAGAGAGAGAGAGAGAGAGAGAGAGAGAGAGAGAGAGAGAGAGAGAGAGAGAGAGAGAGAGAGAGAGAGAGAGAGAGAGAAGAAAAGAAAGACACGAAACGATACGAGAGAAATAGAATTGCTCGGAAAAAAACATTCCTCGCCATCAACTTCTTATATAGCCAACAGTTGTGCCCGCTATATACCCTACCCACACGCAAGAAACAGTGTGTGTGTGTGTGACTTTATATTTTGTGCAACTGAGATAGGCAGTTTGCTAAGTTGGGAAATATATGAACTTGCTACAATGATGTCTTGATGTGGCTGTATTTGACAACATTGATTAATGCATACTTCTGTTAATATCAATTAATAGGTCTTACTTCACACAATATTGTTGCAAATAAATTGATCTTCAAACTAATAATAAACATCTGAATGTACGCAATCCTATGACTATTTCCGGCATAAGTAGCAGCTTCATTATAGTCCGTTCATTCTAGGGTGGGCAGAAATCGTAACCTCTAACCTCTCATAACTCAAAAAGGGCTAGAGTAATCGAGCTAATTTTTCTACCAAATAGGAAGACATGGTTAGGGAATATGTGTGAAAATCGACAGCTCATTTGCTCAAGCCCTTCTGAGTTACAGAGTTACAGGTTACGATTTCTGCCTGACCTAGAATGAACGGACTATAGCCTACCGCACCCTAGACAACGCCTATATTAGTCAATCTAGCCTAAACCAACGTAACTTGTCCTATAGTCCATTAACTCTGAGTACACCAGCTAACTAGACCATTATAACCTCTTGTAAACTCAAAGAAGGGTAAAGTAATGGGCTGTAAAGTTTAACTCCTGGCTGACTCTTCCCAAATGGCAGATAAGTCAGCTCGATTAATCTAGTCCTTTTAAACTTATAAGAGGTTAGGGGGTCAATATTTCTGGCCGAATTAACATTAATAGACTATAGTTTAATCCTATTCCATACCTATATATGGCTCGAACGTCCCTTGATTTTGGCCATGTAACTCTTTCAACTCGATACAGGCAGTTCTGCCTTTTGTCTCCCTCACTCACATAGAGAGAGAAAACACACAGATCATCAGAACTATACTGTACAGTAAGTATGTAGAGAACCAATCAGACGCGGAAATACGATAGGTTAGAACAAGGTTGCAGAAAATAACACTTTGCCCAGGTACACCTGAACAAAATGAAGAGGTTTTATTGACGGGACCACTGTGGGCTCACGGACAGCACGACTAGGCCTCGGGGGCACCTTAAGGGAGCCCAACTCGCTTTTTTTTCTCGTTCTCTCCCTCTCTCTTTGGCTTGTATCCATTCGGCCCCATTCAGCCTACTGTTTTCAAACGTTTAGCCCCATCCAAGTGTCAATATTTTGCTGGTGAGCGGCAGCGAGCCAGCATATATATATTTTTGTTTTGAGAGCCAGCTAAATTTGTACATTTTTCGATAGGAAAATGTCTCCGGCGAAGCCGGATTTCTCCATACAATGCTGGCTCGCTATCGCTCGCCAGGAAGATATCGACACCTGGATGGGGATAAACGTCTTAAAACAGTTGGCTAAATGGGACCGAATGGATAAAAGCCAGAGAAAGAGAGAAAAGGAGAGAAAGAGAAAAAAAGAAGGTGACCCCCTTAAAATGATACCCAGGTGAATCAATAATAAAGTGACACTGCCCTGAAAGAAGGAAGGGGTAAAAGTATATATCAAACAGGTTGGTGTTTGAGGGGGTTAATGACAAAACACCGATATTGTAATTAATTCGGTTGATGACGAGGGTTTACTTACATTCATCTATAATATACAGTAAACGTGCCTGCCCAAACTCAGGGACACACACGCACAGGAATATTTATTGTATTATTAACTAGCCTACGATATATATATATATATATATATCGTATATCTATCTAACTGCCTCACTCGATCATTCTATCAAGTAGGATCCTTAAAATACTAAGTTCTATATTTCATGTTCCACAAAGTATCTTACCATAACCATACACATCTCCTGACTATCACCCACACTATTGTTATCTATCCTAGCTGCATTCACATCTCTTCAATCAATATAAAAATAATAACGCGCACTCCCTTCCTCTTCCAAAATATATTTATGAATATATACGTAATCCACACACACACACACGTTGTATGATCTTCAACACATTCACCCATCAATGAGTGAGCACCTTCCAGATGTGTATAACTAACACAACCCCTTGTTTTAACCTCGCTCACATCTCGGTCGTGGCAATATCAGTGAAGGAGAGAGTGGGTTTACATTCCCAATAGCCCCCTGTTTCAACCTCACCCAGGATTCCGCTGTGATATTTGTAACTCCTTCTGTACCGGCTACGTCTTTGTAATTATATTCAAGCTATATTTAGACTATTGTATTCAGTTTATAAAGAGCTTCCAACAATTAACAGGCTTCGAACTATCTCACTTAACCCATTTTACTACCACAGATCCTTTTTAAACTGCAAAAATCGTCTAACTATACCTTAAATATAATGAAAAAGACGTCACCGGTAATGAACGGGTTAATGTTGCTATAGATAACCTAGAATATTGAAGCTCTCTCTCTGTATAGCTAACCTAGAATATTGAAGCTCTCTCTCTGTATTTCCAGCTCGCCCACACCTCCTAGGCGGCGACATGTGGGCCTGACGTGGCGTGCATGACTCACACTGATAAGAACATTCCTTCCTAATCCTGGGGCCTGGATGACACCGCCACTGGGACCTGAAGGAACGTTTGTCACGCCAGGTATGATGTTCACCTCTTCTCGTATACCTGTCTCTCTGTCTCCTCACCCGTCACACCCGTTTCCCGACCCTCTACCTTCTGTCTTTATTCACCGGGCACCCGTGTTCGCCTTTTCTCGTGGTTCTCATTATCCTGTCCTGTCACATACTCCTCATAGTCTACAAATCTATCGGTATTCCAAACATGTCTTCCAACCATATTAAATTACACACTAGATATATATTATTATTATTTGTTTGAATTTTTATTATAGTACTTATTATGTCCACCTAACCTGCAAAACAGTCCGTACTCGGCACACCAAACTTTTTCTGTTTTGTTTTCTTTTGTTTTCCCCTCCTACTTCATGCTTAGTCCCATTAGTGTTGAGCTTTTAAGACATTCGCTTCATTAGTTTGGCGATTTTAAAACTTTTCGTGCAATTTAGGTGTCGATTTTTTTTTCCAGACGAGCGTTAGCGAGCCTGCAATTTGGGAGGAACTGCCCTTCGGCCAGGGCATTATTCTACCGAAAATGCACATAGTTATCTCAAAGGGGGGTCTTAGGGATATAATTTATATATATATACTGTGTATATATATATATATATATATATATATATATATATATATATATATATATATATATATATATATATATATATATATATGTGTGTTTTTGAAAGCTTAGTTAAGGTCTAGCGAGGAAACTAAATATATTAATAATTAGATGCATATATAAACAACTAAATACAAATCTGGCCTACACCCCACCTACAGTAACGCTAACTATCGTGTTCTCCTCTTATCGTGGTTGTCATTCTTCTACACAGTCCACCGGGTTCCTTACCTTACACGTCTCTCTTCAACGCCTCGGCCAGCCCAATACATTAATACTAACTATTTAACACCTGTTGATGTACTTATTTTCATTTATATTGAAAGGGTTAAATATGAGAGTCCCATTCATTAACTACACTAAACAATTTACAACAATGGGTATCATGCCAAGCTTACTGGTATTATTTTTGACTCGACCTTCTATATTTGTAGCCAGACTTTCTAATTGTGAAGATAAATGTGGGTTAAAGGGAGAGCGAAAAATGTAATGACATGTCTGATTTGAAACCAGTTTATAATGTATATTCTATTATCATGCTGAATAATTTTGAATGAATGTGCTCCATGTGTATTATTAAAATGTGTATATATATACAAAAAAACGAAATTAAGGAATGAAGATGAAAAAAAAAAAAATATATATATATATACAGTATATACAGATATTACTAGTATGTGTTCATCTTCATTCTTTAATTTAGTTATGCTATATTTATTTACACATTATTATAATACACATGGAATAAAATACAAACTTAAGAGGGAGTATATACATAACACAAACATACTATTCTCGTCCTTCACCTTCCACTCTAATTGTTCTCCACATAAAGCATTTATCTATTTCCTTTGCTCCGCAAATCATCCACTTCCCTCTAGCATCCACTTTTTCCTTGCCACCTCATCCCTCTCACTTTAATATACGAATACTCACTTTTCCTATCCCTAATTATCATCCACCTAAAGCCGGTATCACACGAGCGCTTTTTCACTCAACATTTATAATATTTCGGTCACCTAAATGCATCTACCATCAGTCTAGTTTCCGATACCTGTGCAAAATATTCCAGAAATGTTGCCAGAAAAATGTTGATCATCGAATGTGGACTATAAAAGCTCTCGTGTGATACCGGCTTAAGACAAAACTCCACTTCCGTCCCCATCACTCCACCAATTAATTCCCTCACCACCAACAAAGCTCATTCCTCTGGCTATAATATTCAAATACTTTTCCTATTCCCTACTAATCATCCACCTAACACAAAACTCCACTTCCATCTCCACCACTCCACCCCCACAATTCCCTCACCACCACCAACACACCTCATTCCTCTGACTTTGAGGGGGGTCACCGGCTTTTGTTTGTATCTTTCTCTCCTTTTCTCTTTCCCTGGCTTGTATCCATTCGGCCCCATTCAGCCAACTGTTTTAAGAGGTTTATCCCCATCCAGGTGTCGATTTCTTCCTGGCGAGCAATAGCGAGCCAGCATTGTATGGAGAAATCCGGCTTCGCCGGAGAAATTTTTCTATCAAAAAATGTACAAATTTAGCTTGCTGCCAAAACAAAAATATATATATGCTGGCTCGCTACCGCTCGCCAGGAAAATGTTGACACCTGGATGGGGATAAACGTCTTAAAACAGTAGGCTGAATGGGGCCGAATGGATATAAGTCAAAGAGAGAGGGAGAGAAAGAGAAAAACAAAGCGAGGTGGGCTCCCTTAAAATTCCACTACCACCTTCCCCTCCTCCACACGTCTGAGCATTCCACTACCGCCTTCCCCTCCTCCACACGTCTGAGCATTATTCACATCCTTATTCCACTACCACCTTCCCCTCCTCCACACGTCTGAGCATTATTCCACTACCGCCTTCCCCTCCTCCACACGTCTGAACATTCCACTACCGCCTTCCCCTCCTCCACACGTCTGAGCATTATTTCACTACCGCCTTCCCCTCCTCCACACGTCTGACCATTATTCCACTACCGCCTTCCCATCCTCCACACGTCTGAGCATTATTCCACTACCGCCTTCCCCTCCTCCACACGTCTGAGCATTCCACTACCGCCTTCCCCTCCTCCACACGTCTGAACATTCCACTACCGCCTTCCCCTCCTCCACACGTCTGAGCATTCCACTACCGCCTTCCCCTCCTCCACACGTCTGAGCATTATTCACATCCTTATTCCACTACCGCCTTCCCCTCCTCCACATGTCTGAGCATTATTCCACTACCGCCTTCCCCTCCTCCACACGTCTGAGCATTATTCCACTACCGCCTTCCCCTCCTCCACACGTCTGAGCATTATTCCACTACCGCCTTCCCCTCCTCCACACGTCTGAGCATTCCACTACCGCCTTCCCTTCCTCCACACGTCTGAGCATTATTCCACTACCGCCTTCCCCTCCTCCACACGTCTGAGCATTCCACTACCGCCTTCCCCTCCTCCACACGTCTGAGCATTCCACTACCGCCTTCCCCTCCTCCACACGTCTGAGCATTCCACTACCGCCTTCCCCTCCTCCACACGTCTGAGCATTCCACTACCGCCTTCCCCTCCTGCACACGTCTGAGCATTATTCCACTACCGCCTTCCCCTCCTCCACACGTCTGAGCATTCCACTACCGCCTTCCCCTCCTCCACACGTCTGAGCATTATTCCACTACCGCCTTCCCCTCCTCCACACGTCTGAGCATTATTCCACTACCGCCTTCCCCTCCTCCACACGTCTGAGCATTATTCCACTACCGCCTTCCCCTCCTCCACACGTCTGAGCATTATTCCACTACCGCCTTCCCCTCCTCCACACGTCTGAGCATTATTCACATCCTTATTCTCCCATTGTTTTCCCTGCGAGCCAACCCGTCCTTCCCGTATCCTCTCAACATCATCATCATCAGCAGCAAAGGCAACCTCTTTTACAAGCAGCTACATCTGTCTCTCTCCCCTGCCTCGGTTGTGATGGCCATATTTCTTCTTTGTTAGTATATGTAATTACCTTGATGCTCTAAAAGCCAAATAAATTAATATATACATAACTGACTGACTGACTGACTGACTGACTGACTGACTGACTGACCGACCGACTAACTAACTAACTATATAACTAACTATAAATATATATCAACACATAATAACAAACGAAAAGTATAGATTATTGTTTTTCTTCTGAATAAATACATAATTATTTGATACTCCACGTTTTAAAATGGTTTAATTTTATCTCTTTACAGTATATAAGTAAATAAATATTTATAATCCATAAATATTTAAATAGTTATATGAACAAATAAGTTAATGAATAAAGGCTTCCCATATTCGGTCAAAGTGGGCCAAAACTTAAATGTGAGCTAATGAATGGATATAACTAAGAGGAAGGTCTTTGACAACGTAAAAGTGGTGTCGACCTCGGAAACTTTAAGATACAATATATTGCTTAAGTATTACAAGACAAGACGAGTTTGTGAGGACCAAATAATAATAATAATAATAATAATAATAGTAATAATAATACACATTTAGGGTACTGTCTATCTTTGGCACCTACTGTAGACGAGAATGTGTTACCCAATATATAAAAAAGTATTACATATATTACATATATTTAATTATTAATATTTAATTATTACATATATTAAATTCAACACCAATAGTATTTATATCACCATCAATCCAGTTTAACTTTAGGGTTTATCAAGAGTTCCTCATAGCATTTCCCCCCAAAACAGAGGTATAAGAAGTTTTAACCTTAATATTCTTTAAAAATATTTATGTGTTTTGAGTCACATTTACCATGTCGACCACCGTACATCTTGCAACCAAAACAAAAAAAGCGACCCTCTGGGGGGGGGGGGGGGGGAATTTGTTTTGTACTGAACTGATTCCATTCAAAGGTGTTAGGACGAAGCTTTAAGTTTACAAATTTGATGAGTAAAATACGAGTACGCACACACACACACATGCTCTGTCTGTCTGTCTATCTGTCTGTCTGTCTGTGTCTCTCTCTCTCACACACACACACTCTCTCTCTCTCCCAGGCTGGCCCAGTCTGACACTTGACGGAGGGTGATGGACACACACCATAATTTCCCTCCGCTGTTTGCTGCACCTCCTTCGCTCCTGCCTCACCCGACCCCCTCCTCCTCCTCTTTCTCCTCCCTCCCCCTCCCCCTCCTCCTCCTCCCCATCCTCCCTTTTTTCTTCTTCCTCCTTCTCCCTCTCTTCCTCCCCATCTCCTTCTCCAACTCTTTATCTTCCTCCTCCTCGTCCTTCTCCTTCTTCTCCATCTCTTCGTGGGTAAAGGCGAAAATTGCACATCCAGGGTCTCCTGGCAGAAATACTATAACTCGAGGAAAAAAATATTGATATAGATAGATATATATATATATATATATATATATATATATATATATATATATAGACAAATAAACTAACAGAAACACAGGAAGGGAGGTCAAAGAAAGATACATAGTCAAACAGTCAAATACGAGACGGTCAGAGAGAAAGAGAGACAGGGACAGACTAGCAAATACATAGGTAGACAGACAGACAGGCAAACAGAGCGGGAAATAACATACAGATTAATACAATAATAATATATATGCTGACAATCACTATCGCCATGTTGTCTATCTTCCCTGATCTGTATATATATATATATATATATATATATATATATATATATATATATATATATATATATATATATATATATATATAAATAGAGAGAGAGAGTCTCTCTCTCTGTGTTCACACACACACACACACACACACACACACACACACACACACCTAAGTGAGCCAATTTAATTTCGGCAGATTACACATAATTGTAGGAAACATATATACATTATCTAAACTAATATCTGCCTGAATATATACATTACGTCGTCCCCATAAGAAAGAAGAGCCGTGTTAAATATTTAGTCCGGCTTGTGCTGTTTTTATCTCCTTGCCTGTTCTTCTTCTTGATGGAAAGCCTTGGCATGCATATAGTGCTTAGCCTCACATGACATTTAACCATACTTTCAAATTGGCTTCATTACTTTCTTTTATTATTATTATATATGTGTACCGCGCAACATGGTACCCAAGCCAAATGATTTAACTTTCATTAGGCTTGGTGAAATATATGCGTTCGAAATTGTATAAAAACAACATATGGCCTATTTAATATACACTTTGGTTAAAGGTCATTCAGATATGAAGGCCATTAGTTTAGAATAAATTATAATATAATACTAATACATATCAGAATATTCCACAAACTCTAGAAATTCAATATATATATATTTTTTATAGGAGTTATATTGCAAACGTGGCGTTTTTATATTAAATGTGCAACCAGACATCCCTCCCACTTGATATCAAATAGTTTTCATTAATAGTCGTGGCGAAATATCTTGGATGCACAGACACACATGTTTTTCTAGACATATCTTTACAACATTGACATTAGGATTTTCTATAAGCATAAATCGAACTACTCCTCAGGTAGGTCTCCGGGATGAAGTTTACAATTGTTATAACTGCATCCAGTGCATTGTTAAGGGGGGTCACCTGCTTTTCTTTTTATCTTTCTCTCCTTTTCTCTCTTTCTCTGACTTGTATCCATTTGGCCCCATTCAGCCAACTGTTTTAAGACGTTTATCCCCATCCAGGTGTCGATTTTTTCCTAGCGAACGATGGCAAGCCAGCATTGTATGGAGAAATCCGGCTTCGCCGGAGAATTTTTTCTATCGAAAAATTTACAAATTTAATTTGCTGTAAAACAAAAATACATGTATGCTGGCTCACTACCGCTCGTCAGGAAAATATTGACACTTGGATGGGGGTAAACTTCTTAAAACAGTAGGCTGAATGGGGCCGAATGGATACAAGCCAAAGAGAGAGAGAGAGAAAGAGAAAAAAACCGAGGTGGGCTCCCTTAAGTTAATATATTACGTGCCAATACAGTAGATAATACTAAAATCAGAGCAAGAAAGGTGTCCGATATACCAGCCAGCAGAGCCAAATGTTACAGAGCAAGTTTGTATATATAATTTTATGTATTTACGAACATAGGAATGGTAATTAAATTATACAGACCTAAGACCAAACATATAGATTTAACTATGCTTACACATTATACTCGACTAATTAAAATATCTTAATTATAATTAGTTTTGTACCAGGTGAGAGTATTGGCGATTGTACATAACCTATTGAGCGGTCAAATAAATTCAATAATATGTCATCAAGGGAAAGCTGGTTCATTATAATTCAGATAACGAAATTTGTTTTTGATTCAGTCTAAGCCACTTAATTTGTTATTGTATGTATGTATGTATGTATGTATGTATGTATGTATGTATGTATGTATGTATCAATGTACTCAGACCCATTACCCATTGTTTGTCTTATTATTACATGATTTCTCAAAGCCCAGGTACCGTCTATTTGTAACTACCTTCAATCATCAGATAAATACTTTTGTAGTGGTGTCGTGAGAAAGAAGAAGACGAACATGAACAAGAAGAACGAGAAGAACAAGAAGAAGGGAACAATGGACAAATGTGATAATGAACACCAGGGCAAGATAAAGAGGATGGGGTCGATCATTCTTAACCCCTTGAAGATTATGATTAATTTTGACAGTGTATTCTCGCTATCATTACACGATTTTTTACAGCTTAGGAATGATCTGTGGTAATTTAAAGGGTAAAGACATATTTTGGCTATCATTAGACGGTTTTACACAGCTTAGGAAGAATATGTGTAAAATAAAAGGGTAAAGACTTCTTCTGGCTATTATTAGATGATTCTATGCAGTTTAGGAAAGATCTGTGGGAATTAAATGGGTAATGACTATCTCAATTAACCCTCTGACTTCCATATACCTTTCCTAATCTGAATAAAATCGTCTAATAATAGCCATAGAACAGACAAGAATTGAGTGATCGTATCTTGAAAGGGTTAAACTATAGAAGAGGGAAAAAATAAAATAAAACAAATAACATAAAATTAATAATCTGTTGTCATTCAATTGTTTCCAAAGTACCATAAGACCCACATATTATATTATATTATATTATATTATATTATATTTATTATATGATCCAGTCTCAGTGTGGTTGTTGTGTACAAGAAGGAAACTAGGCAATTCTAAAAGATCCATTCATTCGTTTTAAAGGCCAAATGAGAACCATTTAAGGCGCAAGTGGAATACACATATTCCTACATGAAGGACACATGTTATCCAATACACATATTCCTACATGAAGGACACATGTTATCCAATACACATATTCCTACATGAAGGACACATGTTATCCAATACACATATTCCTACATGAAGGACACATGTTATCCAATACACACATTCCTACATGAAGGACACATGTTATCCAATACACATATTCCTACATGAAGGACACATGTTATCCAATACACATATTCCTACATGAAGGACACATGTTATCCAATACACATATTCCTACATGAAGGACACATGTTATCCAATACACATATTGGTTGTTCTGTAATGAAGGAACTATATAAACAAGTCATTCCTTCGATTTAATAGCAAGAAAACGTTGCAGTCGGGATAAACATTTACTTAACACCCACCCACACACACACACACACACACAGCATGATAGAAGATATTATTACCATTCATTCGATTTAAAAGCCCCCATAAGACCCATCCAAACAGCAGTCGGAGTAAACATCTACCTGACGGACACACACAATCCACTCTCGAAAAAGGTTGACGACGTGGCTAGAGAGCGAGAGAAGGAATTAAACACGCCACTATGGGTTTTTGTTGCGACGGGTTCTGCCTCTCATATATCTGCTTTATGAGGCATAATTCTTGGGGGCTTTTTTCTCCTACCCCCTCTCAGAGTTTATAAGGAGAAATACAAGTTTCTGCGAGGCAGCCGCGAGGGAGAGAGAAGGGGACCCAGGCGGACTCTGTGTTGGTATAGGAGAGCGGGTGTTTGAGTATTATTGCGTCTATTTATTGCGGACGTACTTTCTTACTTACATAGTTACATTAGACCACGGGTAAATATATATTAGACTGACTGCCATTGGAAAAAGTGGCCCATAGGAGTCTCTAACATAATTCGGTAAATGGTTTCTTTTTGGATAATGCATATATTTAAATTCCATAAGGAGAGAAGAACAATAGTTTCAAGCTGGACCAGAACGCAGTCAGTTGAGTGGCTAGCTAAAGGTTAATTTGCGTAAAGGTTGTGGTGTCACTTGAGGACAAATTTCAAACATCACAAGGCTAAAAATGCTTTGGTCATGTTACTGCCAGATCATACTTATTAAACGACATACATTCAGACACTATTCCTCACACACACACACACACAAACCATCATGAAGATGTTATACCACGACCATTATTTCTCATGACCCAAAGCCAACAGACAGTAGGTAAACTATAAACATTGATAACATCAGCTAATTTCGGATCATAACAATGAATACCTTACATACTCGTATATCAATAGTACGCCAGAGTCTAAAGGCAGTGTCACACGAGCGATTTCTCCGTCAATTTTCGATGAGCAATTTTTGTCTCGTACTATTTTCAGGCTCTTTCGCATTGCAATAGGAAACTAGATCGACGGTAGATTATGTTAAGTAGTTTAATTCTTACGAGACTTAAATTTTGAAGCAGTCAGACAACAATTGCCCGTAAATATTGACGGAAAAAAACCTCGTGTGACACCACCTTAACACTCTCAACAATGACACAGGAACAGTTCGCATAGGTCTCTCTATCTATCTATTGCCGGACGCCTTACTCCCGTTACGAGGGTGGCCATACACAGAATGCCCCCAAGCGGACCTATTCCCTGTCAGAGGGACAACCCGAGCCAGTTTAGTGAAGGACTTACAAGATTGACCACTCAATTTAGGATCCGTCCGTCTCCGAGGCCCTCTGTGTATCTTGTTAGCACTATTTTTCTACAGTGGTGTTCGGCTAATCCATCCACTAACTTTCCTTACCCTTAGGTAAGCAGTACGGATTTGTATCAGGTTTACTCCCCTAGACAGGTTGCCAACCAAGGCTGACGAGTCCCATCCACCCGGATTTGTATAAGGATGTCTCCCCTAGATGAGTTGCCGACCAAGGCTAACGAGTCCCATCCACCCAACATAGGTAAATTCACTTATAACATTTCGTGGAGATATTACAGCCTTCACTATGCAAATTGTAACTATTGTGAATTATTTATGTATTTTCCTATATTATATATGAAATATACAGTAAAATTATATTATATATGAAATATACAGTAGAATTATATTATATATGAAATATACAGTAGAATTATATTATATATGAAATATACAGTAGAATTATATTATATAGAAATATACAGTAGAATTATATTATATATGAAATATACAGTAGAATTATATTATATATGAAATATACAGTAGAATTATATTATATATGAAATATACAGTAGAATTATATTATATATGAAATATATAGTAGAATTATATTATATATGAAATATACAGTAGAATTATATTATATATGAAATATATAGTAGAATTATATTATATATGAAATATATAGTAGAATTATATTATATATGAAATATACAGTAGAATTATATTATATATGAAATATACAGTAGAATTATATTATATATGAAATATACAGTAGAATTATATTATATATGAAATATACAGTAGAATTATATTATATATGAAATATACAGTAGAATTCATATTTAAACAAAATACAAATTCATTAGGTAGGGGATGGATAGAGATATTAAAGAGTGGTCTCAAAGTATAGCGTGAAAAACAGTGTAGAAGAATACATTAATTTATGTTCTTATATTTGCATACTGAAATACCTAACAAATCTACGAACTTTTATGAGTGGCTGTAGAACAATAGGGTCGTTAAAATATCAATATTATGCTTTCATGAATATATCTGAGGTCTTCAGGTCCGCGTTATTTTAACCCGTTGTTATCATATACTTCATAATTATGTATATAATATATGCATATTATCATTCTATTATAACTTGAGATAATAATATTATAAATATTTTTAGTTTAGATAAGGCCGATTCCAGATAGAGATATGCGTTGAGGTTGCGCGGGTGTTTTGTCTGGAACAGATTTTTTGTTTTCATGTATTAAAACATAAATCAATATAATCCAGGCGAAAATTACACTTCGTAGGGTTTTAATATTAGTCGAGTTTTTTTTCTTCTCACTTGGTACCACAAAGGTCAGCATATAATAATATATTATGAATAACCTAATTGTTTTGGAGCGAATAGCTTTAAAATCATCATGGTACGTATATCCCGCTGAAACTACGGATGATATTCCATTTTGTATTAACGATAATAACTTATCTAATGCACATAAAATGCTTCGATAAATAGACCAAGACTGTTTTTTGAGCTTCAGAGGTGTTGCCTCAAATTCCATTCGGTATTACTGTCCATGACTGTGCATTAAAAGTAAAACATCATTTATACATATATGAGGTAACACGAAACTATAATTTTCATATTGGGTCATACGTACTCAAATTGCCGGTAGTAGCGCCAGTGCGATGAGTCCTCTGCAAGCTTTTTCTTACGTGTTATTATACGTTGCATGCACCCCGAGGAAATCTCTCAGAAATACAAACGGCTATTTCAAGGGTGGTAAAGTTACAAAATGTGGCCTCTTCAGTGGGGCTAGGTAAAAGTTTAGCCTGCGTATTTTGTGTGATAGTTTTGTGTTATAGCCACGGGCAATGTTTACTTGGGGCCAGCAGGGAGGCTTGACGCGGCCCTGAAGGGAGCCCACATCGCTTTTTTGTTTCTCTTTCTCTCCCTCTCTCTTTGGCTTGTATCCATTCGGCCCCATTCAGCCTACTGTTTTAAGACGCTTCCCCCATCCAGGTGTCAATATTTTCCTGGCAAGCGGTAGCGAGCCAGCATATATATATTTTTATTTTGACAGCAAGCTAAATTTGTAAATTTTTCGATAACAAAAATTCTCCGGCGAAGCCGGATTTCTCCATACAATGCTGGCTCGCTATCGCTCGCCAGGAAGAAATCGACGCCTGGGTGGGGATAAGCGTCTTAAAACAGTTGGCTGAATGGGGTCGAATGGATACAAGCCAGGGAAAGAGATAAAAGGAGAGAAAGATAAAAAAAAAGCCGGTGACCCCCCTTAAGAGAGGAACAACCATAAAACTCTTGCGACAATGTAAAGTAAGAAAGGCTTAGCTATTTCACTTGTACTCAGAGAAAATAATGTGTTTACCATTTGCTATCATATTAGATCCCTTATCCCCTTCTCTACCGGCGGCTTCTTATTATATTCTACCTATATTTAGACAACTTTATGCAGTTTAAGAAGGATCTGTGTTAGGAAAAAGGGTTAAAGGAGATAGTTCGAAGCCTGTTCATCGCTGAAGGCCCATTTTAAACTAAATAAAATCGTCTGCTAGTAGCCAGAATAGAATGATAAAACTTGCTGCATTCATATTAACCCAGTATACGTGGTAGTAAAAAAGGCAAAGTGGATGAGATTACTATTTCAATGCTTACTTAGATTAAATATCATTGTATGAATATTCCCATATTCAAAAAAATATGCTACAGGGGGGCAATGCCTAGTGAGCTAATTGCTCAATAGGTGGCGTTCTGAGAGTGAGGGTCCGAGCCTGGGGGTTGAGACTGTGAAGCGCAGAGGCGGAGCAGCTTCAGAGATGGAATTGCTTCGAGCCGTGAAGCTTCGCATGTCTCACTCCCTAGATTGGAGCAAGACCTCACGGGCCTCTCCGTGTTCAGCGGTAGAGTGTAAAGGCTATCAGCCTATGCCCGAGAGGGAGTAGTTGGAATATAGAAAAAACAAAAACAAACTAAAAATGAAATATGAAATTAGATGAATATGCCTAACATTCTATTTGGCTAACTTACAAAGTAGGGGACGAATTTGTATTCTAATTAATTCTCTCTCGGGAACGAAGGTGAGCGTAGGGGATTGAGAGGATGTCAATGCCTAAATCTTCAAAAGTAATATTATAATAATAATAAAACTATTTCTCAACAGCCTACTGGGCAAAAGCCCTCATAAGGATGGGTTCAAAAGAAATAGAGGGATATATACTGTATAATAATAGAGGGATATATATACTGTATAATTATATATATATATATATTAAAACTGATTATAATACCGTTAGTGGGTGGCGTCAAGACAGTTACAGTATAGCGTAACACTGACTATAACCAGGGGGTTGGGGTTTCCCTCTAGATTACAATATATCAGGTGTGTGACCCTCCAGCAATAAAGAGCCCCGACCCAGCACCAGGCCTGGAATAGATACCAAGCAGCCGCCCCGCCCCCCCCCCCCCCCCCCCCCCCCCCCCCCGCCCCCCCCCCCCCGGATACATTCGAGAAAGCGCCGCCGTCATCAGTTCGGTCGTGTTTTTCTGTGCGTCGTCGGGATTGCAACATTCTTGATCTTCGTATTTGCTCTGCACGCTTGACTGCACGACGGTACGACCCCGCTACCCCGGCACGGATACCCCCCTCCCCTTCTGCTACCCGTACCCACCTCCCCTATTACCCCCCTACCCGCCTAATGCCCATGCCCGGGTTACTGCCCTGAGGATTCCAGGGCATCGGTTTTAAAATGTTTAATACACAATCAGCTGGGTTTTTTTTCCTGTTAAATTCAGTCATTCTCCTCTCTGATTTCTTACTGATACACAAGTCTTGATTTCTTGTTAGCTTTGCTGCCAAGTCATTCGGTACTAAACACACACACAGACAGACAGACAGACAGACAGACACACACACACACACTCATTAAACTTTCGGATGTTTACATATTGAGTGAAAGGGATTAGTGCATGATCATATTTCCATCCAACTGTAGTGACGAAATTAAAGTTATACTGTAAAGTACCTAAATACTGTATATATAAGTACCTAAATACTGTAAAGTACCTAAATACTGTATATATAAGTACCTAAATACTGTAAAGTACCTAAATACTGTATATAAGTACCTAAATACTGTAAAGTACCTAAATACTGTATATATAAGTACCTAAATACTGTAAAGTACCTAAATACTGTATATATAAGTACCTAAATACTGTAAAGTACCTAAATACTGTATATAAGTACCTAAATACTGTAAAGTACCTAAATACTGTATATATAAGTACCTAAATACTGTAAAGTACCTAAATACTGTATATATAAGTACCTAAATACTGTAAAGTACCTAAATACTGTATATATAAGTACCTAAATACTGTAAAGTACCTAAATACTGTATATATACTGTAAAGTACCTAAATACTGTATATATAAGTACCTAAATACTGTATATATAAGTACTATATATATAAATACTTGATAGAACAATAGTGATAAGAACTATGGTGCATGAGTTTATGGTGTAAGGAAGGAAAATTATGATGTACTAAGTGGGATTATGGTGCAATGAGTGGGATTACGATCGGATTGTTGGATGTGTGATGAGTGAGATTATGTAGGTGAACGGGATTACGGTATGATGAATAATACCGATGTAATGAGTGGAAATAATACGTGATGAGAGGGATTATGATATGATGAATGGGATTATGTGAAGAGTACTCAACACACCATAATCCCACTCATCCAACCATAATCGCACTTAAGGGGAGGCAGACCGTTTTTCTGGTCCCTTTTCTCCCTCGTCTTAAGCCCCATTAGTTTTGAGATTATAAGACGTTCGGCCCATTAGTTTGGCGATTTTAACACCTTTCGCCCCATTTCGTTGTCAATTTTAAGACCTTTCCTGCCATTTAGGTGTCGATTATTTCCTGGCGAGCGATAGCGAGCCTGCAATTTTAAGAGGAACCAGCCTTCGGCCGGGACATTTTTCTACCGAAAAATGTACAAATTTATCTTGATGGGGGGTCTAGGGGGTGTTTTTCTAAGCTTGATGGAGGTCTAGGGAGGAAACTAACAAAAAAAAATATGAATAAATGAATTAATAGCCCAAACAAACAGCCAGTCCCCTTAAGACGTTGCTGGAGTTCTGACGGTCCGAGATATCGCATTGCCACGGTACTCATCTCCGTTCCTTTTCCCTTTAGAACGTGGGTTGAGCTAACCAGCCTGCTACACAAAAAATAAAGTAAAATTCTATGGTTAACTCAAATACAAACGAAATACACATTAATTGGCCCATATGCTCATATTAGGGTATGTAAACGTGTGTTTCTGTGTATCACTTTTGTTCTTTCTAACAATTAAACGCAATCTTAATCCTTTGAGTACCAGCGACGGGTGTTACATTTTATTTTAGCTATATTCAGACGATATTATGCAGCTCAGGAAGAATCCCTGGTAACGGGGTTGGTTGAGATAGTTTGAAGCCTTATTATGGTAAATTTCTATAATTGCACCAATACGAGCTAAGAAAAATATTATTGTATTTAACAGGAAGGTACAATGAGGTAAATGATGTGGTATAGGTGGCAATATGCGGAAATGGATTATAAGGTCATTCCGCCCCCCTCTGACAAAAGTCTATCAATCTAGATGTGACACGGATTTACAATGTTTCAGAGAGACATTAGCCTAACCTAACAACCTTACCTAACCTAACCTAGTATTATGGGTGGGGGCTGCCGCCCCCACACCCCCGCTGGTTGGGTAAAACGGTAGAAATCCAGTTGGGGTGGAGTGAATAACCGTAGATTTTCGTAAGGAGGTAAGAGGGCGGCAGAATGCCTTTATAATCCATTTCCGCATATTGCCACCTATACCACATCACTTACCTCACCGTACCTTCCTGTTAAATACAATAATAATTTGTTTAGCTCGTATAGGTGCAATTATAGAATAATACCCTTATTATAGCTAGGGGTCTTTCATAAGCTGAGTAAAATCGTTTAATGCTTGCCAGAATATGATGAAAAGGACGTCACCGGTACTAAAGGGGTTAACAACGAACTCCCTAGGCTGGAAAAGCACGAAATAAAATACAAATAAACGCCTTACTTGCTTTTACTGTGGAATATATTTTGCGGGTGGATCAGTTTTGCGGGTGGATCAGTTTTGCGGGTGGATCAGTTTCTCAAGTTTGCAGTGTAAAGAATCGCGGTGACTGAGGTCCACTGGGTGTTGGTCAAACTACGTAGAACAAGGAGAGTTACCCGCCTGTGTTTTGCTTGACACACTGTGGTAGAGTCGCCAGGCCCAATAAATACCGAGGACTGAATGAATAAGAAAAAAAATCGACTGTGTACAGTCGGCCTAATAAGTGATGTCTCGGCACCAAGTATATTTCGATCAATAATTGGTATCATCCATGTCTAAAACTTGATTTATTCGTTTCGAGTGAGATATACAAGCATGTTCCTACACTTACCCACACTATTCAACATCTGACAGACATTAATACAGCACAGAGCGGGCCAAACATAATGGCAGCTGAGACAAGACTTATTAGCGTCACTGTACAGTACATTTCAAATAATGGTAATTCACTCGGTATTAGACGAGGTCTTGTTCTTTCTAATTTTATCGCCAACTTTATACTGGCAGATTTTGGGTAAATCTGCATAAGAATGGTATCACATAGAATACTATATCTCCAACACTAGTTTTCGATTCCAATGCAAAACCTCCCCGATATGCTGCTATAATATGCTGCTATAATATGCTGCTATAATATGCTAGTCATAGAACATTGACTATAATATTATAAGCTCTCGTGTAATACCTCCTTAGCAACCAGTGGGTTACTAGACGAACTGCTGTACAATAAACACCAGGGGTTATAAATATACAGGGCTGGATATGAATGTATAATAAACAGTTGACAGCACATTTTTAACAGTGCAATTAACTTGAATAGTTTGCATGTAGCAAATATGATCTCTTTTGAGATAAACACCCAATTTCAAATAAATAATATCGAAGTTATTCTTACCATGAGGATAAAAATATCAGCTTAATTAACAGTTAGGTAGCTCTTGTTATCTAAATAAAGACAAAGATGTTATAAGTATTGTTCTTGTTTATGCAAATAAATTATATGTTTGTCATAACATTGATAAGAGATTTTTTTTTTTTTTTTTTTTTTCTATATTCCAACGTACTTCCTCTTGGGCATAGGCTGAGAGCCTTAACATTCACCGCTTTACAATGAACAGTGAAGCCCGTGAGGTCTTGTTCCAGTCTAGGGAGTGAGACATGTGAAGCACGTAGAGTACAACGAGCACCTGTCATCTTGCCTTCATATGAGGCACGGTGCTCACTCATGGCCCGAAACGACCCCATCTCTGAAGCCACCTCGTTCCCGTGCTTCACTGGCTCACCCCTACACTCGGACTCTCACACTTACACACACACAACGCCACCTGTTGAGCAGATAACTCACCAGGCATTGCACCCCTATAGCATATTTTGAATATGGGAATATTCATACAGTGCTATTCAGGGAACAATGAGGGTATTTTATTGACGTTTCGGTGGGCTTGTGGTAATGCACTGATACCAGGTACAGCACAAATTCCAGCCCAATAATATCTTCCCATTGATACATCGGGATTTGAACCCGGGACCTTTGGATTACCAGGCCAGTGGCAAGATCACTCCACCACACCTCCCCTAATGTTTGTATGTATGTTTGTATCAATTTACTCAGGCCCATTCCCCATTTTTTTTTTTTTTTTTTTTTTTAAAGAGAGTAATTTATTATAATTGGTTTTCTTCGGCGATTTCATATTCCGAGCTGAGTGGTAGAAATACAAACTATTATATCGACAGCTGAGGCAAATATTAAGGGCACTAATGTGGTCGCTCATAAACTGGAAGCTTCACTCTACTCATCCTAGAACTTGTTTATACTATATGTCTGCATTAAAATATCAATGAACATTACTTATTATTTCATAATACAATTTTAGCACGAGAATATTTATAGCTAATCTTGTGCAACTTATATACAAAAGCAGATCTGCGTATGAAAACATTTAAACAAATATTTCAATGAAAATATTATTTTAAATATACATATACAGTATATCTTGAAAACATAGCTTAATTAGTGCATTTGCAAAGATAAACAGAAAGGAAACAGAATGGTATATATAACTTGTTTATTATATTATAAAATATTAAGCGAGTTTTTCAGGCATGACACAGCACACGCAACACACATCCTACACATAATAACATGTGTAACGTTATCTATGTGTAACGTTTTTTTATGAATACAGGAAGTGTATATGCACAAGAATACACGCACACAGTCTCTCTCTCTCTCTCTCATACACAGGCACACTTACACAGCTTCAAATACCCTCTTCAGCTAACTAGAACCGTGAGTATCTTAACACCACACACACACACACACACACATACACACACAAACACACATTACCCCCCACCAACAATTCCACCAAAGAACCTCCAAATTATGCCTCTGTTATTAGCTAAGTTATTAATATGAAGCTGTCGGATTGGTCTCGGCAGGAACCATCGAGGGGGCTGGTACTGCATGAATATTACGGAGGGGCAATATCGGGCCGGGGTACTAAACAGGGGTATTATTATGTGGAACTGCAATGGAGGGTAGGGGGGAGAGATGGGGACTTCAACAAGGGAGTTTCACAGTTACTTTGAGCCATCTTCAGAAACTTAGGCGCCATGTTGTTTCCCTCGTGTTGTATTTATTCTACTTGCTTATCAGCGTTCCCTGTGGTATAACAGACGAAAACAGGCGGTTTACATGCACAAACCTTACATAAAGTAAGTTTTAATATTAGTTTGTTCCCCAACCTCCATCAAGCCAAAAAATACCACCAAGACAAGACCCCCCTTCGACATCATTTTATACATTTTTCAGTAGAAACATAATTATGTTCTGGCCGAATGCCGGTTCGTCCTAAATTACAAGCTTGCTATCGCTCACCAGGAAAAAATCAACACCTAAATGGCACGAAAGGTTATATTATTGACACAAAATGGGGTGAAAAGTCTTAACCCTTTCACGCATTTATGACGCATTATAATTACCTCTCCAAAATTAGTTTTCTGCCCACAGCTAACGCAAAGACAACTGCAGAGGTTGAAATAACTAAACTAAAGGTTTCTAAAATACCCCTGATGGTAACAAAGGTTTTAAAGTATCCCCAATAGGCTCAAAATCGTGTCATATGTCGGAGAGGGTTAAAAGCGCCAAACTAAAAGTGCTAACGTATTAATATGTCAGAACTAATGTACCTAAACATGAGGCAGAAGGGGGTCCAGAAAAACACAAACTTAAAGATGCATAGATGGAACCCAAAGTGCGCTGACAATCAAAACAAGTAACTGTAATTCAAGAAGATGCAATATACAGAGTATCTTGATTTTAAGTTTTCATTTGTAGTCAAATATGAGCTTCTTTATTAATTTTCATTCACAGGGTATTTACTATAATGTGAGTTTCCTTTACATATACCCAACTCGTTATTTAGGTGTGTTCTCTGACGTATATCCAACTCGTTACTTTAGGTGTGTTCTCTGACGTATATCCAACTCGTTACTTTAGGTGTGTTCTCTGACGTATATCCAACTCGTTACTTTAGGTGTGTTCTCTGACGTATATCCAACTCGTTACTTTAGGTGTGTTCTCTGACGTATATCCAACTCGTTATTGTAATATGTGTTTCTCTTACTTATACCCAACTCGTTATTTAGATGTGTTTCTCTTACTTATACCCAACTCGTTATTGTAATATGTGTTTCTCTTACTTATATCCAACTCGTTACTTTAGGTGTGTTTTCTGACGTATATCCAACTCGTTATTGTAATATGTGTTTCTCTTACTTATATCCAACTCGTTATTTTAGTGTGTTCAACTCGTTATCCATTTTTTCGGCGAACAATTTAATCTGGTGGCATGCTACTTGAATACCCACTGACATGATAGCAAAACAAGGTATGCAACATGTCGAATACTGTGCGGAAATGGTGGTACTTCTCCTTATAGTTGGGGGAGACTCTAGATAGTTGGTTCGGGTGTAGTAAGAGGATTCCCACCGGCCTTCGCTCTAAGATAGTGAAGATGGTCCGGGAATGGTGCCAATTTGCCTTGATGTCTGCCCGGCTCCAGTGGCCTAATTTGCTTTGATTCTTTATGGGGTGAAGAGGTACTTACACTCCCTCCCCTCAAGTCAGGGACACGGGATCTTGAGTGTGCTTGTGTGTGTGTGTTTTTGTGTTTTTGTGTTTTGTTTTTGTTTTGTTCTATGTGAGTGGAGAGACAAAAGGCAGAACTGCCTGTATCGAGTGCCTTCCCCAGAGATGACAGAGTGACAAGGCCAAAATCAAGGGACGTTCGAGCCAAAATGCCTGGACACACTGAGTTTGAAGCAATTTAAGTCATAGGAAGAGGGAAAAAAGTGATTCTGGGAGAGAGTTCCAGAGCTCAGCAGTTGAATAGAAGAAAAATTTAGAATAACGTTTCACTCTTTGGTTGTAGAGATGCCTGCAACTTCTTCGTGCTGTATTGCAACCAAATGATGTTACACTTGGGTTGAGAGTTGTGCAGGAGTGGAGTCTGGGGTCAGTCAATTTTGCGTTCCCAGTGCAATGGACACCACTGCACTGGGAATCAAATCTATCATTGGCCGACGATGAATCAATCTCTCTTCTTGATACGCATAGTCAGATCTTCGTCACTGCATTATGCTAATGTTATGTTTCGAATAAGTTGAATAAGGTCATGAATACAAAGACACTTCCTTGCAACAGAAACACCATAATGAACATTGACTAGTCAAATAAATATACTCGTTCTATGTGGCTTAAGGGGAGATCTCCACTGGAGGGATTTTTTTCTTGACCCCTTTCTCCCTCATGTTTAGCCCCATTGCTTTTGATATTATAAAACGTTTGCCCCATTAGTTTAGCGATTTTTAGAACTTTCACCCCATATTAAAACCTTTCGTGCCATTCAGGTGTCGATTTCATCCTGGCGAGCGATAGCGAGACTTTAATTTAAGAAGAACCGGACTTTGGCCGGGAAATTTTTCTACCGAAAAATGTACAAATTTATCTTGAAAGGGACTCAAGGGGGTGTAATTTTAAGCTTGATGGAGGTCTAGGGAACAAACTAAATACCTCCCCTTAACCAGTTATGCTGTAATACTGAGCGTGAGTATTGTAATCGTATGGTCGAGCTAATAAGTCATGTCCCTTGAATAGGGTGGGTAAGTGTAGGAATATGTTTGTATATTTCACTCGAAATGAAGAAATTAAACTTAGATATTGTTGGCACCAATTATTGATTAAAACATACTTGGTGCCGAGACATCACTTATTAGCGTGATTGTACCTCTAAATACTATGCAGCTATTCCTGGACTCAAAATGCACACTTTAGGACACAAATTATGGCCCTTACTCCTCGACCTGTTTACATGAACCCTTTTTTTTTTTTTTTTTCTATGTGATTGAGGGAGGCAAAAGACATTACTGCCTATAGCGAGTGCCTCCCCCATAGTTGAAAGAGTGAAAGGGCCAAAATCAAGGGACGTTCGAGCCAAAATGCCTGGACACACGGAGTATGAAGCAATTTAAGTCATAGGAAGAGGGAAAGACTGATTCTGGGAGAGAGTTCCAGAGCTCAGCTGTTGAGTAGAAGAAAGTTTGAGAGTAACGTTTCACTCTTGGGTTGGAGAGTTGCACAGAGTAGGGGTGGGATTGAGTTGCAAGACGGGTACCACGTGCCCTACGTAAAGGAGGTGGTATGCACTGGGATAGCTCTGAGGAACACTGATTATTATAGTAGCGATAGAATAGCGAGAGAGATGCAACATTGCGGCGGAGAGAGAGAGATTGCAGAGAGTTGGTGAGTGGACGGGAGTTAATGATAAGAAAGGCCTTCCTTTCAACTTTGTCTAGGAGAGCGGTGTGAGAGGAACCTCCCCACACATGTGAACAATACTCAATACAAGGGTGCACTATGCCCCTGTACAGAACAAGAAGCTGTGCTGGGGAAAAGAACCCCCTAAGGCGGTTGAGCACACCCAGCTTCTGGGAGGCTGCCTTAGCAAGACTGGTAATATGGTCCTTCCAAATGAGAGCAGAAGAAAAAGAGACACCAAGAATATTGAGAGAAGATGCAGGGTTGATTTTTGTATTGTTGAAGAATAAGGGATAGTCCGCTGGGAGATCCTGACGGGTAGATAGATGGAGAAATTGGGTTTTGGAAGCATTAAAGTTAACAAGGTTTTCTCTGCCCCAATTGGAAATAGTATTTAGATCAGAATTTAAGAGTTCTATGGCTTCATTACATTTGTCGTTGAGGAATTGCTGGCTGGGGCGTTCTGAAAAACTAATGGAGTAGTGTAAGGTTGAGTCGTCTGCGTATGAATGGATGGGAATTAAGGTACAGTTAAGGAGATCATTTATAAAAATTAGAAAGAGAATAGGAGATAGGACAGAGCCCTGAGGAACACCGGAGTTTATAGGGTGAGGAAGTGAACAATGGCCGTCCACAACCGTGGCTATGGAACGGCCGGAAAGGAAATTAGAGAAAAAGGCACAGATGGAGGGATAGAAACCGAAGGAGGGTAGTTTAGAAATTAAAGATTTAAGCCAGACTCTATCGAAGGCTTTCGATATGTCTAGTGCAATAGAAAAAGTCTCACCGAAGTCCCGAAAGGAGGATGACCAAGAGTTAGTAAGATATGAAAGAAGATCACCAGTAGAGCGACCCTGGCGATCTGAGAGCAGATTATGAGAAGAGAAATGCTCAAGAAATTTGGAAGCAAGAATAGTTTCAAAAACTTTAGAAAGACAAGAGATGAGAGCAATTGGACGATAGTTGGAGGGTTGAGAGCGGTCACCCTTCTTTGGGACAGGTTGAATGTGAGCAAACTTCCAGCATGAAGGGAAGACGTTAGAGGATTGACAGAGACGAAAGAGTTTGCCTAGGCAGGGAGTCAGCACGGAAGCACAGTTTTTGAGAACAACAGGAGGAACACCGTCCGGACCGTACGCCTTATTAGTGTTAAGCCCAGAGAGGGTAGAAAGTACATCTTTAGAAGAGATTAGAATATTAGGCATAAGTAAGAGAGAGGAGGGCGGAGAGGGAGGCATAGCACCGGAATCATCCAAGGTGGAGTTTCTAGCAAAAGTTTGAGCGAAGAGTTTAGCTTTGTCAGAGGAAGAAGTGATGGTTGTGCCATCAGAGTGGGAAAGGGGAGGGAAAGACGAGGAAGAGAAATTGTTGGAGAGGATTTTGGCTAGATGCCAGAAAGCTTGGGAAGAGCTAGAGTTGGATAGTTCAGTGCATTTATTATTGATGAAAGAGTGTTTGGCAAGTCGAAGAACAGATTTGGCTTGATTCCGGGCAGAAATATAAGAAGAATTAGAGTCTTGAGTTTTAAGGCGTCGGTACCGTTTGAATGCTTCCTCCTTATTGCGGACAGCAGTAGAACAGGCGTGAGTAAACCAAGATTTTTTAGCATTAGTCTGAGAGAAAGAGAATGGAATGTATGCTTCCATGCCCGATAGGATTACCTCGGTAATGCATTCAGCACTCTCCGAGGGTCCCCGGCCACGGAAGCAGAAATCATTCCATGGGAAATCAAAGAAGTACTGCCGGAGAGCCTCCCAGTCGGCAGCGCCAAAGTGCCACAAGCGCCGCCGGCTAGGAGGATCGGGTGGCCGTACTGGAGAGATAGGACAGATGACAGAGATAAGTTTATGGTCGGAGGAGCCCAGAGGAGAGAAAAGATCGACAGTATAAGAAGAAGGGTTAGAAGTTAGAAACAAGTCAAGAATGTTGGACCGATCTCCGATGCGATCCGGGATACGGGTGGGTTGCTGAACTAACTGCTCTAGGTCATTTATGATAGAAAAGATGTAGGCTTGTTCACCAGGTGGCTCAGTAGTGTGAGAGGAGAGCCATTGGCGGTGGTGAACGTTGAAATCTCCTAAGATGGAGATTTCTGAGAAAGGAGAAATGGATAGAATGTGTTCCACTGTAGAGTTTAGATAGTCAAAGAATTTGGGAAAGTTGGTAGAGTTAGGGGAAAGATAGACAGCACAGAAATATTTAGTAAGAGAATGACAGGAAAGTTTGAGCCATAAAGTTGAGAATTCAGAGGAGTCGAAATCGGGAACACGAGAGCAAGTGAGTTTGTTGTGCACATATGCACAACATCCGCCTTTGGCTTTGAAACTAGGATAGAGAAAGTAGGAGGATACAGAGAAGGGGCTGCTGGATGTTGCTACAGACACCTGAGTTTCGGTGAGGAAGAGAAGATCAGGTTTGTAGGAGGAGAGATGGTGCTCAACAGAGTGAAAGTTAGAGGAAAGTCCACGAATGTTGCAGAAATTAATAGAAAGAGTAACAGGCCGAGGTCCAGGTAATTGTGTGGGGTCGTCAGGGGATGATCGGTTGGGTGTGGGGGCATTTATGGTCCCCCCCCCCACCCCCTGGTGACTCCGAGGCTGGGCTAGAATTCATCATTTATTTTTTATTTTTTTTATTTTGGTGTGGAGGAATGAAGTGTGGTGTGCATGTTTAGTGTAGTGAAGTGGATAGGAGGAGGAGGTGTTTGTGAGAGCTAGCTGGATTGCTCTCAGTGTAAATGAGGCACAAAGAAAATCAGTAAGAGAGGCCAAGCAAATGAAACAGGAGTTCCAGCGACTCTTTATCACATGCCTATAACCTCACCTGGGTCTAGCCCTGATCGATTGGTGCCTACAATCTCCCCACCTATAAATGCATATATCAGGAATAATATCAACGACAAGATTTGATTCAACCTGGGATAATATTGAACGTTTAAGGGCGGCGTTTAAGGGCGGCATTACTGTCCCAGAGTGTACAGTTAGGCTTCAACTTCATTGAAAAAAAAAAAAAAAAAAAAAAAAAAAAAAAATATATATATATATATATATATATATATATATATCAAACACAATTGTAAATAAATCCTGAATATATAGGATTTGAGCATGCATGTTTAGGGTTTATTCTTATTTTCACGATCATCCATTTTCACGTTTCTTACCGCGCCAACTTATTACAAAAACACACAGACACTATTGTTACACGTTACTCATAATGACCAACATATTTTGAACGGAATTTTTTTTCACACATTTTAAATATTTCAGCCAATAGTGAATTGATTTGAATTTAATTAGACACTCCATCAAAGAAGTTAGTCAACTTTTGCAATATGTTGGAAACGGTTTTATCAGCTTACGAGCCATGCACGATAGCAGTTATTAGGGGTGGGGGGGGGGGTGGGGGGGGGGGGGGGGGGGGGGGGGGGGGGGGGGGGGGGGGGGGGGGGGGGGGGGGGGGGGGGGAGGTCACCGTTTTGTTTTTATCCTTATCTCCTTTTCTCTCTTTCCCTGGCTTGTATCCATTCGGCCCCATTCAGCCAACTGTTTTAAGACGTTTATCCCCATCCAGGTGTCGATTTCGTCCTGGCGAGCGATAGCGAGCCAGCATTGTATGGAGAAATCCATATATTGATATAGATGTACAGTACCTGTTTTATTATCAGTTGTTATAGCAATTTATAATGAAGGAAGAAACCATTTATCTTCATGACATTGTTTAAAAAGAGATATATTCCACACAAATGTACAGCTTTTAACGTTGAATTTTCCCACCTGTCTACCTCAATTAACAACTATTACTTGGAAATTAAATGTACGTACAATCTTCGGTAATTATATACAGTGAAAACTATAAATATTCATAAATATGGCATAAAATAATGTCCTGTAGGAGTCATTCAAATCTTTCAGTTGCACTAAAAATATAACACAAATTACCGCTTCCATGAATCAGCCCAGGACGGTATTATGGTTCGTTAATACATGACATATTAAACAGCATCGGACGAAACCTCTATTTTATGTCTACATCATTAAAATAATGTTTCTGATTCCTTCAAAAACCGCGCGGCAGCTGTTAGATTTCTCGCGCGGTTTCTGATTTCCCCAAATCCGAATGATAACAATAAATCCCACTATGGACCCCGCAATCACTTTTCTCTAATGATGTGTGGAAAAGGTATATATAATACTGTCTTGCGTGCTGGGCGAGAGGGTTTAAGGGGAGGTTTTTAGATAGTTCCCTAGACCTCCATCAAGCTTAAAATTACACCCTCTAGGCCCCCTTTCAAGATAAATGTGTACATTTTTCGGTAGAAAAATGTCCCGGCCAAAGGCCGGTTCCTCTTAAATTACAGGCTCGCTATCGCTCGCCAGGAAAACATCGACACCTAAATTGCATGAAAGGTCTTAAAATTGACAGAAATGGGGCGAAAGTTCTTAATTATGGTGCGAATGTCTTAAAATATCAAAATGGGGCTAAACATGAGGGAGAAAGGGGTCCAGAAAAAAATCCCTCAAGTGGATATCTCCCCTTAAGGGTAGATGGGCCGCTTTTCTGGACCCTTTTCTTCCTGGTGTTGAACCCCATTAGTTTTCTGATTTTAAGACGTTCGGTCCATCAGTTTGGCGATTTTAACACCTTTCGCCCAATTTCGTTGTCAATTTTAAGATCTTTCGTCCTATTTAGGTGTCAATAATTTCCTGGCGAGCTATAGCGAGCCTGAAATTTTAAGAGAAACCGACCTTCGGCCAGAACATTTTTCTACCGAAAAATGTACAAATTTATTTTGAAGGGGGGTCTAGGAGGTGTTTTTCTAAGCTAGATGGAGGTCTAGCGAGGAAACTAAAAAATATATGAATAAATGAATTAATAGACCAAAAAACCAGCCACTGTCCCCTTAAGTAGCGGTTGTGAACAGGAGGTAATGATGGAGTGGGGTAATTAAGGGGAGATGGTTCACTTTTTGGCCGATGTTTGCATGTATTCATTAGTTTTCTACTTTCCTCCCTAGTCCTCCATCAAATTTAAAAAAACATCCATTAGATTAATTTGTACATTTTTTCGGTAGAAAAATTTGCCGGCCGAAGGCCGGTTCTTCCAACATTACAGGCTCACTACCGTTCGCCAGGAAAAAAATCGACACCTAAATAGCACGAAAGGTCTAAATATTGACGAAAAAATGGGGCAAAAGGTCTTAAAATCGACTAACTAATGGAGCAAACATCTTAACATCTGAAAACTAATGGGGCTAAACATTAGGGAGAAGGGTGTCCAGAAAAACGGTCTGCTTCCCCTTAAGAACACGTATGGTTGACATCGATTGCAGAGCCGGGTGGTCTGGCTTTTAACCACTGCTATTATTACCAGCACAAAATTAGCATCATTAGAGTAAACGGTTGAGCCCTCTGTAAAGTGAACCTGAACAGAGAACATCCTTCGGCACATTGCATTGTTGTCATTAAACGTTACTTCTCTCTTCATGTACATTCACGGACACTAATTCGGAGGTACTTTGATGCCTCGAAGTGATTAAACGATCCTTAGAAATGATAATACCAACATTGACACTGAGATTCAGTTCAACCCAAGATAACTTCGAAAATGTGTGGACAGTTTTAATTAATCCGACTGTACACTTGGTTTTATTACTATGGGTCACTCACTTTCTCTCACCTTTCTCGAGTATACATAAGAACTAGGAACATAAGACCACGGTAATCTGCAGAAAACCTAGCGGCCCACACGAAGCAGGTCCCTTTCACACCCAACCAATATCATTCATATGACTATCCAAATTACGTTTGAAACCTTCCATCGTTTCCAAATTGAGCAAAGTACAAGGCAATCTATTCCACAAAGTACAAGGCAATCTATTCCACATCTCCACAAGTCTATTTCCAAGCCAATGCTTACCTATGTCAAAGTACAAGGCAATCTATTCCACATCTCCACAAGTCTATTTCCAAGCCAATGCTTACCTATGTCAAAGTACAAGGCAATCTATTCCACATCTCCACAAGTCTATTTCCAAGCCAATGCTTACCTATGTCAAAGTACAAGGCAATCTATTCCACATCTCCACAAGTCTATTTCCAAGCCAATGCTTACCTATGTCAAAGTACAAGGCAATCTATTCCACATCTCCACAAGTCTATTTCCAAGCCAATGCTTACCTATGTCAAAGTACAAGGCAATCTATTCCACATCTCCACAAGTCTATTTCCAAGCCAATGCTTACCTATGTCAAAGTACAAGGCAATCTATTCCACATCTCCACAAGTCTATTTCCAAGCCAATGCTTACCTATGTCAAAGTACAAGGCAATCTATTCCACATCTCCACAAGTCTATTTCCAAGCCAATGCTTACCTATGTCAAAGTACAAGGCAATCTATTCCACATCTCCACAAGTCTATTTCCAAGCCAATGCTTACCTATGTCAAAGTACAAGGCAATCTATTCCACATCTCCACAAGTCTATTTCCAAGCCAATGCTTACCTATGTCAAAGTACAAGGCAATCTATTCCACATCTCCACAAGTCTATTTCCAAGCCAATGCTTACCTATGTCAAAGTACAAGGCAATCTATTCCACATCTCCACAAGTCTATTTCCAAGCCAATGCTTACCTATGTCAAAGTACAAGGCAATCTATTCCACATCTCCACAAGTCTATTTCCAAGCCAATGCTTACCTATGTCATTCTCAAAGCGGAATCAATCTAGTTTCAAGCCACTTGTACTGGTTATTTTACAATCATTCAACTTCTATACTTTGCTAATGTCCTCCTGTTTATTCCCTGCATCAACTTAAGCACCTCAATCATTATCTCCTCTACGTATTCATCTTCCTATTGACTGTAAGCCGAGGGTTTTAACCTCTCCTCATATGGTAAATGTCTAATACTGTGATTTTGTTTTGTCATTCTACGTTGGCTTGCCTCTAGAGAGTCTATATATATTATTATATATATATATATTTTTTATTTGTTTTTATTTTTTTTTGGTAGAGGTGGGGGGTTCTAAGCTTGGTCTACGTCTTGGGAGCAAACTATATAATTATATTAAAAACAAGAATACCAAGACTTGCGGGTGCTTTGGGTAACTGAGGCAAAAGCGATAATAGCGTCCTGGAGGCCACACCCCGAGGACGGACAATTATACACCAATCAGCTAACCATTTATATACTAGTGTGTCCAATTACCAAAGTCCTGTGTTCCGTAATGACGAGAGAACATCTCCGGCTGTCAACGAACTATATACTGTATATTTAGAAACTATAAATATAAAATCGGACAGCCCGTCACCTTTTATATTTCTACTCCCTTTTTTCTGTTACACTTTTCTTTACTTTGCTTCCCACGAACCCCTCCTCACAACCCAAAACGAGGGGCGGCGCGCTCCTTGGTGCCACTAGATGAGTGGCTAACCCATCTATTGTTTCTATAGGTAGGATTTCCTCTTGCCATCAGCCCCCTTACTATAATCTGTTCTCAGCTGAAAGGGATCCAGAAAAAAAAACAAAAACCTCCTCTAAATGCTTAGCTGATTTAGACAAGGTTACGTTCAGATTAGGATTAGACTACGTGTCGATATGTTGACTATG
>CM064495.1:44977684-44982605 GCA_032716605.1 Paralithodes platypus
CTTATCAAACTGAGACAACACAAATACCATGGCGCTATTTTGAGGATCTGGACTTTGCATAAAAGATGCTGTATAACCTCTTGTAAACTGAAAATAATGTTATGGTCCATATCAGCTATAGAAAATACCACATACTGTATCTGTAACTCAGTACTGCACCCATTTTCAATAAGGATTTATCATGAATTGCCGACTTTCGCAAGGTCAAACGTATTATTAACGTTCCCTATTTGATATAAGTATGTCTAAGCAACGTCACGCAAGACATTCTGAACATATATGATCAATATAATTTAATCATCGTAACGTCAGCGACCGTAATGACGAAACTCGTTAAATAATCATAACTTCACATGAAGAGAATATTAATATACATTTGCTTTATGTATCCACAACATAACAGTCTTAATATCCATGCCCTGTGTTATTTTCGGTGGGAGAAAAGGATACTGAACCTGTGTCAATGTTTGAGACAACGACACACCACTCCTCGTGACAACAGACCGTCAGTAACATCTGCATATCCGGTTATTTGCGTTGTGACTCCTGATCTCTACCTGTCACTTTCGGCCGCCAGTACCAGTGTCGTCCTCAAGGTATTAGTGAGGAAATCGAAATGACAGGGGTTGCATTGAGGAATCTAAATTGGTTTGAGTAACATCGAAATGACAGGGGTTGCATTGAGGAATCTAAATTGGTTTGAGCTACAGCTGTTAATGTGTGAGGCAGGAAGTGTAGAGCAGAATATATAAGGATGATTATAGTACGTTCAGAATTGTGTCTGAGTGGCATGTGGGAGCTGTGTCATTCGATATATAGCCTAGTATTCCATGCATCCGATAGCATTGTGGAATTTTATCAAAAACATTTCCAAAAATGTCCATCTTGAAAAGTAATGGGACACTTAATGGAGTGCTAGGTAAGGGATGAATAATGTGGGCGACAAGGTTATTTAATAGCTTAATGTTATTAATACTAATATAGTAAAATACGTTATATTTATATTGCTCAGTTCCTCAACCAACAAGCCATTGTAAATATCCTACATATTATTATCAGTACCTCATATCAACTCCGGCTACAATCCATATCTTAGTTATTAGTCTACCTATAATGCACTGATGTCTATTAAAGACTGTTAAAATGTAGTGGTTATTCGCCATTGTGTAAGACAACAAAAACACACATACTCATCAACACAAGCACAAACATAATCAAACTCACACATACCCACACCAACACCCACCCTCCCCTACACAACCAGACACACAAGTACCCTACACATCAATATTTACACGTCCGAATGCATGCACATACCCACACATACCCACCTGCACCCACGCACACCCCCAAACCTACCCACCCACCCCAGACGGTACATAAGACGGGCGCGGACAGGGACAATACGACAGGAGGGGATGCGGCCGGAAATGCACACACAGGTACACATGATATACTCACCCCTGATTGATGGGTGGCTCGGCGGGGCGTTGTGATTGCTCAATTTCCTTAGTGATTGTGCAAGTGACAGAGCTCGGGAGCACCGTGTCTCCTGCCTGTGCTCCCACTTGTTCCTGCCGTATGGTCGACTGTCACACTTGTATGTTAGTCATTACGGTTATTATTCTTTGTATGTCGTTTTGTTACATGGCCGAATGTTTCCTGTTAAAACCGGTAGTATACACCTCATATACAGTAAGCGCTGCATATGGCTTTCTTTTATATAGTTTCTAACTGACCAAACTTACATTTTGTCTAGCAATGATACCTTCTGGAAAGTAATTTGAGAAATGAAAGAGAGGAAGGGTAGTGAGCAGTAAAAGAAGAAGAACATGGATAAGGAATAGCGATAATAAGGAGAAAAGGGAGAGGGAGATGAGGAGAAGGGAAAAGGAATCGCAAAACGAAAAAAAGAAAAGAAGGGGAGATATAAAAATAGGAAATCAAAAGAGGAGAGGAGGAATTCGGAGTAGAGGGAAAGAATAGCACACCTGTGATAAGACGAGGTATACACATGGGAGAAGATGGGACATGAGAAATAGCAAGAAAGAGAACAAAGTAGAGATGAGGAAGAGAAAAGATGGAATAAGACGAAAATGTAAGAGCAAGAGGGAAGAGGAGGAGGAATTAGGAAAAGAGGAAACGAGAAACGGAATAAGACGAGGATAATACAATGGGTAGGGGAAGTGAAAGGAAAGGGAATGAGAAGGAGTAGGACAAGAGAAGAAGGACTTACCAAGGCATAAATAGGCCAGTTGAAATAGGGGGTTAACGGAGTTATTATAGTGGTGGTGACCCGGGGAGACACAATACACAGCACAAGGACCCCTAATAACAATACAACCAGAATAACAACACATGGATACAAACGAAGGAATGATAGAAGGAATGGAAAATAAACGAAGAATGAGAAGAGGAAAATATATAAACAGCACAAGGGCCCCGAATAACAAAACAGTGAACAAACGAAGGAATGATTGGAGGAATGGAAAATAAACGAAGCATGATGTGAGGAAAATATATGCAAAGGAGAGAATGGGGGGGGGGGAATGAGGACGTGAGGGAAAGAGAAGAACGAAGAAATGAGAAGAGGAATGGACAAGAAACGAAGCATGCGAAGAGGGACTGAAAGGAGAATGGGAAAACGGGGACTGAAGACAGGAGGGAAAGAGAAGAACTAATCGAGGAGGAATGAAAAATAGACGAAGAATGGGAAGAGGAAACAAATGAGAAGGGGAGAAGGGGGGTTGAGTACAGGAGGGAAAGAGATGAACGAAGGAATGAGAAGAGGGATGGACAAAAAACGAAGAATGAGAGGAGGGATGGACAAAAAACGAAGAATGAGAAGAGGGATGGACAAAAAACGAAGGATGAGAAGAGGGATGGACAAAAAACGAAGGATGAGAAGAGGGATGGACAAAAAACGAAGGAATGAGAAGAGGGATGGACAAAAAACGAAGAATGAGAAGAGGGATGGACAAAAAACGAAGGAATGAGAAGAGGGATGGACAAAAAACGAAGAATGAGAAGAGGGATGGACAAAAAACGAAGGATGAGAAGAGGGATGGACAAAAAACGAAGAATGAGAAGAGGGATGGACAAAAAACGAAGGATGAGAAGAGGGATGGACAAAAAACGAAGAATGAGAAGAGGGATGGACAAAAAACGAAGAATGAGAAGAGGAAGCAAATGAGAAGGGAGGGATGAGGACTGAGGACAGGGGGGGGGGGGGTATGGACGAAAGAATGAGGAGGAATGGACAACAAACGAAGAATGAGAAGAGGAAACTATATGCGAAAAAGATAAGGTGGAATGGGGACGGGAGGGAAAGAGAAGAAGGACTTATCGAGGCATAAATAGGCCAGTTGGGGGTAGTAGGGGGTTGGTGAAGTTATTATAGGGTGTGTGTGGGGGGGGGGGGGGGGGAGTGACACTGAGTTAACAACACATAGACCCCGGATAACAACAGCCCGAATAACACAACACATGGACTCAAATGGAGGACGGAGTCGAGAAAAGGAATACAAAAACGAAGAATGAGAAAGGTAAAGAAATAGAAACGAAGAACTGGAAAGGGGAACAGGAAAGACAAAAGTATGAGAAGAGAAAAATAACAGAGGCACAAAAAAAAAAAAAAAAAAAAAAAAAAAAAAAAAAAATATATATATATATATATATATAAAAACCGAAGGGATGGAGAGGAAAAAAATTAACCAAAGGAATGAGAAGATTACAAAGGGAGTACAAAGGAAGTCAAGCAACAACAGACCGCTCTAGGTTGTTTGCCCTCTAGATCACTGCTGCTCAGAGTGTTCAACAGTGGTTTAGAGTTTGTAAGAGACACATGGAAAGGGAAGTACTGCCCTGGGACTAATGTCCAAGGCAGGGTTAGGTGAGGTTAGTGAGAGAAAATTTGGGTTAGTAAGATAACACAACTATAAGGGATCCTTCTTGTATCTGGGGAAAAGTGTGAAGCATCTTAGTTATTGATCCTCGATGTATTTGACGAAACAAAGGAAAATAACAGTTATTCGTAAAAAAAAAAAAAAAAGAAAGAAAAATGGAAGGAGGGATGACAAAAAGAGGGAGTTAACAGAACAGGTCTCCAGAATAACAACAGATGGTAAGAAGCGAAGAAGTGAGAGGAGGAAAAGGAAAGAAACGAAGGAATGAAAAGAGGAAAAAGGAAGGAAGCAAATGAATGAATAGAGAAAACTAAAAGGGAAAGAGGGATAGTGAAAGAGAAAAGTTTAACATTTTCCTAAAATTTGATCGCGCAAACTATTTTTCATAAAGTTTTATAAAAAAATTATCTTTTCATTCCGATAACCTTAAAATCATTATAACCTTACAAAACCCTCTTGTAATGAATATGTTTATCTATATTTTATTTTATAGCATTTTTGTCTTCACAATTTGAGTCTATGTATGGCATTACCGTATCTTCCCATCTATAAATATACAGTATAGCAGTAAAGGCTAGGTATGATTCAAGTTGATTATACTTACCCGATCAAGCGCAGTCCCTGTATCTACACTTGTGTTGATTGCTATAAGCCTATTATAAAACATGCTTGCACTTTACATTTCAGGAATATACAGTACTTCAGGAATATACAGTACTAAGCTCTAGGATAACACTGTCACTTGCTAGTCATAAAATGTATCTGTTACGTTACCACAGCTCAACTCATTGGAACTCACAACGAAATAATTTAGGAGGACATGAATAATTTTGGCCAATACAAAAGGCGTCCAGGTCCCTATGCCCACTATGTCCATATGGGGCGGAACCGGGCATGTAGAGAGGTTTTACGGGCATTCTTACCCCACCAGCGACATGCCCTACAATACCAACTCCTATGCTGATTAGATTGGGAGGTCTTTTCAACTATGGAGACCTGAGGTTTTTGTCTTAGTA
>CM064495.1:44982705-44985205 GCA_032716605.1 Paralithodes platypus
TGTCACTCTGTATACCTCGCCACGGTGGATTTTCATGGCTAAGAAAATATATGTGTATGGCAAAGAGTGGTTGTGGAATGTCATTGTGTTGCTGGAATGGTTGTGGTTGTATGAAATGTGCAACCAGAACAACCATTCATGCAAGAATGCTGATTGGGGGCTAACATTCATGCGAATCAGGTAAAAAATCCTTTCTATGGCCACCTCTTGCAGCAAGAATATTTTTGAGAGCTACAGTATATTTGACCGATAATCGATAGCGGGAATTTACAAATAAATGGTAGTTCACCCTGTCTACTGAAGCACAGGATCTCATATCATGTATATATATATATATATATAATAATTGAATAACAAATATACGAACTAGCGTCTGTACGTAAGTTGTAAGTATGCAAATGCTTGAGTGTATAATTATATGCCTTACCAATCACCAAGCATAACCGGACTAAATGGAAAAAAAAGGTCCACATTAATAACGCAGGAAAAGTTAAGTGTCACGTTCGCGATACCGATCAGCCGAGGGTCAGCCAGATTTTGATCAGTATTGGTAGAAGGTTAGATCGTGACCTGCTTTGATACCGTCCTGCGAAGGCTTTATAATATATAGGCCGGTCGTCAAGAGAGAGAGAGAGAGAGAGAGAGAGAGAGAGAGAGAGAGAGAGAGAGAGAGAGAGAGAGAGAGCACGAGAGAGAGAGAGAGAGAGCACGAGAGAGAGAGAGAGAGAGAGCACGAGAGAGAGAGAGAGAGAGAGCACGAGAGAGAGAGAGAGAGAGCACGAGAGCGAGAGAGAGCACGAGAGCGAGAGAGAGAGAGAGAGAGAGAGAGAGAGAACAGCAAAGAATATAGAGAAACAACATAATAAATATCACTTTTAAGCGATACACGATACATGCATTGTGTCGTGGCATTGATAATCGAGTTTTCTAGATTTAACTAAGCAGTTTACGTATCTATAAAATGTAACGATGACACTTCGTCTAATCGATAGCAACTTAGTTTCCAATTTCAGGTCAGTAACTAACTGACAAACAACATTGTTTCATCCTCATATTCGGCAGGCTTGATTATATATAGGCCTAAACTTTACATGCTCGACAAAATGAGGACAGGGACAATTAAGATGTTTATAACTAGCTCACAACGAGAATATCAAGACTGAGCATAAACCTTCCTAACTTAATTGGTACAAGAATCTATTGGACATGTCTATTTAATTTTGTTTGCTAAATTCTAGCTCAGTATTAACCAATTACGTCGACAAATGAAAAAAAAGTGTTAACCAAAATCCAACCCTAATGAACACCAACAATAACAACAGCAGTACCAATAACTAGCCTTCGTCTTCGACGCAGGCTGCCATCATTGAGTGTAAGGAGGGAGCTGCAACCTCAAGAGAACCAAGTCTCCTATTATTACTGTGGGGAAGGTGAGGCAGATAGCGGTGAAATACTGTTGCGTACATTATAACTTCTGAGACTACCTGGCTGCGTGAGTCAACCCTCTCCTGTTCTGGTCTGATTAATACTACAGTTATTGACAAGTGGGTATTATCAGCTCACAACCATGTCACGATGGCTTGTTCAGGAAAAAAGTAGTAGGGCAAAGGAGAAAGGTTGATGGGGCTTAATTATTATTGGTAGTATTAAGAGTCACCTGAAACTATAAAGACATTATATAAACTGTCTATGAATATGGAATGTGTATCAATTAAGTAACACCCCGTTCTTAACATTAATCATTAATTACAAACCCCAATGCACTTGAATATACTAATGAAAGCATATGGTCCTCCCGGGATTCGAACTAGGGACACCACACCCAGAACATAAGCATCTAAACCATTATTATGTAGGTGAACTATTATTGGCAGTAATAAATCTAAAAACTATAAGTAAATATATTAAATGGATGTTTGACGTTATATGAAGTCTCAAATGTGTATCGAGTTAGCGATAACGAAATATTATAAGTTGTCTGATTGAAAAGGTTAATTGATTGAGCGGCGTGCTTTAACTTATAGGCCATGAGACACTTTTCAAAATTAAATAATATTTGTTTGGCAGTCGTTGAAGTACAGAAACAAGTCATCGGGCCTAAAGGGTTAACATCAATATGGAATTTTTTTGGACATAATTTTAATACAGATAATTTTGAGAAGCGAAACTAGTTCCAATATCCTTATACAAAAGTCAGTGATGTAATTCCCATTACGGGGTAGCCTACTACTTTACAGGTAAAAATTGAATATTACAAATTTTTATCGGTAGTAGTGTTGCATCTGCCATAATTAAACAATCATAATAACAACACATTTTAAGCGTATACAAACACAATTACTTTAATATATTCGCTATACCCGACATACAAAGGTAATCTGAACATAATGGGAGTGGAATGCGTAGCGTATAGGGAAACATGAGGTGAATATTCAGTAAGATACGTAAAATATATTCTTACATGAGCAAGAGACCGTAAACTGACGTTGATATACTGATA
>CM064495.1:44990205-45330993 GCA_032716605.1 Paralithodes platypus
CGATTTACACAAAAGGAAAAACAGTGCCCAAAATTTTAAATGCAAACATTTATTTGAGCTAAAGTAATTACTCCAAATTAGTCGCTAATAATGTTAACCTTATTGTACATCAAGACAAATTAACTGTTATCTTGTTTGTAAGGCATATATATAATCTTGATATCATAAACGTTTATCTGATGTATAACAATAATGTAATGCAATATATTAATACCAAGAGTTTCATTAAATATAGCAAAAATAAGAATGACATATAAAATAGTTTCGCAGAATTTTATTGGGTAAGTAATCAGTGAATCCTATTAAAATAAAATTCGATTATATCAATTACATTTGCATGATTAATGGTTAGAGACGCAATATGAACAGGAAGTGATGAAGAAAACAGTTAATAACCTTAATAATAAAGATCAGAACAGATAAGTATAAGAGAAGCGAGGCAATAATACTAGACTTATGAAAAACATGACATGATCCAAAATATGAATAACACATTTGAGCAAATTAATACAGGATATATATATATATATAGATATATATATATATATATATATATATATATATATATATATATATATACAGAGAGAGAGAGAGAGAGAGAGAGAGAGAGTTTGAGAGTGAGAGAGAGTTTGAGAGTGAGAGAGAGAGAGAGAGAGAGAGAGAGAGAGAGAGAGAGAGAGAAATGTTCCACACTCCATAAAAGAAGTTGTAGAAGCTACTTAGCTATACTGTATATATTGTATTGGTCAAGGTAAGGCAATACAATATGCTTATAAATAGTGTGGGTGGAGAGTGATAGGATTGTTCTGCTCTGCACCTTAAACGGGTAATGATATATGCCTTCATAAAATAACGAAAACATATTATCTAATAAACTTAACTTATGGAATGGAACTTTATAAGCCTTTGCTAAATTATGAGCAAGTGTTATAATACATTTAATGAGGGTACAAAGTACGAATGTCAAACATTCAAAACTAACTTGAACATGAGCTATATGCAAATTAAAATTATTATTTTAAAGTAAGATTTAAATGGTTGTGTATTATCGATTAACGAAAAGGTCAATACAACAATAATCAAGTAACTTAAACAAACTCGAAATATGAGTTAAATAATTACCATATTGATATAATTGGATATAATTTATATTGTTTTATTCGGCGACATTCCTAATAACAAAATTGATTACCTGTATATATGATAATAGAAAACCACCCATGAAGAAAATGTACACACAGCCAGTCCTGCACATCATACCAACTTTATTAGCCTGTTAGTTTAGTGTGTTAATATCTCAGAATAAACTCGTAAATAATAGTGTTATATTCTGTTCTCTTGGATGCTTACATGTATAGTTGTTCGCGGCGTTTTTGGTGACGTGCAGGTTAATAAGAAAATGGTATGCACTGACTTTCATTTTTGTTTTATAATTAATAAAACACCGGATTATTGGGCTTAACACACCATATTAATTACCTATACTGTACAGTACAGTAGAGTCAATCCATCAAAAGAGCATCAACTAATAAACTTTCTAAAGATAAGACCACCATTTGCCATCCCAAAATATAGTAAATTATATATATATATATCCTAACTACAGTCATCCCTATTGTTCACCATATGACATTTAGCTTATACCCGATAAGATGTGGGCGATATCAAGCCAGCAAATGTCGTAAATCTCGTTGCGCAAATAATGTATAAATCTCGGCGCAAAATATGGGACCCAGAACATAAGAGGCAATTATAAGAATAAATATAGACATTCCCAGATAAGAGATCGAGCCCATTAACATCGGCCCACTAACGGTAAGGGATAATTAAGTCATAACATAAAGAGATGGACTATGAGGCCAATGCACTTCGTATGTACAGTTGCTGTCATAAGTTCCTACCTTTATCAACTAACAAATCAATAAACAAATGTATGGTAAATCATACAAATATTTGGTTTTCGTGTTGAACTCCGCATGCTACTGGATAACAATCATGTAATAAATTCTTGAATCTTCCTCTCTACATACGAGCACCGAGTAAGCAACTGAAAGGGAATTGATTATTGCTAGTGACTGCACCAATAGATATAAAAAGAGAGAACCCGATAGTGGAAGAACAGAAGGGCTGGCCAGGGGACCTCAATGCTACCCATCGCGTAAATCGGCGGTATCGTGCCCGCTCATCTTGGCTAATTGCTACCAGATGGAGACGCGGCGATTTCAATGCTCGCATAAATACCGGTCCACTAGCGGCAACGGGAGGGAACGGTAGGAAGTGGTAGGGAGGTGGTAGGAAGTGGTAGGGAGGTGGTTAGTGGTAGGGAAGTGGTAGGGAAGTGGTAGGAACGTGGTAGGAAGTGGTAGGGAGGTAGTAGGGAAGTGGGAGGTTAGTGGTAGGGTACTGGTTGGGAAGTTATAGAGAAGGTAGTATTGTGGAGGTTAAAATGTGATAGTGAAGGTGGTAGGAAGTGGTAGGAAGGTGGCAGGGAAGTGGTAGGAACGTGGCAGGGAAGTCGTAGGGAGGTGGTAGGAAGTAGTAGGGAAGTGGGAGGTTAGTGGTAGGGTACTGGTTGGGAAGTGATAGGGAAGGTAGTAAGGTGGAGCTTAGAAGGTGGTGGGGAAGGGGGTTGAGAGGTTAGAAGGGGTTAGAAGGTGGTGGGGAAGGGGGTTGAGAGGTTAGAAGGTGTTAGAAGGTGGTGGGGAAGGGGGTTGAGAGGTTAGAAGGTGTTAGAAGGTGGTGGGGAAGGGGGTTGAGAGGTTAGGTGTTAGAAGGTGGTGGGGAAGGGGGTTGAGAGGTTAGAGTAGGTGGTTGGAAAGTAGTAGAGTGAAGTTAGGGAGGTGATAGGGAAAGTAGTAGAGTGAAGTTAGGGAGGTGATAGGGAAAGTGGTAGGGTGGCTATAGGGAGGTGTTTGGAAAATGGTAGGAAGGTGGTTGAGTGGGGGTTGGAAGGTGGTTGGGAAGTGGTATTTATCGTGAACAATATGGTTATGAAAGAAACTCACAAGGTACAGTACCACGTAAAAAGTAAATATAATACATCTGTCTATCCCTTTAAATACTCAAGGCGACTTGATATAAATTCGAAAAAATATATGCAACTCGGGTATCTCTGAAAATAAGTAATATATATATATATGTAATAATGTAATCTTATCTGCCAGTGGCCGATTTCTAAAGCCGCTTAAAGGGCTAGTGGTCTTCTTTTCTTGTTCCCCTTCTTCATGTTTAGCCCCATTAGGTTTGAGATTTTAAGACATTCGTTCCATTAGTTTGGCGTTTTATATACCTTTCGCCCCATTTCGTTGTCAATTTTAAGACCTCTTGTGCAATTTAGGTGTCGATTTGTTCCTGGCGGGCGATAGCGAGCCTGAAATTTTAAGAGAATCCGGCCTTCGGCTGGGACATTTTTCTATCGAAAAATGTACAAATTTATCTTGAAGGGGGTTCTAGGGGTATGTTCTCTAAGCTTGATGGAGGTCTAGCGAGGAAACTAAAAAATAAATGAATTAATACAAAAAAAAACAAAAAAAACAAAACACTAGCCCCTTAAACGAATCTCGGAGAGCCAATGAGCATAAAGAAGTATCTCGTTTGCTTCAGATCGCTTATTGTTGTTTTTGTTTTGTTATGCACCAGATGATTTAACACATAGAAATACTAACATCTTGGAGGTCAAGTGGTCAAAATATGCTGCTAAAGTTATATTTCAACAATAACACATAAGCTTAAACTGTACATGTTATTTTAAGCAGCCAAGGAAGGATCACTAGGGGGTAGAGGAGGGAGGGAGGAGAAGCGTAGAGAACGGGAGGTCAAGCATGAAAAAGAAAATGGAGGCTGCAGGAGATCGGAGTCGTGAGGAGAAGGTAAGTTGAAGGGAAGCAATAAGACTAATAATAGTAAGTTTAAGGGAAGCAATAAGACTAATAATAGTTTGCTCTGCAAGTGTTGTTTTTTTTTCTTCACACGCAGGCACTTCGCCTACAGTCAGAGTCAAAAAGACTATTGGGAGAATGAACTTGTGAATAAAGCAAATTTTAGGCGAACATCATTGAGAGAAAAAGGCCAGGTACCTGACATAGAAAGGAAGGGCGAGAATTTGGAATGATTGGATATTTACTGTAAATAAATGAATCCGTGGAAACATTAACTAAACTTGGGAGGATTAAATTGAAGGACCGTAAACATTAAAAATGTAATCCATAACGAGTGAAACTATTGTGTGTGTGTGTGTGTGTTTTGTTTTTGTTTTAGAATTTAATACGACAAATTCAGCAAATGGGAGACAATTATCTCAAATATATCAACAATGAATTGATGAAAATAGGAACGTAATTACTTGCGGAATGAGAAGCTTGGAAAAATATGGTATACAATAATAATACAAATATGTGCTTACATGTGACAAATAATATACAGAGCGGGCGGACATAATGTACTACCTACGCAGAATCAGTCGGAATAAAAGGTGAACATAAAATAACTCACTCCAATATTCTTAAACAGCAGAATACAATCGTTTGGTGATAGTTAATAAAACATAATATCTCTATGTGCTTGATGGTTCTAGGTTAGGTAAAAGATCAGGTAAGGGTTTTAGATAACCTCGATAAGCCTCAGCGCCATTTGGCATCTATAATGTTATGTTGTTATGAAATACAAGCAACATTTCAGAGAGTTTATTAGCGGCAGGACGGAGGAGCGAGCGAGCGAGCGAAAGATAAGATATAAGGGGAGATGGTTGGTTATTTGGTCCATTTAATTTTGTTTTGACTGATTTTTTTAGTTTCCTCGCTAGAACTCTTATCACGTTTAAAAAAACACTCCTTAGACCCCCTTTCGAGATAAACTTGTACATTTTTCGATATAAAAATGTCCCGGCCGAAGGCCTGTTCCTCATACAGTTGCAGGCTCGCTATCGCTCGCCAGGAAAAAATCGACACCTAAATGACTCGAAAAGTCCTAATATCGGAGTGAAACGTCTTAAAATCGTCAAACTAATGGAATGAACGTCTTAAAATCTCAAAAATAACGGGGTTAAACATGGGGAAGAAGGAAGTCCAGAAAAAGCCACCAGAAGAAATGCGGGGAACATATTTAGCAGGCCCTTTTGTATTGGCCGATAAGAACTGCGTGGGAATGACGGCGATATTCTTTTCCCCTCCCCACCCACCACCGTAAGGGCCAAATTACCTCGCTTCTAGACCCACCCTGAAACAACGCTGAAGGGGGAGGCACATGATCACTATTTCTGGCATTTTATTCCTGACAAATTTGGTACAGTCGTTTTTTAATTAATGATCCATATGAATAAAGACACACTCCTATAAAAGATCATCAGTTACAAAAGACCTCTGAGTACAGGCGACAATTCCTTCTTCTTCTTTTCTTTTCTTTTTCTTTTTTTTTTTTTGCTCATCGAAAAATGCCGGATTTTTTTTTCGAGTGATTCCTTGTACTCGAACGCACAGGATCACATTTTAGGGATTGGTCATTTTGGCAAGTTGCTCCTGCCAACGTTACGGGTTTGCATTAGTAACTCCCACTAGAGAGAAGCTAGATTATTATAGGTGACTGGATTAATAGAAAACTATCTATATATATAAAACTATCTATATATATAAAAGTATCTATATATATAAAAGTATCTATATATATAAAAGTATCTATAACCATATATGACTGTATTCGGTAAAGGGGAGGTTATCTAGACCACCTTCTCCCTTGTGTTTAGCCCTATTACTTTTGAGATTTAAAGACATTCACCCTATTAGTGTGGCAATTTTAAGACCTTTTCCTGGCGAGAGATAGCGAAACTAAAATTTAGGAGGAACCGGCCAATGCCCGGGGCATTTTTCTACCGTAAAATGCAGTAATTTATCTGGAATGGGGGCTATAAGGGTACTTTTTACTGAGAGACATCAAAATAAGTGTCACGTACTAAGAGACTTCAAAATAAAAGTGTCATCGTACTGAGAGACTTCAAAATAAAAGTGTCATCGTACTGAGAGACTTCAAAATAAAAGTGTCATCGTACTGAGAGACTTCAAAATAAAAGTGTCATCGTACTGAGAGACTGCAAAATAAAAGTGTCATCTAGTTTGATGGAGGTCTAAGGAGGAAACTAATATAAATATTAATAAATATATAACTAACTAACTAACAAACTAAATAAATAAATAAACAAATAATTAATGATTTCCGCTTAAATCTATCTCAGAAGCTACCATACCAGATCTGATAAGAAAAATGAACGGGAAAAGCGCTCGTGCAACCCAAAGCTCAAGTCCCTCAAAAAACTCCTCGGGCTCGAAGTTCCCGCTGTGACAAGAGGGCGGCGGACCCTACATATGACGCCGGACCGTGAATGCCGATGATAACTTTTCCTTGCACAATGCCCGATCGTGCTCCTTGCCAACAGGGACCCCTCAGATGGCTAAAGAAATAAGTGATCGAAGAATAATGTTATCTCAGTGTGTCAGGGCCTTCCTTATCTCCGCTATCACGATATTCCCAATGCCCACGCGAGCCCATTAGGAAGAGTAGGTCCCTTTATGTAGAGAATAACGTATTTTTTTATATATCAGCCGCCATGTTGTTTACCATTTTGTGCTACAAAATTCGAAATAAATTAGGATTCATACAAGTCCTTTTCCCCATTATATATGTATGTATATATATATATATATATATATATATATATATATATATACTGTATGTATAAGCAACTTTGGTCGGAAACTTTCTGAATTAAATGTTTATACTTACTTATGTTAGTCTATTAGTTGATATAAGTACATTGTTCCAAAATGTTGATAGAAATCAGTTGCAGATTATAATTTACGAGAAGAAAGCGATCTGTTTAATCCAACTAAAATACATCCTGTCATTTGACTTCTTTTGTATCAATTGTATCTTAGGAAAATAATGAAGAAATAAGGAAAACATATTAACCCCCACGAAGGGTATACCAAATGGCGTGCGTAAATAGTATACGCATCTCCGGATAGATGGCTCTTGGAAAAAGGGTGGTCAGTCTATGCAGAGATTTCGGATTTACACGATAGAAAGTGCTCCGGCCGGCAACACGTAGCGGGGGGCAAGTTAGTCTTCAGGGGAGATTTCCACTCGAGGGATTTTTTTTCTTGATTCCTTTCTCCCTCATGTTTAGCCCCATTGCTTTTCTAATTTTAAGACGTTCTCCCCATTATTTTGACGATTGTAAGAACCTTCGACCCATTTCTGTCAATTTTAAGACCTTTCGTGTCATTTAGGTGTCGATTTTATCCTGGCGAGCGATAGCGAGCCTGTAATTTAAGAGGAAAGCCGGGACATTTTTCTACCGAAAAATGTACAAATTGATCTTGAAAGGGGCTTAAAGGGGTGTAATCTTAAGCTTGATGGATATCTAGAGACCAAACTAAAAACCTCCCCTTAATGCAACCGATATGGAGCAGTTCCAATTTTCATCTGACTGACTCCATTCATACACAAAAAACACCGCTTGTAAAATTTGAATTACTGATTATGCGACACACAAAAATTATAAACATAGGAAAATAGAGTATGCTAATTTAAGTTAGGGTAGTTTATGTTATGGTAAGTTGATTACTATCGGTGTTGCCCTAGGCACAAAATGTATTATCTCGGTTGCATAATAACATTGCAAGCAGGCGAGGTTTGGCTGTCGCAGTATCGCATATCGGTACTTGGAGAGAAGAACAAAAAATTAAGCATATTTCCAGCACCTTTTTATTCTTTGATATTCAGTCTGATATCTCATGGATGGAGAATTGCTCCAGCCTCGAATAAAAGAAATATCAAGCAGAGCTTTGAATGCAACACTTGAATGCAACACTTGAATGCAACACTTGACCATCTCTACATATTTCGACGCATTTGATTTCAACGATTATCATCCAAGTGAACACAAAAAAATCGATTGAGGATATATATATATATATATAGATATATATATATAAATAAATATATATATATATATATATATATATATATATATATATATATATAGTTAATGATAATTGTACTCGTTAATTAAAAGAGGTAAAACATAATTCTCAATGGGTGATCATGCTGTGTAAATACTGCTGTATAGACTCTTCGTGCAAGGAACATATCAACTCTTCGGCTGCCTCATTGAAATGCATTAATGTTATTATCCCCGTACCTTACTCTACATCATTACTGTTGTTGTCATAAACGTTCTGGTCACCGGGGCGATAAAGTTGAGGAAGGGACGGGTACCTGCGTGGCCAGAGGGGAGGGGGGGGGGGGGGGGGGGATGGAATACAAGGGGTGAGATGGAAGTAGCGAAGTCAAGATTTAAGAGGAAACGGTACAAGAGAAGGAAGAACCAATGAGATGGGGGAACACTTTGACAGGGTTTAGAGACAAATTTAAAGCATTGACCTAGCTGCCAAAAAAACCCCCCCACAAAAGTAGTGTTCCAACGAGATGGGGAACACTTTGACAGGGTTAAGAGACAAATTATAAGCATTGATCTAGCTGCAAAAGATAACAACAAAATAGTGTTTCATAAAATAATCAAACAGCAGATGAAAAAAGTAGAGTTAGGAAGAGTGGGGTGAGATATACATAACAGTGATAATAACAAGCAAAAAAATGCCTATTGAGGTTATCCAATAATTCAATAATATGTTATGGAAATAATGATCTTGTCTATCCACACATTGATTTGTAATATATTAACAAACCGTATAACTAATCAACAGTTACGGTCATCGTGAAGTATTACACTTGACTTGACTATTACCTAATGTATAGCTTTGCTTGTCATTAATTACTACATACTATTAGCATCACAGCAAATTTATATATTTACTGTTTTCAAGAGATAAGAGTATAACAAGAAGGAAGATATAACATGAAATGTTTGGGGATAAGGAAGTAATTGACGCTGAAATTGAGAGAGAAAATACTATTTATGATAAGAAAAGACAAAGAATGAAAGAAGTAGAGTAAGGGACAAGGAAGCAGTAATAACAACATGACAAACTCCATGAAAAGAAAAACTCAAGAGTGAAAAATATATACGTAAGGTTAGAGGAGCTGGAAAATAAGAAGGTGGTAGTGTGATTGAGAAACGCAGGGAGCAGCCGAGAGAAGTAGTTTGTGATGGAATGGACAGAGTGTGAGAGAGAAGACTGTGTGAGAAAGGGAAAGAGGAAAGGGAAGGGGTACTGCAGGTAATAACGAAGGAAGTATATCAGAGACTTGGACTAAGTTACGAGGGGGTTACGTTTAAATTGTGAGGCAAGGGTGAGTGTGACAGTATGAGTTAAGTGTGAGAGCAAGACGTGAGTGGAGAAGAGTGTATGAGAAAGAGGGTGAGGAAGAGGGACAGAGTGATATACGGAAAGAACTGGGGTAAACGACATGGAATAAGTTATGAGAGGGATTAAAATGTGAGGTAAGAGTTAGTGACCGAATGACCAGTGGGTTGCAGGGTGTGAGAGTGGAGAGTGTGGGGTTGACTAGATATCCTATAGGTTACTTACTATAGGGTCTCTAGGGTAGACTAGCCAATCCGTACACGTTGATCCAATTAGTACGTGAAATCGATCGGGGCTCTACTCTTAATAAAAAAAAAAAAAACAAAAAAAAAAAAAAAATAATAATAATAATAATAATAATAATAATAATAATAATAATAATACTACTACTACTACTACTACTACTACTACTACTACTACTAATAATAATAATAATTAAATCACTATACAGTACAAATGTTAGATAGTGCCGTTAAATAATTTGATCAAACGTTATTCAGCTTAGGAAGGACTGCTACCAATCAAAAGGCTACAGACTATCTCCATTAATAGTTTTAGCTACCATATACCCTTCCTAAGCTTCATAAAATCGTCTAAATGAAGCTAGAATGACATATAACAGACGTCGCCGGTACAGTAAGGGTTAATATAAGTCTAATTATTGTGGGTATTTATGTTATCAATATCACGTAACATAAGGACCACCGCGTACAAACTGGCGAGTCTACCCTGCATGTTTTAGTAAGAGAAAGCGAGTATGAGGAAGGGCAGAAAGGCAGACATAATCTTCAACTGTATTAATTGCTTCATCCACAATATAAATTAACATCTAAACCTAACTACTAATATAAGCTAAGGAAGGAACCATGAATTAGAAATAGAATGTTATACAAAGAGAAGTTTTCTAATGTGAGGAATGGATTAGAGTGACAAAATACTAAACATGTGAAGAGCAGAATGTGAGAACAAGAGAACAAGGGAACAAGAGCGAGGCAGAGGAAAATGATAACGAAAACGGGAAGATAAGAGCGAAAGAAAGAAAACTGGTAGGAAGCGATGCAAGACTAAAATAAATAGAATGGGGAAGAATTAGAAGCACGAAACATAGCAGAAAGATAGAAAAGTATGATAGCAATATAAAATACAATAAATACAGTAGGTGAAGTGATATGCATAGAAACGAGGATGAAGAACAAGTATTGATAAAAACAAATAATATAGTGGTACAAGAACAAAGGGAATACATCATTGTTATGGTAAAAAAGAAAAGTCCAAAGAAGTTATTTTTTGCTAGATGGAAAAGGAGCGACAGACTTAGAGGCATCATATAATATGAGTAAGACATATAAATGTATACACTATTGAGAAAACACTGATGACAAGTAAGGAATGAAAATATAACAAGAATATAAGGGGATGAATTGATGTATCAGAAGCTGAATCAATACGATGAACAAAACATAAAAAACAGATTGAAAAAGAACGGAAAAGCACAAAGCACATCTAGATTATGCCTAGAGACTAGATAATAAACGATGACAAACAAATTGCACCATTAGGGGCAGATATTTATACACACATATATATATATATATATATATATATATATATATATATATATATATTATTATTATTATTTTTTTTTTTTTTTTTTTTTTTTTCATTATTTCTAGTTTCCTCCCTAGACCTTCATCAAGCTTACAGAAATACTCCCAAGTTGTGTGCGTTTTCGACAGACAAATACCCCGGCCAAAGACAGATTCCTTCTAAATTGCAGGCTCGCTATCGTTCGTCACGAAAAAAATCGACACTTTAATGTCACGAAAGGTCTTAAATTCGGCAAATAATCTGGTGAATGTCTTATAATCTCAAAGCTAATGGGGCTAATTATGCAGAAGTATATCCAGGAAACTCCCCCCCCCTCCTTAAAATAAAAACACACACACACAAATGCAAAAAAAAAAAAAAAAATGGCTACACAGGATGGAAATAATATGTAAATTTAGTTGAGTCAAAATAAAATATTATGAGTTAATTCTGACTGAGGAGACGAGGGCACCTTGTTCACAACCTACATCAGTCAGAGGGAGAGATTATTATCACTGCTGCGTGGGACAGTCACCACGCCCGGGTCGCCTACTTTGTTTTCCTGGATGGTTGGGGCATTTCGTATACGCTAAGTTGGGGCATTCGTTTAACCTATAGTAAGTTGGGATATTTTGAATGATCTAAGACATCAAGTTGGGGCATATTGTATTATATTTGGCACTAAATTGTTGCACGTCGTACACTCCAAGATGCTAAATTGCGACGGTTCGTGTAATATAAGACATTAAGTTGGTGCACTTCATATACCATATAAGGCACTAAGTTGAGGTTAAGTTGGGGCATTGTGTACGCCTATACATACTAAGTTGGAGTATTTTGTACACTCAAAAATAGTTATTCAGGTTCATTATTAGCGTTCTAAAAGCATAAACAAACCAATGAAATGCAAATATTAGAGAAGATTCGATTAAATTGGTGCCATCAATAATGTCTTAAAGTGTACAGTCACACTCAAAGATAATTTTCTACTTCTTAAATTTCAACTTGATATATTTAGTAAATGAAAACCCCTTATTAATATAAGATTTGCTTAGATTTGTTGCAAAACATAATGTTATTAAAAACTAACAGGAAATGAATGGTAAACTTTGAGGGTGGGACATAAACAGGAACACCGATACTAGTCAACTTAGCCTTGCCAAACATAGTCTAACAAAATCCACTCTAACCTAAAGCAACATAGTCTGATGTAACACACACACACACACACACACACACACACACACACACACACACACACACACACACACACACACACACACACACACACACACACACACACACACGGTACCGTCTATAGTGAGAATGGTACCATACAGATCCACCCTAAGCCTTCGTTTCCGATGTCGCCAATTGGCTAAAAATACAGACTACACACACATCCACAGCCATTCCAACGATACATATAACACCTACACATATAGGAGGCGGGAAATAACGAGCATGCTCACTCCCGCAATACAACTAGAGTAAGTACAACTAGAGTAAGTACACACACACACACACACACACACACACACACACACACACACACACACACACACACACACACACACACACACACCTTATCTGTGGGTGTGGGTGTGTGCATAGGAAGTCGAGATTTACAGTTACATTCTCATATACGAACTGCCCAACGTGGTTATGATCAGCGGCCAGGTCTATAAACTGAGTTCATTATCATAATATCAGGCAAATATTATTCAAAGCAAGATTAAACCTGGGAATGTGGTCTGCGCAAAGATCATAATCCTTCTCCAACAACCCCCACACATAATGCTGAACAGAAACGACCGTTACATTTTGCAGGTCCTTTAACAAACTGACGTAATGAATAAGAAATGTCACCATAGATATGAATCTATATATAACATCCAACACATTATACTAGGATATACTTTGACAGAACCATTCTTTTGAATTTAAGCCAAGAACGGTATATGATATTGCAGATCAAACCAAAGATATAACAGGACAAAATAGCTCTCAATCATGGTAGGAATGATTTTAGGGTAGCCATACAAACATCTAATATATATTATATGGATATAGAATGTCATTTACATGCTGTAAGATCATACACAAATATTCTATTATCCCATTTTATCATATAAATGGACTTTAACACTGAAATATTATTATTACAAATTTTAATATAATAAAATAATTTCTTTATTTTATTATTTTGTTTTGCTTAGCAATAATATTCCGCAGTCAAAGAACTCAAAGTGTATCTCGAGTAACACCTGTTGTACAATAATTATCTCGAGTAACACCTGTTGTACAATAATTATCTCGAGTAACACCTGTTGTACAATAATTTATCTCGAGTAACACCTGTTGTACAATAATTTATCTCGAGTAACACCTGTTGTACAATAATTTATCTCGAGTAACACCTGTTGTACAATAATTTATCTCGAGTAACACCTGTTGTACAATAATTATCTCGAGTAACACCTGTTGTACAATAATTAGCTCGAGTAACACCTGTTGTACAATAATTATCTCGAGTAACACCTGTTGTACAATAATTATCTCGAGTAACACCTGTTGTACAATAATTATCTCGAGTAACACTGTTGTACAATAATTATCTCGAGTAACACCTGTTGTACAATAATTATCTCGAGTAACACCTGTTGTACAATAATTTATCTCGAGTAACACCTGTTGTACAATAATTATCTCGAGTAACACCTGTTGTACAATAATTTATCTCGAGTAACACCTGTTGTACAATAATTATCTCGAGTAACACCTGTTGTACAATAATTTATCTCGAGTAACACCTGTTGTACAATAATTTCCTTGATCATTAATAATTCAAGCGAAAACTTGATGACTTAATTCATATTACGATTTTATGATAGCTAACGATTAAGACATGTATCTTGAAGTACCGCAATATAACACAAACTACGTTAACTTATATATATAATACAAATTACTGTTTGATGTGTTTATAAATAACTTGTTCTATGAATCACAAAATAAAATTCATTGAGTGTTTGCGAAAATATTGTATACAACTTCAAATATTGTATACAACTTCAAATATTGTATACAACTTCAAATATTGTATACAACTTCAAATATTGTATACAACTTCAAATATTGTATACAACTTCAAATAATGTATACAACTTCAAATATTGTATACAACTTCAAATATTGTATACTTCAAATATTGTATACAACTTCAAATATTGTATACAACTTCAAATATTGTATACAACTTCAAATATTGTATACAACTTCAAATATTGTATACAACTTCAAATATTGTATACAACTTCAAATATTGTGATGGTGAACGAATCGTATTTTTACTCTTTATATATTGTGATCCGGCCGATAAAAGACCATTATATGTATTTAGGAATATCCTTGCTTTGTCTCATCAATACAGTTCAATACGCTTGTCTCTTCAACACGACAGGGTTAATGTAATTGTATTCGAACTAGCATTAGCATATTTATTACATAAAGGAGTCTCATAGCGAATGGGTTTAAATGACCATGCCTAGCTCTGTCCGTGCTAAAACACGGCACTTTATTCAATTCTGCATAACCTAATACGAATATATTAAGTTGAGGAAATGTCTCTGCAAGGAAAAAGGTTTAAACACCCACAGAACACCGCCGCCCACGACACCCGCAGACAAAGTGGCCACCGGGCGGGACCTAAGGCCACCCTTCAGGAAACAGAGACCCCGACAACCACGCCCTGGTCAATATAAGTTTCTGTAATTACTTTTAATCAGAAGGTACCCCTAATATTTCATAGTAACTGCATCTACCCCGGTGTATTCAGAATAAGGAGCAGCTATTATTGTCAGTCATATATTAAGGGCGTTTTACTTATTTAATTGTGTATTGATGCTTTACTCTTTGATTTCAATAGGTCATGTAAACAGGAATATATTGCTTTTCTCGAAATCAACAACACTGAATTTCTATGCCCGCATTTAACTAAACAAGTCAATTAAACCATTGCCATAACCTAGACTACGTAGATTAGCCTAATATAATCTCAACTATCCCAGCCTAACCTAGTCTAGTCTATTACAACTTAGTTTAACATAGAATACCCTATAACAACCTATCGTAATCTCGATTATCCTGTGCATGAGCTGACAGAGGATGAACGACGACATCTGCTATATCCACAAAACAACATCTTTATATTGGACAAATCTGGTAGCCACTATTTACAGCACAAGTAATAGGATAATTGTCCATATTATATCGATAAAAGAGGTTATTCTAACTTTACAGCTATATAATTGAGTCCACAAAATGGCGCTTAGGCAGAATATTGGCCTCATCTCATCTCCCACCGATGGACCCGCATACATACCTTGGCCCTCCCTTGACAAACCGCCCATCATAAAAACCACAACACACACCTAATGTCCGACGGATAAATTATTCCCCGTATAATGCATGCCGTGTTAAGGGAGGCCATCGGATTTTTTTTTATCTTTCTCTCCTTTTCTCTCTTTCCCTGGCTTGTATCAATTCGGCCCTATTCAGCCAACTATTTTAAGACGTTTATCCCCATCTAGGTGTTGATTTCTTCCTGGCGAGCGATAGCGAGCCACCATTGTATGGAGAAATCCGGCATCGCCGGAGAAATGTTTCTATCGAAATAAGTACAAATTTAGCTTGCTGTCAAAACAAAATATATATATGCTGGCTCGCTACCGCTCGCCAGGAAAATATTGACACTTGGATGGGGGTAAACGTCTTAAAACAGTAGGCTGAATGGGGCCGAATGGATGCAAGCCAAAGAGAGAGGGAGAGATAGAGAAACAAAGCGAGGTGGGCTCCCTTAAGTGAGGCCATCTCGCAAATTGCCCAGTTAATAGCCCTCGTAGCTAATCGCCGGCTCGGTAACCAAACATGATCTCGCGAGGAACAAGAATCTCAAGGTGTATTCACAGGAGCCATTGTTTTGGCAAGCAATATCGGCAACTCGAGGTCTGGCGGCTTCTGAGTTAGGTTTTTTGTCTAGATCCCCTTCTCCCTCATGTTAGTGTACATTAATGATGAAGAAATGTTAAAGCAAATGTTAGCTCTTTAGTATATTTATACACAAACAACTGTTTCGTGTGCAAATTAACCCCTTCAGACTCATATGACGCAGAGGTTGCCAGATTAGCAATAAGAAATGGAGTTATCTCACTCTTATAATTACCTCTCCAAAATTAGTTTTCTGCCCACAGCTAACTCAAAGACAACTGCAGAGGTTGAAGTAACTAAACTAAAGGTTTCTAAATACCCTTGATGGTAACAAAGTCTTTAAAGTATCCCTAATCGGCTCAAAAATCGCGTCAGGATGTGAGAGGGTTAAAGACAGTCACATATCTACAACACGTGTAACTACTTCCTATACACAGCCTACACAACCATACACATACAACCCCACCTCAACCAGCCAACAAACATATCTACAACATGTGTAACTACTTCTTATACATAGCCTACAACCATACACATACAACCCCACCTCAACCAGCCAACAAACATATCTACAACATGTGTAACTACTTCTTATACATAGCCTACACAACCATACACATACACAGCCTACACAACCATACACATACATAGCCTACACAACCATACACATACAACCCCACCTCAACCAGCCAACAAACATACATTCTTCGTCAATCTGTATAGTTACGGTCAAAAATCATGGGTCACCCCCATAATTTTAACTCGGATTATCTTTCTAGTTATCAGTGAAATATATCCTTAACTGACATAACCAAAGCCAGCATGTTTGAAGTTTATTCAGTGTAGTTCAGGGGTATTTGTTATCAAACCAATTATTTGGAAGCTATGGAGACGGAACATCGCTATTATCCATAACTGTACCATCTCACATAAAAAAAAAAAAAAAAAAAAAAAAAAAAAAAAACGACACTATCCGGTGGCAACAGCTTCTTTATTGATCACTTGCGAGGTTGAGGATATACGGACGTTTGAGCTGTAGACGTCGATATTTAGCAGAATTGCCAGCTAAAATACGGCTGTAGTGTATGTATAAATACATAAAATCAAATTAAACATGTTTTCTATCAATCAGAAACCTACATTATGAATGCATTTCTGTTTAATATCGATGTTTACGGTTCCCATTTCCTTAAAGCCTGAAACTCACAAGTCGTCAATTACTGGCCACTAGAGCATCATTACTGAAAAAAGCATCCCATAAATACTATTGTTTGTTTCATTCTTCTATTCTCAACACAACAATTGCGGCAAAGATCGTATGGTCAGCGGAGGCATTAAACGATGAAATCACAAGTCTCTCGTTTCAAGCCCTATCGTGCACTTTTGTGAATGGCTGAAGAAGAGTAGATTATAATTGGATTATGAGTGGATTGAAAGTGGATTATGGGCGGATTAAGAATAGACTAGGAATGGGTTATTGGTGGATTGGGAGGAGAAACTAAATTTATATAATCGTGTAAAGCCAAAGGAAAAGCCAAATGGAAAATTGGTACCAGCCTAGAGGCTTAAGGGGAGATCTCCACTTAAGGATTTTTTTCTTGACCCCTTTCTCCCTCATGTTTAGCCCCATTGCTTTTGATATTATAAAACGTTTGCCCCATTAGTTTAACGATTTTAAGAACTTTCACCCCATATTAAGACCATTCGTGCAATTCATGTGTCGATTTTATCCTGGCGAGCGATAGCGAGCCTGTAATTTAAGAGGAAGCGGCCTTCGGCCGGGACATTTTTCTACCGAAAAATGTACAAATTTATCTTGAAAGGGACTCAAGGGGGTTGTAATTTTAAGCTTGATGGAGGTCTAGGGAACAAACTAAATACCTCCCCTTAATAGGATAATTATATATACTTTACAAGACAAGGTTCGTATTGCTATGGAGATGTTAACTTAAGATGATAACCTTTGTAAATGAGTATCTACATTGATTGGTGTGTAAATGAGTATCTACATTGATTGGTGTGTAAATGAGTATCTACATTGATTGGTGTGTGTGCCGAAATTGCGGTCCTCTTGATTTCACAGAATGTTGAGATCTACCCCCACGGACTATATCACCCAAGGCCCAGTGTTGTACAGTCACTAACAAATGTTTGTGGATCCTTAGATTATATATTATGCAAGAATATATGTAGACATTAATCTGCACGTGTAATATTATATACCTTAATTATAAAACCATATACTGTATATTAATTGTGTTCTTTTATTTATAAATTATTATTTTGCTTAAGCGTTGTTTCCACATCGCGATTTTGAAGTTGTTTTGTCTTTTTACTGTGTTCGTCCAAGTTTGTGGTTGGTTTATTTTGAAAGTTTTACATTATAATTAACATAAATCATATTCCGTCTATGACATAATCCCACTAGACGTATTAGCATAGAAATAAAATGGACCACTCAAATTTTAACGAATGACTATGCCTTTGTGTTCCTCTGTGTGTGGATGAGGAGGCCGACCAGCGTTAATTATGGAGCCGACAATAAACCTCCACTTTAGCCTCATTACCCCCAGCAATTAATAGTCCGGTGATCACATGCCTCGGTCCTCCTCATGTCGATCTAATTGAATGCTTGTAATACACGGACTTTTAAGAGGTGTAGTGCTTGGTTATTGGGCTATATATATATATATATATATATTTTTTTTTTTTTTTTTTTTTTTTTTTTAAAGTTTCCTCGCTAGACCTTCATCAAGCTTAGAAAAACACCCGCTAGACACCCTTTCAAGATAAATTTGTACATCTTTCTATAGAAAAAAATTCCGACCGAAGGTCGGTTCTTTCTAAAATTAGAGGCTCGCTTTCGCTCGCCATGAAACAAATCTACACCAAAATATTAATACACCTCAATAAAAACGCAAACTTCCAGCAGGTGTCCATTGTGTGTATACTGAAGGGCCCCTGGTATCCTTGACGAGCAGCACACCTGGGAAGTGCTGGGCAGGTGGATAAATCAATGGTTGAGGGTCATAACAGCTCCATTCTACACCACCAGGTACCCGCAACATCCGCCTCCCACCCTCCATATACAGAACCATTTTGTTTACGTATTCTCACATTATAATCCTAGAGGATAATTGGGTAATGAATTGTTGAAGACTTACTGAGAGGGTCGGTGTTTAAGAAAATTATATTTAATTTTACATCACCCAAATATCCGCCATATCTGCCTTCCACCATTTCGCCCAGACATTCTCCAGCATGTTTTAAATTCGTGTTATAAAATTGAAACTCCAGAAAGTAAATTAACCTTCTTGTCCCGGTGACATATTTTCACATCATTGTTTCAACCATTATACGATTACATTAATCTTAGGAAGGAAAGGGATGAAGTCAAAGGTGGATAAATGAATGGCTGAGGGTTGTAATATTAAGCTTTATGGGGTTAGGAAGCAAACTAAGAACCTCACCTTAACCATCTTTCCCCTCTCCAACACACACACACACACACACACACACACACACACACACACCTACACCTACACACACACGCACCTACACACACACACACACAAACATACCTACACACACACACACACCACCAACACACCTACACACACACACAAACACACACACACGTTTCCATCATACGGCCGCCCCCATAAGTCTCCGGGATACGGGCCTTTGTGTGGCTTGAACCCCTGGCTGCCCCGCCGTGTAATCTGGCCAATGGTCCTAATACGTATCCCTATCCTCCCGTGTAATTATGTCATCCGGTATATAAAGCGGGTGTTCCGTCTGCACAATGGTCGAGTTAGGGACCACTTGGGTCACCCATTCTTTACAACCCCTTCTATGTTAACATATACAGTATCTTTGTGTTACTATTATTTAATTAATTAATTTAGTTTGCATTATTATTTAATTTGATTGCTTTATTTTATTTATTTATTTACCTATTTACCATTGACTTATTTATTTATATATTCTTGGGGGTGGGGGGGGGATGGTTTGATCATATCTGGGAGCGGGTTTTCATCACTTGGGACAGGGACAACACAGAGCTCACTACACTGTTCGTTGCAACCTGCCGAAATATTGTCTGTGTCCCTATGTAAGCTTTGACTTGATGCAAATTATGAACTAGATCGCTAACCATTAAAATATACTATTGATAGGAGGATAAGTTGTAGCATATTGATAGGAGGATAAGTTGTAGCATATTCTGTTATTAATTACATAAACATCTGCTGCTAAGGGATGAATGTTTTCTCCTGGTAAAGATGAACAGAGTGTAGGGTGATTACTTCACGCTCTTGCAACGGAAGGTCTCAATCTTGTGAGAAGCAAAACTATGAACTCAACGATCGGTATCAGTTTTCACAACACTTTCAATGACAAGTAGAATAAAAGATGCAACTTAAATTCCCTACGATCACAATTATGTTATCGTCAAACAAAATATTACAATCCTGTGTGTGTGTTTTTTTTTTTTTTTTTTTTTAAGAGACAATGAACGGAGGAAGGTAAAACACAGATAAAACAAAAAGGTCCATGTGCCTAAAGGCATCCTCCATTCATAAAATGTTTGTAACAACTGGATTTAAACATTTGTAGATTGTAAGTTTGTGGAAAGTAATTCGAGGGAAGTGAATTCCAAAGAGTAGTAGCTCTGGGGATAAATGAATTCTGATAAGCAGAAGTTCTGCATTGTGGAGGAGAAAGTGTAAATTCATGGGCGCTCTCAGCTGCCCTAGTTCTTCGGGGAAAGATGTGGAGAGGCGGTACAATTGAAGCAAGTTCCTCGGAACAATTGCTGTGAAAATATCTGTAGAATAATGCAAGGGATGCAACGTTTCTTCGTATGGATAATGTAGGAAGGTCCTGTGTGATTGCAGGGTTATTGATTAATCTAATAGCTTTATTTTGAATTTTGGAACAAATCATAAATGCTTAATTATCTAGCAACGTATGCCCTCCTTTTGTAACCTTCACTTACACCAAGAAAATCCGACTCTCTCTGTGTGGTTAGCAAAGAGCAAGTAACTTTCCTATATTTTACTACTGCAACACCTGCCCTCCTCCCAACTTTCTGGAAGCCTGTCAAAATAATATCCACTTTAGAATGAAGAACATGTCCCTGCTCCTCATTAGCCTATTCTCCGGCCGCGACCACCAGGACGGGGCATTTCTGGTACACGGCAACACGGTCTCTCACCTCACTCATTCCATACACTAACTAAATAACCTGTTGTTGTGTGTGCGTGTGTGTGTGTTTTTTTTTTTTTTTTTTTTTTTTTTTTACTGACGTTAAATTGCAAAGTTTCCTTCAAGATTTATCGGATAGTTTGAAGATATTGTCGTGTAATAAATATGGTGCTAATTATATAAACTTGGTCATAATATGATGCAGAGACGTAGTGGTTTCATATTTTTCCATTAAGTATCGATAAATTAGCTTCTAAGAGACTCAATTTACCGTCAGATGAAATGAAACTGGGTATAGGCTCCAATGTTCGTTTGTTTTAATTAATGTTTTGTTTTTTTGCATTTACATACATCCGGAATACCAAAAGAGTAATTTGTACTAGGTTAGGTTAGTTTTGCTTACATTAAACAATACTATTATCACCTTGACGTTTATGATTTTTTGTTTACAATTTATTCCAGCTATCGATTGACGATTTTATTCAGTTCACTAAGGATCGACAGGGATAGGAGGGGTAAAAGCTGGTCAATAAACCTTCTAAATCCCACAACTTCTTCCTAAACCTATTCAAATAGTTAATAATAGCCAGCATGAAATGGAAAACAAAAAAATCGTCGTGGTATACTGAAGGGGTTCAAATTGGTGTGGCTAAATGTACAGTCAGGGTCATCACTCCAGCTTAAGGTATAAATCGATTTTAAACTGGAAATAACTCTACAACCCACAATAAGCTTTTTAATCAAGGCATAGGCTATACTGTACATCATAACTGATATACATAACTGATATCAAGGCATAGGCTATACTGTACATCATAACTGATATCAAGGCATAGGCTATACTGTACATCATAACTGATATACATAACTGATATCAAGGCATAGGCTATACTGTACATCATAACTGATATCAAGGCATAGGCTATACTGTACATCATAACTGATATCAAGGCATAGGCTATACTGTACATCATAACTGATATACATAACTGATATCAAGGCATAGGCTATACTGTACATCATAACTGATATACATAACTGATATCAAGGCATAGGCTATACTGTACATCATAACTGATATACATAACTGATATCAAGGCATAGGCTATACTGTACATCATAACTTTGCCATGAACTGTTATGCATTATGGATCACATGCTTTCATTAAGGGGAGGTTTTTAGTTTGGTCCCTAGATATCCTTCAAGCTTAAGATTACACCCCCTTGAGCCCCTTTCAAGATAAATTTGTACATTTTTCGGTAGAAAAATTTCCCGGCTGAAAGCCGGTTCCTCTTAAATTACAGGCTCGCTATCGCTCGCCAGGATAAAATCGACACCTGAATGGCACGAAAGGTCTTAAAATTGACAGAAATGGGTTGAAAGTTCTTAAAATCGTCAAAATAATGAGGCAAACGTCTTAAAATTAGAAAAACAGTGGGGCTAAACATGAGGGAGAAAGGAGTCAAGAAAATAATCCCTCAAGTGGATATCTCCCCTTAATTTCATTGGAGGGGTTTGGTGTTGGAGTGAAATAAATACAAATATATTACATATTAACTTTATACAAAAATAATAAATTATATAATGTGGAGGGTTTCATGACGTTATACTCCTCCTGTACGGACAGCCCTACCTGGGTGGGGATAACAATTGCTCAGCTGACCACTCTCACAGAACCAACCAACACCATGACCCATCGCTCACAAACAAACACTTCTAGCTTATTAAGCAACGACACAGGAATCCAACTAACATAGTGGATGACCTACAGATTCTCTCTCTCTCTCTCTCTCTCTCTCTCTCTCTCTCTCTCATGTATACTCTATTTCTTCAATTTGCACTGTGGGCGGGCGTAGAAATCTGTAAATAAATAGATTGAGAAACTACACAAACATGTTTGGCCTACATCTTTACAAACCATTATATTCAACTTAAACCTTCACAGTTGAGGTAATTTTGTTTGAACTGTGTAATCGACATTAAGAAACAAAATATGGGCATCCTACCCATCGAGGTCACCCTAAATCCTTACTGGGGTTTATCGAGACCATCCAAGATTACAGGTAGAAACAGTAAGGATTTTAGATAGCTATGATGAGACCTAGTGTTTTGTTTATGCCTGTCATTTACATGACTAGTAAAAGAACAATTATATATATATATATATATATATATATATATATATATATATATATATATATATATATATATATATATATATATATATATATATATATATATATATATATATATATATATTATATATATATATATATATATATATATATACAGTATATATATATATATATATATATATATATATATATATATATATATATATATATATATATATATATATATAGTCCTCCACCTTCAAAAGACTCCGGACGTTCGTTCCTTCCCGCCCACTAGTTGATGAAGTCAAATATTCACGCCCGCTGCGACCTCCACCCCACGCCCGTGACCACCCACATTAAAGCTCCCACAATAAGAGAAGAGAGTTACATAGTTACATATATACACAGACCACACAGACCCCGAGGGCGACATCCCTTTCCCCGTCTACTACAGTGCCCCTCTCCACCTATCTAGTTCCCCAGTCCGGCAAGGTTGGTGGTCCGCCCGGCACTACTGATGTATGAACTCATCAAGCCAAGGCTCTCATGATGGCTCTACGGCTCTCAGGTTATTGGGAGGGGGGGGGGGGGGCCCGGGTTGGTTATGCATCTGTGGTACCGACGCCGGGGTTATGGCTCATCTAAGTCTTATAGCCACGCGAGGGTTTTCTTATCTTGCTTCTCCGGCTGTTATTCCAGTAGGTTCGAGTCCTTGGAGTGCCACATGTATTTGTTGATATCATTAATTGAGCTTAGAAGTAAAGTTGGTTGGTGAAAACGTATAAATTGACTCGAGAGATTTAAGACGCTTGTTTTCTGTAATTGCCTTGGTTTGTCTTCTTGTCTTCGTCTGATTCGCGTGCCGTTTCTGTGATTTTCGATGGTTGGTTTTCTATAATTACTGTACTTGCTCCTCTTCTCTATGTCTGATTAGTGTGTACTCTACGAGGATAAATGGGGAAATCTACGATAGCAGCTTTTGTTTAATTGCTTAGCTTGTTCTTCTTTGTACGTTTGCATTTTTTAATGATGCTGAGCAAGTTGTATTTAAATGATAAATACGTTTTTCTTTCTGTCTGCTTTTGAATCGGATCCAATGTCATGATTGATTTGCATTATTATAAATGTTCTACGCAATGTTCGCCACATTTCCAGCTGCTACGTGTAGTACCTAATTGTATACATGTTGTTTCATGTATTAATAATATAACAATGAAAAGCACTAACACATATTTTTGAAAATCAAATGTTAGACTAAGGCTATGCATATTTTGCTTGACATTGCTATAATTGTGATGTATATATAAGCATTAACAAAAAAATACTCCTTAATAGCCGGATCTGGGGCAAACTGTAAATCAGACTCAAAAGTGTAGTTGTTGTTTTTGTTGTTGTTCCCCAGACTGTCTGACCGAACAGCTCAAAGGTCCCAAGCAAGGCCAAGGCCATAACCAAGTGTCCCCAAAGAACCCTCCCAGCTTTACCACTAAGAAAGCCCAGGTGACCGAAGCCGCTCCCAGGCGAGGGGCTGAGGAGGGTACGGAAACGCCTGGGACACCAAAGCCCCACCTAGGGCCCTGTGCCCCTTAACAATTATGAAGGGAAAGTTGAGGGGCAAAGGAAAAAGTGTGACGCTTTGGCTCCCAATCTGCCAACCTCTAGGTTGGCAGTAGAGAGGTCAATCCGCGGAAGAGACGCCGCCACTTGAGATCTAGAAAATATATAAGCGAAAGGAACAGTCAGAGTAAGCTATGGGCATGGCAGAGACCGCTCAACTCTCACTCTGATAGACAAGCCCATCACCACATGACTAGAACCCAATCCTCTCAGTATCAGCTAAGAAAGGCCATAGAAAGCCGCCTTTGGCGGGGGGATAGCTCCCCTATTTCAACCCCTTTTGGGGTTGGGTTCTCACCCTCAAAACTATAGTTCTGTGCAATGGTAGGTATTAAATATTGGTTTGTTATGTGTACCTGCAACTTAACTCGCAAGGTTCTAGAGAACTGTTGTTTTAACTAGTTTGTCTTGTTTTGAGATCGTTCGAAATGAACCCCTAGTTTAAAGAATATGTATTTTTAATTATTGGGTTGCTATAATTACGACTCGAGTCCATACCTCCGTGGAATGGTTGTGTTAAATAATTTGTCTTGTCCTCAGCAGTCTACATTATCATTAAAATATTAGAGCCTAACCACAATACTTTATCTATCTTAAATCAAGGGTGATAGGGATAATGACTAGTATACGTACATTTCAGACCGCTGATTAAGGAACGAGCACTCTTCTGTCCTTCTCTACTTCTAAATCGAATCCCTTAACTCTGTGCCCACGAGAACAGCCCCAGCCACAAACTAATAATTGCTCTTGCTCAGCCCAAGGGATATTAAAGGAGAATGGCCCTTATATGTTAAGGGAGCCCACCTCGGTTTTTTTCTCTTTCTCTCCCTCTCTCTTTGGCTTGTATCCATGAGGCCCCATTCAGCCTACTGTTTTAAGACGTTTACCCCATCCAGGTGTCAATATTTTCCTGGCGAGCGGTAGCGAGCCAGCATATATATATTTTTGTTTTGACAGCAAGCTAAATTTGTACATTTTTCGATAGAAAAATGTCTCCGGCGAAGCCGGATTTCCCTTTACAATGCTGGCGAGCGATACGACACCTGGATGGGAATAAACATCTTAAAACAGTTGGCTGAATGGGGCCGAATGGATGCAAGCCAGGGAAAGAGAGAAAAGGAGAGAAAGAAAAAAAAAAAAAAACGGTGACCCCCCCTAACCCCCGAGACTGAGGGACGAGTGCTGCTCTCCTCTGTCTGCTCTCTGATACATCGACTCATCTGCGGCACCCATCGTGAGGGTTTGTCATGTCCTGTTGCGGCCGCTAATGACCCTGCGTACCACAAGAGGCGGTGTGGGAGGTTGGGTGGGAGGTAATTAGGGTGGGAGTGGGAGGTTGAGTGGAAGGAAGAGAGTGGGAAGTTGAGTGGGAGGAAAAGATTGGGAGGTTGACTGGGAGGAAAAGAGTGGGAGATTGAGTGGGAGGAAATAAGTGGGAGGAAGAGAGTGGGAGGCTGAGTGGGAGGAAAGATGAAGGAAAACAAGTGGTAGGAGAATAAGTGGGAGTTAATAAGACGAGAGAGGGGGTGGAAGAGAGTGGGAGGAAAGATAATGAATTAAGTAGTTGGGGACAGAGTGGGAGTTAGTAGGATGAGAGAAGGGGTGCAAGGGAGTGGGTGGGAGAAACGGAGTGAGCGAAAGAAGATGCAAGAAGGAGAAGGGAGAACTGTGTGGGTGGACTGAAAAGAAACGAGAGCTAGTTGGGAAATGAGATACGAAGGAGATGGAAATGAAGGTGAGGCATGAGGGTGGGTCAGAGGAGGGGAGGTGGTAGGTTGAGTTAGAGAGTGAGAGGGGGAAATAAGACAGTTAAAGGTTGTATTGTAAGAATGAAAAGGAAGAATTGAGAAGAAAAAAACGAGGGAAATGTGACAGAAAGATACTACAACGAACATGAGGAAGCTTATTGTGGATTAAAGGTGGGAAAGGAGGGGAGGGTTTGATTGGTAGGTAATAAGAACTTGTGAGAAATATGGGAGGTTGCATGGGAGATAAGAGGATGAGAGAAGGGGTGTGGTAGCTGTGTGTGAGGTTATGACGTAGAAGGAAACGAAGGCTTAAGGAAAAGGATATAACAGGAAGAACATTAGATATAGCTAAATTAGGATAAAGGAGGTAGACGGTTGAGTGGGAGTCAACGAGGATGATCTAAGTCATCAATTAAGCCAACATCCTTAATATACTATATACCTGAATTTATGGTTACAGTATCTAGAATCCTACCTGTAACAACACTTGATGATCTAGACATGACATTACTATAACTGACTAACCTGTATATATTTATCAGTGAACAATTAGGCAACTACTGAAGAAAAGAATACTAAAAAAAAAAACTCCAATCCCCGTTATCAATATAATTATACATATCTTTGAAAACAGGTGACTCGCTGTAATTACATACAACTGACGATGAGCCCTTTCATGAATCTATAAAAATATATAATTACAAATAATTACATAAATTATAATATCAATGAGATGTGTATGAAAATTAATAAACTACTCTAAATATATATATATATATATATATATATATATACCATACACAACATAAATAATTATTAAACAAATACTAAGACACCACACGAAAAAACAAAAACAAAAAAAACATACATACCAACAACGAATGTACACGAGAAAGTAAATATGTAGATTTGTGTATATGTCCCAACACATAAAATATAAAGAAACAATGGTTAGTGGGTGGACGGATGATTTAAGACAGCTTGTGTGTCCGACATAATATATTTTTAGAACTTGGCCGGAATATATGAAATGTTTAAAGTGCAAAATAAATTATCCATGCTTGAAGGACATAAACAAATAAATAAACAGAAATCGAGGGTCTGATAAATGTATTCAGAAAGAAGTATCATAATCGTTTTTATTTACACTTGACATTTCGGTAAAACTTAAATCTTGACGTTGTAAAATACACCTACACGACACTTTTGGAAAGTTTTGCTATCATTTCATAATATGATAGACTATGGTATATATAGATTGCTTGAAGTTATAGTGCAATCATTTCATAATATGATAGACTATGGTATATATAGATTGCTTGAAGTTATAGTGCAATCATTTATTGGATCTACGTTTCTGGTAATATTCTGTTTGTCATTCTTGTAATTATATTCAACTATTAACGTCGCTTTTGCTTATTCATGTCATATAACTGCTACTTGCTACTGTTGCTTATTCATGTCATATAACTGCTACTTGCTACTTAGCAATTATCTATTTTTTCTACCTGCAATTTTCATTTAATTACCAGATCGTTATTTCCTGTTTAGATATAATGGGCCACTAAAATTCAACTTTACATATTCATTAGAACAACGTACTATTGGCTAATACCTACACTATGCAAACATAGTACATTTTGAGAGAGAGAGAGAGAGAGAGAGAGAGAGAGAGAGAGAGAGAGAGAGAGAGAGAGAGAGAGAGAGAGAGAGAGAGAGAGAATATGAGCGTGTTTGTGCGGGTTTTTATAATTATGAACGAATGGTAAAACAAACAAAAAAACACTGTGAAATTAGTAATATTTGTTTACATCAGTACATAATAAATCTCACATTTCAGTTAATCGATAATGAACGCCTGAGAAACGAAGAGATCGTTTCGCTACGTCTTAGATAAACGCCTATTATTTCATAACTACAATTATCTGGGTAACTTGAATAGAACAGAGACATAATAAATAGCTGCCTTCTGACAAATGTGTTCAACTTAAAAAGAATATGAGTTTAAAAGCTAATTACGATAGTTGCCATCCCTTTAATTCTTATACGTCCTAATAACAATAATACTAACAAAGAGATCGCTGTCTGATGGAAGAGGTCAATATTGACTACCTCTTTCTCACTATTCCCTTCTCTTACATAACAAAATTACCCAAAGGAAGAAAAAAAACAAAAAAAAACAGCCCCTTCTCCACGCTTAAGATTAACTTCAATTATTTTTACTATTCACTATCCCCTTCGCTCACTAATAATAACCAAAGGAAGGGAAATGCCAACCCCTTCTCTACATTTAAGATTGACTGCAGTTCTTTCTCCCTCTGCGTGACACCAGCGGAAGCCATCCATAGCTCGGCACCCGGCTGTTCAACACTCCAGGTCTAGTCTACTTGCGGCATCATTACGGCAAGACTAAATAATGTTGCGGTAACTCGAGCTCTGTGGCAAACGACGTGCTGCAAATCGCGTGTCTGAGTTGGTGGTGGGGGTGGTGGGAGTTGGCGAGAGCACCCACTGAGCCACCCTAGGCGTTTCTTTCTTAAGCAAGCAAGCAAGCAAGCAAGCAACTAAGTAAGCAAGATGGTAAGGGAACACACACGGATGAACACACACTGTATACATAATCCACCCCTTTCATCCCTACACACACACACACACACCACCTTCTCTTATTCCACAAGTACATACTTAATTTATCCCCCGTCTTTGTCGTTCACACACACACACACACACACACACACACACACACACACACACACACACACACACACACACACACACACACACACACACTAGCTAGGCCTCCCGCTGATAACACACTCGTTAATTTGATATTATTTTCTCATAATTGTTTCCTTGTCTACACTTCATTAATCCTATGTTGGCTCATAGACCCAAACCTTACTTTCCATTCCCATACACCCGTAGCTACTTCCTTCCCTACACGGACTCAAACATCTCTTAAAATTGCCGCATAAATTGGCATAACATCCTAGGTAGTATTTATTTTGCATCTCCAGTACTTTAAACTTCCTGAATTTTACCTCTATACTGTGGCCATATTTAGAGTCTCAGGCCAGTGACAACGTGCATTAACCACCCAAAAAATAAAATTTACTGTAACTGGAAGATTGTCGATCCCTTCCTGATCAACCCCATCTCTTATACAAAATAATCTGGGTTACTTTTTTATTACAATTAGATTGAAAATAAGTTTAGCTAGCCTAAGTTGGATTATAGTGAGTGAAATCACGAGAAGAAAACTCGTGCTAATTTATGTTATGTTTTATTACACTGCGTCCGGCGTTTTAACTCAGTTTGGTAAATTAATCAATTCAATTAGTTCTGTGATATTTTTGTTTAGCCTACTCAAGTACCTAATTTTTCCTTCTAGGTTCTCTACGTAGGGCATTTATTTATGTATTTATTTATTTATTTATTTATATATTTTTAAATAGTTGCCGCTGCCTTTATCCAGCGCCTCCGTCCATTTTGTGTGTGGAATAAATCTTTACTGATGTGTCTGCACCCTGTTGGGAGGCTTCGGTAGCTTACATGATGATAATAAGAATAAGAATGTCGTTTTTTATTTAAATAACCTTACCCTCACCACCCCAACCCTGCTTCATAGGACAACCCCAAACCCACCCATTGAGGGGGATATACGTACCCAACGGATACGTTTTCATGGCGCTGTGTAATAATATATATGTGTTTTCATGGCGCTGTGTAATAATATATATGTGTTTTCATGGCGCTGTGTAATAATATATATGTGTTTTCATGGCGCTGTGTAATAATATATATGTGTTTTCATGGCGCTGTGTAATAATATATATGTGTTCGTTACATTGGGCTAAGTTGGGCCAAAATATTAAGTAATGGGACTAAACTGATCGCAGGTTGGGTTAACAAGGATCCACTGGAAGATACAATGGAGAACGACAGGATCTAACTCAAGAACCTAACCACTTAAATGTTCTATGTTGATGATGAAGCCGCCCCATTATTCCCCTTTTCTCTATTAAAGACCCAAATAATTAAACTCTATTGTGGAGGGACAGCGGACAACAATAGCGCAGTTCATTTTTATGCTAACCCTTGAAGCCTAAATATTAAGAGGCCATAATTATTGGTCATTTCAAGCGGACAGGAGACTGACCCATAATTAAAGGTTGCACACACGCTCAATTCAGCCTGTCGATCTGTGAACTGTACAAACCATTTTGAGGAGATGTGATGCGTTTCTGTCTTTTATTCTGGTTATCACAACACGATTTTTGAAGATTACGAAGGATATGAGAGTTTAAGAATTCATGGAAATAATGTGTTGCCCTTTGATTTCGAAAGGTACTTTGTACGCGGCATAAAATATTCTATTGACAGTCAAAACAAAATCAATAAACGCATCACCGTGTCCTGAAGGAGTTAAATGCCTATATACAGTATATGCTATAGCGATGAGACAACTGTGACAGTCAATATCGATATGTTCAATAGTCCATTAAAGTATAATTATAACAAGTATTATATCAACTGTTTAATGGTGTTTCGATCCCCAAAATGGTGGCCTCGAGGAAAGATATGTCCGGTCTCTCTACTTTCATGATCTCTAGAACAGGCGACGAACCTGCACATTGTCCGAATGACCCCCCCCCCCCCTTCTTCCTCCCCAGACTGGCCAGGTAGTGGAAGGTTATCACACATAAAGGCAGCGCAGCAGAGGTTATCACACATAAAGGCAGCGCAGCAGAGGTTATCACACATAAAGGCAGTGCAGCAGAGGTTATCACACATAAAGGCAGCGCAGCAGAGGTTATCACACATAAAAGCAGCGCAGCAGAGGTTATCACACATAAAGGCAGCGCAGCAGAGGTTATCACACATAAAGGCAGCGCAGCAGAGGTTATCACACATAAAGGCAGCGCAGCAGAGGTTATCACACATAAAGGCAGCGCAGCAGAGGTTATCACACATAAAGGCAGCGCAGCAGAGGTTATCACACATAAAGGCAGCGCAGCAGAGGTTATCACACATAAAGGCAGCGCAGCAGAGGATTACTAATCAAGGGCAGGTATTTAAAGTCCGCTAGGTACAATCATAATAAGTCTTATTTATTTAGTCTATGTAAAATACGAATCACTATTTGTATTGTTACTAGGCAACACCACTAATGTGAAAATTGGAGGCAGTAACCTTAAACAATAACACAATTCCTGGTTGGCATATATATACACGGCATATATATCCAGTTTTAGTTAGTGTGATAGTCTCTCTGAAAGTCTCCCTCCTGAGGTGACCGGCAGTCCTTTTGGTTCATCACGGGCACGACGCTACACAACTCATGTTTATATAAGGATCAACTTGCATAATTCATAATCACAGAGCGGCGGGGGCAGGGAGAAAGGCCGCCCCTGATGTGTTTATGGGCCCCGCTGATGAAGGTTTGGGGCCCTCACTGCCTGATCTTGTCTTGGGGCTGGGGGAAGGGAGGAAGAGACCGCTACCAGGGAGTCACCGCAAACAAAAATATTAAAGAACAAATAAAATAAAATAAAAGGACTAAACATTTGTGAAAAATAGGCAGAGCACCTTATAGATAGGCAGGCAAAGAAAGGGAAAACATGACATGACTGCCTCTGCATTTATTATTTATTATTTTTTAGATTTGGATGAACTGTGCCAATGTGGCAAGCGATACTTTGAACAAATTTCAATTGTTTTCCATTCGGCAAAATGTAACTATTATCTCTCTATATATATACTGTATATCTTTTAAGTTCTTCAGAACTTAATCGGTACACACCTTTCCCATTTTGGGGGTAGTAGGACCTTTCCTTTTATACAATCACCTTATTATGTCCAGCTTTTTCACATTATACATTTTACACAAACAGTAAGGTCTTCAACAGACTCCGATGCTCATCCCATGACCTGAAGTCATTCAAACACGGTTTGTCCAAACACTGTCACTTGCATGAACTTTAAATTTGTCCATTTAAGTCTCTTTTCTCAAGAAGCTACAGTTGTTGAAACAACGTTAATTACCCTTGTCTCGTTCTTTCACATAAATACAATGTAACTCGGTTGTGTGGTCATATATGTATTTATTAAAAACTCCAAACAGTTCAAAATGGCATCATGATGAGCACTTTCTAATATGGTAAGTTTAATATCCTGTCACAGAAATTGTTAACATTTCCCGGCTTCTTCTGTAGATTAACTCAACATAGTTTCACATACCGGCCGGATAATGTCGCGGATTTATAAGCGTAGCCAAGCACAGGCCAACTTTTAAGAGTCAATAACATATACACCGAGACAGCTTATGGGCGACATAGGTTCTACTAGCATAATCGCTCAGGCATCTAATTTGAGGACACGCCATAAAATTAGGAGCTGATAGATATTCCGATGAGGGTGACAATCTTTATAGCATCGCCACCCCGCGTCTTCGGATCATAGGGAGGGCGAATAGAAATGGGCTATCATTTCGGGATATGATTTGGGCTATGATTTGAGCTATGACTTGGGCTATGATTTGAGCTATGACTTGGGCTATGATTTGAGCTATGACTTGGGCTATGATTTGAGCTATGACTTGGGCTACGATTTTGGCTATGACTTGGGCTATGATTTGAGCTATGACTTGGCTACGATTTTGGCTATGATTTGGTTGATCTGAGGACAAGTCTTCTGTAACAACCACGTTCACTCTGACGAGGTACACACAGGAATATCGGTATATGAATATTTGACAAGCGAAACATGCGATACCAGTTGCATATTTAATTCTCCTGACAATTAATCTCTCCTGATATGCAAATGCTATTGCCAATCGAATCTCAGTGACAAGCAAAACCCGTTGTCAAGCGATATTCATTAATAAACAAGTCATATTCATTAATAAACAAGTCATATTCATTAATAAACAAGTCATATTCATTAATAAACAAGTCATATTCATTAATAAACAAGTCATATTCATTAATAAACAAGTCATATTCATTAATAAACAAGTCATATTTACAAATCAACGCAAACTCATGGACAAGAAAACCTACAGATATTATGAAACACAATGATAATATGCATCCATAGCCAAGTGCAACGCATTAACCCTTTCTGTACCCGTGACGTCTGGTGTATCTAATTCTAGCTATATTTGGACAATTGTATGCAGCTTAGAAAGGAGGTCGTTAATTAGGTTGATTGAAATATATATATATATATATATATATATATATATTTTTTTTTTTTAAGCATTATAATTGCTAGAGATCCTTCTAAACTGAATAAAATCGATTAGTAGTAGCCATAATATAATGAAAAGCTGTCGCCGGTACAGAAAGGGTTAACGCATAACAATGGGAAAAACATATTGACAAGTGAAACTCGCTGAAAAAAAACCTAACTATTGAATATCTGTGACGAGTGAAATCCATTGGCCAGAATATCTTCGTAGTTTTAATAGATTGGGGACGAAAGGGACACAAAAGACACCGTGCATCTATCTATCTATCTATCTATCTATCTATCTATCTATCTAACTATCTATCTATCTGTATGAGGAATAAGAAATATAGGTTTACTATACAGTAATGAACAAAAGTGATAAAGCTTCACTGCCAATACATGACTACAGTAAAGTCCTTAGTATTTAAAACACCACACTGTAACGAATGCCAGCACACACACACACAAACACACACACACACACACAACATAATAATAATAATAATAATAATAATAACAAAAAATATATATATAATAAAACAAATAATAATAATAAAAACCTAACAAAGTATTTATATATTCGAGCTACACATGGGTAAACAACAATGACAAAAGCTCAATAAACCTGTCGCCAAATAACGGGCCAATGAGTCACGCAAATCACCGATGTTTATACCTGACAGCTCCGAGACAGGTGGAGAAAGTCTGAAATACATTATGTTCGGTGGCTACAGGTAACAATGAGAGAGAGAGAGAGAGAGAGAGAGAGAGAGAGAGAGAGAGAGAGAGAGAGAAGGAGAGAGAGAGAGAGAGAGAGAGAGAGAGAGAGAGAGAGAGAGAGAGAGAGAAGGAGAGAGAGAGAGAGAGAGAGAGAAGGAGAGAGAGAGAGAGAGAGAGAGAGAGAGAGAGAGAGAGAGAGAGAGAGAGAGAGAGAGAGAGAGAGAGAGAGAGAGAGAGAGAGAGAGAATGTTCGTGAGTGCATATGTGTGTCAATGCGCATGTGCGAGTATAAAAGCGAATGAGGGACTGTATGCCCCTGCGAGTGTGTGTGTGTGTAAATGTGTGTGTATGTGCGTGTGTGTGTGTTTTAGTGGGAGTGTGGGTGCATGTGTGTGTGTGTGTGTGTGTGTGTGTGTGTGTGTGTGTGTGTGTGTGTGTGTGTGTGTGTGTGTGTGTGTGTGTGTGTGTGTGTACTCTGAAGCTGGTATGGTATGCTTTCGCCATGCATAAATGAATGAGGCAAAGGCATGGTATTGTTTGTGGCTCGGTATGACTATAAATTCGTCGACCCTAATGCGGGATAATAAATTAGGAAGTAACATTGCAAAGGAAATAATCGAAGAGTAATGAGAGACGCCAAATGAACATTACATATATTAAAGTTATTCAATACACAAAACAATAATAAAATAAACAATGATGGACACTATAAGAGAAAGGTATATTGGAAATATAAACAATGATGGACAATATAAGAGAAAGGTATATTGGAAATATAAAAAATATTCAATAAACAGCGTAAGTGTGATGAGTATAACTAACATCATTACATGGGATTATATCAGTCATTATTAGTACATGTTTATATATTTATATTTGTATCGGATAGTCAAAGCTAGTCTTAAGATATATGTATTGGTTTACCTGTTATTTAGTTCATTCAAAGAGTTTTGATAGAATATCATTAAAGGAAATATCCTCATAACCCCACAAACGTCGGACCAAATAGTGTCAATTGGGCGCAGGAGCGACAGCAAGTGTGACTTGCTTTGGGTTCACATTAGATGTTACCTCAAATCACCATAACCCACAGGATATGACCGTCAATGTACAGTCAGAATCAAACGTCCACCTACATACGAGAGAGAGAGAGAGAGAGAGAGAGAGAGAGAGAGAGAGAGAGAGAGAGAGAGAGAGAGAGAGAGAGAGAGAGAGAGAGAGAGAGAGAGAGAGATATGTATCTTCCGTCTCGTCATATCCCATCTCCAATAATACTAGAAGAGCTCCTGTTACTATTACTCTACGCTCTAACCAAAATAGCTATTAATGGACAGTCTTCAGTTGTTTATGTTTAAGCAATCTACGGTACAACCGGTGTTTTATATTAATAAGCACAAATGTGTATTAGATTAACTTTTGTTTAAAGAAATCTCTTTGATTCTGAATAAATGCAGAAGTTAGTAGCTAGATTATATAATAAGACACATTTATTAACTACTAGTATTTACTACCATGATATCAAACAGGATACAATATTTTGACAGTAGCTGAACACAATGATAATAACAACAAAATCCTACTGGACATGACATGGGTAATTTGTTAGTTCTACAAAGTTACACAACTATAACTAATGTGGTTGGTGTTGGGAACCCACTACCAATTATACATCCTCTAATATGGATCCAATTCAATTTGGGGATATCTGCATGGTTCTCATACACTTTCTGGGAATTCATATTTTTTCACCAACCATCTTTACTTCTAAACTCGATTAATGAAATCAACAAATACATGTGGCTCTCCAAGGACTCGAACCTAGGATACTCACATCGAAATGGCAGAAGTAGTAAGTGCACAGAAGGGTAGAATGTCACAAACTTTTGAAACCGAGTGTACCCGGTTATTTTCAAGCCTACGATCGTCGCTTGAGAGCCAAAACAACCCCCGCATTATTTACAAGCAGCTGTTACAAATGACTGGCGACGGACACAAGCCACTAACTTTAAGGGTGACTATTACCATGCATGAATATTCAACCAGACAGGAGCTTGCGACCCTAGACGTAGTGCGCATCAGAATATCAAATGGTCTCCTTCCCCTTCCCTTCTCCCTACCCCGCCCCCCTTGGGTCCACACTTCGTCAGAAGCAACCTCAGGTTTCCCTCATAACTTGACCCTCTGACATCAAGATGTTTTGCATAAGTTGAAGAAAATCTGTTGTTGGTAAGTAGCGTAAAGTTGCAAAATGTTTCGATTGAATTGATTCACGTAAGTAATGTCCTTCGTATGATCAACATAATCCCTTGCCGAGTAAATACAAAACAAACTTGTTAACAGATTGAATGGGTTCACTCATCTTCGTCTGTAACAAGCTCAGGTTTCCCTCATAAATTGACAGCGTTGAATAAAATCGCCAGTCGGTACGTGGTGTCTCGAAATATATTAGCAATACTCGGTTTGAAATGAATAAATGAACTCTTTCATGAACACATTATTTCACAACAGACTGTTCACCCCCGCCTTCTCACTCTCATTCACTCTCAAACACAAACACACACACACACTCACTCTCTCTCAACTCCTGACTGACATTCTCCTGCGCTCTGTCTCCCGTCACATTATTTACTCCCAGTGTCGGCGTTATAATTTTATATAGCCCGGCACCCTCGCTCCATCGCGGCCGACGCTTAGGCAAACACACACACACACACAGACACACACACACACACACACACACACACACACACACACACACACACACACACACACACACACACTCTCTCTCTCTGTCTCTCTCTTTCATACACACACACACGTACACTCTCTCTTGTAAGTAATTTTACTCAAACGAGATGAAGCAGATCTTACATGTTGCAAAACCGTTTCTCATCTAATTGCCTCCCTGCATGCAAACACAAATGTTCATATAATTATGTTTGCATGTGGATAGATAATAGGTGAGAGTATGATTAGGTAAGCATAGATTACGTTAGTTTAAGTTTAATATTATCGAATTTGTCATATATTAAGTCACGCTCGAAATTTGGACCATTCCTTCACAACTTCTACATGTTTTCTATGGATAAAACGTGCAGTTTTTTCTCTATTAGTATAAGAACAAATACGTCTCATTAACACTGAGCATATCCTGAACTATTGCTCAAATTCATTTATGACTTTGTTTTACCTTCTACAATTAATATCATTATAGTTGAAAGTATGGAAGTAGGGTGCAACGTTTGAGCATGAATGGAAGGACTGCTCTACCCCGGTGTCATAAAAAAAGGCGTCCTGTCTGTCCCCCGTCTTCCTCCCGTCAATGCAAATGGGAACTTTACCGTCTCGTCCGTCACTTGTTGATGCAAAAGGGAGAGAGCCTGTCTGTTCTTTGCCCTCACCCTCAACCTCTGGATTCAGAGAGGCCTTTCATAAGTTGAATAAAATCGTCTACCTGTTTCATCTCACCTCCATATCCAAAGCCAAAAGAGGCTTAAGGATTATAACAACATAATCCTTCGAATTAGAGGACCTCTCTCTACAAGCTGAATTATTAGGTAAACAAAGCCTATTTCATCTCACCTCAATAGCCAAAGCCAAAAGAGGCTTAAGGATAATAACAACATACACATAATGTTCTAGGAAATATTCTGCAATTCTTGCCTGGCAATTTTCTGAAGATCAACTTAATGCTATTTCAGCCTTCTATAATAATAAACATTCAACTTAGTTTCCGAAACTAATATTTAAAAATCCCGAAAGAAGTTGGTCAAAAGTTGAAAATCAGGATTTATTCTATCATGTAAATTTAAACTCTCTCTTTTCACCTTACTGAATGATGTAAATAACTTAGCTTGTCTTATGTCAATCATTTCAGCAACTACAAACACTCCAGCCTTGCTACACTCCTTAACACAAACATTATATCAAGCCTGTTGTTGTTGTTGTTGTTGCTGTTCCCCAAGCTGCCTGGCCGAACAGCCCCAAGGCCCCGAGCAAGGCCAAGGCCATAACCGAGCGCCCCCACAGAACCCTCCCTGCCGACCACAATAAAGCCTGGGTGACCGAAGCCACTCCATGGCGGGGAGCTGAGGAGGGTGAGGAAGCGTCCGGGAAACCAAAGCCCTACTCAGGGCCCTGTGCCCCTCAGCAAATTATGAAGAGAAAGTTGAGGGGCAAAGGAAAAATGTGACGCTTTGGCTTCCAATCTTGGTAGATTGGGAGGTCAATCCACGGAAGAGACGCCGTCACTTGAGATCTAGAAAATATATAAGTAAAAGGAAAAGTCAGGGTAAGCTATGGGTATGGCAGAGATTGCTCAGTTCTCACTCTGATAGACCAGCCCATCACCACATAGTCTCGTGGACTAAACACCTGGTTCCTCAAATAAGAACTAAGGTTGTTTTCCTTATATCCGCTCATGGCCGAGTGGTTACGGTGCCCGACTCTCCCAAATATACCTGGAGTGAGTGGGTTCGAATCCTGGTGAGGATATCTCTTACCCAACCTGTCGTACTTAATCGTACATAATTGATAATCATAAACTTTGCCTGAAAACAGAACCTGTCTTTTGTTATGTATATACCTGTGTGTTTTATATGCTTAATCATAATAGCTTCCACAACCGCAGATACAATACCTTCCTCCCTCTCTCTCTCTCTCTCTCTGAATAACGACCGTATTCTAACTTGCATTCCTTCTTTATGTCCTCTTCTTCAAATTCATGACCTTTTCAGACAAGCACGGCGTTTATTGATGTAAATGAATCGGTCTCTCTGAATAACGACCCTATTCTTGTGTATACCTTCTTTAATTCATGATCTACGAACTAATGACCTTTTCCAACAAGCATGGCGTTTATTGATATAATGGATATAAATGAATCTCCTTCTCTCTCTGAACAACGATCCTACTCTTATTTACAACCCTTCCTTAATTAATCGACTTCCAATGTATGACCTTTAATAATGGCTGTAAATGAATTCCCCCTCACCGTCTCTCTCTCTCCACCCCCCCCCCTTCTCTCTCTCTCTCTCTCTCTCTCTCTCTCTCTCTCTCTCTCTCCCTCTCTCTCTTACCTGTCCAGCTCTCCCTTTAACCACCTTACATACCCAGTGTATCACCTGCCACAATAACATTTTGCATTATGGGCCACCCCTTTCTTAAAAAGATATCCCGCATGACACAAACACCACGCCTCAACGCTAGCATATAACATTGTCTATTCTATTATATTCCTATATACTCAGGCCCAATCCCCATTGTTCCTATTTTGTGTTCTTTTCTTTTTCTGATAAAACTAATTTCTCGTCTTCTTTATTGATGTCATTGAGCGCTTGACGAGGCTATTATTATTCCATGTAGCGTCTGATGGGGGCTTAGTGAAGGGGCGAGGTCATAAATACCAACACTTAACGATCGTACGTACGCTGCTTACACAAAAGGATTCAGCTTCTTGGCTTTTGAATTCGGTTACACTTCCTCGGTATGATTGGTGCCTTTGCGTTGTGTCGTCCCAGTTTTGGTGTGTTTGTTTTGCAAGCTGTACATTATAATTAGGAAGTATGTGTGCCTTTGCTTTTGTTGCTAAGTTTGTATTGTGTTTCTTTTGACTTCTATTAATTATTTCCAGCATACATTAAGGGGGTAATTCTCGCTTTTTCTGGACTCCCTTCTCCCTCATGTTTGGCATATTAGTTTTGAGGTTTTAAGACGTTCGTTCCGTTAGTTTGGCGATTTTGAGACCTTTTACCTAATTGTTTTGTCAATATTAAAACCTTTCGTGTCCTTTAGGTGTCGATTGTTTATGGCGAGCGATAGCGATCCTCCAACTTTAGAAGGGACCGGCCTTTGGCTAGGATTTTTTTTTACCGGAAAATGTATAAATGTATCTTGAAAGGGGGTCTAGGGGATGTTTTTCTAAGCTTGATGGAGGTCTAGCGAGGAAACTCAAAAATAAATTAACAAATAAATATATAGACCAAAAACCAAGCACTACCCCCTTAAGCGTTGCCTTTCACTTATCTTCACATTTTTCTCACTCTTCCCATTAAACTCTCAACTGCTTTGAAATCTAGTATGGGAATATTCACACGATGCATTCCCTTACACTGTTTCTACATATATATATTTAAATAACTCAGTTTCTTTCCTATTGCTTAAAAACTGTTAGAAGAAAACTATTTAAAATTTCCAATGTTGATGTTTATTTTGACATTCGTTTAATTACTAACAACTTTAATTTAGCACACTCATCAATTTAGTTTAATTTAGCACACTCATCAATTTAGTTTAATTTAGCACACTCATTAATTTAGTTTAATTTAGCACACTCATCAATTTAGTTTAATTTAGCACACTCATTAATTTAGTTTAATTTAGCACACTCATTAATTTAGTTTAATTTAGCACACTCATTAATTTAGTTTAATTTAGCACACTCATCAATTTAGTTTAATTTAGCACACTCATTAATTTAGTTTAATTTAGCACACTCATCAATTTAGTTTTACTTTAGCACACTCATTAATTTAGTTTAATTTAGCACACTCATCAATTTAGTTTAATTTAGCACACTCATTATTAATTTAGTTTAATTTAGCACACTCATCAATTTAGTTTAATTTAGCACACTCATCAATTTAGTTTAATTTAGCACACTCATCAATTTAGTTTAATTTAGCACACTCATTAATTTAGTTTAATTTAGCACACTCATCAATTTAGTTTAATTTAGCACACTCATTAATTTAGTTTAATTTAGCACACTCATCAATTTAGTTTAATTTAGCACACTCATTAATTTAGTTTAATTTAGCACACTCATCAATTTAGTTTAATTTAGCACACTCATTAATTTAGTTTAATTTAGCACACTCATTAATTTAGTTTAATTTAGCACAATCATTAATTTAGTTTAATTTAGCACACTCATTAATTTAGTTTAATTTAACACACTCATTAATTTAGTTTAATTTAGCACACTCATTAATTTAGTTTAATTTAGCACACTCATTAATTTAGTTTGCGTATTATTTATACTATGTATATTTTGACTTCCGTATTACGTTCCTTACGCTCGAGTTCTGTACCGTTGTATATACTTCACTGCTGTCATTGCTAACCTGTATTGCAGACACACTTCAGACCCTTCTTGAAAATGTAAATACATAGACATTCCCACTATCGAACCTATTATGCAAAAAATACATAATAATATATAGACATTCCCACTATCGAACCTATCATGCAAAAAATAAATACAAATATATATTAATTCCCACTATCGAACCTATTATGCAAAAATAGTAAAATGTTCACTCTACTCACTAGTGTGTACTCACATCCGTAACCGACATTGACACTTCGCCTCCAACACATACCTGGAAAGAATAAAAAGGGTTAACTTAATACACTTATCTATGGACATAAGTGAAAGTAGTAATAACACTATTAATCACTCATATATTTGACTGTGACTTACTTTTCACCTTCCATTCCTTAACCTTCGCAGCTACTACACTGTAAAAGTTGTGTGTGAAAAAAAAAAATATTAAAGTGTTTCAAGTGTTTATATGCTCAAATTAGCCCACACAAACGTTTGAAACACCTATTAAGTGTAGCAGCTTTGTTACAATTAATTAGGCATTACTTTCTTACAGTGTACTCTTCGAACCCATTACATGAAATTATTAGAAGGTGCTTGACCCCTCCTAATTACACCTTGCTGTGCCCCGTAGACAACATACATCCACGTCCCCCTCGATACCATCTCGTGGGGACCGTCACACCTTGCCTTCCTGACCTCCGCTTCCAACATTGCCCGCAGGATCATCACACTGGGGTTTGGCTTGCGGGACGTAAGTACAGTTTTGTTCACCGGACAAGAATACAACTAGGTTCAGTTCCACATATTGGTATCTGGGTGCATGATGTGTGGGGGAGTGAATGAAAAGACTCAAGGTAAATAATAACAAAACACAACATACCTTCAGGCGACACACCTGGAGATCTCCCTAAACCTTAATTACCATAACTATTTAGTATAATCGGGGGTAACAGTGGCACTTCTCCTAGGTTACCAAAGAACGATTAACTGTTAGGAAAGTAAATATCTTCGCCAGGTAAAACAAACTATTGGAGCTGCAAAGAAGTCGCACATAATAACGTGAATGTACTCGACTAAAACTGGAATGTTCCCAATAAATACGTGCGTAGCCACATGTACTCATACTAAATATATGTCGCATGACAAAAGTTCCATCTATACATTCGTAAATTAACCTCTGAGGGTCAAGACACGTCCTCAAGAGCGGCGTCTAGGGAGAGAGAGAGAGATTTTGAGAGAGAGAGAGAGAGAGAGAGAGAGAGAGAGAGAGAGAGAGAGAGAGAGAGAGAGAGAGAGAGAGAGAGAGAGAGAATAAGGGTGTGTCCTGTGTGTGTGTATGTGTGTGTGAGAGAGAGAGAGAGAGAGAGAGAGAGAGAGAGAGAGAGAGAGAGAGAGAGAGAGAGAGAGAGAGAGAGAACGAGAGCGAGAGAGAATAAGAAAGAGAGAGAGAGAGAATAAGAAAGAAAGAAAGTGTGTCCTGTATGTGTGAGAGAGAGAGAGAGAGTACAAAGGAGTACAAAGGAGTTTAGAGGAGAACATTGGAAAGAGAGAGAGAGAGAGAGAGAGAGAGAGAGAGAGAGAGAGAGAGAGAATGAGAGTGTGAGTGTGACTGTGTGCGTATGTTAGAAGTCCCAGGTTGAGCGGTGTATCTACTGGCATGATCAACACTACCCATCATCTCGGGGCTGTCCCTCTTCAGTTGCACCTTCCCGTACATCACCGCAGCGACCCCTATCCTTTTCCCTCCCGTGCCATCCCTCACTGCCCCTGGGACTTGAACCCTAGACACACTATTTAATACAACCAAATCTTGACCACTCGTATGTCACCTCTGCGTCTCGTCTAATTCGCCATCTGCATACATACATAATACGACATGTGATTTACTATATTTTTAATTGAGCTTATACATATATAGATATGGAATAGGAGTATGTTCGGGTGAAGTTAGGTTAGGTTAGGATAAAATAGGTTAACTACTATCGGTGTTGCAATATACACCACCTTTCCCATCTTGGTTGTATAACATATTTATGCAATAACCCTGGTCGCCGCACTCCTAATCCTTAATCCTAATCCTTAATCTTATATTCATTGTTTTCAGTTGTGGGTCATTGATTCGTGATATATTCTTACCTTTCCTGGTTAGTAATATATGATTTGCAACAGGAGCCTTTGCAGTATCGGAGTTTTGGTCAGATCGCGTTGTTGATATTGCAAAACAAGAAATAAACGCCCATCAAAGCTACCTACAATAACTACAATACCAGGCTCACCGAAGCCATTCAAATTCGACAAATAGAAAAGGTAAGGATTCAAGGATGGACTTGATATACCGCGGTAGGGATTTTGCATAGCCACGATGGGACCACGTACCTTGTTTCTAGCTTTAAGAAAAACAAATAATAATAATAAACAATAATATATAAATAAATAAAATCTGTGTGAAGGCCATTATTGATCCACGGATTACTCTCAACTACTCGTGTGTCATTTTGATTCCTGTCTTATCCGTTTTTTTCCTACAACTGATTCGCATTTGATCCGTGGCTTAAGCTTGATTCTAATCAGTGACTCGTAAGAAAAAATAAGAAGAAGGTGGGGTGGATGAGAAAAGAAAAGCCGTTGCCACACGAGTGATTTTTTCGGCAATTTTAAATTAACAAGTTTTTTCTCGGTGCTATTTTGAGGTTCTTCCGCATTGGCATCATTAACTAGGCGGAAGGTAGATTATGTTCTGTAGTTGAATTCTAATAACAAGTATATAGTAAAGCTACAAGACTACAATTGCTCGAACAAATGCTAAACAAAATCAATCGCTCGTGCTTTTTTTTTTTTTAGTTTGAAGGGGGTCTGAGAAGGCGTTATTCTTAATCTAGGGGGAAACTAAAAATCCGTTGATCGAACATATGGCAACAGCAATCAAAACTCCCAATAATAATACAACACATCATAATAACCCCCAAGACGTTGCACCAGATAGTGTTACGCCTAGTTTCTAATACAAATGCCCAAAATCCCGAAATGTTGCTCATCGATACTTGTGGAACACCGCCTTAAATTTATGGATTGACAATGCATTATATGATAACCCTTAAATGAAAATTCTATAACTCACATCACCAGCATTTTCTTAAACATTTATGCAGTAATGCCATTGATAACACTATGTCCAATGGTGATATATGACAAAGGCAACTTATGGCAAATAATGAATGAAACTAACCAGTGAATTATTCTTATATACCTCACGTTTTAAGAATATTGATCCTAAGGCACACAAATACTCGCCAGTTTTCCACGTTCTGTTGACCGCAGGGTCTGTAGTCAGGAGCACAGGGCCCTTTGTCACGGCGCGTCCGAGGGGCCGTGTAGTTATGACTGTATCAGCCGCGGACCATGATTTAATGACAGGCCGAAGGGGGAGTGGTGGTGGTGGTGGTGGTGGTGGTGGTGGTGGTGGTGGTGGTGATGGTGGTGGTGAACGCCTGCCTACCACTGCCGCTACCACTACTACTACCTCTACCCCTTCTACCTTGTCATTTATTCCTCCTTCGACCCCATTCAATATAACCACGATACACGTACGATTCCAGGTTAAGTCCATACATCCGGTCAGTTCAACCCCATCTGATAACATATTATTGCAACAAGGATATTAATCTATCTAGCTCAACCTAATATGGCCTAGTCTGATACTGTTAATCTGCTTCATGCAAATATAAATGTGACAAATAAATAATATATTACTTCAGCGTGGTGGTGTGTTTGGGTAAAGATTGGGACAGATGAGAATCAGTTGTGACACATACGTTGAAGTTAGTACCGGTATAAAGCAATGCCTTTGTTTTAACCCCCTTCCCCCCCTCCCCCCCCCCCCCCCCCCCCCCCCCCCCCCCCCTCCCCCAAAGTGCAGTAATATATCGCGTTAATAGCATTACATATGACCTAACGTTTCCGATAGACTTTTAATGAACCTACAAGTCATAAGATCGGTAATGGCAAAAATGTCATTTACTTATTAAACACACTGACATACAAAATTATTCTGTATTAATTGTGTTTGTTGGAAGATTTTCACCTTGAACTTGGCTAAATACTCTGGGTCTGGCCGTGTTCCCATCTCGTTGGGCTTGTCTCCTAGCTCCAAGCATCCATATTTTGTCTGGAAGATGTACGCGGGGTCAACAATTGGTCAAATATGGGCTAACATAGAGTCTCTGGGTCTGACAACCAACGACAAAAAAGTTTCGGGTTGGTCCCACAGACGTTTTTCATCAAGTGGGAGAATTTCATTACCTTGATAATCCCAGACGCCATGTTATGTTCCTCGATCTGTGTTTTGTTCATCTCCATCTTCTGTGATTTACTTCCATGAACTACAGAATATAATATGCATAAAAACAAAAACAAAATATGTATATGACGGAGGTATCGTGGTTAACATATGTTTGCCCAGTATATATGAATGGCAGTTCCGGTAGTACTGTGAACTGAAGTAACAAAAGGATTTTACTTGCAGTTCCAATCCCTTGTTGGCATCTTTTGACCATCACCTCTCACATTACTTTCCGTGGTAGTTAGTCCTTATACCATCTTAATCCTACCTTGTTTGTTTCAATATGTTTGTTGTTGATGATGTCGTCTTCTATAATCAATTACTTGAAATCAGTGGTGGTTCACAAGGCAAAGGCATCGACATATCGGGTACTGTAAAAGTTGGTAAAAATCTCCCTCCAAACGACTGAGCCTCTGATATGTTTATGCTCCTTTATGTGCTTGCTTGAAGTCCGGCCGATTGTATACCGAATCCTTTTATTATAATTCTCCCGCTGGAAAGATTGGTGATCGTATTTCTATAGAGCATTATTATCTGTGGTTTGAGGGACCCCCCCTGCCCACAAATCACTCGCGTTATCTTGTTTCATCTTCGGAGCTTCGGGTAGCGCAGTCCGTGTTCGTGGTGCCGTGGGTTCCGACTCTCGATACCGCGGTCACTGGATTGTAAGGCAAAGTCACAGGACCATTTTCTGACAATTTAATTTAGGCAACAATTTGGGGTTACTCATTATTAGTACTGGCAGCTAGACTGAAAGTAGATTATGTTACGTAGGCGAATAAATAATGTTGTCAAATTTTCTTTTTGGTAGCTACCCGACTTGAATTGCTAAACAAAGTTGCCGGAAATGCAATCGTATGACTTCGCTTTAATGATCCTCACGTGTGCTTTCTTCTCAGGTTCCCAAAGTTACTTCATCCACCGTAGAGGTCAGCGCATCTTTGGAGACATGAACGATTAATATCTAATAATTAAAGCAAATGTTTAGCAATCATTTGATTAATTATTTAGTTTATAAAATTGTAAACACAACTGTCTATCCCAGTCAAAATACATACCGGTATACATCCACCAACAAAATACCTCAGAGAGAGAGATTCTCATTGTATATTCTGCCTTGCGATACGTCACATTAATAGGCATCATAAAGTCTGTAAAGCACCACGGTGATTAAATTTTTTTGTTTTTAATTACTGGCCTAAGACCATAGACCCGGGCATCACCTCCTTGCCTCCTCCTTACAGCCCCGTCTTGTCAGATGGTAAGATAAGCCTGGCCCCGCCGCCGGCATGCACAGAAAAACCTTTACACTTCCATATATTTAAATCAACATTCTCTAAAGAGGTCATAACTCTCCCTTTATGGTCACCACACTCCATTACTTCAGCTCACCTCATTGCTATAATTCATCGTTATCAAAAATATTCATCAGAGGAGGGATGGGAAGGGGTGGAGGATGGAGAGGAGGGGGGAGCTGGGAGGGTTAGTAGCATCCAGGGGAAGGGATGTAGTAGTCTCCACCGGTAGCACCACAATCACCACTCCATCACCAGCATGTCATAATCTTCACCATCTCCATCATCACCCGGTTACCGATATCACCATCACCACCCCGATTATCTTCACTGTTATCATCATCATTATTATCATCAAAATCACTACCAATATGTTATTGTCACTATGAAAACCCATATCACCGACACCTTTATCCCTGAAACACAAACTACTACAACAAGAAATCACCACAACTAACTTGACTGTCAATATCAAACATAACCATTGCTACCACTGTCACTACAACCACCAAATCCATCTCAGACACCCCCACCATCGTGACTATCACCAACAACACTAACACCTAATTCCCTACAACAACATCACCATCACAATTACCCAACGAACATCACCAGAATCTTAACTCTAACTATATCCACCATCTTAATCAAAACCAATGGACTACTACCACTATCACTATTACCGACACCACCACCAATGAAGCTTTGTCCAATAGCACCACCATAGACTCCTACATTACCACCCCCATTACACAACAAATAATGCCCATACCATCATCATTGACACCACCACCTATATCACAACCAAATTACTTATTGTCCACCATCATCTCCGCCATCAATGAAGTTTTAGTCCTACCCCACCACCAATATCTCCGACCTATCCACCACTACACCAAACGGCTCCCCTACCACCATCACCAGCAGCAGCAGCAGCAGCAGTAACGCCTCCCCCACCACCACCACCACCACCACCTTCTTGACAAATGGTTGACACGGCTTGACACGACAGCGAGCCCTTAGTGGTGTGTGCTGGAAGAGGGGGGCACGGGGGGTGGAATGGGTCTGGAAGGGGGGGTCGAGGAGGGGTATGAGTAGGGGGAAGGGGTCTGGAAGGGGGTTAAGAAGGAGAGGGAGGGAGGGGGGCAACTGGGTGTGACTTACGGTAGAGGTGTGACTTGGGATTGAGATGTGTTGGGAGGAGAGGCGTGATTTGAGACCGAGATGAGGTGACAAGGCTTAGAGCATGGAGGTGTAACACTGAGAATGAGGTGTGGTGGAATGATGGAAGTTGTGAGTTACTATTTCAGATACTGTATGTATTTTGGGAAGGTATATATATCTAAATATATATATATTAATGACTGATACCAACGAAATCACATCTAATAAATCGTCGACATCAAAAATCCTTACCATATATCTTACCACTTCCTTTTTGGCTATCATATTTATCTTAGCATGAACGATTACTTAGGCTTGGGTTACGGTCAGCTACAAGACGTGACATAGCACAGATATATATTAAAAAACAAAAAATATATAAGTCAAGCGAGGCGACGGATGATTGGAGAGGCGAACTTTGAGAATCGAATAGAGTATTGAGATAATATTTATAAGAACTAAAGTGGTGAAATATATTTAAGTGGAGTGGGCGTGTTGTGAAATATCATTGATGTGCGTTAAGAATATGATCTGTCGATAAAAGGAACATGGCATAACTGAAATTTGACACTTTAGAATGAAACGTGTTGGAATGAAATGGGTAACTTGATAGAGGCGTGCTTAGGAATAGATATGAGGTAGAAGGAAATTAGTTTGTTACATTATAGGTGTTACTTAGGGTAAAGGTGTGCTGAAAATAAATGAGTGTGATTAACCCTTTCTGTACCGGCCACGTATTTTAAATTTTATTCTAGCTATATTTTGACGATTATGTGCAGCTTAAGAAAGATCTGTCGTAGTAAAAAGGGTTAAGTGAGATAGTCTGTAGCCTTTTAATATGTAGATGCCCTTCATAAGTGGAATTAAGTCGTCTAATAGTAGCCAGCATAAAGTTAACAAGATCTTGCCGGTATAGAAGGGGTTTGTAACGCTTAAAACTTTGTAATATGAAATACAAATTGACATAGACGTAGTGACTGATTAAAAATATGACTTATATATGCGAGGAAAAATTACATCCCAAATTGAACATCTAAGATAACTCCTCTCATTCTTTGTGCCATACTTCTTTGACTTAACACTAGTAACCAGACACACACAATATTTTCCCCCACATCTCAATTCTCTATTGGTCCGACATGGTTTAGGTGCTTATGTTCTGGGTGTGGTGTCCCGAGTTCGAATCCCGGGAGGACCATATGCTTTCATTAGTTTATTCAAGTACATTGGGGTTTGTAATTGATGATTAATGTTACTTATCAAAGGCAAAGGCTGTCAGTCAAATGTCTACGCCAAGTTTCGTCTAAATCCTATTCACACATGGGTACCTGACCAATTGTGTCTCAAAATCATACACTGCTCTTATTAAATATATTGCAGGAGAGTAACACATTGAATATACAAATTCACAAGTATATAACAAATACAATAATTATATAAATATATAAACAATAAATAAGTAGCGGACTGAGAAAACGAATATGTTGTGGAGAATTGAGGTGTGCTTGTCGGAGAAGGTCATGAATTGGGAGGCGAGGACATAAAGAATAGATACAAGTAAGAATAGGGTCGTTATTCAGTGAAGAGAGAGAGAGAGAGAGAGAGAGAGAGAGAGAGAGAGAGAGAGAGAGAGAGAGAGAGAGAGAGAGAGAGAGAGAGAGAGAGAGAGAGAGAGTGTGTGTGTGTGTGTGTGTGTGTGTGTGTGTGTGTGTGTTTGTGTTTGAAGGGGTGGGGGTGGTAAGAAATATGTACCCTAGAAAAACGAGATATCTAATTTAAAGGTATGATCTTCCTTAGTATACCATAAATTATAATTTTTCAGGATAGTGACTACAAAAAAGATATTCTATAATAAGGAATAAACCTTAAAGGATAATATAACGTAGACATTCAGATGACAATTTCCATCTAACTATCATAACCAATCCGTAAATGACAAATTCATAACAAACCAGTAAAATCAAGGTAATATTCCTCTTTAGAATTACCTTCCTTTCTTCTATTTCCTCTTCCTCCTATTTATTCTTCTCTGTCTTGTTCTCCCCCTGCTTCCTTATAGTTCATCACCCTCTCTCTCTCTCTCTCTCCCCGGTAGATGAGTGTTCCCAGTAATCTCTCTCTTGTTTCTTAAGTACCAATCTCCTCCCTCAAATGTTCCTCCAGTCGCCAGTCTTTCTCCCCTCGCCTCAGCTTCATTCTCACACCAAACCCTTCATTACACCGAGCATGGACAACTGGGGCATCTTGTGGTCTCTTTTGACACAGCGAACATACAGATAAACTAATTACCTAAAGCCGGTGTCACACGAGCGCTATAGCCGGCAATTTTCGAAGAACAAGTTTTTTCTCGTACTATCATGAGGCTTTTTCGCATTGGGATCGGAAACTAGATCGAAGGTAGATTATGTTAGGTAGTTTAATTCTTATGCAACTGAAATATTGAGGCGGCCAGATTATAATGGATCATTGTCCATGCCAATAACATAGCATAACATATTGACACATAGAAAACAGTTTTCGTTGACTATCGAAAACGAAAACAATCCATATAATAGCTTGTTCTCGAATTGCTGTTATAACTTAGCCTAGGAATACACCTTACAGGAGTTCGAGTTATGTTATACTAAAATCGACAAAACCTAAGGTCAATACTGGGGCCACTCTCGGGTTATGAACATGGTTATTCTAAGCATTACTAATAGCAAAAGTGGAGTTCTGCGTTGGCTATAAGACCAAGTAAGCTATATTCTAAGACTCTGCGACAACCTTGGAAGACTCCAGTGTTTAATCTGTGGACATTCTAAATATTTTGAAGTTATGTTATGGCATGACCAACAAATGCGTCATGATTAATATTGGATTACTACGATAGAACCCAATGGTATAACATAAAATACTCATGTTATTCTACGGTATTTAACTGTGTTGGTGGTGTAATGGTTTGGATGCTTATGTTCTGGGTGTGCTGTCCCGAGTTCGAATCCCGGGAGGCCAATATGCTTTCATTAGTTTATTCAAGTGCATTGGGGTTTGTAATTGATGATTAATGATAAGAACGGGGTGTTACTGAATACTACGATAAAGCACATATTACCTGAACCCAAAATGGCTCCGTGTGTGGAAGGTGTCCGGTTCCTGTATGCTCGCCTCCCTTCGCTTCTCACTCACCTGGATTTATCGGTCTCGTCTTGCATCAACTTCTTTGTCCCTGGCTCCCGTCTTGGCAATCCCTTTTAGTCCTCTTGTGGCTTCCTTCCCACTTAGTTATGTTATCTTCCCCTCCCTTCCTATGTCACTCTTTAATTGTAATGGCGTTAATTAAGGGGGGTCACCGGCTTCGTTTATCTTTCTCTCCTTTTCTCTCTTTCCCTGGCTTGTATCCATTCGGCCCCATTCAGCCAACTGTGTTAAGACTTTTATCCCCATCCAGGTGTCGATTTGATCCTGGCGAGCGATAGCGAGCCAGCATTGTATGGAAAATCCGGCTTCGCCGGAGAAATTTTTCTATCGAAAAATGTTCAAATTTAGCTTGCTATAAAAACAAAAATATATATATGCTGGCTCGCTACCGCTCGCCAGGCAAATATTGACACCTGGATGGGGGTAAACGTCTTAAAACAGTAGGCTGAATGGGGCCGAATAGATACAAGCCAAAGAGAGAGAGAGGGAGAGAAAGAGAACAACAAAGCGAGGTGGGCTCCCTTAATAATTAGGTCGGGTATGAACGATGGGCGGCAGATTTGCATTAGGGTTCCGTTGCATTGTTATTGATTCCGCGTTCGGCTTTCATCGCTACTTCGTCATCATGATTAGGGTTGCTTTTTGTCGTGGGATATGGGGCTTTAATCGGTGTAAATATTATTGTCTAGATGTTTTGAGTTATGGGGAGGTTTTTAGTTTGGTCCGTAGATATCCTTCAAGCTTAAGATTACACCCCCTTGTGCCCCTTTCAAGATAAATTTGTAAATTTTTCGGTAGAAAAATGTTCCGGCTGAAAGCCGGTTCCTCTTAAATTACAGGCTCGCTATCGCTCGCCAGGATAAAATCGACACCTAAATGGCAGGAAAGGTCTTAAAATTGACAGAAATGGGTTGAAAGTTCTTAAAATTGTCAAAAATAATGGGGTGAACGTCTTAACATTAGGAAAACAATGGGGCTAAACATGAGGGAGAAAGGAGTCAAGAAAAAAATCCCTCAAGTGGATATCTCCCCTTAAGGTACTTCAATTCATCCTGTCATTATTAGTAAATTGTAATCATATTATTTGATACATTTATGTTTGCCTCTTATCCAGTAAAAAAATAATTGGAAATCTATTTTTCCTTCTGTTTTAAGAAACCATACAAAATAATTACAAACTATTGATCCTGTATGTCCTGTATGTCCTTATTATCATTCAGTTCGTCGTTGTTATTTCTGCAATATTCAACCGTTTCTAGTTAGTTTAATTATATAATTATATATATATATCTATAATTTCTAAGACTATTATGTTTTCTAGCTCACCGTCATACGAGCTCCACATAGTTTTATTATGTTTTTTACACCAACCAACTTCACATCTAAACTCAATTAAATAAATCAACAAATACATGTGGCACTCCGAGAACTCGAACCCAGGATACTCACATCGAAATTCCCGGCACTATGCATTACGCTATCAAGACAGAATATTCTTCTTGTCTCATATCTATCTCTTGTTAAACTTTTCCTTGTAAGTCAATTCGATAATCACCATAAATTTCATCAACAACTTATTATTTAGACAATCAACAATAACTTATCCACGGATTATGTCATGATGCGTGGCCAATGATCTAAGAAAGTAGGATTATTTCTTGCTATGTGCATGTATGCTATATATGTTCATTATCAAATGCTACATTGCTCTAAACTGTTTTTCTGAAAACATATTCATCTGAAAACTCCTTATACATTATGCAACAAATACTCAATAATTTCGAATACATCATAAATTGATCATCTCTTCTAAGCCTTTATTCTGAAAACATATTCAATTTATCTAAAAACTCCTTATACATTATGAAACAAATGCTCATTAATTTCGAATACATCATAAATTTATCATATCCCCTCAAGTTTCAAAGCCTCTATTCTCTTTCTCCTCCCCTCGGAGATTAGAGGGGATATCTCCAAACGCCGACTGTCATTTATTGTTATGGGTCGTCAGTTCCGTGATCTCCGCTAGAGGGACGGACGTAAACAGGAGAAGGATACGAGATTTTAAAGACGTCTCTCTTCACATTGTTCTCGGCAGGTACCCGAAATTTCATCTCTCGTCATAAGAAAATGTCACGCTTTCTAGGAAGATATGTAAATAAATATGATTTAATTACAATCCGGTTTTTTCATTATTCTAAATTCAAACTCTCTAATCAATGATTTGCAGCTGATACTTACAAATATACACGCGCGCAATTAATTAATTTTTATAATCGTGGACACAAATTAACATTCCTTAACCATTTCTTTTGTCAGTCATATTCTGTTACACATCTCATATAATATGTCTGCAATAATTATCTTTCTTTTTGGACTAATTTCTTATCCTAACTGTATGTGTCTTCATCTCACTTATCCACTTCAGTCAGGCACTCATTAAAACCTCTCGACCGACCAACCAACTAACCAATCAACCTATCTCTCTTTCTTTCTTTCTCTCTCGCTCTCTCTCTCTCTCTCCTCCTGAACCGACCTCCTCCCTTCCCCCCGTGATGGGTGACTATATCATGAGGGAGCCGCGCCTGTGTTTTATTGTTATGAGCGATCGGGCCCCGCTGTGATCATGCGCCGGGAATGGTAATACACAGCAGCGCACAGGCCGTACGTCGTGTCTCGGAGGTACAGGGGGGCGGGGAAGGGAGCTGGAAGTAGATGGAGGGTTGTGGTAGAGAGGGGAAGAAGGAAAAGGTACTTGGGGATGCTGGGGGATGTGATGCACGAAGAGGTGGTAGAGTGGGTGGGAGAGGGAGTTGGTAGTACAAAGGGGTCACAGGCAGTACGTCGTAGAAAAGGTGATAAGAAGGATCTATCGGGATAAGAATGGGAGATGGTATAGATGAGTGGTTAGGAATGTTATGTTAAAAAGGGAGGATAAGGAACATGGTATAGTAACACTGGCTGCTTGTTGTTGTTGTTGTTGTTCCCCAAGCTGCCTGGCCGAACAGCCCCAAGGCCCCGAGCAAGGCCAAGTCCATAACTGAGCACCACAACAGAACCCTCCATGCCGACCACAATAAAGCCTGGGTGACCGAAGCCACTCCATGGCGGGGAGCTGAGGAGGGTGCGGAAACGCCCGGGAAACCAAAGACCCACCCAGGGCCTTGTGCCCCTCAGCAATTATGAAGAGAAAGTTGAGGGGCAAAGGAAAAATGTGACGCTTTGGCTTCCAATCTTGGTAGATTGGGAGGTCAATCCACGGAAGAGACGCCGTCACTTGAGATCTAGAAAATATATAAGTAAAAGGATCAGTCAGAGTAAGCTATGGGTATGGCAGAGATCGCTCAGTTCTCACTCTGATAGACCAGCCCATCACCACATGACTAGAACCCACTGGCTGGTAAAAGCAGGTGGTGTAGAAAGTTACGCTAGAGAGGATGGGAATGGGAACTGATAGAGGGGCGATTGGGATGATACTAGAAAGCGTGGAGATGGAAGCTGGGAGAGATGGGTAGGAGAGTGATACTAGAGAGGGTGGCGAGTATTATGCTAGGAGGGGTTTGTAAGGGAACTAATAAGAGGGGATTGAGAGGAAAGTACAAAGGAGTACAAAGGAAATCAAGCAACAACAGGTCTAGTGACCCTTCTAGGTTGCTTGTCCTCCAAAACACTGAGGATCAAGTGTCCAAACAGTGGTTTAGAGTGGGTAAGGGAACATTGGAAAGGGAACTACTGCCCTGCCACTAACGTGGCAGGACTAGGAAGTTAGTAGGGGACATAGGGGTTAGTAACTGAGGGGAGGATAAAGTTATTCATTTACAAACGCAGTCAGTCGCGGGTTTGATGCGAGATATTTGTCTAGGCGGAATTTAAATGAATCAACGGTGCTGCAGTCTATAACGTCTCGGGAAGCCCATTCCACAAGTTGACAACTCGATTGAAGAAGAAATTCTTAGATTCGTGCGAGTTAAAAGATTTACCAATAATTTTGCAACCGTTTCCCCGCGTGTAATTAGATTGGTCGATAGTGAAGTACTTACTACAGTTCATATTGTCGATGCCTTTGATGATTTTGAACACTTGAATTAAGTCGCCTCTTAATCTGCGCTGGGTTAAAGGAAATAGATTTAATTCTCTAAGACGCTCTTCGTATGGTTTGTTCTTTAGGCTAGGTATCATTTTGGTAACTCTACGTTGAACTCGTTCTAGCTTGTTTATATCTTTTTGGTAATAAGGGCACCAGGATTGAACGCAGTATTCCAGAAGAGGGCGGACTAAGGAATTGTAAAGGGTTAGGATAACTTCTTTGGATTTATGCTCAAATGACCTGCCTATAAAGCCAATTATTTTGTTTGCCTTCTTAACAACTTCTGAACATTGTTGACTCGGTTTTAGGTTACTCGATATTGTTACTCCCAGATCAGTTTCTCTGTTTACATTCTTAAGCTGAGTGCCATTCATCGAATAGTTTGCTTTCTCATTTAGGTATCCGACATGTAGTACTTTACATTTATCCGCATTGAAACTCATTTGCCAAATTTGGGCCCAACATGACAATTTATCTAGATTGTGTTGCATATCGTCAACTTGTTCTTTTGAGAGTACGCTATTTGCAATTTTTGTATCGTCAGCAATTTTTGAGATTGTGCAGGTGAGACCCTCATCTATGTCGTTGATGTAAATTAGAAAGAGAATTGGTCCTAGTACCGATCCCTGGGGTACCCCGCTACTTACATTGGTAAGTGATGTTAGAAAGAGTGGGGATGGGCGCTAGTACGCGGGGAGGGGCTGAGAGAGAGAGGGAGCTGATGTAGAAGGGGAGGTGTGGAAGTACTTAATGATTAACCCTCTCCGACATATGACGCGATTTTGAGCCTATTGGGGATACTTTAAAGCCTTTGTTACCTCTGCAGCTCTCTTTGAGTTAGCTGTGGGCAGAAAACGAATTTTGGAGAGGTAATTATAAGAGTGAGAAACGCTATTTCTTATTGCTAATCTGGCAAACTCTGCGTCATAAATGCGTGAAAGGGTTAATAAGGCACCTATAGAACCATTTACTGAACACTACGGATTAAAAAGAGTAATTTCCAGGCTACCAATCTCGGTATAAGCCACGTGTGTTCATCAACTATGTTATGAAACGATAAAGTTATACATGCGAAAGTTCCTAGAGAGATATGCTTGGGAAAAGTTATGTAATAGTGGTATTTTAGAAGCCTATTTTAAGACATTTTGCCCCATTTCTGTCAATTTTAAGACCTTTCGTGCCGTTCAGGTGTCGATTTTTTCCTGGCGAGCGATAGCGAGCCTGTAATTTAAGAGCAACCGGACATTTTTCTACCGAAAAATTTACAAATTTATCTTGAAAGGGGGTCTACGGAGTGTAATTTTAAGCTTGATGAAAAAGTAGGGAACAAACTAAATACCTCCCCTTAAGGGGAGATTTCCACTTGAGGGATTATTTTCTGGAACCCTTTCTTCCTCATGTTAACCCCATTGCTTTTGAGATTTTAAGACGTACACCCCATTAATTTGGCAATTTTAAGAGCTTCCGCCCCAGTTCTATAAATTTAAAGATCTTTCGTGCCGTTTAGGTGTATTTTTTTTCCTGACGAGCGACAGAAAGCCTGTAATTGACGAGGAACCGGCTTTTGGCCGGGACATTTTTCTTCTGAAAAATGTACAAATTTATATTGAAAGGGGTTGTTCTAGGTAGTGTGTCCCTTTTCTAGGTTTAAGGAGAAGTATTTAGTATGTTCCCTAGACCTCCATCAAGATTAAAATACCCCCCCCCCCTCCTAGGGAACATACTAAATACTTCTCCTTAAACCTAGAAAAGGATCACACTCTACCTGTCTCCCTAACTGAATATAAGAGTAGACCGAGCCTCCTTCCCAATATCTAAGATGAAGGGATCTCCAAGGTGTAGAGTATCCATGCTTCACCTCGGTATTTCTATTACCGGGACTGACACGGAGAAACCCGTAGCTCATTCGGCGGCCCGTATTATCTCCATTACCCAGCTGGTTATACCGGTATGTTCGCCCGTAAGTCCGATCCTTCACAAGTCTCTTGGTCCGCACTCGAGTTATTTGGACTTAAGAGGAGATGGGTCGTTTTTCTGGTCCCCTTTCTTCCTCATGTCTAGCCCCATTAGTTTTCAGACTGTAAGATGTTTCGCCCATTAGTTTGGCGATTTTAATTAAGACCTTTCGCCACATTTTGTTGTAAATTTAAGAGTTTTCGTGTTATTTAAGTGTCGATTTTTTGCTGACGAGCGATAGCGAGCCTGTAATTTAAGAGAAACTGGACGACTTTTCTATAGAAAGAAGGTCACGGGGGTGTTTTTTAAGCTTGATTGAGGGCTAGGGAGGAAACTAAATAAATATTAAAAAAATCCATAAATGAGCAAATAATTACGCCCATCTCCCCTTAAGTTATATTGTATTATGTTATGTTATTAATGATTAAGGGTAGAAAAGGTTAGGTTAGATTTAGTTAGACATGGGTGAATCAAGTCTACATGCGGGCGGAGTGAATGCGAACGAAAAGACTTGTGGGCAATCCGACCTGTAACTGGTGAGGCTGAAGCGCTACTGATTAAATGATCTTTCACTAAACAATGACTGGACAACTGCCAATATTATGTGCCTTTGCTAGTGTAATGGCAAACGAAAGCGAAATAACTATATTTTGAGATATTAGGTCTACCCATATAAAAAAACATATTAAAACCAAGATAAATATATGTAAAACACATTTAATAAAACAACTTTGATGAAACGCCATTAAGGTGAGGAGATAAATATGATGTACCGGTATTGATATTCTCTTAAGGGGAGATATCCACTTGAGGGATTTTTTTCTTGACTCCTTTCTCCCTCATGTTTAGCCCCATTGTTTTCCTAATGTTAAGACGTTCACCCCATTATTTTGACAATTTTAAGAACTTTCAACCCATTTCTGTCAATTTTAAGACCTTTCGTACCATTTAGGTGTCGATTTTATCCTGGCGAGCGATAGCGAGCCTGTAATTTAAGAGGAACCGGCTTTCAGCCGGGACATTTTTCTACCGAAAAATGTACAAATTTATCTTGAAAGGGGCACAAGGGGGTGCAATCTTAAGCTTGAAGGATATCTACGGACCAAACTAAAAACCTCCCCTTAAGGATATCATTAGTATTGTTTCCTCTAAAGAAGTACAGCACAGTGGCAATGCAAATAAGTCATACATATATATTGTACATATCTACTGTACATAAGTCATACATATTTATCTACTGTACATATTGATTACATTTGCCCTACAAAAAACAATAAGCAAATGGTTATCAACAAAATCCTCCTTCTCACACACACACACACACACACACACACACACACACACACACACACACACACACACACACACACACACACACACACACACACACCATACTGCCCCAGGTCGGGCATAGCAAGGTTCCCCAGCAAACGGAAGTGTAGTGAAAGCAATACTCGTCATTTAGGGTCTAGAGTGCTTAACTTTACAATCACCTACTTGCAATACCAATCATTTACAGGATAGTGGCTAGAACTCGATTACTGAATATTCTCTAGTCGCATTAAAATACTTCTTCGCTTTTGAAATACTGGTATAATATATAGAAGGGATTAACCCTTTCACGCACATATGACGCAGAGGTTGCCAGATTAGCAATAAGAAATAGAGTTCTCTTTACTCTTATAATTACCTCTCCAAAATTAGTTTTCTGCCCACAGCTAACTCAAAGACAACTGCAGAGGTTGAAGCAATTAAACTAAAGGTTTCTAAATACCCCTGATGGTAGCAAAGGCTTTAAAGTATCCCCAATAGGCTCAAAATCGCGTCATATGTCGGAGAGGGTTAAAGGGAGGTATTTAGTTTGTTGCCTACGTTTTCATCAAGCTTAAAATTACACCCCCTTTCAAGATAAATTTGTAAATTTTTCGGTAGAAAAATGTCCAGGCCGGAGGCCGGTTGCTCTTAAATTACAGGCTCGCTATCGCTCGCCAGGAAAAAATCGACACATGAATGGCACGAAAGGTCTTAAAATTGACAGAAATAGGGCAAAGTGTCTTAAAATGTCCAAACTACTAGGGCGAACGTCTTAAAATCTCAAAAGCAATGGGGCTAAACATGAGGGAGAAAGGGGTCCAGAAAAAAATCCCTCAAGTGGAGACCTCCCCTTAATAAGAAACACTGTGGTCGTACTTGACTAGGATATTAGATAAAGACAATGAACCTAAATAGCGATCAATACTGGGATTTCACAGGGGGTTCTATGACCAAAAAAAAAAAAAAAAAAAAAAAAAAAAATGGCGATCATAACTATAGGTTGATCAGTGAACATAATTAAGAACGCTGGTGGACATAACTAAGTCCCCATTTGAACCCAAAATGGCGGAAATGTCTTGGTTCTTGATTCCCGACAGCAGACTAGGCGGTTATGTGGTGGGTTAATTGGCCGCGGAGGCAGATGTTAATAATTACCGCGGTTTCCAGGATCGTAGTGCGGGAGCGGCGTAGTTATGTCCCTAGTTTGTTCCCGGGTGATGTTCCCAGCCGCAACCGGGAATTCATTCATACCGGCTTCCAACTGCGCCCCTGCCAAGTGCCATCAGTGGGCGGTACGGGCGGGGGTCTATGTCTGGAGGTAGGGTCTCGTTATTTGCTTATCTAAACTTTTGCCCCTGCCATCCGTTTAAGCCTAGGTAAAAACACACACACACACACACACGATAAAATAATATATATATATATATATACTGCATATATATATATATATATATATATATATATATATATATATATATATATACTGTATATATATATATATATATATATATATATATATATATATATATATATATATATATATATATATATATAATGTAAGCTTAAACATTTTAATATATTATTTAATCACATAATTTCCCATGGTATAATTAATCAAGAATACGGCAGTTAACATATAATGGTATCAATTGACAGGTATCCTCACTGTTTAAAGTACACTATATCAAACAACATTAAGGCTTACAACATGGCGGTTTTACCATAAAGAAGGCCTCATAAACTCTCCCAACAAACGTGCCCTGGTCATGGCGGCTTCTCTCGCACCCGTAGCCATCAAAGCCTCATCAACATCTTTATAAGTTTCCAGATAACGCCTCGTGATGCACACTTAGTTGCCTACAAACACCATTCGTTTGGGAATTCATATTATTGGCATGCGCCGGTGTGCGAGTGCTTCGGAAGGGGGATTTGCGATCACGGTTGCAGCAATGATCATAAACCGCGTTAATTGATAATTTGGAGTGGAAATTACGACGCTCCTGTTCGCATGTCGGGGCATTCTCAAAATTGCGGTTGTCGGGAGTGTGGTTAAGCCGAAAATTGTGGCCGGGGGGGGTTAGTTATCAAGGCAATTGTGCGTCCGAGTATGTTTACGGCTGCAACGAGATGAAACGACGCTCGTAAAACAGGCAGTTGCGGCGGGAAGGCAAGGTGTTGATGCCGGTAATGGTGGTCATTCGACGCTGGAATTGATGGCTCTTCCACCCTTGCCGGCCCAGACTCTCGTATATATGGCCTCTGTTCGTGGAAGTTTTGTTTACGTTTCTCGGGCACGTAGCTATACCGTTATAACGTACGGTCGCGGACAATACACCGGTGATGTGCCCGGTGAAGTTGTTGGGAATTTAGATGGGCTGCTAAATGCTGGGATGAGGGGTTTGTTGTTTCGCTCACAAGTATGATTTGTAGTGCAATTACTGGGTGTGGCTGCCGTTCAGCAATCATATTTGTCCTTACTTGAAAGTGTTGTAGATTGCATATGTATGTGTGCGCATTAGGGCTCTGAATAGGGCGAATTTCAGGATGTATGATTTAGCAGAATAAATGGGATATAATCGGGTTAGGTAGAAAAAATTACTAATGCAAATCTACCGAAAACAGGACATTATTGATCGGAAACATGTAAAGAACACTAACATAAATTTATACATTATAACGAAACCCATATTATTTGTAATAAATAACTGCTAACTCACACATAAAGCTAACCAAACAATGACATACTCTACAAAAGGGAGGTAGATAGTTAATTACCCGACTGTACTGTACTTTAATTACAGTGCATTACTGTTATGTATGTACACGGTAACTAGATGTGTTGGCTCATTCCCGGATGCATCGTAACATTGCTGCAAACCTCATTCTCTTAAATTTTCCCTACGTGTTGTTAGCTGATGGAGCTTATTAACGTTTTTGAGTCCCGTGTTTTTTGCATACAATTCTATTAGATATAATTTTGCTATATATCCCGGATGTAGTGTTACTGGGGATAATTACTGCGTGCATTGCCATTTGTTTCCACGTGCATCCTGGCGGAGGTATTTACTGTGTGTGTGTGTGTGTTTGTATGTTTGAGATATATATATATATATATATATATATATATATATATATATATATATATATATATATATATATATATATATATATATATATATATATATATATATATATATATATATATATATATATATAGAGAGAGAGAGAGAGAGAGAGAATCTATCTATTTATGAAACATGCATCTATTTAACATGCACACTTTCCTACCAATGACGTGTTATTACAATTGTAAATACTCAAATACAGTTTGATTTTTAAATACCCAACATGATAATAAACATCCCCATCAACGTGAAGGAAACACTTTTGAGGGGGATGCATACCCTGTGCACTGTACATAATACCTGAGGGTACATTAGTGGGTGGGGGTAGGGGTTTAAGTTTTGAGTACAAAATTAATAAGCTTGCAAAGGGATGTGGGGGTGAGAGATAAATTCATATTCTACTCATCTATCGCCATACTCCCTGTGTAGCCTTATGAGAAATCTTGTGGATAGACATACAAAATCTCAAACAATTTCACGAAACCCGTAAAACATAGTGCAATTTCCTTAGATGAGTAACAGACAGTAACCTGAAGCTTACCTTGAGTGTAGAATCCGTCACATTCGCCAATGGTCACTGTGGGAAGAGAAAAATATCGATGAGAATGCAGTTGTACGCAACATAAAACAAAAACTTACAATTCTAATACCACTACTGGTAAAGGTAATTGTAGTTTCTGCATAATAATGTCTGCATATGCAATAATATCTCCAAGTTGATCTATCTAATTCTAATTTCACAAAAATCAAGAAGTATATAATCAAATTAGCAATGATGAGGCATACACCATCCATTCCACACCAATATATATTACATGTATGACAATAATATATAGATCTAGGCATTTTATCCTCTACTTTCTATATTTTTTTATCACTCCCTTACTGACTTATATACCCATTGTTTTGATTCCCCATCCCACTGGCATATCTTCTTCCATTACCTCTCCATGAACCATATTTCCACAGATTATTCGCATGGCCCGTATCTCTCTAATTACACCTCCCTCCTGACCGATCTTCTCTTCCTCTAGCTCTTCATACGCTCTCCCTCATCCAACCTCCCATGAATCACTCCTTCCCCTACCTCCACCTCCTCTCCTCTCCTCTCCTCTCCTCTCCTCTCCTCTCCTCTCCTCTCCTCTCCTCTCCTCTCCTCTCCTCTCCTCTCCTCTCTCTCCTCTCCTCTCCTCTCTCTCCTCTCCTCTCCTCTCCTCTCCTCTCCTCTCCTCTCCTCTCCTCTCCTCTCCTCTCCTCTCCTCTCCTCTCCTCTCTCTCTCTCTCTCTCTCTCTCTCTCTCTCTCTCTCTCTCTCTCTCTCTCATCCCATCCCATCCCCGCCCTCTCCCCCACCTGTCACTCACGCTACAGGTGGGCTCGGAGAACAGCCACCTGCCGTCCACCTGTCTCGGGGCTGCGGACAGGTGAACCCACGGACGGATGGACGGATTGACGGGGAGATATACTGACAGGTCCAAACTATTTACAGTAAGGGTCAAAAGTTTGCAGCATTTATACAACTTGAAACGAGTTTTTGTTCAGTTAAGTAAGACCTTGACGTATAAAAGTGTTTAATATAGACAATACACTCTGCACAGTTGCGACCAAAAGTTCTATAACACTTCGGATATATTCGTTTACTAGTAGCCAAAATACAATTAAACGTTAGGTAATTTAAAAAAAAAAAAAAAAAAAAAAAAAAAAAAAAAATAATAATAATAATAGAAGGAAAAAAAATCATAATATAGGAGTATGCAATAATAATGAACACGATTGCATAGCAGTAAAAAATGACTTCATCCCTCTTAAAACGTAACTTGAAGTAAAGGTGGTGAGATATACGACATTAATGAATGATATTATACATACTGAATATCTAATATACACTTGACGTATGTACCATCGAATCGCAAAATTTATGAATGACGGATTTTTCATACCGGTATATATTGTATTGAAAACCTTTCTCAGTAACATGATGTGGAATTACTTAGTTGTGAAACAACCCACTAATATTTCCTCAACTATCCTCCAGATAAGTGCATTTTGCAGGATATAGTGTACTTTTCAGGTATCACCCAGAAAATGAATAGGCTGACAATAAACTTGCAATTTCTATAGCGTACATTCATAACATAAGGTAACATGCAGAGGAAATGGAACCATTATTTCATACCTAACATATAAATAAGGTAAGTAAGAACACATGCAAACATAAGCCAATCCAGAATAAAGAAATGCCAAAATAACGGAAAACAAAATAAAGTGAAAAAACAAAACAAACAAACACACACACACACAGACGCGATAAAATGTTGTACCTTAGTTCCCTACAGGACGAACGGAACCGGCTACCGACGCATTATACAGGTGTGGGTTCGGGCGATATAATAAGGCGGTAAAGTGGCCTAGTAATGGTCGAGGAGAGCGGCAGGAACAAACACCCCAATGACGGATGGCTGTCACAGGGAGAAACATCTACATTTAGGCTTATATACACTTATCAACCCGAGGCACAACCTTCCATAGGGATTATTTACCTATTTCTTTACAGTATGTCCACCAAACTGCTTACCTTGCGATGTAGGGTTGACAAAACAGGGGATAAATTAGTGTACTTGTGTATGTAGTCAACTATTTTATATCCAACACTTTGGGAAAGAGGGAGGTTTCCCTTCCCTCTATTAGTAATAACACGGGAAAGGGGTGAGTATATTTGTTCTCATTCTTTAATACCAAGGTCGTATATATCCTCAATTATATTATAGTATATTATATATATATATATATATATATATATATATATATATAATATATAACACAACAAGAGAAAACCTCAAGGCAGTTATGAATACAGGACGTGTTAATGATTGTCATCTAAGTGTATATCGTATACCAATATTCTCCTTATAGAAACCTCTGACGTGAAGGCGCTTGTTCCCCTCCTCCCTCACACCTGGGTATTCACTTATTACTGTCAGTCACTCGTGCCCCCGGAAGCCTTTGTCGGGAGCCCCGAGGGTGAGCTGTATGGGTAGGGGGTCTGGGGAGGCTAGTACAGTGGGTTGAAAAGTACAATACCAAATTGTTTTCGTAGATTAGCATTGGGTATAGAGTTCACGGAGTTTGTTATGACCCCTCTGCTTCTCTATCATATAACTATCTAAATGGAGTGAGGAAGTATATGGATGAAGGCGGTGCTGGTTGGGAGGAGGGGTGTCGACTGACTGGGGACAGAGGTGCATACGAGAGGTTCGTTCGTGTCCACCCCTTCGGGGATCACGGCGTCAGGCAATAGATAGATAGATAGATAGATGTATTTAAATATTTATCTTCCTATTTTAGTTTATGCATGAACATTAGCATAAAAATGAAATACCTCGGAGGTCGTATCTATGTGACCATGTATATACTATTTAAAAAAACTATTTAACACGTTCATCCTAACATGGGAAACAACATAGTTAGTTGATTTAGTTTTGGGGAAAGTTTTAAGTGTTGAATAATCATGATCTTGACCCTATGCCGCCTTCTGCCTACTGATCATCTGTTTAGCAGATGTTTGTGTTCGTTGTCTTGCCATTTCAACATTATCTCAACTAAGCCCTGCAAATCAGATGACGGGTTCTCTTAATTAAATTATAATAATCCTAGCAACTGCATGGTGAGTTATACTTATACTTCCAATTTAATTCTAGCTTGGCATCAGATGACGGCCTCACGTATTAAGGGGAGATATCCACTTGAGAGATTTTTTTCTTGACTCCTTTCTCCCTCATATTTAGCCCCATTGTTTTTCTAATTTTAAGACGTTCGCCCCATTATTTTAACGATTTTAAGAACTTTCGACCCATTTCTGTCAATTTTAAGACCTTTCGTGTCATGTAGGTGTCGATTTTATCCTGGCGAGCGATAGCGAGCCTGTATTATAAGAGGAACCGGCTTTCAGCCGGGACATTTTTCTACCGAAAAATGTACAAATTTATCTTGAAAGGGGGTCTAGGGAGAGTAATTTTAAGCTTGATGGAAGTCTAGGGAATCAACTAAAAACCTCCCCTTAAACTCAAAGCACACTAAGCTTCACAATCATTGGCCAACTTCTTCATTTAATTCAAACTACCGCACACGATTTTCCTTAGCTACGACAAGACATCTCTGGCTCAATGGGTTAAATCTTGGGGTAAACAATGATCCTCGTCCTGCGCCACCTCTCGCCTACTGATGACCGGTTTGGCAGCGATCCCGGCAGCGAAGTATCCCGTGATCAGGGTCGGTCGCCTCCAAGGGGCGTGGTGGTGCAGGCTTTCTGTTTACTTCGTTGTTTCGCTTACAAGTATGATCGCCTGCAAGTCCTTTCGCCCTTACTAGAATTGCTGTGCCCACATCATGCAGTCAATTAGGCTAGATAATATGAGCTAATTTTTGCTTTGGTTAGGTTAGGCTAACTTAAATTTAGATAATGTAAAGCTAGGTTAGCTTAGTTTAGGTTAGGGCTTTGATTTTGTTAAGTGTGGCCAAATCAACCTTATTACTAAATAAACTGACTGTGGGTGAAAAGACGGTGAAACCGGGTGCCTGGTTATCCCGTCGTCTAAATGCATTGGCGAAGTATTAGCACCGACCCTTGCACACCTCCTCCGAGCGATTACCGAGGCGGGTGTCATCTCCTCAAGGTGCTTTCGGTGTCGCCTTCGGGAGCACCGCCGCTATTGAAGGTACCCAGGATGCAAGATATTATATTTGCAACCAAGCTCAGGTAGAGTATACACGAGATAACACCGATGTTAGCTTACTATGCATAATTAAGTTATATTTAGTATCTCGGTATTCTAATCTATTCCATATTAATATGAAAGTGACGACAAAATCATGCATTTAGAACCTTACAAGGAGCATTGGTTGTAAGTAGAGAGTCAATCAGATGAAAAGCGCTGATGCCATATAGCCTATACAGGGTGTCTGAAAACGGTTGCCAAAAAAAACTTGGACTCGGGACAGATAATGGGGGCCCGAGGAGAGGCGATAGAAAAGGGGCAGAAGAGTTTGAAACAAGAAGATAATGTTTACGAATGTTGAGCTTAAAAGGAGGTGATGCTTTCCAAGACCTCGTGCAGAAATAATCAATAAGAAACTTGAGAAGAGACACCGGAAACTACTGCAACACTGAATGTGAAACTACTGGCAATGTTTAAGAATGTCGAGTTTAACAGAAGGTGATGTTTTCCAATACTCAGAGTAAATATAATCAATAATGCAGTTGAAGAGTAAGGATACTTTCCAAAATCTATCTATTGCCGGACGTCTTGATCTCAGAGGGGTTGGCCATGAATGAATTCCTTCCATCAAAGTGTTTCGTTTGATTCTCTCGCTCAACCGCCCGATGTGCTGTGATGAAATAATCAATAATGAATTCAAGAATATACACTGATAAATACTGAAAGAAATGGAAATGGAAACTAAAAAACGAAAATAGGGAGTACGGGATACTCTGAACTTCTAAGATGAAGCAAGGAACCGGAGATGAGAATAGCGAGGTGGGGTCCTGTCCGTCTAAAAGTTTAAAGTGAAGGCCAGATAATACCTTCTCCGACAACAGGACGAAAGTATTGAGTAGAAAGACCTTTTTTCCCTTCCTTACCTTCTCTTCCCGTGTTTCTTCTAAATTTCACTATTATATATTTATGTTTTTTTTTTTTTTTTTTAATCTCCAGTAACCTTTCAATTACACTGAGTTCTCAAATTCACAAATCTCTTTACTTCAATGCTCTCCTACCTTCATGGAACTTTCATCACTATTGCTCTCTCATTCCCAGTACTTTTCTTCTCGTTCTACACTATTCCTCATGTCAGTGTTCTCATCTTCATCTTTCCAATTTCATAGCTGCACAACCCTAAAATACTTACTTTAAAATACTTACTTGTGCTTCGTTGAATCAGAAACTGTTTCGTAAAACAATAGATGTAGTTATTCCTTCTGATTTCAATAGGATTTCTTCATAATCATACATTTTCCAGACTATTTCATCCTGCATACACTATCGAGAATACATATTACAATTTTGTAACATAAACTCTGTCGTGGTCTAATACATTGACTTTGGTAAATAAATATAGACATAACAATTATAAAATAACAACGATTGATTCGAAAATGTCACAGAACAAACGCCTAATAGAGAATAGTAAAGCATATGAATTTACTTAAACCGAAGTATATGACCCGGCAAACGATGCGTCAACGATAAAAGTCCACATTTCCGTCCCGGCCAGATCACTGCATTTCCAGCATTTCTGGGCAAGTGAATTTTTCGCTAAATTGCTCATACATAAACGAAAGACCCGGCTAATTACAGTTTTTTCCCGACGCCCCAACCTTCCCGCCGCGCCATAACTATTAAGGCGTAATGGGAATCGCACCACGGGCATTAAGGACGATAAAATAAGAGCCGGAATCCCTGATCCACTATAAACAAAGCGCGGGAGTTCCTGAGACAATAAAGCCGGTCCTCTGTAGCTGGCAAACCCGGTCGTAACTCGGCTCCCCCCTTTTGTCTTGGCGTGGCAGCGGGCCTTGTCCTTCATACGCAGCGAGTGGCCAGACAAACGAAACCACCGCCCTTGATGTGCGGCCTTAATTAGTGACCCTTTAGTAACGCGGATACTTGGACACCGGCGAGACATTTTGGGTGAGTTTCGGAAGGGGATCGGAGCCATCAACTTTAAAAAAAAAAAAAAATGGGAAGTGGCTAGCTCACATACACCTTCCCTTTATTTGTTAAGAAATACGTCTCTCATTCTGCCTCTCCTAAATTATATCAAAACAAGGACAATTTGATCCTCTTTATTGTACAATACTCTACGTAATAACCCCTTTTCCATAAACAAATATAATTACTTTGGATATAATCAAGGATCTAAAAATTATAATTCTACATAATTTAATTTATGAATTTCACTAACACCGATTTGGACACACTCGTGACAGATTCAGTTGACTTTCAATCCTGATATAGCGTCATTATATCTTACCAATCCTGATATAGCGTCATTATATCTTACCAATCCTGATATAGCGTCATTATACCTTACCAATCCTGATATAGCGTCATTATATCTTACCAATCCTGATATAGCGTCATTATATCTTACCAATCCTGATATAGCGTCATTATACCTTACCAATCCTGATAGCGTCATTATATCTTACCAATCCTGATATAGCGTCATTATATCTTACCAATCCTGATATAGCGTCATTATATCTTACCAATCCTGATATAGCGTCATTATATCTTACCAATCCTGATATAGCGTCATTATACCTTACCAATCCTGATATAGCGTCATTATATCTTACCAATCCTGATATAGCGTCATTATATCTTACCAATCCTGATATAGCGTCATTATACCTTACCAATCCTGATATAGCGTCATTATATCTTACCAATCCTGATATAGCGTCATTATATCTTACCAATCCTGATATAGCGTCATTATATCTTACCAATCCTGATATAGCGTCATTATATCTTACCAATCCTGATATAGCGTCATTATATCTTACCAATCCTGATATAGCGTCATTATATCTTACCAATCCTGATATAGCGTCATTATATCTTACCAATCCTGATATAGCGTCATTATATCTTACCAATCCTGATATAGCGTCATTAGATCTTACCAATCCTGATATAGCGTCATTATATCTTACCAAATCAATTGAGAAGCTTCTCTGCCAATATGCTTAACCAGGAAAATTCGGTGGTCAGAACGAAATATCTGGTATCTACAGGAAACATTGCAATTAGTGATAGTTTGTTTATCTAACTCCACAATGGTGTCGTGAGTAGTGTGTGTCTGATCTCCATAGTGTGCAGTATCTCTAACCTTAATTACCCCCCCCCCCCGCCCCCCCTGGCTGATGAGAGGGACCGGGTCTAGAAAGTATAGCGCTGCTTCGTGATGTGTGTTGGGAATAAATAAAGAAAACAGATGAGTGATGCCGGGATGGAGGAGGGTGGGGTACTGTGGCTATGAGGGGAAAGGCGATCGAGCACTGTACGAAGCCAGTATTGTCACATGAGTCACACGAACAAAAAAAACAGTAGCTTTTCTTGGTAACTCTGGTCTGGAAACTTTATAAATCAAGTTGTATAAGAAATCAGCGAACTATGACAATCTAACATCAAAATAGTTGTTAATGTTGACGGAAAAGAGCCCCGAATTGGTGAAAATAAAAATGCCGATTGCAAGTCGCCGGAACAAACAATCGAAAAGGGGATAAGGTGATCGAAGTCTTAGGAAAAGTAATGCATATGCTGACTATCGGCTAATACATCTAGATCATCGCCTCAATATGGAAGAGACAACAACTTTCCCTTTTATAAAATATTACGTCCATGTGCAGGTATATAATCTATCAATCTTACCATCCAGCTTCACACCCTTTAAGTTTAATTGACTAGCTGGGTAACAATACCTAGAACACTATTCAGCTTTTCAATAATGATTATGTGATATACAGTATATACTATGTGAGGTAGAGGACACTAAACCATTAACTTAATGTATGTATGTATGTACTATATGTATGTGTATGTATGTGTGTATGTATGTATGTATGTATGTATGTATGTACTCAGGCACATACCCCATTGCTGGGGGTAGCCGACTCGAGACAGAGCCCGAACAGAAACGTGTAAAGTTCCAGTTTTTAGTGTCCATGACAACTTTCGCATTCCCTCGCCCCTTTCTCTGTCTCGTTGAGTAGGAGAATATTATTTTACAAATAGGATCGGCTAACCTTCTAATGATATATACTGTATATATATAAATATACTATATATATTACACAGTTATCTAGCTCGACAACTTCCCTTCGATAGAGACAAGTTAACAACTTAACCTATACTTTAAAAACACCGCAGTATAAGGGTAGCACACATAAGCACACGCAAAAAAAAAAAAGGAAAACCTAAGAAGAAACCTCGTATATTTTCATTTCCCCGCGCCGCCCTCGAAGACGATCATGTTTCGGGTAATTCTTGTGATCGGCGACTAGCTTCTGTGTGCCCGCCCTGGCCCTTCATTTACCGACGATAAATCTGCAGCCACCCTCTGATAATGAGAGTCGTCAGAGTCCTCGGTTGCAGCGGCGGTAGGAGGGGACCTGCAGTATACCGGGAACGGACACCTTTGAACCACTATCAGGCCATTTCCAGGAGTCAGTGGTGGAGAACATTTCCAGGAGTCAGTGGTGGAGAACATTTCCAGGAGTCAGTGGTGGAGAACATTTCCAGGAGTCAGTGGTGGAGAACATTTCCAGGAGTCAGTGGTGGAGAACATTTCCAGGAGTCAGTGGTGGAGAACATTTCCAGGAGTCAGTGGTGGAGAACATTTCCAGGAGTCAGTGGTGGAGAACATTTTGTTGATTTAACGTATCGAATAATCTGAAAATTATTCCTAAACTTAGCACCATCCGGAAAGACCTTTAGGTGTGTCTCCTGATCAATCACTACTGTACAGAAGTTACCAGCCCTTATTATAGTCAAAATTCTTTACTTTAATAACTTGAAGGTACACAGAACTCCATTTCTATATTGAAAACATGACTTTTTAAATTTAACCATCCAAGAGACAGCGAAATTTGCCAAATGTAGCCACCTTTATAACACACAAATCACTGCCATTCGAGGCTTAACCACCGACGAAGGCCTCATAATGTGATGAGGTGTCCATCTATACCACCGATCTCTCTCCTCCTTCTTCTTCATGGTGGGGAGCAAGAAGTCGCCAAGCCACGGTATCAGGTACATAATAACCCGGGGACGGTGGGGAGGACGTGATGGACGACTTGATGGACGAGGCATGACAGACCTACACCAACATTTGAGATACAAGGGAAGAGAGGGATAGAGAGGAAGAACAAAAGAGGGACGGTGTGTGTGTGTGTGTGTGTGTGTGTGTGTGTGTGTGTGTGTGTGTGTGTGTGTGTGTGTGTGTGTGTGTGTGTGTGTGTGTGTGTGTGTGTTTTTTTTTTTTTGATGGACGAGGCAGGCATACACTAACCTCAGAAACAGATAGAGGAGGAGAACAGAAAGTAAGTGAGTTGCCTATAAAATATTATTGGTACTTCTCATATTTTCTTTCATCTATCATAATTCCCTATTGCTCTTGTTCTAAGACTTACACATGTTTCATTTATGTACCTATCTATTTATCTATGGATCATTCAGAATAAAGGTTTCGAAGAACTATTCTATGCATTTGTATTGTAGCTACATATACAGCATACTGTAGTATACTACGCTTTTACATTTTGATAAAAACAATAATTACTCTTTTCCAACTATTTGTATTAATACATCGTTAGTTTCTACTTTGAGTGTACTGATTCCTTCACATACTTTTTTGACAGATATAATTAATGATACTGATAGGATCGAGGTAGTTTTCATATGTTCAACTTAATCTTTAATTTAAGTAGTGAAAAGCAGCCTAGTGAGAAAAATAGTTGAACATACGTTGATTTGCACTCTTTGTACTCGAGAACTTTATATTTTAGTATGTTTAACATACTTAATAAATATAATTTGCATACACAATGTAAGCTACCCGAGTGTCACATACTGTACAGTATATCTGTCAGCTACTCCAATATACTCCACCCATGTCCACTCTCACTCACTCTCTCCATCTTTCTCTCTCTCTCAGTGGGTGGGGTGAGAGCCTTCTGCTACCTAGAATGTGCCGCAAGGTGTTTGAGGTAGTAACTATTCCTTGTAACTCTCTGTCACACACAAGACCCACGTGACGTCCCCGGAGAAGCGGCCTTTTAATGGGGTTCAACTTGACGCCCGACAGAAAAACCCGCTTCCAATTACGAGCCCTGGCACTCTCTCTCGTCTCTTGTCTCTGCCACACTAATTCCCTGTGACTCCTAAGCTGAATTAAATCGTCTAGATGTGTTAAAATGTTTGAAGACAGTTATTGAATACATTAATTATGATAGTGTCATATAACCACTTGATGCACTGAAATAATTCTTCAGTTGAATACATTGGGCAGTAATCGGTATAATACAGTAGTTGGTTAGTTCTTGACCTTAACAGAGATATACAGTATTACATACGTCCTGCCATGTCCTGTCTTATTTTTGTTAGTGTTCATATATCTTATATTATAATTCACCAAGTATTAATAATGCAAAAACAATCAATATATATAAATTGCTAAGTAAAATAAGTACATATTTCGAGGAATACAATTTGGCAACTACTGTTACCAATCTGGTTTAATTCTCCTGACAGAGGGGTCTGTCTGGGAAGGGCGTGTCGGCCATGTAAGAGCTAAGAAGGGACACCACTCATTTTAATGTGACAGTAAAGATTGGACGGCTAGTATGCAACACGCCATATTGTTACCCTCCAAAACACACGCACACTTTTGTCAGCAATATACTGATATCCATAAATAGCATCATTATCTGTTGAATATTCGCATATACAAGTCTATAAATTCCAAACGCTAGATGATAGCATTGCCAAAGGGCCCAATCTATGATTCTTAAGAGAGTAATTGCATTTACTAACAATAATATTAAATCTACGGGACACTTGCAAATTATGTAGAAGCCAATTTATGAATTGCCAAAACAAACAAAAGTTCAGTTTTGATGTTGCATCCTCAGCCATAAATGATACATGTTTCCGGTGTCATATATACTAATGCTGCTGTGACATATATACTAATGCTGCTGTGTCATATATACTAATGCTGCTGTGTCATATATACTAATGCTGCTGTGTCATATATACTAATGCTGCTGTGTCATATATACTAATGCTGCTGTGTCATATATACTAATGCTGCTGTGTCATATATACTAATGCTGCTGTGTCATATATACTAATGCTGCTGTGTCATATATACTAATGCTGCTGTGTCATATATACTAATGCTGCTGTGTCATATATACTAATGCTGCTGTGTCATATATACTAATGCTGCTGTGTCATATATACTAATGCTGCTGTGACATTCGAATACTCTTGCCCAAATAATTAATCATTACCGCACGATGGCCTAAGTATATTCTAGTCTAGCTAACACAATGCGATATTATTCAGCTTAGCAATTACCTTAATTAACCAGCATATTCAAATCGTATATTGATAGACACGCTAAAATATAAACAGAGCCATCAATATTACGGAATCAATCAAATACATATATGATTTATAGACGGTTCCAAATAGGTCGGTCAAGAATCGTAAACCCCAAACCCTGTAACTACAAATGGGCTAGAGCAAATGGGCTGCAGATTCCCATACCTATTAAGCGGTTGACCCTTGCCAAATGGTGGAAACATTAGCTCAATAACTCAAGTTGTGTGTGAGTTATAGAGGTTAATGTTCAAGATCTAGGTAGTTGACCTTAGGTGAGAGTTTTGGCCTACTTACTTGGAACAGGGTATATCAATTGTCCCCCCTGAACCATTGACCAAAGGGCCCCCAGTCGCCCCCCCCCCCCCCCACCACCACAACAGCAACAGAAACAGGACCAACAGCGAGATAAAGGCCGTAAACCACAAGGGAACATCTCAATTGCTCAGTGTTGCCAATTTAGCAACTTTCTCGCTAGATCTAGAGGTAAATTTCTACATCTAGCGACATGATTTTAGCGATATCCTGGAGATTTGAGCCATTTTGGAGTGATATTCTAGAGATTGTGGCAGTATTTTAGTGATTTTCGGCTTATATTTACTATCTAGCAGACTTGAATTGGTAACACTGCAACTGCTGCCCCTTAAGGTCTGGGCTATGATTGGTTTACGTATTCAATAACTGATAACTTCCCACTCGGAGTCCCTTAAGAGGGCCCACCTTGTTTTTGTCCTCTCTCTCACTCTCTGGGTTGTATCCATTCGGCCCCATTCAGCCTACTGTGTTATGACACTTATCCCCATCCAGGTGTCGACTTTTTTTCCTGGCGAGAGGTAGCAAGTCAGCTTATTTTATATAATGTTTTTGATAGCAAGAGCTAAATTCGTACATTTTTCGATAGAAAAATTTCTCCGGCGAAGCCAGATTTCTCCATACAATGTTGGCGAGCGGTACAATCGACACTGGATGGGGGTGAACGTCTTAAAACAGTAGGCTGAATGGGGCCGAATGGATACAAGCCAGAGAAAGAGAGAAAAGGAGAGAAAAAAAGGCAGGTCAGCCCCCTTCAGAATGGTTTATTGGGGTCCTATCAACTGCCTTATTGCATGTTTGTGTTTGTGGTGGGATTGGTGGTAGGCATTGTTACACGTACGGCACGAGTGATTTATGGGGGGGGGGGGGTATTAGTTTGATCTCTTATTTTCATTGGCTGTAACCCCCCCCCCCCCCCCACACACATATATATATATATATATATATATATATATATACCATCCAAAAGTCATGCACAACCCATTTCCCCCAGTTTCAAGTCAAGGAATTATATTACCCACGTCCATCAAGAAACCTTTCACAGCCAGCAACATTTGAGTGATATATCCTTTCCTACTTTTTATGGGTGGGTGGCTGGGTCTGGGCAGAGGCCGGCCATAAAACCCACAGTAAAGGCGACTGACCGGGGGGGGTGGGAAGTGGGGGGGGAATCGACCTAACCCACCTGAGACCCCCGGGGGGGGGGGGGGGGGATTATGTAAGTTGACCAGTTCCAGGATCTGCAGAGGGGGCAATATGATAGAAGTTTATTATGTGATCTTTGCTGAAAACACACATACGCTCTTTATATATCTCTATAATGCACGCACGCGAGCGCACACACACACACACACAGCCCGTAGCCTAGTGGTAGCGCTCTCGTCTCACACATGAGGGGCCGGGGGTTCAATCCCCGGCTGGGCGGAGACAAATTGGGCTTGTCTCCTTTCATGTGTTAGCCTCAGTTCACCTAGCTGTAAATAGGTACCTGGAATAAGTGGACGACGTTGTGACGTCCCATCTGGGGTTGGCAAAAATGGTACAAGGCGAGATGGGTATCATATGTTTCACCTAAGCTGATGGCTACCTAAGCCTTCGGGCGAGACGGTACCGTCTATAGTGAGAATGGTACCATACAGATCCACCCTAAGCCTTCGTTTCCGATGTCGCCAATTGGCTAAAATACAGACTACACACACATCCACAGCCATTCCAACAATACATAAAACACTTAACATGCATTTCACGCAATACAGTCCCAGTTAAGGAGGTGCGATAATAATGAGCTTAGCTCGCATTGCGTGGATTCCCCTTGACGAACAAAGTAACTGAGTAACACACACATGACAAATTTATATATATTGTTATTAAACCAATTACGATTAGTTAGTTTGTGGTACTCGCAGAATCTTGCTCCTAGAAACCACGGAGTGTGAGAGTTGTAGGAAAACAATTATGGAAGGCTACATCTTAGTATGCTTATTCTGGCTACTATTAGACAATTTTATTCAGTATAAAATGGGCCTCCAGCAATTAACAGGCTTCGAACTATCTCACTTAACCATTTTTACTACCATTGATTCGTCTTAAACTTCACAAAACCGTCTAATTATAGCTAGAATAAACATACAAAGACGTCGCCGTAAGGGGTTAACAAAAAGTAGCCACCCTGCCAACCAGTATTTTGGTGTTGTTGCTCAGAAGCTCAGTCTCTCAAAGGCCTTCACTTTGGCTTTCTCGGAGCAAAGGTGGGAGGAATTCTGGCCTTTTGGTATACCGGGAACAAGGTAATAAAGGACGAGGGAAAATTGCGACTTTGGACACTCGGGGAGCAGTAAAGCTGTCATCCCTCCTAACACTCAACAAGCGAGTCACAATAATATCAAAACTACCTCCACCGGGGTTCTGAATGGTCCCCTTAACAATCAATCCAGTCCTTTCCAGCTTTACGAGAAATTTTAGCCTCTCGTCTTTAGTGGGGTTCTTGAGTGTGTCGCAAAATCCAGGTGTGCGGGACTGTGGAACCAGGTGTTTGTGAGCAAGTTGAAAAGGACAGATTGTAAATTATATCCTACTCAGCCAATTGACCACTTGCGAGTTTCAGGCTATAAAGAAGTTGGAGCCGTAAACATCGATATAAAACAGAAATGATGTAGGTTTCTGATGGATGGAAAGTATGATAAATAAATTTGTATGGGTTAAAAAAAAATGCACTAGAACGGTATTTTAGCTGGTAATTCTGTTAAATATCGATGTCTACGGCTCCAACTTCCTTATAGCCTGAAACTCGCAATTCCGGTCCGTGGGAGGTAGGACTGGCATATACAGTGGAAGTTTTATGAAATGGTGTTCATACTGTTGTTATTGATAATGATGATGGTTAACTTTGACTGAATGGAAAAAATCCATTTGAGAGAGAGAGAGAGAGAGAGAGAGAGAGAGAGAGAGAGAGAGAGAGAGAGAGAGAGAGAGTGTGAAAGTGTGTGTGTGTGTAATTAAGGTTATTAACCAAAGGTGTCCACAAGAAATTTTAGTCTTTAGTTAGTGTTGTGTTCCGACGGCATTACTACCCACAATCTCTGACAAACACTCCTAGAACACACCTACATTGCTATAAAAAATCGCAATGATCGAAGTTATATATATATATATAAAGTAGACGTGCCGTTTTGTCCAAAACCAAAACGGCATACCCAACTCTGCGATGGGTTACCATCATCACTAATATTACCACCATCATCACTACTACTATGATCATCACTACAACTGTCAATGTTCACAATAAATGGCATCATATGTGGTGATATTCACCATTTCTTCGGTTGAATAGCCCAGGCACAATAATTACAAGCAATATTAACAACTCCAGTGCGAACGGAAAACTGTTCTGGCGAATTGCAAAAACGAGCACTAGACCAAAATACAGTCTCACGCACATACACAAAATACAGTCTCACGCACATACACAAAATACAGTCTCACGCACATACACAAAATACAGTCTCACGCACATACACAAAATACAGTCTCACGCACATACACAAAATACAGTCTCACGCACATACACAAAATACAGTCTCACGCACATACACAAAATAGTCTCACGCACATACACAAAATACAGTCTCACGCACATACACAAAATACAGTCTCACGCACATACACAAAATACAGTCTCACGCACATACACAAAATGATACAGTAAGATGAACTGATAGAATAGAAAATTAAAGGGATACCAAATAATTCACCTTGCCAGCCAGCTCCCCCCCCCCCCCAATGAATACAAATACATAGAAAAATAGATAAAAACAGAGAAATAAGCTCAACAAGTCGATTATCAATTACTTGTCTGCCCAACTGTGTAACAAAAAGAAAACAGAAAAATAATATTTGATTATCAATTATCATTGGCTCTCCTGCCCACCTTCAAACAAAAAATAAAAATATCAAAAATAAAAAATTAAAATAAATAAAACAAATAAATAAATAAATGGGTTTGAGAAAATGTGTGGTGATTGCCTACAAGCCCGGACTGTGACCGTGACTCTCTGGGATGGTCCGGAATGGTGGGGGTCCGGCTGACTGACAAGCGGTTATTTCATGGTTCGGAAAATGCAGCGGCCGTATCTTGGTTTGATGGAGTTGACCGCAAAACCACAACATCCTGAGCCTCCTGAGCCGCACGTCCTCACTTCATACATATTATACAACAGTAAGTTCCCCGACGGCTGCCAGGACTCACACCTTGACACTCTGTTGCCCGCTAGGTCTCCGTCTTGTTCTTAGTCTGGATTTCGCTCTCGCTCTAGTGCTCTCGCTCTCGCTCTCGCTCTCGCTCTCGCTCTCGCTCTCGCTCTCGCTCTCGCTCTCGCTCTCTTTCGCTCGCTCTCGCTCTCTCTCTCTCTGTCTCGTCAGAGTATTTGTATAGTATGTAGCTCTGTGTAACTCTCTCTCCCTTACACACACTATTAAATATACCGTATATGGCGATGAGTACAGGCATTTACATAAAAAAGCCTATCATAAAAATTTGTACGTAATAATTCCACAGCAAAATGCCAGGCTAAATGTACTAATAGTCCGATTTCAATTCTGTTTGCGCCATTCGATTCAGCGAATGGTATTGATAAATGGTATTGATAAATACGCTCAATGTAATGAAATAAATATTGAACGTATTTATCAATACCAAATAAATATCATTACATTGAGCGTATTTATCAATACCAAATCAATATCAATATCAATATCAAAGGCCTTAACCTTGGGATCTGTCAAAATCCATCCATAGATAACTCGTATATGGATTTTTTAAATTAAACTTTAAAATAGGCCTATTGGGCCTAAAAATTGGTCAAAATTAAAAAAATCATATACCGTTGGAATCGTAATGACAAGACAAATCCATATATATCCATTACAAATCGAAATTCAAAAGTCACCCGCCAAGTGCAAAAATTTGCCTGGGCAGGGATTTTGGACCAAAATATTTTCGATTCTGGGCGAATGGCTGGGCAAAAATGAAATATAAGACTATGTATAGAAGCAGCTCGGCGAGAAAAATCGAATGGCACCAAGTAGAATTTCCTAGCACGTATAGTTTGGGCTACAGAGGACTTTTAATGTCCAAAAAACGGTCCCCTGGGCCCTCCAGGAAGGCCCAGTCAACATCGAAATCCTAAACTAATAGTCCGATTTCAATTCTGTTTGCGCCATTCGATTCTGAATCGTGTCAAAGTGAACTTTAGGAAACATTTGAACAAAATCCATACATAGATAACTCGTCTATGGATTTTTAAAATTAAACTTTAAAATAGGCCTATTGGGCCTGCAAATTTGAATCTCGGTTAAAGAAAACATATTTCGAAACGGGCATGACATATCTCAAATTTATGTTTTCTTGGCATTGTTAAACTAAGTTTGGCTGTGCACAAACTTAACAGAAAGAAATCTAAAGGGTACTTCTAAAAAGAATATAATACAAATCATCACAAACATCACATGATAAAAGAAAGGATATATAAACAGTGGTTATTCATGTACCGGTATATTGTACAGTCTTCAGCAAATCAATCTCTCTCTCTCTCTCTCTCTCTCTCTCCATATACACTTCCTAGCCTTATACCTCCTTGTACTCTCCATTATCTTTTATGTCCTTCTTCCCCCTTTCTCTCTCTCTCTCTCTCTCTTCTCTGCCCTTCCCTCATTCATTGTTCCCCTCGTCTCCATTTTTCTCGCTCCCCTCTCCCTTCCTGCCTTCCTGCCTGACGCGGCTATCAATAATGCATCACCTTTCAATTATCTTCTATTTATATCAATATTGCATCTATCATCGCCCCAGCCGGCCACCCCTTGCAACCAAATTTGTCTCTCGTCGTCTTCCTTCCCTTTTCATCCTCCCCTCCTTCCTTCTCCCCTCCTCCTTCTCCTCCCCTTCTTCTTGCCTCTCTCCCTCTGGCTCTCCCCTCTTTCTCGCTTGCTTTACACTTACCGTATAAACGCTGTTGCTTCCCGATTTTCCCCTCTTCTTCCTAGTTTTCTTATACTCGACTCGGAGTCGAACCTTGACACTTACGTTTATAGTAATTGATGATGCTACCACTGCACCATAAATTAATCAAATCCGATTCTTCATTTTTCTCAGATATTCAAATGTTATCCAACATGGAGGAAATATTATGTGACTAAATGTTATTGTAAGCATCAGGTAACTCGGATCAGGTAACTTACAGAATATAGTCCAATATAATTCGCATTAGGGATAACTGAGACATCACCAATATCAGATCATGGTACAGTGGTAACGATATTGCACATCATATTTCAACTGTCCGGGTTCTATTTCTGACTGGAAGTGTAATGTTAATGAATACAACGCGATATAAAACTACCTTGATGTGAGTAAAAATCTACATATTTTTTCTCACTGCCTGTATTTTCTTTTATATACGACCACAGTTTTCGAGTATGAGGGCTGAAAACTACAGGGAGTCATTAGCGGGGATGTCAAGCAGTGCACGTGCAAAAATAAATGGCTTAGACATCAAGGTTTTACCCAACCATTAGCAGTTGTTATGAGTAAGTGTACACAATTGACAATTGAGTTCATATCTTATATACAGTATATTCATTAGCACATGCATGCACACACTCACGCACACACACACAAACACACATTATTCTCTCTCTCTCTCTCTCTCTCTCTCTCTCTGTATTTTTCGCTTACTTATAGCGAATAGACTATAGGTGGTATAACTCGGATATAGACTATAGGTGGTATAACTCGGATATAGACTATAGGTGGTATAACTCGGATATAGACTATAGGTGGTATAACTCGGATATATACAAGAGGTGGTATAACTCGGATATATACTATAGGTGGTATAACTCGGATATATACTATAGGTGGTATAACTCGGATATATACTATAGGTGGTATAACTCGGATATATACTATAGGTGGTATAACTCGGATATAGACTATAGGTGGTATAACTCGGATATAGACTATAGGTGGTATAACTCGGATATAGACTATAGGTGGTATAACTCGGATATATACTATAGGTGGTATAACTCGGATATAGACTATAGGTGGTATAACTCGGATATAGACTATAGGTGGTATAACTCGGATATAGACTATAGGTGGTATAACTCGGATATATACTATAGGTGGTATAACTCGGATATAGACTATAGGTGGTATAACTCGGATATAGACTATAGGTGGTATAACTCGGATATAGACTATAGTGGTATAACTCGGATATAGACTATAGTGGTATAACTCGGATATAGACTATAGTGGTATAACTCGGATATAGACTATAGGTGGTATAACTCGGATATAGACTATAGGTGGTATAACTCGGATATAGACTATAGGTGGTATAACTCGGATATTTTTTGTCACCGCCAACGGTCCCCAGCCTCTCAATGAGCATAGAGGAGCTAGAATGACTACCCCCCGAACTCCCTGTGCGTGATCGAGAAAGTTGAATCAAAATAGAGTGGAGCGTGAGGCTAGAAACCCCTTCCATTAATAAATACTCTTCCATAAAACACATACGGAAATGGATAAATCCTCGTACAATGTGTGTGCATGTTTTGGCCCTCTTTATTTGTGTTGCATACATAATCATCTTATTATAGCCAATGAAAATAGGGTGGAATATTATAGAAACGAATAAGATGCTAAAGTCACAATCTTCAGAAAAGCATACCGGTATGTCTCGAAGTTAAAGCACTCTACACACAGTCGCAAAAGTCACAATCTTCAAAACAGCATATGTTCCTAAGTTGCAGCATACAACAAACAGACGTAGGATAGTGAAGTTAAATTTAGCCGCGATTGACTTGACACTAGGAGACAGCCACACCCGCTCCGTGCCAATACCTGATAAATGGTGGGTAATGGGTCGTGGTGCAGTCATTAGGGCCCAGAGTGGAAGGGGAAACAGGCCGCGACGCTGACGGATCCGGATACACCTGGAGCGCTATACGGCCGCTCAGGGGGTGTCACGGGAGCTATTTTGGGTGGGGGATTTATTCGAAGTCACAGAAATCGATGAAAATATATTGCACTACACTACTAAAACTGTGCCATTCCTATCTCGCATAAAATCGGGTGGGGGATTTATTCGAAGTCACAGAAATCGATGAAAATATACAGCACGTCACTGCTAAAACTGTGCCTTTCCTATGTCGAATAAAATCACAGTGTTCTAGGTAACAAAATGAGGTTCTCATATTTTTTGGCGGTAGCTGAAATGTTATTTCTAAAATCGTCATCTATTCCAAAAACGTATAACTAAGAAACGTACTTATCCTTCTGACTAGTGGAGCTGTTTCTTAACCGAGACAAATAACATACAAATTGAACATAATTACAAAAGTGCTTTCTTAGCTTAACAACATAAGCATAATCATTGAGGAACACAAGCCATTGTGGCTTTACGAGGTCAACCAGATGTTTTGAAATATAACTTATCTAATCGCTATATTGAACCTAAAATCGGCCATATCTAACCAAAATAAAGTGCATAATACGTTAAGGTAATGAATACATTGAAAAAAGAAAAGAAACAGAAAAACATAACTTCTTTTCCTTTCTTACTGCAAGCAAAGCAAATGCCTCACTGTAATACAACTCAAGTATGAACTACTGAATGAAGCCATAAGTCTCTTGTGATTAACAGTCCTTTGTTGCCTTTGTGAATCATAGTACCCTATCTGTTACACATATGCTTTCAAACTTTCTCCATTTATCATAATATTTGCTGTAATTTTCGTTTTATCCACGTGAAAAAAGCTTTAATAGTTTACCTCAGTTCGTTGGGAAACATGCAGAAAGCCGCTCTTGGTCAGTAAGGTGAGCAGGGTTGTGAGAGAATGATTAATTAGGATGAATAGACAGTCATTATATTTTACCTACTCTTATAGATAATATAGGCTATTACTTGCATTATGAATCGGTTGTTATACCTTGCATAATATAATATAACACTAGCTTGGAATATATTTATTGCAAGATCATAGAATAAGTTGTGCACTGGCTTTTGCCCAATCATGATGAGTGAATATGTGAATCTTTGAAACCATAATTAATGTACAGTTTCACAGCACAGCTGACCAAATAATTTCCGTCTCCATGAGTCAGTTTGTTTCCCTTGATCTTCACTACAGTATAGTAATGCCGGCCAGATGTTGAAAAAAAAAAAAAAATCAATAAAAAAAAAACTTCTTCACAACTAAATCGAATACAGTAAGTGATGGATTCAAATTTCTGATAAAAAAGGAACTGTTAACTGTTACAGCAACTTGGGCAACGATAAAGAGACGGCTAAATAATCGTGCGACACTTGCCATTGATAAATATGAGAGTAAGTTTAGTAATGGAGTACAGCGGATCGGTATAGGTAGTCCAGTAACCCTTTCAGTACCGGTGAAGCATTGATTCTTGAAAGTTTGGCCATCATTAGACGATTTAATTCAGCTTGGAAAAGACCTCTAAAATTCACAGGGGTACGCACTATCTCAATTAATTCTCTGACTCCCATAAATATTGCCAACTCTGAATATACAATCAATTAAACGGAGATTATTAGTTATTTGTTAAGTTATTATGTTATATATTATTTATTTTTTCCTTCCGTTTTCTCCCTAGACTTACATCAAGCTAAAAATACCCCAAAGACCCCAAAAAACGTGATATTGATATAGGCAATGCAAGGAGGTATATATATAGGCAACGCAAGGAGGTATATATATAGGCAACGCAAGGAGGTATATATATAGGCAACGCAAGGAGGTATATATATATTAAGAAATATAAACAAATAAGTTTAAAAGGGTATTGTATAGTATAAATACTAAACATGAATAATGCGCAATTTTCATTATCTTCGTGTATTTATGCTCACACAATATCGTTTACAACCTTCACACTCAGAAAGGATATGCTGGCGACTGTGTGTGTGTGTTGTGTGTGTGTGTGTGGGGGGGGGGGGGGTATGATGCGTGTGTGTGCCTGACTGCTTGCGTGCGTTTGAGTGAGTGTGTGTAAGTGGTTGTAAACGCCTCTCTCTCACACACACACACACTCTCACACACACACACACAGGCAGGCAGCAGCAGTAGTATAATATATATCCCCTGGTGCTGATATACCTAACCCAGGGTGCGTCAGACCTCGACTAATGACCGCCAGTATATTCCTGTGTCAGAACATTGTAATTATGACGAGTCCAGACCCTTTGTTTGTGCTGGTGTGAGAGAGAGAGAGAGAGAGAGAGAGAGAGAGAGAGAGAGAGTTACAATGAATAATTAGCATTTCATCTACCTTGCAGTCCATTCTAGAATGAAGTAAATACAATTTGTGTAGTACAGTGCATTCAGTACAGAGTGTGCGTTACATACCGCTTGCTTGCTTTTCAATCTGTTCTACTAAGTTTTGAGAACAATGTACATACAACCCCATTTGTGAATATATATATTTGGAATTTGCTTGGCTGATACGCACCACTTCTCATGTTGTAAAGTTTAGTGGTATATGGTATTGAACCAATCTTTGCAGATGAAGGTAAGAGTTCATCTCGTTCATGATTCCTCAAATTCACTCCAAGGTAAATGTTATCTGAGACTCAGTTGACCAACATCGATGTCACTGACTTGAGGCCAAGCTCCTATGAAGCTCCAAATGGAAAAGAGAGATCCATTACAAATAAATAAATACCAGTATAAAATTCAATAAATATTAATTAAATAAGCGAAAAATTATTTGAAGTTCTGAAGGTGAACATCGCTTTATCCTTGAGTGTACCTCTCTAACTTCCAACGTCAGTATGGTGCCATTCGATCTAGCATTGTTTGCATGACTTTGAGAGAGAGAGAGAGAGAGAGAGAGAGAGAGAGAGAGAGAGAGAGAGAGAGAGAGAGAGAGAGAGAGAGAGAGAAAGAGAGAGAGAGAGAGTGAGAGTGTGAGAGTGAGAGAAAGATAACTAGAGGTAGAGAATCAACAGAACAGAACAGAACATTGGTGGTGATGGTGTCTGGCTCTGACGGGACCCACCTCTATACTCGCCTCTTCAACCCTGTATTACAATATTCCTCTAGAGTCTAGAAGTTGGATACATAACATACTGTATATTTCACCTTATAAAATATAATATAATTTTTCGGAATACAGGATAAAAATATATATTAAATTTGACCAAACTCTCGTGAATTTTGTCTTCCCAAAAAACATTATATATTTCAATTATGTACGATTAAGTACGACAGGTTGGGTAAGAGGTATCCTCACCAGGATACGAACCCACTCACTCCAGGTATATTTGGGAGAGTCGGGCACCGTAACCACTTGGCCATCCGCTCATGGCCGAGTGGTTACGGTGCCCGACTCTCCCAAATATACCTGGAGTGAGTTGGTTCGAATCCTGGTGAGGATACCTCATACCCAACATTATATATTGTTTATTTAATTCAAAGTACGATAAAAAAAACATTATTTGAATAAACATGAACACAAATTAAGTTATACACACAAAAAAAGGGGAAAAAAGGTTATAGTATCAATATGAGGAACAAACTATTATATCTTCCCTAAAAGGTTATAGTATCAATATGAGGAACAAACTATTATATCTTCCCTAAAAGTCCGCGTGCAATCGATAATATAATAATAACTTATAAGCACACGGTAATAAAACACATAATTCACCTATACCACAACCTACTCAAGTGCCATTTAGCTCAGCTAAGGTTAAAACATGAAGTCAAACGCAAAATAAATTATATAAAACAATCATCCACTGCATATATGAAACAGTTTGCAGAGCAAGTTACACATTGAAAAAAGCCTGACCAAACTCTCCCGTATGAATAAAATACATTCAAATCGACTACAACCTCACAAACCGGTTTTAGTCGAATACATCAGATTGAATATAATAGATGAAACGATGTATATTTTCTTAAACTTAGATAATATAAATAACTCTGAGAGACATATTCACAATGCCGTGAAACCTTGAATGGCGAATTAAACCCACATGGTAGTATAATTTGTTTATTATACTACCACGTGAGTTTAATTCTCCATAAATAACTCTCCAAGCTCTCCCGACTGTAGGAAACATATTGAACTGGACCTCAACAACCTCACAGAACTCGGTCCAAGCCACGAGCTATGATAACAGCCACACATACATCAAAGACCAATACCCGAGAGAGAGCAACAGCCGCTAGCCAGGAACACTCGCTCACAATACACACCCTTCAGGATACAGAACCTGGACAACTGCTGAAATATTGAGTGCCTGTTTCCACCTCTTGCTCCAATCCCTTCCTGTATTTACCTGTCAATCTTGAATGAGTTCCGGCAATAATTTTGGATGCGTTTCTGTGCCTGGTTTCTAGCCAGCAATCCTAGTTTATTATCACAGTCTAAAATTTAGCATTAGGAAGTGTTAACATGTTAATGATCTCAAAAGTACGACATAGCAACTAACTCATGACAAAAAATATTCTAGGTTACCTGAAAGATCAGGTAACATCAAATAACACTCACATTCCAACCCAACCCTCACCGTTCTAATACAACTCACATACACCACGCTGCCCAAAAGCGGCCTTCTGTGGGGCCACTAATCGAAGTTCTATTTATCGAACCCAACCTATTATGAACTTAAGGAATCAGGTTATTATAATCGGTATATGAATGTTTATTACTCAATGATCCCAACCGAATATGAAGTACAGGGATAACATTCGAGTATTCAAAATAAGTAACAATACATCAACACTCATGCAAACTCTCCGAATTACGAAAATGGCATCATAATATAAAGGTGTCCGACCAGCGTTTTCTAAAAAGCTAGGGCCGACACACACACCCCCTCTGAACGCCCGGGCCACACCCACAACGATGACAAACCCACAGGTACAGTCCCATGCATCAACCCCGGGACCTGCGAGCGAACAGCATTACCGAGAGGGGCCATGATTTGTAGGATTTATGGCAGGGGTAGAGCTCGTTCCTTTAGCATGTAGAAGGTAGGCGGGGATGGGATGGGATGGGATGGGGTGGGGTGGGGTGGGGTGGGGTGGGGTGGGGGTGCATCTCTCTATGTCCCCGCATACTACTATTAGTTATGTAGTGGATGCTCTTGAGTAACAATAGTCTATACACTAAGTTATTCTCGGAAACGTGAATATAAACGACTGAATATAAACGACTGAATATAAAAAACAAAATATATTATTAAGCAGTGTACTAGACGACTAGCTAATGTGCATGACTTACAATAGGCGAGAAATGTATTATTAGAGTAGATGAAAGAGCATAGAAATATATCATGAGAGCATGAGTGATAAAAACAATATATGAATACGTCACACAATGAAAAATGGAGATTTCGAGAAAAAAAATATATAAATGCAAAGTAAAACTTGAACAAGAAAAAATGTAAGAGAGAGAGAGAGAGAGAGAGAGAGAGAGAGAGAGAGAGAGAGAGAGAGAGAGAGAGAGAGAGAGAGAGAGAGGAGAGAGAGAGAGAGAGAGAGAGAGAGAGAGAGAGAGAGAGAGAGAGAGAGAGAGAGAGAGAGAGAGAGAGAGAGAGAGAGAGAGAGAGAGAATCAAATACATATGGCACTTGCTAGGAAAATTAACAATTTACCTCCAAACATATGTCGGTATTCTAAAGCAACATCAATACAAATAGATGTTTTCGACTGGATAGTCAGGTTAACCCCTTCTGCACCGGCGACGTGTTTCTAATTTTGTTCAAGCAACATTTAGATGATTCTGTGCAGTTTACGAAGGATCTGTGGTAGTAAATATGGTGAGATAGTTCGAAGCCTGATAATTACTGGAGACCCTTCTTAAACTGAATAAAATCCTTGAATAATAGCCAGAATAAAAGTTAAAATGACGGCACCGGTACTGGAAGGGTTCATAATATTTTAACAAAAAATGGCACTTGCATGCCGAGAATCAATGACTTCTGAGGGAATATGCACCCATGTAATATGCATCCATGTAATATGCACCCATGTAATATGCACCCATGTAATGTAGTGCACATCAACACACAAAGACACATATTAATTGAACCTAGTGTATTAGCCTCAGGGCACCAAGACAACCACATCTATTCATATTTTTTCACCAACCAACTTAACTTCTAAACTCAATTAATGAAATCAACGAATACATGTGGCACTCCAAGGACTCGAACCTAGGATACTCACACCGAAATTTCGCGCATTTATGACAGTATATAACAGTATGACCGTATATAATGATTTCTGAGATAGGGTAACATAAGTGCAATAAAAGTAGAGAGTGCAAGAAGACCCTAGCCAGCCTAGTGGAGACGGCCGTGGTGGGGACATCTTTCACTCAGCCAGGGGGACATTACTCCGGCCCAGGAGGTCGCTCTCTTCAATAGTCTGCACTGCACTCACTGTCTTAGACTATTTCGGTATGGTGACGTCTTCTTACCCTCATTATGTTCACTGCAGGGGCGTGGGTAGGGCCTTCAGTGTAGTGTGTGTGTGTGTGTGTGTGTGTGTGTGTGTGTGTGTGTGTGTGTGTGTGTGTGTGTGTGTGTGTGTGTGTGTGTGTGTGTGTGTGTGTGTGTGAGAGAGAGAGAGAGTGAATGTATGTGAGAGAGTGAATGTATGTGTGAGAGAGAGTGAGTGAGTGTGAGTGTGAGTGAGTGAGAGTGAGAGAGTAAATAAACGAGTAGAAGTTAACTGTTGCTTTTTCCCAGTTTCTTGACAATCCAAACGTCCTTTCCCATAAAAAATGAACGGCATGCACCAATGAAGGCTTCAAACTCCAAGTATACGATCTAGTCACGGAAAGAGTCTCCAGTATGAATAAAGCCACACATATCCAGTATTAAAGCAATAGTAACATACTTACATCAGCATAAGAGCCCAAAACAACATTAAGCACCAAAAGCATCCAGAATAAAAGTCACAAGTCTCAACAACAAATAAAATGCAGGCGTACCAAAAATTAAAAGCCTCCAAGCACCAAGATAACCGCACCCCCCGAAGCACCAGCAGGTCGGCCTTTCACGGAGCTCACCACCACGTCCATCCGCACTTTGTCCGTACCGTAGCCGAGGGGACGTAATGGGGGCGATCCGTCAGTTCATTAGCGGCTCTCCTAGTGCAATTTGGGACATCGAGTGTAATATGTCAGTTCATTAAGGAGAGAGCAACACGATCAATTTTCCATGACAATTTTGTTCGGCGATCCTGGTCAGACAGCTTGTGATCTAAAGCTTTTATACTTAAGTCAGTCACCTCCAATAATTCACCTTCAGTCTGGTTTCAGAAACCTATACAAAACAGTTTCAAAAGATCTCCCCTCCGCCTCTCCCACACACACACACACATATACGCACACCCACTAAAAATACATGAATACATACATACATACATAAATAAAGAAAAATTAATAATATAAAAATCCCAACTGAAAACCTCTGGAAATTAGTGTTCAAGTGATCGTGGAGTCAATTGTTATGTCACTTCGTTAGATAACCTTCATATTAGACGTTGGGTGTAATGCGTCTGATCACTAACATTATTTTTCTGATTGGCATCCTCTCTCAACTAGGACGTAAATCAGACCCCAAAAGTTATATCCTAACATTAGGAAATTTGGTGCATAATATCAAGTATCTATATACCTTCTTCAAACTAAACATAAGCTGTGATGCGTTGTTAAAAAATAAATCGTCGGCAATTTAGTACACCATTAGATAATGTCAATAATAATTATGGTTGGTGAACAGTTTGGAGATCAACAGATGGCGCGGTGGTCAGCGGGGGTGCCAACTGAGACAAATATTCGGACCCAGGACCTCCAGACAACGTGATGGAGAGGCTAAGGGGGACGTTTGTACACTGGCATTCCACCCTTCACATCCTCCTCCTTCTCCTGCATCTCCTCTTTCTTCATCTTTTCATCCTTGTTATTTCCCTTCCCTCCTCCCCCTCCCCCACACCTGTACTCACTCTCTCTCTCTCACTCACTCACACACACTCACTCTCCCTATGTTTACTCCTTGTGCTTTCCCTTCCCTCCTCCCTATCCCCTACACACTCACTTTTTCTCTCACACACACACTCACTCACTCACTTGTTCTTTCCCTTCCCTCCTCCCCCTCCCCCACACACTCACTCTCTCTCTCTCACACACACTCTCTCATTCATTCACTCACTCACCCTATCTCTCTCCCAAGAAATGGTTACTCAAGCGTGTTAAGCTAAATCGATTTTGAAGGTAGGAAATGACTTTAACAGTGTGATTGTACAGAGTACAACATTCTCAATCAGTTGAATCACTTAGACAACTGGGTACCCACAAAGGGTCGTATTTGGGCATCACGGGTTATTATTAGTTATCGTAGTAGGATTCGTGAGGATATTTATGTTAATAACTGTACGTGTATAATTAGTAGCTACACATACAATAACAACAACAACAACCACACACACACACACACGAAACCCCGATAAGTTGTAAAACGCCACCACCACCATGACAGTGCTTGCGAATATTTCTCTGACACGAAAAGTTGAAGAGTGGGAATTCGTTATTAAAATAGCGAACATATGACGTTAGATTGTTGGTCATGAACTTGAGTTAAGACGGCAAATTACGGATATCGGTAAGTGCGAACCCCGATGCCACATGACCCCGTAATCCGAACCACAAAAAATAGATATGTAGTTTATAGACTTCAAAACATGAGATCTGGTATTGCTTCTGTGATGAGCCGCTCTAAGTTACTGGATACGCGCGCGCACGTGTGTGTGTGTGTGTGTGTGTGTTTGCCTTGATTGATGACTAAAATGAAAGGCAATCACACTTGTATTGACAAATGCTGAATTACTTTGTGAAGGTGCATGAGCCCAAAAATACATAAATATATATAAACAATATAAACAAATATATAAATTAATACAAAATAAATAAATAAACGTTTATTTCTTTATGTAGTAATTTCAATAACTTCAAAACTTCAATAAGAATTAAATAAATAGTATGAACCAACTTTATACAAAATAATAATATAGACCAAACAGGAAAATCAGTTAACAATATATGCAAAAAGACAAAAACACAAGGAAGAACTGAACATTAAAAATTCCAACCACCGAACCAGACTTCAAACCCAGGCCGCGGCGGGGCGAAGGAGGTGACAAGGACAGGATCAAAACAGTTTCCCCGACACGCCGTTTACTCCCGACAATGAGCACCTTGCCCACGGATTTACGGGCAGGTTGAGGACAATTGGCGCGATATATACGTTTTATACCGAGACACCTATGGGGAGAACTATAAGCTTCATCTTCTTTCTTGTCAGTAACCTCTAAGCTTTATATTTTATTTTTTGTATAGATTTATCTACTTTTTATTTTATGTTTTTAGTTTGCTCGCTAGACCTCCTTCATGCTTACAAAATACCCCCAAGACCCTCCTTCGCTATAAATTCGTACATTGTTTGGATAGAAACATCCTCCTAAATTACAGGCTCGCTGTTGCTTTCCAGGAAAAAATCAACACCTAAATAACACGAAAGGTCATAAAAAAAAGGTTCAAGGTGCTGAAACTCTCCGCATGCATGGCTTTCTCGACGTGGTTTACAGCCATGTTGATGACAATTCATGCAATACCTTTAAGTGCATCCATCAGCCGCCGGGTCATTATCGGGAATTGGCTGTGATGGGTTTAAGGGGAGATGGTACGGTTTTTGGCCGATTTTTTCATGTATTTATTATATTTTTAGTTTCCTCCCTAGACCTCCATCAAACTTAAAAAACACTCCCTAAAACCCCTTTCAAGACAAATTTGTACATTTTTCGATAGAAAAATGTCTCCGACCGAAGGCCGGTTTCTCATAAAATTAAAGGCTCTCTATCGCTTGCCAGTAAAAGTAACGAGACCTAAATGTCATGAAAGGTCATGAAAGTCTTTTTATTGATATCGAAATGGGAAGAAGAACCGACCCGTGACAGCCCGGGTCCCCGCCTCGTCACTGTGAGGTGGGGCGGGTAATACACTTGTGCCGGAGTCGATGGCTCAATCCGGGCGTGATAATGCGCTGGTAATGTCCCCGTTGTCTCGTAAGTGGTACAAGGCTGGCAAAGTCACGCCCCATTGTTATCTTTTACATTACACTGCAAATAAATCGAGTTCAAACTACTTTTATAGGAGTCCGTATTACTTTTTTTTTAGAATGCCATGAAGTATTACTGAACTCCTTAGGGATGTATTCAGATGCTACACCAGCCACATGTCACGTATTTTCGATTCAACAATGAGGGTTTGTAAAAGTCAAAATCCAGCAATGGCATAAAATAGAATACCGTAGCATAATTAAAATAAAATATCAAAATCCACTGGACCCTATCGAAGTAATAAACAAATTATGACACAAAAAAACCCTGCTTAACTATCACCCATCTTTGAATATATTTTACGATAACAGGTTCAATGTAGAGTTAACTATAAGCAAATGTGTCTATCCAGGTGGAACGCAATAAATATAACATGAATAAGTTAATAAATCGTCGCCTGAGTGAAGGGACTAACAACGTACCTATCAGTAAAGTGTGTGCAGAAAATGATAAGTGTGATAATATATAATTCACACGAACATTCAAGATCATTTTAGAACATGCTGTCAATGCTTCCAGTGAAGAATGAATGTGCAAGAAAAATATATAATACCATTGTCAAAGATGTATATGCAGTAAAAGCAAATTGCAACACCAGTAAGTACAGATACCATGGACATAGTTTGTGGACTGTAAAACCTTGAACTTGTCTAAAATATTGAACAATTTAAACGGAATTTCAAATAAATAATCAATTTTACTTTATCAATAGTATAAATAATATTATATTAACAGTGCCGATCTCATTATAATGCCATAAGTATTACATTTGGTACAGTTGTGTTTGATTTTAAGTCTCATTTTCGACTACTAACAAATTACATTTTCTACTAGTTCTACGCCCTTTGAATACCGCGTTTGTCTGCTGAAACTAAAGCAAACGTTAAAAAAGGTGAGATATACCTTTTGGACTAGCTTTCTTGATAATGATTCTAAATTCATTACCACAACAAACTAAACAGCGAATATATACATCATGTCTAGAGTGGCTTTGGCGAAGTTTCGTGATATAAATACGAACACAAAGCTTAAAATGAAAGTAGTGAATATGAAAAATGAAACGAAAAAAGTACGAATGTGCGCACGAAAGGAGACTAATAACACTGAAATAGAGCCAATATAAACGCAAATAATATCACGGAGAGTACAACTGATTCCTCCTATTAAGCTTTGGAGTGTTCGATTTCTATGCAGATACGACCCCCCTGTAAAATTCGGCTTGAGGGTGTGTATTGACTGCTATTTGTAAGCGTGTTCGCACAGTCATGGACAATAAGAGAGATTTATGTCTGATTATTTGAATGTTGAAACGATACTATGAGCAGCGATTGGTATCTCATGTAGTCCTAGAAGAGAGGAAAATCATGCCAAAGTGTAAGTTTTTCCCTTCATGCTTGCGTTGAATTAGACGCTTCAAAATAGCTCAAGTATGAGAGAGAGAGAGAGAGAGAGAGAGAGAGAGAGAGAGAGAGAGAGAGAGAGAGAGAGAGAGAGAGAGAGAGAGAGAGGGCGAGGGGAAGGGGCCGGAGAGAGAGAGAGAGAGAGTGAGTAATGATGATGACAATGGCTAGACGAAAGGATAGAAGGGAGGCACGGGGGAGATAGCGGCTGAGGGTAAGAATAATAATAAGGGCTAAAGAGTGCGTAAAGAAAATGGGATCGGGAAGTCAAAGAGGGGAGGAGAAAAACTTACTGACACTATATTCTTAAACCTCTCTCTACCCTTATTTACGGTGACGCTTTTCAGGTTTCATTTGGGTTAACATTCCACGATCTTTGGAATGAGAGTAGGATAAAAACCAACTGACATATGCCAGTTGATTTTTACTTTTGAAATAAATAACAATATAATACAAGTTATGATATACTACTAATTATAATCAGCGAGTATGAACATTAACAAACATTGATGATATTCTAAAAATGATAAATAATCTATAGTGCTCTCGATTCGTTAGAAGTAACATATAAACATTACCATATCTGTAAGGATGACAGTGAAATATAAACTAACCGGAATTAAATGTAAAAACCTCGATATATGAAGGAAAAACTTGAGACGGAAGGCAGGAGTCTTCGGTGTATATACAGGGGGGTCGAGAGGGAAGAAGGGGGTGTGGGGGCAACACAATCGTCGGATCACGCCCCAATACCGTGAGTACAGTAGAGAGAGTTCCGCGGTCCCCTCCTGCTCCGATAATGATGATATTATGCACACAATTAACGACGGAACATGCACGGGCCCTCTCCTTCACTAGTCGTGCGCCCCAGAAACTATTACTCGGTTTATGGGGTTGCTTAGACGAGCCGGGGTGCTTGGGTGATGGTGATGGAGGGAGTGGTTTTGATGGAGGGAGTGGTGGTGAGAATGTGTTGGTGCGAGGGTGGGGTGTGATGGTGATGGAGGGAGTGGTGGTGATCATGAGTGTTGGTGCGAGGGTGGGGTGTGATGGTGATGGAGGGAGTGGTGGTAATGATGAGTTGGTGCGAGGGTGGGGTGTGATGGTGATGGAGGGAGTGGTGGTGATCATGAGTGTTGGTGCGAGGGTGGGGTGTGATGGTGATGGAGGGAGTGGTGGTAATGATGAGTGTTGGTGTATTTAAAACAAAATACTGTTCATTAAGCAGCATACATGATTACAATAGACAAAAGTGAGAAACATACATCGTGCCTTTACTGTAGGTACAGTTCCGAAAAAATGTGTACAGCGAAAATAGATTTAACTCGTCTTGAGTTTTTTCAAATAATTTTAACATCTAAAATATGACAACGTAATCACAACCATGTTTTTTTCTTTTCAATTAAGATGTAATGAAATTACTCATGAAATAAAACATTTCGACCATCAACATTAATATCTCCAATTAATCAAGTCTGTAAAAAACTATATACCTTGAATATAAGGTTGATACAAAGCATAATATATATATATATATATATATATATATATATATATATATATATATATATGCTGATATAGATATATAATTCTTAAATTATCTGTATTAGGCTATAGAACTAATCTTCACAACCAACCTTGGATAAGTTGCCGGAGTTAATCAATTGATCAAAGGGAAGCTAGCGATATAATGCATTATAATTATGCAATAAAGATATTGAAATATGAAATGTGTATACAAACAGTATGAAGGACATTATAATTATCCGTTATATACGAATACTCACAACATAAATACTTTATAATTAGCACCTATTATTAGCAGGCTTCATTATAGGCTAAGCATAGAACGAGAACTACACTATATTTGTAATAAAGAGACCACAATAAAGCCGCACGATTTAGGTACGCTTTCTAAAGAACTTGACAGGCATAACAGCAAAAGAATCGCTTATTATTACCCCGATCCGGCTTAAGGGGGTACTGCTTGGTTTTTGGTCTATGTATTTCTTTATTCATCTATTTTTTAGTTTCCTCGCTAGACCTCCATCAAGCTTAGAAAAACACCTTCTAGACCCCCTTTCAAGATAAATTTGTACATTTTTCGGTAGAAAAATGTCCTGGCCGAAGGCCGGTTCTATCTAAAATTAGAGTCTCGCTATCGCTCGCCAGAAAAAAATCGACACCAAAAGGGCACGAAAGGTCTTAATATTGAAAACAAAATAAAGCGAAAGGCCTCAAAATCGTCAAACTAACGGAACGAACGTCTTAAAACCTAAAAACAAATATACTAAACATGAGGGAGAAGGGGGTCCAGAAAAAGCGAGTACTACCCCCTTAAGATCAGTGATTATAAAGCTGCTCAAGAGCAAAATAGAATATCGGTCACCTTCTTACGAAGAGATGAAAGTCTAGATTATGTTTGACATACCCCACGGCTCCGAGGTTTAATCATAACTATATGTAATTTATGGCTAATACAGTGTCTCATAAATTACACTGTTTCTTAAGTATATTAGAAACGTAGCCTAATAAGCCAATAAATCAATACCTATATTTAAAGAAAATGACACTAACGAAAATTTTGATAATCGAAATACTGTAGTACCAACTAATAATAATAATAAAAACTAATTATAATAATAATTATTATTATTATTAATATTATTATATTTATAATAGTAAATAGGCAGGTATTGAGATAAAAATTATATAAAGAATGCAATTTATCAACAATGTCCAAGTAAAATGTCCAAATATACAAAACAAATATTAAAACATTGGTTTATTGAAAAGGAAAGGGAAAAGCCATATCAATTTCAAAGACCTGCTTGCATTACACATAATTAGCATAACGGAAAAAACATTTCAGAGAGATACGAATACACCTTCATATAAACAGGAGATACGATCGAATAATAATACAAAAACACAAGTTAAATGTATGGCTTATAATTTCACGTGCCCTATAATATTTCCCATTAAAGGTTACATAGGAGAGTAATAACTGAATCTGTACTGACTAAATGACTAATACTGTTCCCTTAAATAATTCCTACTAAGTGAATCGATACTCTATAGATCCCAAATATAATATTAATTATTCTCGTATTTCCTACTCAAAGCAGGTAGAAATGTAAAAAGTGAAACACACTCCCAGTAACTCGGACCAACTCGACTCTGCATTTTAGCGATACCACGAATAAACAACCTGCACAAGATACCCCACGAATAAACAACCTGCACAAGATACCCCACGAATTTTGTCCATATCCGTAGTTAGCAGTAATTATGCCCCCTCTCTGCTTGGCTTATCTATAATGAAGCTTGTTTTTATTGTGCCCTATCGTACGCAGCCATCGGGGAGAATGCTGTGAGGGAGTTGGTCTGTGTTTGTATAAGGTTATCTCCAGTAGCGCCAGAAGCACACAGAGATAGAGCAGGATTTAATTATATAGGCAAGTAATTAGGGGGATTCTGCAGAGGAAGTTATTTACCTAATGGGCCCTTAAAAAGAAGAAAATACGTGATATTTTGTTAGAGCATGGTTAACCACCAGGCATTATACTTTATAATGAGAAAGATACACCCGGATGTAGAATTATAAATTAATATAAGTAAAAAACACATACTATTCTATGACTAAGTATTTTTTTGTAATTCTCACCTCCCACATTAGAAACATATAAATAATATATACTTGATTATACGCAAGGTATCTCGACGTTAAATGTAAATTATGTTACATACTAAGGCGCATAATTATCACGACAAACACAATCTTCCATGTGGAACAGAGCAATGCCTCTTATGCTGTTTCAGTGTAGGTGCGATTAGGCATATCTGACTTGGATAATGAAGTCTACTTTAAAATGTGTGATGTATCTAGTATTCATATCGTTTTATCTTAATTACATTCCCGGAAAATCATACACAGAACACGATCATAAACACACCACCCATGCACGAATACGTGGGCCATCACACGAAAGATCCAACATACACGGATAGACACACACGCTTACAAGCTCTCACATAAAACCGTAACCAAATTCCCACCAAAAATAAATACACGCATTATTGTAAATTTATAAAACACAAATATATATATACAGTATATATATATATATATATTATAATACCGGTAATAATTACAAAAAATAGTAGTGCACGCAATGAACACCTCAAGCATCCAGGCCGAATTGGGCCATCCTCGTTCCTCCCTCTCTGTCTGCAAACAACGCATAATGGGCCGGATCGTAATAGTAATCACATAAAAGTGGGATGAGTGAAGTGTAGTGGGTGGATAGGCAACTATACCTCCATCAAGAAGAAATATAAAACAAGGATTTTTCAACTCCGATCATATTTACTGCAAAGGTGAATGATGGTCAATACAATGCCACCATCCACACCCACTATCATAAGGAAGCAGTGAGCCAAAAGCCCCAATCAACCCTGCCCCCTTTCTTTCCACATCAAGGTAGATCACGACGCCTGTGCCCTCACCCCGTGGTGCCCTCATCTGCCTGGGTAATGAGGGTGAATGACACCAGGGGGGAACAAAGTCTGATACAGCTGCCCCGTCGTCTGATGTATCGTCGGTTGGGGGATGTGTGAGAGAGAGAGAGAAATCAGACAACAGAGGGAGAGGACCTTCAGTGAAACAGATTGGACGACGGCAGACATTTTTTAGATTTTGTATTTAGCTTTTCAGTTGCTGTTGTCGTTCCCTAAGCTGCCTGGCCGAACAGCCATAGCATTGCATAACAACTCTATGTAGATGAGAACGCCACTGGGACCTATCTAGTTTTGTTACCACTTGAATTCAGGCGTTACATGATTTCTAAATTGTATGTACTGTAAACTGCCCTATGGTGTCATGTTAAAATGGTGTTCGATCTTTAAATTCTACACGATCTCTTGCTCAGGGGTACGAGGCACCTTGGGTCTCGTGATGAACCGAGACTGGTGGATATATAGGATCCTCAGTCTTGGATAGAAGGCTGGCTATGTGAGATTTGCAATACAAAATTTAGAAGGCCAGGGGAAGAACAGACGATAAATCGTTGGGGATATATATGAGGACTTGTAATAACTTAATTGACGAACTCTTTATGAAAAACGATGAACTGGAAACTTAATGAGAAAAACAAAAAAATGCACTGAAGAGGAATACAATCATGAGTCGACTCTTACCCGTGTGTATACAGTAAGTTGTCACTCAAATTACGAAGAGCGCTACACAAATTATATATATATATATATATATATATATATATATATATATATATATATATATATATATATATATATATATACCGGTATGTATATATATATATATATTAAGCCCAGTAATAAAACTACAAGTAATAAATCGAGAATATAATGATCTAGTAATTAACGATGATTGAAAGGCAACATGGTAAACATGGGGATAAGATATATTTAGTTAAGTATAGCTATAACATAAACAAGGTGGGGTGCTTATAAATTAGTTGAACATGAATGACCTCGAAAGGCTCCTGTGGCTTTATATCATCTTCAATTATGCCAAGTTACGTTGCTAATGCTACCCGGATAAGATATAGTAGGTAGCAAACACACACATTAACAAACACACTATATTTAATGCTACCCGGATAAGATATAGTAGGTAGCAAACACACACATTAACAAACACACTATATTTAATCGATAAGAATCGAGAGAATATGAAACATAAACAAAGGCGAAAAAAACCCTATTGAAGTTTCTGTTGAACTGAACTGCGATCTATTGTTCTAGCTATCGCCAGGTGATATTAATCCGCAGTGAATAAATCTCTCTAAATCAGAAAGAGTCCCCCCACCCCCTTGTCCCAACCCCCTGCTCAAAACATTACCACTTGATGATTTGAAAACATTATCAGAAAGGAATGAGCTCTACGAATAGAAGGGTTGAATCTGCATCAGTTAAGCATGTATGGTACACTTTCATTCTACGACAACAAATAGATTAATTATATAGGGAACAGATGGGTCAAGTAACAACCGGAACATGGAAGATTAAACCTTTTATAGGAAATTAAATGAAATTAAATGGAGAGAGAGAGAGAGAGAGAGAGAGAGAGAGAGAGAGAGAGAGAGAGAGAGAGAGAGAGAGAGAGGAGAGAGAGAGAGAGAGAGAGAGAGAGAGAGAGAGAGAGAGAGAGAGAGAGAGAGAGAGAGAGAGAGAGAGAGAGAGAGAGAGAGAGAGCGAGAGAGAGAGAGAGAGAGAGAGAGAGAGAGAGAGAGAGAGAGAGAGAGAGAGAGAGAGAGAGAGAGAGAGAGAGAGAGAGAGAGGATGATCGGTCAGGGCGTCGTGACTACAGCAGAAGGGGAGACTGTGTGCCGGCCGGAGGTGATGGATGGCACGGCCGGGGACACATGCAAACTTTTTCATCCGCCTTCCCGCCTTCCAACTGCGGGGTTACAGTTTTATAGAATGTGGCTTTGTGTTGAGGTTTCCCTTTTGTATTGGTTCTCTATTCACTTAAGGAGAAGCCTATTATCTTTATTTCACAGTAACTCTATCTACTACTATCTTGGAACCTAACGTAAAGGAAATGTCGGATTCAGTCATTTTCGTAAAGCTAGTCACCGAGATTATAAAGTGAAAAGTCGGGGACACACAGAATGGGGCTTTGTGTTGATGTTTTATAGAATGGGGCTTTGTGTTGATGTTTTATAGAATGGGGCTTTGTGTTGATGTTTTTATATAGAATGGGGCTTTGTGTTGATGTTTTATAGAATGGGGTGTTGATGTTTTATAGAATGGGGCTTTGTGTTGATGTTTTATAGAATGGGGCTTTGTGTTGATGTTTTATAGAATGGGGCTTTGTGTTGATGTTTTATAGAATGGGGCTTTGTGTTGATGTTTTATAGAATGGGGCTTTGTGTTGAGGTCTCCATATAGTCTCTATTTCACAGTAACTCAGTTCACGTATTGTATAAGTATCTATTATTATATTGGAACCTAACGTAAAATAAATGTCTGATTCACTCTTTCTCGTAAAGCTAGTTAGCGTGATTATGAAATGTAAGGTAGGGGACACACGCAAACTTGTTCATTCTCTTTCCCTCCTTGGTGTGGTCGTAGTTTTACATAATGGGCTTCTGTGTTGATGCTTCCTTATCTTCTTCACTTCATGCACACTGTTAGTTTACCCTGAGTATTATTCTAGAAAGTACTATACCCTGTTCATTAAAGGTAGGCAGAGAAGCTTGCCTACTAACCTCTATAACTCAAAACCGACTTCAATCATACTACCGGTATTCTAATGACCAAAATAACAAAACAAAAACTAGTTTTCATAGGAGCAATTTGCATAATGATCTTCTGAACTAGTTTCAAAAGCTACTATAAGTCCAATTATATTATAATTACTGATATTCAATGGTTCATCCATTTTACATACGTAAGGCGATTCTTTTAATTTACAGGATCATAATTGAATGAATCAATAGGAAAACGAAAAGCTGAATTATTACTTTTTCACTTACATAACTCTTACCTAATTATTACTTTTTCACTTACATAACTCTTACCTAATTATTACTTTTTCACTTACATAACTCTTACCTAATCGAATTTGAATCGATAGAGGTAAATGATAAAAATGTTCCATTTTTTTTTTGTAAATACTTGCATATTAATAATAATAATAATTTTCAGGTTACTTAAATAGCGCTATTTCTCTCTAGCCCTCGCTCCGAGATGCAATAGCGCTCGACCAAAGTTTATTAACAGACACTATTACCTATTTCCTTGCTCAAGGGAAATGGTACCGGCTACCAGTGTATGCGAAAAACCTTCATGCCTGAGCGCGGGATTGAACTCGGGTCACCTGGGGTGGGAGGCCGAGACGTTCTCCACTACACTACCGAGCCGGTATACACATATTTCTAAAAGTTGCTATATATACAGTATATATTTCTAAAAGTTAATACAAGATAATATCCAACAGTTGGTGTATATATTTCCAAAAGTTGATATATGCATACTTCTAAAAGTTGGTAGGCCTAGATACATATTTCTATATGACGGATGAAACAGAAATACCGTGGGAGGAAGTGAGATAGCCATCCGGCAGAGTTCGTCAGGGGGACACTAACATCCATCAAGACACTAGGTCCTCCATGGTGTTTTGTTCTCTACCCCCCCCCCCCCTCTCTCTCTCTCTCTCTCTCTCTCTCTCTCACACACACGCAACAAACACACACACACACACACACGCAACAGACACACAAACACAACAGACAGACTTGTGCCTCCTATGCCTAGTTCGTGCCGTAAGAAATAATTACCCAGTCCTTAAAGGTTGTAAGAACTTTTTGTGAGAGAGAGAGAGAGAGAGAGAGAGAGAGAGAGAGAGAGAGAGAGAGAGAGAGAGAGAGAGAGAGAGAGAGAGAGGGAGAGAGAGAGAGAGAGAGAGAGAGAGAGAGAGAGAGAGAGAGAGAGAGAGAGAGAGAGAGAGAGAGAGAGAGAGAGAGAGAGAAGCAAAGAAGGAGGCACAGAGAAGATATATGAATAATTATAGTAACCATAGGAGTTATCTTACCTTACCCGCTCCATAACTTTAACTGATGGGTCAACTTACCTGTAAAGAAGAAAAAGTAAAGTTAATTAAATGGAGACAAAACATATTAATATTTTTAAATTTCATCCATTATTCTTAGAGTGCAAATGAGTGTTGTGTGTTTGTAAGTGTGTGTGTGTGTGTGTGTGTGTGTGTGTAAATGAGGGTTTGTGAGTGCATATGCATATATTTTGGTCAACGCAATATTGGGCGGGTGCCCAACCCCGAAAGGGGTTGAAATAGGGGAGCTATCCCCCCGCCAAAGGCGGCTTTCTAGGGCCTTTCCTAGCTGATGCTGAGAGGATTGGGTTCTAGTCATGTGGTGATAGGCTGGTCTATCAGAGTGAGAACTGAGCGATCTCTGCCATACCCATAGCTTACTCTGACTGTTCCTTTTACTTACATATTTTCTAGATCTCGAGTGACGGCGTCTCTTCCGTGGATTGACCTCCCAATCTACCAAGATTGGAAGCCAAAGCGTCACATTTTCCCCTTGCCCCTCAACTTTCTCTTCATAGTTGCTGAGGGGCACAGGGCCCTGGGTGGGGCTTTGGTTTCCCGGGCGTTTCCGCACCCTCCTCAGCTCCCCGCCATGGAGTGGCTTCGGTCACCCAGGCTTTATTGTGGTCGGCAAAGAGGGTTCTGTGGGGGCGCTCGGTTATGGCCTTGGCCGTGCTCGGGGCCTTGGGGTTGTTCGGCCAGGCAGCTTGGGGAACAACAACAACGCAATATTAAAGGCTTAAACAATTAAGAATTATAACGGTATTAAAAATTACTTATTATAAGATATGTTATTCAGACACTGCTTAACATGGGAAAACAATAACAAAGAGATTATCTAAGCCAGCTAATAATAAATATAAACAACGGTGTAGAGCTCATAAGTCTATCTACCATTACCGTAATTTCTTAGTTGTCTTTATGAGTCGAATAATAAAGAACATTAAGGTCATTAATGAAATAGAAAATATTTACTTTAATTCTGAGTGTTGAGATAACTTGGAAAAGTTGACAGAATTAATTTAAACACCATATGAGGAGGAACACTTTATTGACAACTGAAATACATACTTGAAGCGTTCTGAGGCAAATTAAAAGTTACTATTATCGTATAAAACTAGAATGTATATGTATTCCCACACATATTCATAAAAACTTTAATACATTGTCAGCATATTACCACAATATTAGGTGGATAAAATGGGATTGAAATAGCTACAACCAGTTAAATTAATTCATAATCTCCGCTAAATTATGTTTCTTGATATTACGTGATCATAGCTGTCTGTCTATGTGCCTGGTTTGTTTTTCGGTATGTTTCTTTGTGTGTATGTCCATATGTTTGTCAGGAGGATTTATAAACAAAAATAATTGGCAGATATCTCGTTTATACAACTATTATGACCTTCTAGTCCTTTTAGTTAAACTAAATATTGTCAATTAACACTGACAATAAACATAAAATTACACAAATAGATAAATTGCCACATTCTCTTCTCAAACAAAAGAAGTACTAACACACACTCTCTCTCTCTCTCTCTCTCCCTCCTGCGCCAGAGTCCCTGCATATCTCCTCCCTTTTAATTACGCTGAAATACACCAACAACTGCGCGCGTGACGTTTTAATTTCAATAAGGCAGTAAACAGGTAAAGTTACGCTCCCATAATTTTAATACCAGGTTGGGGGTCCCCTGCTAGACTATGCGACGAGCGGGCGAATATGTGTGTGTCCCTCTCCCTCGCAAACTCATTTCTTCCGTCTTCCGCGGCGAAAAAATTTGCATGTGAAAATTAACGACACTTTAGCCCGGGCGGTGGAAGTATAAGGAACGTGACTCGCATATAATGACATCAGATCCGTCCAGTCTTGTCGCCGTATTTTGTCCGCGGGATGTGATGATGCCTTTAGTTACCCACTCACACGGGGGCAGGCACGCACGCACGCTTGGCTTACATGAGCTTACATTCATAAATATATCGTCTTCGTCCCTCCTATGTTGTCTTACTACATATCAGCACGCTTACTGTATAGGCTACACATGCCGGTACATGCTGCTACATATTATTATATACTCATACCTTAATGCACACGAACGTGCAAGCACACCCACACCCACACCCACACCCACATACGCACATACTAAGGCGCCAGTTAACAGCCCAAGCGGTTATATGCCAGAGTACGCCAGAGTTCGAATCCCCAAGAATACGAAAGTTTTTTTCAACCACACGTAGATTCACCTATAGAACTTGCATCTGCATAATTATGTACTATAGTTGAAACTACGGCACCGGTACCTAGCGGTCGCCAGAGGTGGCATGTGACCTCGTAGTTAAGGTGGATAAAACACATGCTATGCTGCACAGTTTGATGTATCGTATATATGCGACATCAGTTTCACATATGACATTTAATGGTTAATTAGACTCTCTCTCTCGCTCTCAAAGCGTTGCCATTGTTCCCTTTTCGCTCTAGTATCTCCATAACGGTGAGGGAAATGAGCCATAGTGGGAGAGAGAGAGATCGACCTGACATAGGTTAATTTGCGGAAACATCACCAGCTCACTATTGCCAGGCAACCATGGAAACCCTTCAGAAAGTATAGATCGGACTAATTTCACCAGGAGTACATTTGGAGGACTCAAAAATGTAATAATAGCTGGTGAAACGTTTTAGAGAAAATGTCAAATAATTCAGTTTCGTGGACAGGTTCAATTATAATGTGGAGTGAGTGTCTCCTGTTTCTTATATCTATGAATGCTTAAATCCAAACATTCTTGATACTTGTGCCATGGCACCCTATTATAAGTTAAGACTTTATTTATCTGCGGAATTTAACATTAAAATATGAAGATGCCACGGTGACTCTTCGTAATGTCAGAGTCCAAATTAATGCATTAAATTCATATACGTGTCATGTCACATAATGTAGCCACTAGCCAGTGACGTATAGTCTGCCTTATTATTTAAAGCTGGACAGAAATAGAATTATCCAATATTTACTCAACTGTTACACAGATTATTAGCCAAATATATTAATTGTTACTAGTGAAATTGCCATTAATACGATGCAGAGACACAGACGTTTCCCGTTTATCCATTAATAATCGATAAAACAACTTTTCGCCAAGTTAAGCTACAACATAAAATGGTCCACGTAACTTCTGCAACCAACTGTTTGTTCACGAGGCACATAGCGAGGCGAGGAGTGTAAGGAGCAGGATAATAAGGTTATATGGTTAGGTTTGGAGGTTTGATTGTACCAACGTTTAACTTTTAAGTGAAACTGTGTGGGTCATTAAAGAAGGGAGAGAGTAGAATCGAAACAATTGGCACGTGTGCACATATACACACGCATGTAAGCGCTCTCTCTCTCTCTCTCTCTCTCTCTCTCTCTCTCTCTCTCTCTCTCTCTCTCTCTCTCTCTCTCTCTCTCTCTCTCTCTCTCCTCTCTCTCTCTCTCTCTCTCTCTCTCTCTCCTCTCTCTCTCTCATCTCTCTCTCTCTCTCTCTCTCTCTCGCTCTCTCTCTCTCTCTCTCTCTCTCTCTCTCTCTCTCTCTCTCTCTCTCTCCCTCTCTCTCTCTCTCTCTCTCTCTCTCTCTCACACGTGCGTGCTATGTAAACTGTCCCAGTATTGTAAACCAAAAACTCACTTAAAAGAAGTGAGATTGCAAATCCTTTTATCATACAGCAAATATGGAGATTTATTTTGATAACCTGAAATGTATTCCTATATTTTATATAATTACTAGTGAATAGCAAAGGTGACTAGCTGAAAAACAAAACAAGCTAATAATTAAATGATAATTATAGTATATAACCAAGGAATATATATCAGTAACTGGCTGTGTTTAACGAAGGGTCTTAAGAAATAATAACTACACATGGCTTTTGCATATCATTCCGTCAGTGATATTGAATAAATCTAAATTTTGAAACACGCCTTGATCCCCAAGGGGATGGACACGGATGAATCACCCCCATCAAGACAAATAGTTAGATGCACTAGCTTGTTTTGGGAGAAGATTGCTATCCCAACCGCCCATTGTTGTGCATAGTGTATGAGGGGATGTGGAATGTCATCGTACTGCTGGAATAGCTGTCAATGTGAATGTAGTGTGTAACCAGTGCACATAGGAAAAAAACACCTATGAATGCAAACTTTCGTTAATGTTAATTAGCAATACATAGATGACAAATTGATGACAACATAAATAGGTAAATTTAAAACAAAATAAAGGTTTCTTCAGGCCCTATACACTAAAGGACACACCCCTCAATCCATGTATACAATTATGCAATTCTTCGTTAATGTTAATGAGTAATACATAATATATATGTATATATATATATTGATGACACAAATAAATAAATATATACATATACATATATAAATCAATATATACATAATTACACAAATAACTAAATAGATAAATAGACAAATAATATATATATATATATATATATATATATATACGAAATAAAGGTTTCTCCAGGCCTATACTGTACAGTAAAGGTCGTAACGGGAACACACCAGCCCCAATGATTGCGTCCGGTCTTTGTATGTTTTATTTCGTCCGTGTTAATCTGCCTGTCAGTCTGTCTGCCTGGCTGCCTCGCTACAAGTATTTTTGATTTTTCACTTCACTCCCCATCTGTCTGCCTGTCTGCTGCATGCGGTCCACCCATGTTAATTGAACCGCAGGCTGGAGTGTTTTGGGGAGTTATTTTTTTGTATATATATACTTTTCTGTTTACATTTATCGCTGGTCGTCCTTGAAAAGTTGTATATACATATTTTTTCCAAATGTTCAAGACAGGATCAACTATCGTGCCCAGCTGGAGTAATCTCTTAATTTTACTAAGAAGAGACAGTTCTTTTAAATTACCACTGCATCAAGACTGTAGGAATAATCAAAAGTTTTAATATTCTCCTTTGGAATGTTGGAAACTTAAAGTGTGTGTGTGTATATATAATATAATATAATATAATATATATATATATTCACATTCAATTTCGCCTTTTACCAAGTATGCATAAAATTGGCCTCCAGCACCTCTCATTATAACTGGTTCGCCAGGTGGGCACTCAGTGTAAGGATTCACCATGAGGGTGCTAGTAGAACCTGTATCTCTCAGAATTTTTACCTCATGCATACAATCATTTAATCTCACGTTGCCAGATGAAATAAAGGGACGGTAACTGTCCTGCACTGATGGTGAAATTATTATTGGCTTAACCCTAGTGGGTTGCACCACGCATGCTACTACACCCCTGTCTAGATGATTTACGTTAGCTACTAGGTACTCCTTCTGTCGAGAGTCCTGCATTAAAGGAACTTTTGGTGCTAGGTACTCCTTCTGTCGGGAGTCCTTCATTAAGGGAACATATGGAGTTTGAGATACAGCGGCAACTGTCTGCCCCGATCTCTCTGTTCTCTCCTTGGCCCAGCACTGATAAGCTAGGTGGCCTCTCTTGCCACAAAAAGTACATACTTTAGGGGATACGGGAACATTCCCTCTTTGAGCATTACTATTACTTTGGGCCCCACCTCTGTTACCATTGCCCTGAGTCGCATTTTTAGTTGGGGGAACAATTCTATTTTGGCTAGCTGGGGAAGACGCTACAGGCTTGTGACTGGGTCTGTCAGATTTGTGATTAGGATACTTAAAATTAGAACTAGAATTATCGTAGGGCTTCTTTCCACGAAATTTGTTGTTGAGCACGTATGTGTCAGCCATGTCAGCGGCGTCGGCAAGACAATCTACCTTTTTCCCCCTTAAATGATAGGCTACAGAAGAATCAATTTTCCATAGGAAATTTTCTAACAGGACCAACTCCTTCAGATCGTTGTAGCTTGTGACTTTCTTACTCTTGACCCAATGATTGAAAGTTTTAGTCATGGTCTTGGCAAATACCTTATGGGTTTCTTCTACTTTCTTCTGGTTTTTACGGAAAGATTGCCTGTAAGCCTCAGGCTTTAATTGATAGGTTTTTAGGATAGCTTCTTTGAGATTGTCATAATCCTGCCTAACCTCTGCTACTTCTGACAAATACGTGGCTCGAGCCTGCCCTGTCAAAACGGTTTGTAACAAAAAAGGCCATTGATCTCTTGTCCACTTCATACCTCCAGCAACTTCCTCAAACAAAACAAAGAAATCCTGCACATTATCCTCAGTAAAAGGTGGAATGACACTAGTCATAGTCAATCCCAGAGGGGGAGCAATTAAGGGAGCATTTGTATTGACATTTAGTTGAGCCGTACGATATTGATATTCACATTGTTCGGTCGTTGCTCTGGCTTTTATGCTGGCTTCTTCGGTATTTGCTCTGGCTTGTTCGGCATTTATTCTGGCTAGTTCTATATTTAGTCTGGCTTGTTCGGTCGTTGCTCCGGATTTTATTCTGGCTAGTTCTAGTTCGAATAATTGATAAACGGTAAAACCAGGTGGCAATGGTTCATCAAGTTGGCTAGGTTCACTCGGGATCCCACCAACTGCTCCGTCTCCCTCCCCGCCTTCTACAGGGAACAGGTGGGTTTTTATGGTCTGAGCCACTTCTACTTTAGACATGTTTGAGACAGTTAACTGGAGATGTGAGGCAAGCACTTTCAGTTCGGATTTTGACAGACTGTCAATATCAGGGGCTGTGGGTTCTGATTCTATGAAAACTCGAGCATCTTCGTCATTAATTAGATGAGGCATGATTAATATTTGATTTTTAAGTAGTGAAACGGTAATGAAACTGAGTGAAACTGTATGAAACGAATCCTGGCAAGGTCGCCACTCTTCTGTTACGTATCTTGATCCTCAAGTGGTTAACTTGATGAATCTAGATAGCACAGAGATATATATTAAGGTATCAGTCAGCTGAAGGCAAAACAAAAGTAAAATCTAATAAAATTATTTCCTGTTGTTGCTTCCTTTCCTTTTGGATCTTAGGACTTGGTATCCTTTATTGACTGATACTCTTTAATTATGAAAAAATACATAATTAAAGTCATGTAGTATTTATAATGAATTATTATTTAACCGAAGCTTAGTAGGCTATGGTTATGAACCGAATAAGTTATAGCTAAAGAAGACTATTAATTCTATAAAAAGTCTTGAAAGATAAATATTAAAGTAAGAATATTTCTGTCTCTTACCCTTTTTGAAATGAATAAATAGTTTTCTTATATGTCCTTTTATTTATATTTAATGTAGTTATTATTCTTGGTTCTTGTCTTACGTTAATAGTATTATATTATTATTATCATCAGGATTAATATCAAAGTCACATAAAAAGTTAGATATATATTTAATAATTAGTTAAATGTATTTCTTAACCACGTAACATTGAGGTTTGATTATGAGTAAATTAAGTTACAGGATCGCTTCATAGATTCGATTCAGGTCTCACTCAAATAATATGAAAAGCAAAAATAATATTTTGAAGCTAAAAGAATTTTCTTCAGCTTAGGACATCACTAGAAGTAACATTAAAACAGCCATGTTACTCTAAGGCGATATTACTAATATGAAACAATAGTATCACCGTTCTTGTTCTTACCAGCAACGTAAGCTTATTTAAAAGTTTTTTAAAGACCTCCGTACGTATTAATATAAAGCAATAGTATTACTTTTATCATAACCCAATTACTGGGTTGAGTGAGTCCACAAAGTCAATTAAAGAACTATCATAACCCAATTACTTAAGAGTTGCTTTAGTCCACAAGTCAGTCAACTAAAATAGTTAAGTACATAATAGTAGCGTTAACGTTAATTCCCAATCGCATATCTCACTAACCAACATAACGTAAGTGTTTACACCGAACACACTTAACACACACTTATATAATCTGACTGACAGTCACAATCCCATTATAATACTTCACCCCGTCTTCCTCCAGCTGCAAGTTCACCTTCCCAACTCCAAATGAGACTGATTTGAATGCCCACTACTCGGGTCTTATATACTAAACAATGATGGTGTAGGAATGAATCAGGAGGCGGGGGGGTGGTGCGCGCCCCAATCACAGCTCCTCTGGTGGCGTAAGAGGTGCGTGGTCCAATGGACTCTCCTGGCGTCGAATCATCGTCATAGCGTCGGGTCATCGAAGTAGTTTGCAGGGTCCCCTATGACGCACGCAGGTGTGAAGGCTTGTTTGCTGGTATGCGGACGAGCTGGTTTCCCACTCGCTGGTCTGCTTCGCCGCCTGGGTAGTTTGGCACTCCTTCAACTCTTAAATAAACATACAGGGCTCCGTATGTCAGAATATATATATATATATTGAGTATATATCACAAATACACGTGAGCCACTAAATGTCTCTAATCTCTCAGTGGGGTTCGAACCGCCGACCGTCAGGACGATAGCCGACGCTTTAATCAACTACACCACAGCAGACTGCCGTGGTGTAGTTCAGTAAAGCGTCGGCTATCGTCCTGACGGTCGGCGGTTCGAACCCCACTGAGAGATTAGAAACATATATATATAATATATACTGTATATACTGTATATTAGTCCATTGATTTTGTCCACTATCAAATAAACCTTATTCGCCCAACATAATCATAGTAATCTAGGTAGTAGGAGTAGGCAGCCCCGCACAGGGAAATACTACCGCCAAGGTTTCGGGAGACTCAGGGAATAGCCTGAATTCCATTTTCTCTCCCAGGCCTTGGTAGCTGGATACATATCTTTGTGCCTCACACATCAGGGGTATCAGGAAAACCCTCTTTATATAACATACACATCCAATTTCACGACATTGCCCTACATCGCTATCCTCTATCCATAAAACACTACTCTTCCCACTACATATCATACATGTAACACCATACACTTACCTAATAAATATGGCAGTACAATTGTTAAGAGCAAACCTGGTGGTCCCTCGGATATCCACCCCCGGCAGGGTTGGGTCATTGACACAGGGCCCTCCCGGTCGTCATCATGCGACTGTGTCAAGAGCATTGCAACGTCCCAAAGCTGCTCGTCGGTGCAGCTTTTTCTTTAGTAATATAAGGGGACTTCACTCTAACATCAATTCTGTACACCAATTTCTTCAAGCAGAGTCCCCTACTCTCCTTTTTTTGACAGAGACTCAAGTAACATCCACATCTGACACGTCTAGATTTAATTTTCCAGGTTATCAACTGCTCCAAAATTTCAGACCTAAAGGAGGTGTATGTTGCTTCGCAAAATCTGAAATTGCCCTGGAGGAGGTTACTAGTTTCAATTGTCCCTATTTTGATTATTCTATATACAAATTAATTTCTGCTGGTAAATTTAAATACATATGTTGCATCTACCGTTCCCCAAATACTCCTCCAGAGCAAAGTCTTTTTGATTCTCTGTCCTCACAACTCAGTGTCCTCAACTTAAATGCTTCTTCTGAAATCACTTTGTTGGGTGATTTTAATGTCCATAATGTTGAATGGCTCACTCATTCAGCCAGGACTGATGATGCTGGTCTTGAATGTGAGCTATTTGCAGACTCATTTAATCTCACTCAACTAGTCAACCAACCCACCTGTGTACCAGATAATCCTAATCATAATTCCCACCTACTGGACTTAATTTTAACAACCAATTCAGAAAATTATGATGTTACAGTGAGGTCCCCGCTTGGATCTTCTGATCACTGTCTGATACAGGCCACCTGCCTATCACCTAACACACCTTCCCACTCTGAACCTGTTTTGGTGACTAAATGGCATTACGATAGGGCAGACTGGGAGGGTCTTCAAGGTTTCTTTATTGATATTCCCTGGACCTCTTTCTTTTCTAATGATGCACACTCCACCTTGAGCCACATACAAGATTTTGTAAAAATTGGAATGGAAACTTTTATTCCTCATCAAAAGTACAGTAAAAGATCTAATTCACCTAAATGGTTTGACCATAATTGTGCTAGAGTAACTGAACAAAAGCAATAGCCTACAATGCATACACAAGATCAAAAACACATGAAGCCTTTAATTACTTTAGAAACATCAGAAATCATGCCAAAACTGTATTAAACCTAACTAAATCAAACTTTCTCCACAAGCAGGCGAATAAACTTCTAAATAATCCAAATGATAACAAAATATTTTGGTCTACTCTTAACTCATTCAAATCCAACTTCACTACTGCTTCATCCATTCCACCATTAAAATCTCCGACTGGCAATCTTGTAAGTGACCCACGAGGTAAAGCGAACCTTCTTGCGGATATTTTCTCCACCAACTCAACCTTAGATGAAATAAATCAAGATGTCCCTGTACTTAATTTTAATTCGCCTGAAATTCCCTCACTTAAGATCCACACCAGACATGTCAAAACTATTTTGCAGAATCTCTCAGTAGATAAGGCTCCTGGTCCAGATGAAATTCCTCCAATAGTACTTAAGAATTGCTCCTTGGTGCTCGCTCCTGTACTGGCAACATTTTTCCGTCTGTGTACTCATACCTCATGTTTCCGAGTACCCTGGAAAGAAGCAACCATCCATCCAGTTCCTAAAAAAGGTGCCTCTTCAGATCCATCAAACTACAGACCAATAGCTATAACTTCCACTCTTGGTAAAGTCTTTGAAATTATATTAAATAGTCACATAATTAAGCATCTTGAGAATAATAAATTAATCAGTGATAGGCAATATGGTTTTAGACGATGTCGATCAACTGCAGACATTCTTTGCTTTCTTACACATCAAATCAACCAAGCTACAGACCAACATGGTGAAACACATACAATAGCACTGGATATATCAACGGCATTTGATAGAGTCTGGCATCAATCCTTATTGTCGAAGATGTCACACTGCGGCCTTGCATCATTAGTTCCACTAATTTCTTCTTATCTTCATAATAGAAAAATACGTGTAATTTTAGATGGCCTTTATTCTCAATTTCACTCAATAAATGCTGGTGTTCCCCAGGGATCAGTTTTGGCTCCAACTCTGTTCCTCATTCATATCAATGATCTCATATCTACCACTCATAATCCAATACATTCCTACGCAGATGACTCAACACTCCACAGTTCCTTCACATTTACCAATTCTTTCACCCAACCCGATCTTATAAATTCAAAAATAAACACTGCAATTTCTCTGAACCAGGACCTTTCTAGAATTAATGAATGGGGACAAAAGAATCTAGTTTCCTTTAATGCACAGAAAACCAAGTACATTCAATTTTCTAACCGACAGAATCTCACTGACTCCCATATATTTTTTAATGATGTAAATATTCCCACTTCCCCTAGTATTGACATTCTCGGTGTAACATTAACTACTAACTTGAGCTGGACACATTATGTTAGAAGCATTGCTAAGAATGCCTCTAAAACACTGGGACTCCTGTACAGAGTTCGAGAATTCTTCACTGACGAGCAGTTGGCCGTAATATATAAAAGTCATGTGCGTTCTCAGATGGATTACTGTTCACCTCTGTGGGGTGGAAGTGGAGTGGTTGCATTGAGGCAGCTGGACAAAATTCAAAATAAATCTATTAGATTAATCAATAACCCTGCAATCACACAGGACCTTCCTACATTATCCATACGAAGAAACGTTGCATCCCTTGCATTATTCTACAGATATTTTCACAGCAATTGTTCCGAGGAACTTGCTTCAATTGTGCCGCCTCTCCACATCTTTCCCCGTAGAACTAGGGCAGCTGAGAGGGCCCATGAATTTACACTTTCTCCTCCACAATGCAGAACTTCTGCTTATCAGAATTCATTTATCCCCAGAGCTACTACTCTTTGGAATTCACTTCCCTCGAATTGCTTTCCACAAACTTACAATCTACAAATGTTTAAATCCAGTTGTTACAAACATTTTATGAATGGAGGATGCCTTTAGGCACATGGACCTTTTTGTTTTATCTGTGTTTTTCCTTCCTCCGTTCATTGTCTCTTTAAAAAAAAAAAAAAAAAATATTACATACTGTAATGTTGTGTAATACAGATATGAAAAACTTCACATTCTAGTAGCTATATTTGTTTTATGATACAATAAGTGGCATTGTATTAATGTCAATAGTAACTCACAAGCATATTGAATTATTCCGAATCGTAGCATTATTCCAATACTTTATCTTAAAAATCAATAACCTTGGTGAAGCCTTACACTTTCACTGAGCGCATCTGACACAGAATACTAATAATATAAAGTTGACTGTGAGAGGAACAAGGGAGGCTTTTCGAGGAGGATGTGAGACGTCGGCCCCACTGATTGATTAATCGTATGAGCAGGAGAAACTGCACAAGAAACGAGGTGCTGACGGCCAAACAATTTCACAACGTACGGTCGCGGTCAAGAGCCGTGCGGTTCATCAACAATTATTGACATCGTTGTTCTCACTGGGCTTAAGGGGAGATGGGCCGTTTTTCTGGTTCCCTTTCTCCCTCGTGTTAAGCCCTATTTGTTTCGAGATTATATGACGTTCGTCCCATTAGCTTGGCAATTTTAACACCTTTCGCCCAATTTCGTTGTCAATTTTAAGACCTTTCGTGCAATTTAGATGTCGATTTTTTTATGGCAAGCAATAGCGAGCCTTACATTTTAAGAGGAACCGGCCTTCGGCCGTGACATTTTTCTACCGAAAAATGTACAAACTTCTCTTGAAGGGGGTCTAGGTGGTGTTTTCTGAGATTGATGGGGGTCTAGCCAGGAAACTAAACAAATAAAGGAATAAACGAATTAATAGATCTAAAAAACGGCCCATCTCCCCTTAAGAGCATTGCACCCTCTAAGGAGAAAGTCATGGAAAGCTGCAGGGTATCCTACACCACTAATAACTTTAAAAACATTTCCCTAACGATAAATCAGCGTGTTACAGATATCAACGTTCCCAAGATAGCTTTGCAAGACAGGTTAGTGTATTGGTAAAATTACGTAAGCATAATTATTTAAGCTTACAGAAGATCATGAAGATCATGCTTGACTCCGTGTGGGTGTTCCAATATGTTTAACCCTCTCCGACATATGACGCGATTTTGAGCCTATTGGGGATACTTTAAAGCCTTTGTTACCATCAGGGGTATTTAGAAACCTTTAGTTTAGTTACTTCAACCTCTGCAGTTGTCTTTGAGTTAGCTGTGGGCAGAAAACTAATTTTGGAGAGGTAATTTATAAGAGTGAGAGAACTCTATTTCTTATTGCTAATCTGGCAACCTCTGCGTCATAAATGCGTGAAAGGGTTAATCCTTCCAAATGTATACTCTCGCTCTCTCAACACATACATACAAACATATAATTTCCTGGCGTTATTTCGTCTGATAACTAGAGTGACACATTAAATTCAAATAAAACAAGTAAACGAAAGGAGGCATGACAGAACCATAGTTTAGCACTGAAAAGCTATTCAAAATTAGATGTTAGTGGATTGTAATCAAGTCTGCCTGATTTAAATAAGATGCATACAAACATAAATTTACTAAAACACTATACCTTGAAACTACTTAATCGAGTTTAGGACTAGGCGGGTGACATTGTTTGGTGAATCGAATTTGGCTCTGTGAAATTACTTCATGGATCCACTGAAGTCACATTATGCCAAGCCCCACCTAAGCACCTAATAAAAACACCAGTAAACAGAAAGTGACAAATAACAGTGACCGAGTACCAAGTGAAAAACAGTAATAATTTTAGTGGCAATGAGAAATTCCTGAGAGAACGTAAAGGTGTGTGTGTGTGTCATTAAGAAGGTGCCAGCGGGTATTGTAAAGGTGCCAGGGATTATTGTGGCGGTGTGAGCGTGGACCCATGTATCAAGTGTGATCGTGACGAGCTTTGAAGGCCCACTGGAAGGTGACGATAATGGAAAGAGGCAGCTAGTTGGTGAAAGTGGCTTAAAGTAATAGACGAAGACAGCATAGAACAAACGCTGATAATATAAAGAAGAAAATGATAACATGGAAAATAAAGTGACAGCACGTAGGAAAAAGTTATGTCATTAAGGTGAATTGACAAGAGATAGAGGAAACTGAAAGTATGTAGTAGAACATGAAAGCATCTTGAGCATATACCACTTTGTAGGCGCAAATAATGTAACCAAGTGAAAAATACGAGACACATCAACATATATAAGAGCATATCTGAATTGTACAAAGCACAGTTGAAAACATCACAAAACTGTTGAAGTTGACAGAACAAAGGCAAAGGTAAAGGAATATAGCTTCACATGATGAACAACTTTCAAACATGATTGAATATTGTGGACGGTTATGAAGCATAGATCAATATGATGAAACAATGACGAATAAACTAAAAACACAGTTGAAGGTGGTGGAGCACAGGTAAAGGTGACGGATTATAGATGAAGGTGATAATATACAAGTGAAAGGATTAGATATAGCTGAAGATGGTAAAGGTGACGAAACATAAGTGACACAACAGTTGAAAATTACAGAAAGGTAAAATTGATAATATTATGTAAGTGAAGGTGACAGAGCACAGGTAAAGTTGACAGAGCTCAGGTGTAGTTGACGGAGTTCTGGCGACAGTGGCAGAGCTCAGGTGAAGGTGAATTAGCTCAGGTGTAGATGGCAAAAATACAAGGTGAGATTTCTATATGAAAGAGGAAATAAAACACGAACGACTTTAAAAAAAAAAGGAAAAAAGTAAAGAAAAAGGAACTCAGGCTTTACGGAGCGAGCGTGACGGAATAGGAAGGGCGGAACACCTTTTGTGGCCGTGTTCCCTGTAGACTACTGATGGATGGCTCGTGGATCTGTCTCCGGCCCTTCATGTTGGCCACCTTGTTTGTGCATTCTGTTGTTGGCCCTCCTGCTGTGGCCAGAGCCTCATAATCTTTTGTTTCTGCGCTCTCTCTCTCGCTCTCGCTCTCTCTCTCTCTCTCTCTCTCTCTCTCTCTCTCTCTCTCTCTCTCTCTCTCTCTCTCTCTCTCTCTCTCTCTCTCCTCTTTAATTATGTATTTGGATAACTACATTAGCATAGAGAGCGTACGACGTAAAGGTACTAAGGATTACAAAATGCATGAGGAAAAGGGTAGAAGCAGGAATGGTATGGCATTACACAGCATGTAATTTCGTTATCAACTACAATAGTCATCACATTGTGTTAATGGCTATCATTCCAGAGGAATAGGTCTACTTACGATAAAATACAACCCATTAAGTCTTCCAGAAAATGATCGATATTAATAAACAGTATATATATATATATATATATATATATATATATATATATATATATATATATATATATATATATATATATATATATATATATATATATATATATAATATATATATATATAGACAAAGACAAAAACCTACGGAACATCGTCAAATGAAACATCTTTTCTTGGAAGATCGTCCAGTGCAATCTTGTCATATGATACTGTTAAATGGAAGACCGGTATGTATTAAGGGGAGATTTCCACTTGAGGGATTTTTTTCTTGACTCCTTTCTCCCTCATATTTAGCCCCATTGCTTTTCTAATTTTAAGACGTTCGCCCCATTATTTTGACGATTTTAAGAACTTTCGACCCATTTCTGTCAATTTTAAGACCTTTTGTGCCATTTAGGTGTCGATTTTATCCTGGCGAGCGATAGCGAGCCTGTAATATAAGAGGAACCGGCTTTCAGCCGGGACATTTTTCTACCGAAAAATATACAAATTAATCTTTAAAGAGGGTCAACGGGGTGAAATTTTAAGATTGCTGGAGGAGTAGAAAACAAACTAAAAGCCTCCCCTTAAGGGGAGGTATTTAGTTTGTTCCCTAGACCTCCATCAAGCTTAAAATTACACCCCCTTGAGTCCCTTTCAAGATAAATTTGTACATTTTTCGGTAGAAAAATTTCCCGGCCGAAGGCCGGTTCCTCTTAAATTACAGGCTCGCTATCGCTCGCCAGGATAACATCGACACCTGAATTGCACGAAAGGTCTTAATATGGGGTGAAAGTTCTTAAAATCGCTAAACTAATCGGGCAAACGTTTTATAATATCAAAAGCAATGGGGCTAAACATGAGGGAGAAAGGGGTCAAGAAAAAAATCCCTCAAGTCGATATCTCCCCTTAACTAACCCTTTCAGAACGATGCCATACTGTTCGTTTGATTTTGGCTACCAATAGACGATTTACTTTAGCTTATAATCTACCTCTAAGACTGAAAGGGATAAATACTATAGCAATGGACCATCTTAATATCCTAAGTCCTTCTTAAACGGCATACAAGCGTTTAATGTTATAGCTAGCATAAGAGGCAAAATAGACGTCAACGTACTGATAGAGTTAATCATAAAATTAGCTTTCACCCGATAGATGGTTCTGTTTATATGCCGTTATATATCACAACAAAAATTGAAATAATTGAAATACAATATCGTCAAAAGTCAGACCGCCAAAGGAGGATACAAACAATTAACAAAACCTCCAACGACCTTCAAATGCAAGAGAGTCACCCAGAGAACCATCAAACAGAAACTCGTCCGAGCGAAAGCCGTCATAATAAAGATCGCCCACTACCCGGTAATCACACGCAACACCATATACATCACCCCCGGCCAAATGACTATAGGACGGGCCCAAGTACTGTAATAGAATCCCCGAGGAAAATAGCGTAGGGGTGGTGATGATGACGAAGTGTGATGAAGGACCGTCAGCGTGAGGTAATTGAGACCTTGGTAGCGGGGACATACGGTAGGTGATGACGGAGACGAATGGGCGAGACGATAGTAGTAGGTGTGTGTGTGTGTGTTTTTTTTTTTTTTTTTCTTGGCATGCATGGTATATATACAGTATAAGTATAATAACTATCATAATTATAATTCAAAATGTGTCATCTACATCCTTTCCATTATGCCAAAGTATGAAAGAGGAATACTTATCGTACACAATATGATCAATGTCCTACAGTTTGTATATAACACGTAGACAGCCACCTACCTGGCCATAAATACGCAGCGTGTATTATTCATTGTGGATACGAGTGCACGTTATGCAACAGGTGACGGGAATTTAACTACAATAATAGAGAGGGTATATGTGTCTAATATCTACCTTATTGTATTGTGTATTACTTTTAGGCATCATAAAACACTTCTAGATGCCAACAGAGTGCGGAATTACACGGAGACACGATATTCGAGCTATAGAGAGCAAATGGACAATATCATGATGATGGGGGAGTTTCAACACTTCCAAAATAAGCATTTCATTCCACCGAAAACCTCCGTCGAGTTCTGTCAATCACCCAGCCGCTTCAAATTCTCTCTCTCTCTCTCTCTCTCTCTCTCTGCAGAACTACAAGAAAAGTGAGACGACCGATAATAAGCCTAGTTCGGTCGGTTCTCAACAGAGGCAACACAGTTCACCCTCATCACTCGAACGTGTTAACATAATATACAGTACGATATATTTTCTTATATCTTGCTTTGTGCACACACGAATCTAAATCTCATAGATTTATAGTGAGCATGTGTTGCTGTAGAGCAACATCACTACCTTACAACCTCTCCTTCCTCTATTGAGTTTCAACATCTACGTTGTATAATATATAGGTGAGATTGTGGGGTGGGAATGACTTTCCCCTCAAAATTTACCAAAACATAATGGAATTTAGACTTGTGGATTCGCAAAAGCTAGCAATAAGAAAAACCTCGGTCGTCCCTGTTAGCATGATACAGTGATCGGGGGTGAAATTGTGTGTTTCAAGGTACGAAAGTTCCATAACACTTAAACCTCTTAATTGTGTGTTTCAAGGTACGAAAGTTCCATAACACTTAAACCTCTTAATTGTGTGTTTCAAGGTACGAAAGTTCCATAACACTTAAACCTCTTAATTGTGTGTTTCAAGGTACGAAAGTTCCATAACACTTAAACCTCTTAATTGTGTGTTTCAAGGTACGAACGTTTCATAACACTTAAACCTCTTAATTGTTATGTTTGTAAAATCCAATCAAGTTTGTGATAGTAATATAAAATTACAATACTTCGAACACATAATTTCATCACGATAATCCAATAGCAAGAAACATATGAACATTATTTAACAACTAGATAGGAACCCATAACTTGAACTGAATTCAAGAATATTTCAAACCAATTAAAGAATATTCCGATTCCAGGACGGTACACAATTAAAAATAATCCAAGATTACAAGAACCCTAATGACATGAATCAATTGGATAATATTTTAAGAGTTATGCAAGGGTCACTCTAATCAGTTCACTCGTATTTCAGACTAGCAAACTTATAAATTAGTAATACTGTAATGCAGGCAATATACACTACTTTCGTCATGTGGGTGAATTTACATACCACATCTTAATTTACTTCGAACCCAATTAAAAGTAATGTGACACCAGCAGATCACGAAGTCACTCAGAACCATAAGTTGCCAGAGTCACGAAGCTCAGACGGATACTTGAAAAGGGGTGAAGAAAAGGAAGGCCTATAAATCTCTGGGAGTAATCTGGGGCGGGTGAGGTGGAACAGTGAGCGATGGGCGGGCCTCCATCACGGGCGTCATTCGCAACTGAAGTTACTACATCGCCATCTTGGTTTTTGGTGGCTGCCATCTTGCATGCTTTGCTTTAGGTCCCATGTCACTGATCTGAGTATTATCATTCGTACATCTTTAGACTATACATAAATCTATGAGGCGACTTCATTCAGTTACACCTTATTGCTACTGCAGTGTTGCACATGATATCAGCCTCGTACGACAATTATTTGTGATTACTATTAAAACAGTCGTTGGTTGATTATATAATTATATTCTCGCTCATAGGACTTTAGAATTACTACGTGTGTCTATTGATTGTATTAAATTGTTCACCATGTTTGCTGGCAAACTTCTGAATACAGCAGTACGTTAACGTGGCTGAATTGCTGAATTACGACAGATCATGTGTACAGAATAAAGAAACGTCTACTGCTATAATTATATAAAGATGACTATTATATATTTACGCCTACAACATGGCGGCCACTGAACAATGGTTAGCGCTACTTTTCTGTAGACGGTTCATTTACCCTACCTTCTCCAGTCACGAAGGCGAGGCGGGCCACACAACCGTGACTTAATTGAATTACGTCATTGAGAATAAGGATCGGTAACGGTGAGTGGACCTTAGTAGAACTAATAATAATAAATATAATAAGAGCTAGCTGAAAATTATGCTACGATGTACAAAATATACTAACTAAAAACAAGGCCTAGTTCAACAAATTGCTCGAAAAAAAGTAAATTAAACAGGTCATTGAAAGACATAGGCTCCTTCTTTCCTTCGAAGGGGGAAAAATGTTAATGAAAAAGTAAAAATTATAATCATTGTATCAGCTAGGACATTAACCATTGACTATGTAATGATGTTGTAATGAAGTGGGCAAGAGCGAATATTTCAGTAAATATCAACAAACATTATTATTAGGTTGAGAGAGAGAGAGAGAGAGAGAGAGAGAGAGAGAGAGAGAGGTGGGTGGGTGAGTGAGTGAGAGTGTGAGTGAGAGTGAGAGAGAGAGAGAGAGAGAGATAGTGAGTGAGTGAGAGAGAGAGTGTGAGAGTGAGTGAGTCAGTGTGAGAGAGAGAGTGTGTTAGAGTTCGAGGGAGCAAGGGGGAGTGATAGTTCCACCCCCCCACCCTCCCCTTTCTACGACCTCCAAATCACAGGCAATAACCAACTGTACGAACTAACCCCATAAGAGTCAAAATGCACTGACACCCACCCCTTTGAGATATTATAGGATGATTCTTATATTCTGGAGATCACGTCGGCTGTTTGACATCTTGACGTAAGGTCGGACGTGACAATGGTATCCATCCCTTCCCTGACCAATACCGGAGGACATCAGTTATCATGTACGTGTGCATTGCCGGAGATTTGTACATGTACACACACCAGGCTCACATATTCTAACCCCCCCCCCCCTCACAGACATACACACACACTGTCTGTCTGTCTGTCTCTCTCTCTCTCTCTCTCTCTCTCTCTCTCTCTCTCTCTCTCTCTCTCTCTCTCTCTCTCTCTCTCTCTCTCTCTCTCTCTCTCTCTCTCTCTCTCACACACATACAAGGTCAAGTGTTAACAAATCCACAGTAAAAGGAAGGAATAGCAATGACTGCAACGCTGTAATTATTGTATCACTCTTTCACGAGTCACCTTGTCTGACACAGCAAATACACAATTGGAAGTGAAAACAGCGAGTAATACGGTAGTCTGACTACACTGGAGGCACTTGGAGGGATAGAAAAATCATAAATGTGGCATCATGACTCTACAAGGTGTGTTTGTGTATGTGTGCGTGTGCGTGTGTGTGTGTGTGTGTGTGTGTGCGTGTGTGTGTGTGTGGGTGGGTTTGGTCCTTTGAGAAGAGAAAATTTGTGGTAACACCAATCACATGACTGGCCGTCCAGGAAGAAAGTATAGAACTTTAACTCTACCATGCCAATCCTATACCAATCCTATACCAATCCTATACCAATCCTTCTCCCACATTCTCCGCAAATCATGCTGCCTAAGAATTGCCATCTTAGGATCCATCAACGAACCTTCTATTGAGGAAGAGGGAGGGTAATGAAAACGAGGAGGAGGAGGAGGAGGAGGAGGAGGAGGAGGAGGAGGAGGAGGAGGAGAAGTAAAAGGAGATGTGGCAATCCCAACCCCCTTCTGACCGTCCATCCCAACAGTACAGGAACCAACACACACACACACACACACACACACACACACACACACACACACACACACACACACACACACGATTTATGACAGCTCTTAATTGTTCCCCCGGTCGACCCAGCGCCCATTTTCCATAATTGAGGTTCTCATTTGGTATTGCCACTGTTTTCTTTTCATTACTTCTAGGGGATGAATATGAATGTTGGTCCGTCAGTCCCCGGGGCCTTATTTCACGGGCGTCCCATTCACGCCTGATTTAATGAGCTGTTCGGGACAAAGAGATGGGTGGAGATGTTATTAGTCGAGGGAAATAGATTTTTTGCCTTTTTTGAACCGGTCATATTATCCCTTTAGGTCGCTATGTGTTTTGCGGGAGATTCGATTAGTTCATGGGGAAAGGCTACTTCCGAGACGAACCTTTCTTTCTTTTACGCATTAGACCGAATTAGGGTTGGGCAGTTATGTGTTAAGAGAATAATGGTCAGGATATTTGTGAGACCGAAAGGAGCTGAACCAGAGAGATTAATATTAACACATATTCACACACACACACACACACACACACACACACACACACACACACACACACACACACACACACACACATCAAGGCAGTAAGAGTTCAAATTAGAAGGGATAGCCAACAATGTATCAATAAGTGAGGAATACAAGACATACAGGATACGGTTGAAGTTGAAGAATTTACTAATGATGGCCACAAATAATAACTATAGATTAATCAAGGTGAAACAAATGGATACACAAAATATAATTAAAAGGATATTAGAATGAGTGTGGCTTAGTAAAATGATAGTATGAAGTTTGAAATAGAAATGGAACATTCCATGCACAGTATAACATTGAGAGCTATGTTCACAGAATATTAAACTAACTCCACACCACACAACTGTAATGCATGCAGGGCCTCAGCTTAGCTTCTTTTGCCTATCTTCCCTCCAATATAACTTGCTTCTAATCTTGAATAGGGAATCAGATAAGTCCCTAATTAATCGGATGATACTTATAAAACCCATATCCCCAGCTTTATATCTATCTGAGCATGAGTAAATACGGACGAACAAAATAACCCCATATTTTTTCAGAACGAGGGCTAAAACACTCAATTCCCTACTCCCCGAAGTGTTCATCCTGGGGGTCTGCCTGGCGGTGTATTCAGGAACACTTGTCCTACGAAATGCGGGGGGCCATAAAGATCTCACGAAGTAATTAAGGCCCCGTAATTAAAAAATGTAGATCACGCGGTTTCATCGGGCGAGGGGGACACGGTTATTCCGACGGCGTTAAGACATCTCGCTAGCTGACTACCTCGCTACCAAAAATCCAAAAGAGATGAACATTCGGCATCCGAAAAAACTTACTTATAATTTGGCTAATCTAGGTTAGATAAGATAGTTAGTTGTTTTGATATCAATGAGTCACACATATTGAACATATGACAACAATCAAAACAAATTCTGGGATATGGACATCCGAAAGGGCCATTTCTCTTCTCGTCAATATTTACCATATTCTATTTTTATTAATTTCACTCCAACATCAAACACCTCCCACATAAATTAATGAAAGCAAGCATGTGATCCACCGGGATTCGAACAAGGGCTACCACATACAGATTTTAAACACTCTAACCATTACACCATCAAGACCAAATAGTTATTAGAGAACCTAAATAACCACACCTGACTAAATCTAGGTTAAAATGTGTTATTATTTGGTAAGCTACGTTAGGTTAGTTACGTTTTATTATGTGTTTGCAATTAATGTTAGTCCTGGGTAGCGAGTTGGTCAGGCAGCGAATTGTCCAGCATCCATTCCGACTCTTGATTCAGTCGTTTCCCAGTGGCCATAGAATTCTTATTATCTGACTTTTGGGTGGCTCATCACGAGGTGCAGGCCACACACTGTAATTAAATTGGGTATGGCGCGTTAAGCGATGGAAGCCCGTGAATTTTATAGGCACAGCAAAGAATTCGAATTTTAATGAAATTGCATGTTTGAATTTACTGTCGTATCTAATTTCCATATCTAACTGTAACATATTGAGGGATGAACATCAAAAATGTCTCACGATATCAAGATGAATATCTAAAAGGATATTGAAGAATAGTAAATAATATACATATTTGTTCATTAAATGGACAATATTTCACATCATATTTACTTTTAACAATTATTCCTTTAACAATTATTCCTATGTATGTTTTGTAAACCATTCTATTCAAGTATGAAGTGGACTTTTATATGTATACGTTCCTTAGTTCCAGTGTAATTTGCAATATAACTGGCTAAGTAAAGCTCAACTATTAATTATGTAAATGTGTTAAATAAATGACACTGTTGATAAACGTTGCGGTGGCCAAGTGGTGGTAACTATCCTAGAGTATCTGTGATAGCAAGGCAGTAATGATGGTGATAAACTAGTGACAATGGTATAGTGTGGTGGTGATAATATTTGTAAGGTGATAGTGGTGATATTTAGAAAAATACCATATGAGGATGAGTCTTTATCTTGTGCATTTGTAACAATTTTACTGGACATCTGATTTTATAGAGAGTATTGGTGTGGGTCATGCGTATTGCACGGTAGAGACAATATTGATTGTGGTAATAGTTGATAGGCCTGGTGGTAGGGTTGCAAAGGAGGGCAAAGGTAAACAAGCAACAACAGAACTACTTGTTATCATGAAGCTGCATGTGACCAATCGGACCCTTTTTCAGTGACTGTTCCTCACCTTTTTCCGTTTATGATATTGGGTAGGCTACAGATAAAGTAAGGTAGACCGTCACTGGGTTTTGTGGTTAAATGTAGTAGTAGTGAAGCTTGGCTGTGGTAATATATGTTGTAGGTATTGCTGTCTAGTATAATGGTGGTGGTGATGGTGACCCGCAGTAGTGATGAAGCCTGTTGGATATCCTGTTCAAGTCGGTGTGTGTAAAAAGTTTGTGATCGTTATGATACATTGGATATGGTGGGGGTACAGAGATCGATATATTATGAGGAAGTGGGGGGGCATAGGGGCTAATGAGGAGTGGTGTTGGCAATATGATGATGACATTTAGTGACATTATGAAGGTGACGGAGTAGTGATTTTCGCAGCAGTGATAGAACCTTTTAGTGATGGTGATTAACAGTAAACGAAACTATCTCCCCCTGGCGGCGACGATGGCTAGGGTGCAGGTGAAAGACGGTAACGAGACAGACATAGCAGGTTCCTGGCTGACCCCAACTGTCGGCAGGCTTTTAGCGGTCCACTCGGGCAGCCAGGCATGAGGTGGATGGGCCCGGGACATGAGACTTGCCTGACTGATGCCGGCGACGACTACTTCTTGGTCTTGGATGTGATTTTTCTTTTCTTACAGAAATGGTAAAGTTTGCATAGATGGCAATATCGCTTCTCATCTGATTGACTCCATGCACTTACGTGTTACCACTCTGATGTTCTTTATGTTCTTCTTCGTGTTAAATGTATGTATATACATTAGGATAAAGTAAAATATACAAGCTTATGTTTGATTACATTATGAATGCTTTGGGTTAACTAACATCAGTAGTGCCGCCATAAGCATACGATCTTCACCATGTCGGCGTATTAAACTTTTGGTCAAATTGAGAAGTAGAGCTAGACTCAAGAGTTATCCTACACACTTGTGAACTAAATAGAAATGGTTAGTCCAGGGTGGTTAGTCAAGGGTGGTTAGTCAAGGGTGGATTGAAAACTACTGAGCAATATCAAGTTATATTTTATTGATATTGATGCTGCACAGTTTAATTTCAAAACTTATTGATCAACATATACTTGGTGCCGAGACATCACTTATTAGACCGACTGTACTCCACAGCTGATCATGGTCTACATCCACCCACGGTCCCACACCAGGCTCCATCTAAGATCTTCTACAAATTGATGCCCATGGTAGCATTTCAATCTCTGTCTTGAGTACTCAAACGAGTACCCTTGTATAAGTTCTCCTAAAACTCTGAATGTTACACCGCATCTGTACTTCTATGTGAATTGTACTGGTTTGGTTCGAGTACTCATCCCATGGTCCTTGTAAGCTATCCAGCCACTCATATATTCTTGTTACTCTTATAGTCTGGCTGTATTGGTCCTATTCTGCCTCGGGTGATAGCCCTTCTAGCAATTGAAATTAATTTTGTTTTTATTATATTTTGTAAAAAGCTTATCTAACTATTTTTCTAAGTATTAAGTTTTAACGTTCATAAAATAATTTGGTTGGTTCTTTCGAAATAAATTTAGAAGTAATTAATCTGCATTTCTCAAGGGCACATTTTTGTGAAATAGAATTGTTTAAATCAAATTCAATCTAGCAAATTGATAATCAATATACTCATGTTAAGGATACCTACCGGGGACATTTATATTGAAAATATAACTAAGTTATTATTTAGTTAACCAAAAAAAAAATATATATATATATATACTGTAGATGTCTAAGTAAATATTAAGAATTCAGAGCGCAAAAGACGAACATAAATGGAAGCATATAATTTATACAATCCTCGAGATTATTTATAAGTCCATTTTTTGCATGACCTACTAAATGGTGCGAAATATTACATTCAATTGTATCAGGCTAACAACTCACTATCACCTCACAAAGTTGCAGTCGGCAGTCTAGGTGTCTCAACCCTTTAGTGCAACCCGGCAATAACACCAATTTTCCTGGAGAGATACCATTTATAATCCAATGAAATCGCCGAAAGAATCACTGATGTCCCTACCAACTACATGTACAGTCATGCTTAAAAGTCTTGTCATATCTCCACAAGTTCAGCATTACGTTTCTCTCTTGGAATACATAACTATATACACAGAAATCACCGAATAAAATGTCAATATAAGGATTTTATCAGGTGTGTTAAGGACTGTATGGTTTTCTTATTCACTAGAGGGGTACCTAAAGTATATATTATACAGGGAAGAACCGGACTTTTGAGCTAGACTGTACAGATACACGCCCGTAAAACCGCGCTCCGAAACCCTCCTCAGCAAACATCGCCGCCTTTCCGAGCGTCACCATCACCGTACTTAGGAGACATTCCCGTCATCGCGGCCGTTGCAAGTATCGCTATTAGGGCCCGGCCAATTTCTCCAGGGGTTCATTGCAGTCACCCTCATCACCCGCGATAGCATCTTGGGGGACGGGGTACTGGGGACGGGGGAAGGGGGAAAGAGGAAGGAGGGAAGGGTGTAGGGTGAGGGGGTACTGTGGGAAGCCAAGTTTGCTATAGGTTTTGCCGTCGCTATCTTCTTCTTCGTAGTTATCTTTAGATCTCCGCAGTCTCATCTACAATTGTCTAAAGATCTTCGTTCCGTCTTTATAATTTTGTTTAACTCAATCGCCCTTTTCATCTCTGCTCTCCATGCTTGTCTGTTTGTCTTTTGGTTTATACTTCCTCTCTTTGCAGTCTAAGTCGCTATTTAAGTCGGTTTTCACTTTCCAGCCTGGGTTTCATTTGTTCAAAGTATCAATTACAGTTTCGTTATCTCTTGCTAGTCTCACCTCTCATTGGTTTATCACGTGCGTGTGTTTTCTTTCTCCTCTCTTCTTAGTCTCGTACATCACTGTCTTAATTTCACTTAACTTAACTTGTCATAATTATCGTCTCATGACAGATGCCTCAGACTCACCTCTTCTCAGTCCTTATCGTTATATTCAACTTTGGTTTAGATTCAGATGCAATTCTTTTCATTGCCTCTCATTAGTTCAGCTGTACGACATAATCATATATATACTTTTTCAATTACAACAATCTAATGTTGACTAATGCTTTCTTTAGTTTACCAATTGTCTTTCTTCTTCAGTCCCACCTATCGCTAGTCGCACCCCTGTAAATAGTTTCAGCCATCATGCTGTAATGTTCACTTCCCGTCCAGACTACTTTCATTTTTACCAAGGTCATAATTCTGTCAGCACTGTTCCTTACTCCCATCATATATCATTAACTTTATAACCCTTTCTCTTCAGTCAATCACTGTATCATTTCATCACTTCCTATTGTTACATTAACCAATACTTTCTCATTTACCCTTTCGATCAAATAACGGGATATATATATATATATATATATATATATATATATATATATATATATATATATATATATATATATATATATATATATATATATATACCGGTATATACAAACAAAGGCTCGCTATCGCTCGCCAGGTAATAATTGACACCTAAATGGCACGAAAGGTCCTAATATTGACATGAGAGAGAGAGAGAGAGAGAGAGAGAGAGAGAGAGAGAGAGAGAGAGAGAGAGAGAGAGAGAGGGGGGGGGGGGGGGGGGGGGAGGTGAGGGAGAGGGAGAGAGACTCGGCCTTCACTAAGCTTTGAATAGGAAGTCGTCTGGGGGGATCTGGTATACAAATAAATACTTCTCTAACTGAAAAGGTTAAATTAATTTTACCCTCCTAACTTTCTCATTCTATGGATTTTTTTGTATCACTGTCTACTTTCCACAACACTACCCATAGGCGTATTTATTACCCTCTTCATCAAGACCTGTCGACAGCTATGCCAGAAGGTCGAAACGGCCCCGTACATTAACGGCCGTACAACCTAAACGGCTATAATTCTAAATACACTGATTTACATTATGCTTGATTAGCTTAGTCTAGGTTCGGTTTCCTAAGATTGGTAACGTTTAATTTAGTTTAGTTTTGATTATCTTAGCTTTGTTTAGTAAAGTTAGTTTAATTTATCTTAGCTTGTATGTATGTATATACTCAGGCACATACCCCATTGCTGGGGGTGGCCGACACGAAACAGAGCCCGAACAGAAACAACATTTAAAGTTCCGATTCTCAGGGTCCGAGACCACTTTCGCGCTCCCTCGCCCCTTACTCTGTCTCGTCGAGCTTAGTTTACCTTAATTTAATTTAGTATTCATAGTTTAGTAAAGTTTAGTTTAGCTTAGTTAAGTTTATCTTAGTAAAGTTTAGTTTAGCTTAGTTAAGTTTATCTTAGTAAAGTTTAGTTTAGCTTACTTAAGTTTATCTTAGTAAAGTTTAGTTTAGCTTAGTTAAGTTTATCTTAGTAAAGTTTAGTTTAGCTTAGTTAAGTTTATCTTAGTAAAGTTTAGTTTAGCTTAGTTTAAGTTATCTTAGTAAAGTTTAGTTTAGCTTAGTTAAGTTTATCTTAGTAAAGTTTAGTTTAGCTTAGTTAAGTTTATCTTAGTAAAGTTTAGTTTTAGCTTAGTTAAGTTTATCTTAGTAAAGTTTTAGTTTTAGCTTAGTTAAGTTTATCTTAGTAAAGTTTAGTTTTTTTTAGCTTAGTTAAGTTTATCTTAGTAAAGTTTGAGTTTAGCTTAGTTAAGTTTATCTTAGTAAAGTTTAGTTTAGCTTAGTTAAGTTTATCTTAGTAAAGTTTAGTTTAGCTTAGTTAAGTTTATCTTAGTAAAGTTTAGTTTAGCTTAGTTAAGTTTATCTTAGTAAAGTTTAGTTTAACTTAGTTTAGCTTAGCTTCGTTTAGTGTAGGTTTAAGGGGAGATTTCCACTTGAGGGATTTATTTCTTGACCCCTTTATCCTTCATGGTTAGCCCCATTGCTTTTGATATTTTAAGACGTTCGCCCCATTAGTTTGGCGATTTTAAGAACTTTTGCCCCATTTCTGACAAATTTAAGACTTTTCTTGCCATTTAGGTGTCGATTTTTTCCTGGCGAGCGATAGCGAGCCTGTAATTTAAGAGGAACCGGCCTTCGGCCGGGAAATTTTTCTACCGAAAAATGTACAAATTTATCTTGAAAGGGGATCTAGGGGCTGTAATGTTAAGCTTGATGGAAGTCTAGCGAACTAACTAAAAACCTGCCCTTAATCTGATGTTAGCTAAGCTTCAGATAGGTTATTATTAGCACTTCATAATTGTCCTTTCTCATCTCCGTCTATCTGTTCTTTCAGCTAATATATTGTTGTCTATACTACCTGTAACTGTTAATTTTCATCTACCATCATCGTTAATTTCCTATTTCTCACCTTACTAACTTTCACTTCACCATTCCACCTATCACACTTGTCTTCACATTCGCCACTTTTAACTCTACCAATTAGATGACTGCAACTTCCCAAAGTCTTGAATCCTTTTGTCCTTCTTTATATTATGGATGACTTTGATGGGTGTCAGTGGCTTTATGCCATTTGTAATTACGTTATGTTATTATCTACTAAGCCTTTACTTTGTTGCATTATTTAAGGCTACCAGCAAGCTATTTTGCTCATACTGAAAAAGACTTCCATGAACCACAAGGTTAAAATAACTTCCTAATCATCATGACGCCAAGAGTTCCTTTCCAAGCTAAACAAGAAGGTCTAGATTTGATTGTATAGGCTATAGGCGAACCCACTCTAGCTATGATTCTACATTTCGGCTACTGTTGTGTATATCCGCAAAGTTATTCCCCCACAGCTGGATTAAACCACTAAATATTTTTGGAAACCTTTTTCCTTGAGGCCCCCCCCCCCCCCTCTCTCCCTAAAATCCGTGGAGCAAATGAAACGTGTCAAATCGGGGCCGCGGTTAGCTGACCAGTCACCATAAATAAGGGAGGCTTGTCCCCGCAAATAGGTTTCTGTCAGTGTATTTCTTGCCCGCTGTAACAGATAGGGGTCTCGTTATTATGAGGGACAGCTATATTTCAAAATTGGTACAATAAATCCTGGACGTCGAACAGAGACCCGTCGGCTAAATGTGCAAGAAAGGCGGGCGTGGGAAATCTCATACTGGCACAGTGACGGATTTTCTGGCTTAGGGTCTCGGGGCCTCTATGTCGCCGCTGCCTAGGGACCAGAGTCTTGGCCGGCGGGGGGCGGTGGCTTACGTCCTTGCCCTCTGTCAATTGGCACTGAAGTGTAATTATAGCTGAAATAGTATCACAAATCATAAAGATGGGAAAGTCTTAACACAGAGGCGCGATAGAACAAACCCCGGAGAAAACTGTTTACGTGAGAAAAGACGGAAAGAAAAGGCGTCCTCTAGATAAGCAGCGAGGGGAAGTCACGAGCCCTCAGTTAGGCCAACTAATCCAAGATAGTCGCCATATTGCATCCATTGTGGTGAAGTGAAAACATAATGTGTACTTTAAGACAAAGTATCTCTTAAGCATCTGTCATAAAATAATCAATATTAACAATGATTCCAAACGAAATGTCATAGTTAGGCTAGGAAAGAAAATTATAGGAACAGATATATAAAACTGTAACAGATCACGTAAGAGGTAATATCTAATTAACATTGGGCAGATTTTAGATACCGGTATGCTATAAGTTCAGGTGCCAGTGACATTTTATCATATCCATTAAAACAATGTAATATAATAAATACACTGGAATGTTAAAACAAGTAACAAGAAAAATGATAACAAGATGACCTCCTTATATAAGACTAAGTAAGGAAGGAGCAGGTACGAGTAGTGAGGAGCCCTAATGAACACAAGACCCCTCTCCCCGCCCAAGGTGGTACCCCCCATACCATAGTTACACCACCTGCATCAAAACACGGTATCAATGGGCCTTTTTGCTAAAGAAAAGACATGCAAATCAAATAATGACGTCACTAATATGTCCAATTGATCTTAAGTCTCAAATTTTATATACGGTATTTCACTAGTTAAGATCGATCACGTTTATTAAATATTTTCAACATACATTAATGGTTTAGAGTAAACAAAGGTTCATAACGCAGTGTGTACAGAGTACCGTAGTTACTACTGCAAAAATGTGTGTGTGTGTTTATTAGCATACATTAGTAGATCTAGTTAGACCCAATATGACAAGGAGCTCTTTATTTGCTCCATATTGTTTATAGCTACTATTTAAGTGACCTAAAAAATCTAAAAAGCGAAACTTTGTCAATACTATGATTCTCCTCATATAGCGGACATATGCCTTTTTTAAACTTTTATATTAAGAGTATTAGTGGGAGTTAAGAAAGTTGTCGGTGGAGCTATTACGTAAAATAATCAACAGCCCTCCCCCCAAAAAAACAAAATAAAAAAAGAAAAATAAATATATATATATATATATGTATATATACCGGTATATATATATATATATATATATATATATATATATATATATATATATATATATATATATATATATATATATATATATATATATATAAAACAATATATAAAAAACAAATGTAAAAATATAATCCAAACAATCACAATACTGAACAACCACCCACAGGCATTCTTACTAATTCATGAGTATTAGTGCGGATTATAATGAATACATTATGTATTAAAATGTCCATCTAATTTCTGACGAACCACATAAAAATGAAATCGAATCCTGACAAAATTTGCCCTACTCTCAAAACGTTAATGCCTAAAAGGAATCCAGTCACACGGCATTCCAGGCACAACAGGTGGTGGTTGTTTCAGAACTAAACGATCAGAAAATAATATGAAGTCAGAATCAAAGTCATGGAAATTATGAAGTAGCTTTACCAGTCTCACCCGCACCCCAATACTGAAAATTAAGTGTGTGTGTGTGTGTGTGTGTGTGTGTGTGTGTGTGTGTGTGTGTGTGTGTGTGTGTGTGTGTGTGTGTGTGTGTGTGTGTGTGTCTTTTGTATTGATGATATTCTTTGAACGAAATACACAATTAAAGATAATGGAGAATAAATCACATCTTTTCTAATACCAGGTCTAGGTAAAACATATATAATACAATTCTACTCAGAAATCTACTAATCTTTATGAATTCTTTTGTTCTTGTAGGATCCTTAGAACTGTTACTAATTAACAGCTAGAAGAAAAGGTTACTAAGACGAAAAAACGAAAAAGTTTATTGCACCAGCGGGATGAGAGAGAGAGAGAGAGAGAGAGAGAGAGAGAGAGAGAGAGAGAGAGAGAGAGAGAGAGAGAGAGAGAGAGAGAGAGAGAGAGAGAGAGAGAGAGAGAGAGAGAGAGAGAGAGAGAGAGAGAGAGAGAGAGAGCGAGATGGAATGATTAGGACGAAGATGGGAGAAATTATGTGAAAAAGAAGGAAGCGAGGGGAGGCTGGAGAAGAGAAGGGGGGGGGGGGGGGTCGGGGAGTAAGATGACGGAGGAGAAAGGGGGAGGAACAGGAAGAAAGAATGTGAAAGCGAAAAATAAAGGAGACAAATGAAGAAAGGAGGAAGTGGTCGAAGGATTAACATTGGAAAAGGAAAGGAAAGTAGGAGTAGAAAGTTGGGGAGAGGAAGGAAAAATTGGGGAGGAAGGAGGAGGAAGAAGGAGGAAACAGCGTGGTGGTGGTGGAGGAGCGGGTCAGAGCGACAGAATAAATCACGGGCCAGAAGACACGCGGAGACGACAAAAAGAAAGAAACTCGAACATAAGGTGTAAAAGTTTGTGGTCGTTATGATACATTGGCGACGGCGGGGTGCAGGGGCCGGTAAATCATGGGGGCAGAGAGGGGAGGGGGAAATTGAGGAAAAGTGGGGTGAGGGGTGGGGGTGATTGAAGGCGGAAAGGATGAGGAGTGAGAGGGGGAAATGTATGAGGAAAAGGTCGGAAAGGGTATTGGGGGAAGTTGATTAGTAGGGAGGGGGATACAGAGTAGGGTGGGGGTGATTACATGGGGTTATGCAGTGAGGAGTGTGAGCAAATTCGAGCAAATGGAAGTGGGTATTAACCCTCTCCGACATATGACGGGATTTTGAGCCTATTAGGGATACTTTAAAGCCTTTGTTACCATCAGGGGTATTTAGAAACCTTTAGTTTAGTTACTTCAACCTCTGCAGTTGTCTTTGAGTTAGCTTTGGGCAGAAAACTAATTTTGGAGAGGTAATTATAAGAGTGAGAGAACACTATTTCTTATTGCTAATCTGTCAACCTCTGCGTCATATGTGCGTGAAAGGGTTAAGAAACAGTGGATAAAGTGAATTGAAAAGCAAGGGGTAAGGGGTGGGGGTTATCGAAGACAGCAAATATCAAAAGTGAAAGAATGAGGGACAGGGGAGATTAAAGGGCTAGGGGGATATTTGGGAGGTGGGAAGACTGACATGAAAGGGGTGTTGAGGAAGGAGGGGGACATTTAACCCTCTCCGACATATGACGCGATTTTGAGCCTATTGGGGATACTTTAAAGCCTTTGTTACCATCAGGGGTATTTAGAAACCTTTAGTTTAGTTACTTCAACCTCTGCAGTTGTCTTTGAGTTAGCTGTGGGCAGAAAACTAATTTTGGAGAGGTAATTATAAGAGTGAGAGAACTCTATTTCTTATTGCTAATCTGGCAACCTCTGCGTCATAAATGCGTGAAAGGGTTAAGATAGATGGGGGTTAAGGGAGGGTGAAATTAATGGTGGATGGTATACAGAGTGAAAGGCTAGAATGGATGCTAGGATTGTTGTGGTAATGGTTGAAGTCAAGGAGTGGCATACGGGGTGTGGGTTAGGATGAACATTTTGGGGTGGATGTGAAGGAAGATGGCTGGAATGAGGAGGAAAAAAGCCATGAAAGGTAAATATTAAGTAAACACCAAATGAGAGAGAGAGAGAGAGCAGGAAAAAAACGGTAGGAACGGTAAAATTTGGGAGTGGTAAGAAAGGCATAGGGATGAATGGGAGGAGGAAACAGGTAGAGTTAACTTATGGGATGGGCTGAAAGGCTGAATAATATGGGAGAGAGGAACGGTCTAGGAAACAGATGGAGGAGAAAACCGCGAAGGAGGAAGGGATTGGCAAGGAAAGACAGACATAAAAGAGGAAGAAACATGCGAGGGAGGAAGATATCTAGTAGACGAGGTTGACGAGAAAGGGACATATTTAAAAAAAGGCAAAGAACGGAAATAGAAAGGAAGATAATAAGTGACAGGTTTAAAAAGAAATACTGATTCGAATCTTTAAATGTCTTTGTTTAGATAAGGAGACCAAAATTGTACAACATATTCAAGACGGGGCCTCACTATACTACGTATAACGGTACTATAATGTTGTTATAAGTAAAATTCCTTTTATTAATGGACCATGGTCGCCGCCCTATGACTCCTCCCTACGAAGGAGGGGTGTCAACCGGGGGACTACCGAGGCTATCACTGAAGGAAGGGAGAGAGAGAGAGAGAGAGAGAGAACACATAAAGTTGTTAATGTAAAATGAACAGGAGTGTTGAACAGTTTTGTAGTGATGGGGTGAGTGGTGGATAGGTGTGTTTGGTGAACAGGTGCGTGTGGTAGCAGATGCACACTGGGACCCTTTGTGACCAACTCGTGACCATCATATTAACAGGACCACCATAACCCGACTTTACCTTTCATTAATTTGATTATCTGCTGCCGGAGAAAAAGATATCAGGAAACAATATCCTTTTGTAGTAACCTATAATATTGTTATGTCCTACAGCAGGCCAACCGGAGTTTTTATAAGGATTTCCTCAATTTTGTAACAAAACGAGTTCAGATTATTTTATTGAATTATATAAAAAGACACCAAACGTATAATAGTTATAATTCTTATTGGCTTTCCCATTTCGATTTCCTTTTCTCCTCATTTTGTCATTTTATTTCTTCATCCTTCGAAAGAGTTCACCGATTCACGATTATTATCTTCAATATGATTACTACCTTTTTGTTTTTATCTGTTTTTTAACTGTTTCCTTCCTGTTCTCATTCACATTCATGATATCTTATTATTGTTCTTGACACAACGCCATCAACTCTCTCTCTCTCTCTCCCTCCCTCTCTTTCTCTCAGTCTCACTCTCACTTTCACTCTTCTTTTTTTCTCTCTCTCACTCTCTCGTGTTACCTTCAGCGATAGCCCTAGTAGCCCTCCGGTTGACACCACTCTTTCGTAGTGAGGAGCCACAGGGCGGCGGCCAGGGTCTTTCTTTCTTCACTCTCCACTTATCTCTACTCCTCTTCCTTTTTTCCCTGACTTTGCCTTACCGTCTTTCTCCTCTTTCTTACTTCTCTTATGTCTCCTACTTTTTCATCCCACTCTCCTTATCTCTTCGTCCCATTTTTATTAATTTTCGTTCTTCTCTCGGTCTTCTTATCCCTATGCTCATATATATTATTTCAATCTTATTCCTTGCTCACCTTTCAACCTTAACATTCCCACTTCCCGTCCTTCATTTCCTTCTCTTCCCTTTCATTTCCTCTTCCTCCTCCTCGTTCCCCTATCCCCATAAAATCACCACCACCATCACCACCACCACCACCACCACCACCACCTTCTCCTCCTCCTCCTTCAGCGCCACCCTCGGGAGGAAGGTGAGGGCGGCGGCCGGGGTCTTGCTCAAGTTTAATTAACTCGCTGACAGTCCGGAATGATAGCCAGGCGTCTTCTGCACAGGGAGGAGGAGTGCGGAAGAAGGAGGCGGAGGAGGAGGGATGTAAAGGGGACAGAGGGACGGAGGGGAGGAGGGAAAGGGAGGTAGGGGGGGTGGGGGGAGACAGGAGCTAGGAAAGGCAATGCAAAAAAGAGGAATAGTGAAGGGAGATGAGTGCAAGGTAAACACAGGGAAGGGAGGAGAAAAGAAAGAAATAGGATAGGATAGGGAGGAAGAGGACAGGGGAATGGACAGGGAAGAGCAGGTGGGAAAATAGGATAAGAGGATGAGAATAGGAAAGAAAAGACAAGAATGAGGAGGAGAGGAGAGGGAAGAAAAGAAAGAAGAGAGTAAGAGAGGAAAGTAAGAATGGAAAGAGTAGGGATGGGGGAGGAAAGAGAGAACAGAGAAGAGAGGAGGAGAGGAAAGAAGGATAGCGTAGGGGTAGAAGAAAGAGAGAGAGAAAATAGTAAGAGAATAAGAAGGGGAGGAAAGAGAGAAGACAGTAGGAGAGGAAAGAGAGTAGGGAGGAGAGAGTAGAGGGTAGGGGAGGAAAGAGAGTAGGGTGTATGGGGAGGACAGAGAGAAGGGGAGGGGAGGGGAGGGGAGGAAGGGAGGATACACCAGCTCCTGACACTGAAAGATTCCGGAATTTCATACATGTGGTTTTATTTGGCCGGATGGGAAATTGCACTGTTGGAAAAACGGATTATTTGCATATCTGGGATAATCAGAGCCGGCCCGCACCAAACTCACCGGACGGTACCACTGGGGCCGGAGCGGGGGGTGGTACTAGAAAAAAAAATACAAAAGAGAGAGAGAGAGAGAGAGAGAGAGAGAGAGAGAGAGAGAGAGAGAGAGAGAGAGAGAGAGAAAAAAAAATAACAAAGCAACAGGATGAGAAAAGGGTTGCGTAAGTAGTGGCAAAAATAAACGCATGCACGCAATAATGGTAACTTAAATTGAGAGAAGGGCATGATAGAGAGGCAGTACGATATTGAAATAGATCGATCAAGCAAGACAAATAAAAAAAATAGTGTACGTAGTATTATCATGCAAAGACACAATCAAAATAGTTACTTACAATGTTATAACAAAATTGTAAACATAAGGGCATTTGGCGTCAAACAATAGTAAATTACATCAACAAAGTAACATGATGAACAAACGAAACACACACACACCCACACACACGCAATAAGTATAAACAGAAGATGAATAAAATAAAATAAAAGCCGTAATGGAAATCAATAATGAAAAACAAAAGAAGACCTAACAAATTTGGTATATAAATCGGTACAACAGCGAAAAAGCGTTACAAAACAAATGGAAATAGTTTAATTAATGCCACCGACATTCAAACACAACAGTGACGACTGAAAGTACTAATTGAAAACGTAAATGAGTAACATTAAGCCAAACGGCGAGTATGTAGAGTAAACAAACTCCTATAATAAAGCAAATTAAATGAAACTAACTAAAACAACAATAAACTTACGTGATGACAGAGCCAGCAAAAAAAAAAAAAAAAAAAAAAAAAAAAAATTGAAAAGCACGTCTAAAAAACTAAAGCAAAGCAAATACAATAAACACCAATACAGTGGTGTGCTTTGTGTGTCAGTAGAAACACAAACAACTAGAATAACAGGAAGTAAATGTTACAAAAAAGTATAGCCATTGGAAGTAAAAATGGCCTACAGGAGCACTAACAATCGGTAAAAGAATAATGGGAATAAAATAGCAAAAAGTATAGCTATAGTAGTTATAGTGTGTGATAAATTTAGATTCACACTACAACCGGTAGGCATTGCAATAGAAGAGTGTTTTTAGGGTAAAATATGCTATGTTGCATAATTTTAATATAAATTTTCGCAAATCGGTGAGATAGGGCAATATACTCCACCATCACCACTGGGCCCAGGACAGTTCTGATACGTGGTGGGATAACAACGCAGATTTCATTCATCACATTTAGTGAGAGGATTATTATTTATATTCTCAAATATGTCTTTGTTGTTATTTATTTTATCTTGGGTCAAAACATCTCGGGAGCTTATTTTCAATAAGATTAGGCCATATCAGAATAACGTATATTGCAATATTGTCAACATTTCGGAATATAAGAACATAAGAAAATGGGAGTCTGCAGAAAGCCGATTGGCCTAAGCAAGGCAGATCCCTGTAATATATCTATATCAATACTGCTAGCAGCAATATAAGAATGGTAAGGTACTGTATAATATATAATACTAAAGTTAAAATGAATAGGCTTCAATGTGACCGTCCTTACATGCAAGTGAGTAAAAGAACCGAATATGGTTTAATACCTGCGTCGGCATGTTTTGTCGTAGTTATATATGCATTTTGAGTGTACCAGGTAACATGCGACCTACTGTTAATAGTGTACCAGGTAACATGCGACCTACTGTTAATAGTGTACCAGGTAACATGCAACCTACTGTTAATAGTGTACCAGGTAACATGCGACCTACTGTTAATAATGTACCAGGTAACATGCGACCTACTGTTAATAGTGTACCAGGTAACATGCGACCTACTGTTAATAGTGTACCAGGTAACATGCGACCTACTGTTAATAATGTACCAGGTAGCATGCGACCTACTGTTAATAATGTCCATGTGCAAACCGTATTTCAGGTCTATATTTCATCAAAAACGCCAACAATTTAAAAATGATCTCTCCCCCAAGATTCCCGTCCCAATTTACATACTCAATATAGTGTAATAATCTGCTTCCCCTGTTGGATGCAGGAATATAATGTTAACCAACTCTCAAAGAATATTGCCAACATTATTGTTGTCAAGGGAGTTTTCTTCACATTGTTAGCAATACTACAGCAATCAATGTAGTTCTGCTGTTGACATCAATAAAATCAAATCAAAAGGAAAATGTATACAATTATCAGGTGTTACTTGAAGTAAAATACAAATAGGTAAACCAATTCACCTTAAACTTAACACTGGCCAAACAAATATAAGTACTTAAAACCCCTCCATCAGAATTACATGTTCCCCTACCCCTCACTCTAATATTGCACTGCTCTCCAAGCGACAAAACACCATGGAAAACAAAATATACCAAACCACAACACCAACTCCTCGTCTCGGTCCCATTGATGTATCTTCCTTCATCAACACCAATATATCTTTATCTTAATTCCATCACTACTTCAACACCAATACGAGTCTATACAACACCTTAAAAGCCAATCACCACCAATCACCTCCCCCGTCTCTCCTTACCTCAACCCACCAATGACCTCAATCTTATAAATAATCCATACTGGCTCCATCGTCATTGTCACCACTCTTCCAAAATCGTTCCAAAACCCAGGTCAAAGCTTCCTAACACTGAAAATGTCACACAGCAACAACCTACTATTCCTCCTCCTCCATTACTCATATCGACCCAATGCTCTACCTCCATCTCTTCAACAATTGACCACTTGCGAGTTTCAGTCTATAAAGAAGTTCGGCCTGTAAACATCGATATTAAACACAATGACAGTAATTAGTAGGTTTCAGATGGATATATATAGTATTTTGAATTGGGTTTTTTGTATTAATAAATGTACCAAAACCGTATTATACCTGGTTATTCTGCTAAATATCGATGTCAACAGCTCCAACTTCCTTATAAAATGAAACTCGCAAGTAATCAAATACCATTCCTTCATCCCACCACCATCCCTCCAATACCAATTCCTCTTCACCACCACCTTCAACCCCAAGGCATCACCTCCCCCAGGCTCCCAAACACCCTACAAGCTACACACCGACCACAACACCATCTCCTCATCTCGACTCCGCTGCTGCTGTGTCGAATGGCTGCCGTGTAATTTTCGGTCGTAGAATCAATATTTTCGATTGAATTCCTCCATGAAATTATAACTTGCGTCTTCGCGGGGAAAATGTCAGAGTTGGACGGCCGCATACTCTCGCATCCGTCGTAAAAAGATTGCGACATATAAAGCTTCAGTTTTTGGGAGAGGTGTTTAGGTCAACAGGAACGAGTATTGAACCGTACATAGTTTTGCATTGTTGCATACTTATAAAATTAGGCAGATTTGCAGATTCTGACACTGTGAGATGAAGCAGTGATGAAACAATGACTAGACTGGAGCCTGCATATAATTAGTTCTGGTCACGCGAAAATGTGTTGATAATCTTTAAGTTAGTGTAATAGGAATAGAGCAAGGTTTAACCCTTTCAGTACCGGCGACGTCGTTTATATTTGATTTCAGCTCCATTTATATACTGTAAATATATTTGTTTTTACCATTTTGCAGACTATCAGAAAGAAAGACAGAATTGCAAACGAGAAGACAGCCATAATGTGATGAGAGTATAATTTCCATAAATGCAGTTGGCAAATAATATAATCAACAACAACAACCACCACCACCACCACCACCACCACCAACAACAACAACAACAATAAGAAAATAGATAATGAATTTGTAACTATCCACCACATGTCCACTTCCTTAACACACAATCTTAGCAACAACAACTTTTCACAACTTGGACGAAACAAAACAATAATGAATGTCCCTAATCTCCTTCTCCCTAACGCCGACGCCGACGTCCCCTGTCAACGTTGCATTATATATACGGAAGCCTTGATAACATCCTTTTCATCTTATTCTGGCAACTATTAAACACTTGTATTCAGATCAGGAAGGACATATGCAAATAAAAAAGGCTACATAGTACCTCAATGTATCCTTTCAGCTACCATGTGTCCTTCCAAAGCATCATAAAATCTTCTTAACGTAGCTGAAATGAAATACAAAATACGTCGCTGGTACTGAATGGGATATATACAAAGCGCTGATACCAACTTGTTATCCGCGCCTCAACACCACCGCGTCGTACTTATCACTAAATACGAAGAATTTACGACGGCTAAAGTTTAATACGGTGTGGGTGTATGTGGATGAATTATAGTCACTCCAGCTCTGGCAATTCTTAGGCACACACTTAAGGAAAGAAAGAGAAGAGAGAAGAAAGACTGGGAAAATCGGTTCACTCTTGGGTTAGATAGTTATAGACAGTAAAGTGGGAATGTGTTGAAAGGCGGGTGCCACCTACTCTTCGTGAGGGAGTAGGAATACAATGGAAAACTCTGAGGAACACTGATTTTTTAATACCAGTATAAGACAGACAGACAGATATATATATATATTTATATATATATAGTGAGAGAGAGAGAGAGAGAGAGAGAGAGAGAGAGAGAGAGAGAGAGAGAGAGAGAGAGAGAGAGAGAAGCAACATTGAGGCGTGTACACAGATATTTAGATCATTATTGAGAGGAGGTGAGTTGATGAGATGAAATGCTTTTGATTCTCCATGTTCGAGAAGTGAGGTACAGTGGAACCTCCCCATATAAAATTACAGTACTTGATACATGGGCTCACAGTACCCCTGAGCAGAGCAAGAAGCTGTGCAGGTGACAAACTCACGGAGACGGTTGAGCACACCTAACTTCTGGGAAGCTGTTTGGGCATGAGTGGCAATATGGTCTTTCCGAGGAAGGTCAGAAGAAAAATAAACACCAACAATATTGCGGGAGGACGAAGGGTTGATTTGTGTGTTGTTGAAGAGTAAGGGATAGTTGTGTGGAAGATTGTGACGGGTAGATTGATGGAAAAATTAGGTTTTGTAAACATTGAAAACAACAAGGTTATCTCTCTTCCAATTGGAAATAGTTGATACATCAGAAGATAGGTGTTCCTCATCACATGAGTTTTGAAGTGACTGCATGGAGGGATGCTGCGAAAAGCTAACTAAATAGTGTAAGGTAGAGTCATCAGCATGAGAGTGGAGAGAACTAGAGGTACAGTTGAGAACATCATTAATGAATATTAGAAATAGAGCTGGAGATCAGACAGAACCTTAAGGAACACCGGAGTTGATAAGTTTAGGAAGTGAGCGATGGCCGTCCACAACCGGAGCTATGGAACAAACAGAGAGGAAATTGGTGATAAAGGTACAGATAAATTATTATAAACCGAAGGATGGTAGTTTAGAAGCAACAGATTTGTGACAAACTCTATCAAAGGCTTTAGATATATCTAACGTAATAGAAAATTATCGTCGAAGTCAAATTATCTATTCTCTGTGGGTGTTTTATTTACTCTTCTATTCAAGATTCCCTCTTCCACTTCCTAGGCTCCACTTAATCTTCTATGCTTCACTTCCTCATATACTCTCTCTCTCTCTCTCTCTCTCTCTCTCTCTCTCTCTCTCTCTCTCTCTCTCTCTCTCTCTCTCTTTCTCTCTCTCTCTCTCTTTCATAATGAAGGAAGGAGACCAGACACTTACCTTCCCAAGCCTTAGTGAACACTACCTCAACCGCGATAAAGGAACATTGTAGTTACCTGTAAAGAAAGAGAACCAATGTCAATACAATATAAAATATACACGACAGTACATAGTTCCTAAATGTATATGCAGTCATACAAGCGCCTTTTAGCCAACAGCTTTAGTCTGTCAATATTCGGCACTATATTGTATTGCCCTTGGTGAATAGACTGAAGGTGCATTATTGTAGGCGACATCATTTTAAAAGTTATATATAAAAGCTGCATGCCTACTTATCGAAAGAAAAAAAAAACCTGTTGCTAGAAAAATCACTCTAATGAATCTGGTAGTATCAATATGGAAGCATATATATATCCTACTCTCTGTCTCTCTCTCTCTCTCTCTGATCCTGCAATCCTCCCCTACTTCTTCCCTGCCTCCCCCTCCCTGCATACACCCGAACTTCTTCCCTGCCTCCCCCTCCCTGCATACACCCGAACTACCCGCGGTAATTGCCTAACAAGCAGGGACTACCACCGCGCACGTAAAACAACACTGTCTCTCTCTCTTTCTTTCTTTCTCTCCGCCATCACTACCCCATCAGCATGTTCTTTCCATAAAACCTTTATAAGACCATTGACCCCTTCTGTACCGGCGACGTCCACTTAACTTTATTCTGGTTACTATTAGACGATTTAATTCAGTTTCAAAGGGGCCTCCAGCAATTACCAAGCTTCAAACTATCTCACTTAACCCTTTTTACTACCACAGATCCTTCTTAAATTACACAAAATCCTCTAAATATAACTAGAATATAATGCAAAAGATATTGCCGGTACAGAAAGGGTTAATGCATATATCCTTATAGGACTCTTGCATGCATTGCACTAACCCACAGTTATCCTCGTTAATACAAATATCGCGTGATTAAATAAATGTAATCTGACTGGTGCTGTGGTATTGTGCAGAGTCAATCATATGAGTCACAGTGTTGCCATATGTGCAGTTCTCAGCATATGTTAAGGCTGTACCAGTTCGAATATATATTTTTGTTTTGACAGCAAGCTAAATTCGTACATTTTTCGATAGAAAAGTGTCTCCGGCGAAGCCGGATCTCTCCATAAAATGCTGGCTCACTATCGCTTGCCAGGAAGAAATCGACACCTGGCTGGGGATAAACGTCTTAAAACAGTTGGCTAAATGGGGCCGAATGGATACAAGCCAGGGAAAGAGAGAAAAGGAGAGAAAGATAAAAACAAAAACGGTGACCCCCCTTAATCATACCGACGCCGAGGTGGGTCCTTCCCTAGGGGGGGCGGGGGGATTATAATGGCTCCATCACTCAGCTTCTCAAGGCAAGCGGTGGTTATGGGGGCATTTGCATGATTGCCGGGCGTTATTTTCAGCTACAGAGAATATGGCGTAATGCAGGGGTGAGAAGGGAAGACGTCTGACCCCACTTTAAGAGTTCAAATACTTGCTAAAGGAAACTATTTACTATTTACAAGAAAGTGTTTAAACAAATACAATTAATTACCTGTATTTGCATTGATCAATATTCCTCTCATTTTCAGCTACATACACTATGACATAATGAAGTGGTGAGAAGAAAAGGAGTCTGACCCCATTTAGAGTTCAAACTGATTAGTGGGAAAACTAACTACTATCGAAAATATTCACCAGAGATATACAGACAATATGGTGTAATGCTGGGGCAACGAAGGGACACGCATGACCTTATCAATTGAGTTCACACACTTAGTGAGGAATAACAAATGTCGACGAAACTCCTTGGAAGTTAAGTGGATGAAGTAAGAATAATTACCCTAATGTGTTCAATCAACATTGTTCAATTTGTAGTTACTGAGAATATGATGAAATATGTTGATGAGCTGGGAAAGCACTTGAACTAATCTTTAGAGTTCAAGTGCATTTTGGGAAGAAATTTATATAAATAGAGAAGAGGTTGGTGTAAATATAATTATTTACTTCTTCAATCAAATATGCGGCAATTTTATGCTACGGAGATTGAAGCGTACAACAGGGGTGAAAGGGAAGTCATTTGACCTCATCTTTAGAGTTCAAAAGACTTGTGGAAGAACTATTTCCACAAACACTTTTCACAAGAGGTAGTGCTAAAAATAATAACGTAATTCCGTGCAAACAAGAAAGCTTCAATTTTAAACTTCGAAGAATATGACGAAGAATATTGACGAGGAAGCCATCTGACCTTAGGGATCAAGTGTTTGCTGGGTAAGGAGTATTATTTTAGGCGAATGAAGTGTGGAACAAGTGAAAACCCATCATAAGTAGAAAAAAAAATGCATATCGCTGCGAGGTCATACACCTCTTTCAAAATTGTATTGATTATATTATATATAGAATCTAGCATAGCACCGGATGGATGACAATGTCTTGGATATTGTTAGAGATTAAACTTATTGCAATGGAAACAAATCTCGGCAATTTAGAGGGACACATTAGCAAATACATGTCATTTTCGCAGGACGAAGCAGAATACAAATGTAAACAGTCTGTCACACATCATTCATTTGCTTGATCGAATACGTACAAATAAACCCTACACGAGAACACGATTATGTTATTCTTCTCTACAAAATTACGGTCCCATTTGTCGTACAGTTGGCCAAGTAAGTGATGTCGCGGCACCAGGTATATTTCGATCAATAATTGGTATCAGCGCTATCTAAGGTATAAATCATCGTTCAGAGTGAGATATACAACCATGTTCCTATCTTTACACACCCTATTCAACATCTGAGACATAAATACAGCATACAGTGAGCAAAACGTAATGACAGCGGCGACACGACGTATTTAGCCAACTGTACCGCGGACAATAAAGTATGCCTCCTTCCCATAGCTCCAGAAAAATGGCGAGTTCCATCCAATTTCTGGGCCATAAAGAATCCGTAGGGGAGGCGTTCCATTATGAACCTTTTAATTGCCGATCTTACGTTATCTTTATTGGCTCATTTCTCGCGGATCTGGACAATGAAGTGTGGTTGGCTCAGGGGCCGCCAGTCTGACTCCGCCGACATCACTGGTGGACCTTGGGTAAATAGTGGCTGGACAACTGCTCACACGATATGCTCTGGCCATCAGTACCAGTCCTCATATGTTGTTCACCGTATCATTATAGACATCAGGAGTAACGCAGGTGTCACAACAAATGTATTTCCGGTCCTTTGTTTGCCGTTCTGGTCTGGCAGCTTTCGAAGTACATTTGTATATGAATTCAGACGACAACTATAATCGGTATAAGTAGAATAATGGCTCTGCGAAAAGTCTGACGAAGAGAACTCGGCGTCTAAAGAGAGATCGGCTGTTAGGTTAGGTTACGCTGGGTTAAGGGGGGTAGGGGGTAGTTTCCTCCCTAGACCTCCATCAGCGGCCGATTCCTCCTAAATTACAGGCTCGCTATCGCTCCCCAGGAAAGACATTGACACCTAAATGGCACGAAAGATCCTAATATTCTCAAAAAAAAAAGAGGCACAAAGTCTTAAAATCGCCAAACTAATGGGGCTAAACGTGAGGGACAAGGGGTCCATACAAAAATAGGTTCGGTGAATTATGTTTGGTTATGTTCAGTTAAATTAAGTTGAGTTAGGTCAAATAAATATGTTCGATAAAACAGGTATCAGGGAGTAGGTTAGGTTAGGTTCAGGCAAGTTAGGTTAGCAAAGGTAAATAGGTTCGGCCGTGTGTGTATTCGGCGAGTTCTCCTAGCGGCCTAATTTGCATATGGCCGACTTCGTGTATATTCGTTTAAGGGGTGACCTGCTTGTTTTCTCTCTTTTTCTCTCTTTCACTGGCTTGTATCCATTCGGCCACATTCAGCCTACTGTTTTAAGACGTTAATCCCCATCCAGGTGTTGATGTATTTCTGGCGATCGATGCGAGCCAGAATTGTATGGAGAAATCCGGCTTTGCCGGAGAAATTTTTCTATCGAAAAATGTACACATTTAACCTGTTGACATATACATAACAAATATGCTGGCTCGCTATCGCTCGCCACGAAAAAATCGACACCTGGATGGGAATAAACGTCTTAAAACAGTAGGCTGAATGGAGACAAATTAATACAACCCAGAGAGAGAGGGAGAGAGAGAAAAAAAACCCGAGGTGGGCCCCCTTAACATACTTTTAGTCTAGACGTTCATATTAATGCAAATAAGCCCCAAAATGTTAAGAACGAATAAATAATAATCTGGTAATCGATACTAGCTAGACATATCAATCTTGCGACTTCGCTTAAGGGGAGGTATTTACTTTGTTCCCTAGACCTCCATCAAGCTTAAAATGATACCCCCTTGAGTCCCTTTCAAGATAAATGTGTACATTTTTCGGTAGAAAAATGTCCCGGCCGAAGGCCGGTTCCTCTTAAATTACAGGCTCGCTATCGCTCGCCAGGATAAAATCGACACCTGAATGGCACGAATGGTCTTAATATGGGGTGAAAGTTCTTAAAATCGCTAAATTAATGGGGGCGAACGTTTTATAATATCAAAAGCAATGGGGCAAAAAAAAAAAAAAAAAAAAATCTCTCGAGTGGAGATCTCCCCTTAATTTAATGGAGGAAATATATCATTCACTGAAAGATAAACACTAGCTTTTAATGTATGCAATCAAAATTACGTTCATATTTAAATTATTAAAGCAATATTATAATAACGAAAGACGTGGGAGGGGAGGGGGTGGGGGTGGGGGTGGGGGGGTACAGAATGTTTATATAAGTGATGATAGCTTGAACTGTGGGGAGGGTTCTAGGTTAGCTATAAGATCAGGTAGGGGGGGTCCGCTGATGAGTATGGTACAAATGACTACGGTAGATTTCCGTTGTCTTATATCCTCTCCTATGCCACTACAGACACTGACTTATGAGCTATTGGTAGAACACAAAATGGGAAAATGATAAAGTTATTTAAATCGTTATCCTATATACTCATAAATCACTCACATATTTATTGGATCCCTCACATATTTATTGGATCACTCACATATTTATTGGATCCCTCACATATTTATTGGATCCCTCACATATTTAATTACACAAGTATGTGTAATTTTACATACATCTTAACCGTATACCATATCAATGAGTAATTGTAACATATATTACATGTCATATTGGCTGTACTTACATAAATATATATATATATATATATACAAGGTCAGCGAACTTTAATGGGTGACGGTATAAAACACATGTAGAAATGACAACACAGGGAAAGGTTCTTCTATCTCTGAAAGCTTAAGGTTCTCTTTCCCGACACTCACAAACTTAGAGAACCAAAGTAATTATAAGCCGTTTCACTCCATTCAGGTGTCGATATTATCTGGGCGAGTGATATATAGCCTGCAATTAAAAGGTGACCTTGGCCTTTGGCAGAAACATTTGTTTATTTAAAATACATTAATTTAGCTTGTAGGGTGGTCTAGGGAGCATTTTATATATCATTGTCATTATAATTATTATTTATTATTTTTGTTTTGTTTAGCTTGAAGGGTTCTGATGAGTCGTTTTCTATACTTTGGTGGGCAAACTATTAATACAATATTCGAAAAGCGTCCACAATAACAGCACGACGAAACTTTCTCCGATCTCCGTATCCTGAAAGTTCTCTGGTCCGACACTCACAAACTGGGAGAACCAAAGTGGGCCTCAGAATTACGGCTCTGATGGCATGGATGTTAAAGAGCGGTATAGACGACTCTCATAGAATAGCCGGAGTTAAGATTTGGATGTGTGTGTGTTGTGTGGTGTGTGTGTGTGTGTGTGTGTGCGTGTTGTGTGTGTGTGTGTGTGTGTGTGTGTGTGGTGTGTGGTGTGTGTGTATTGTGTGGTGTACTTACTCTAGTTGTATTGCGGGAGTGAGCATGCTCGTTATTTCACGCCTCCTATATGTGTAGGTGTTGTATGTATCGTTGGAATGGCTGTGGATGTGTGTGTAGTCTGTATTTTTAGCCAATTGGCGACATCGGAAACGAAGGCTTAGGGTGGATCTGTATGGTACCATTCTCACTATAGACGGCACCGTCTCGCCCGAAGGCTTAGGTAGCCATCAGCTTAGGTGAACCATATGATACCCATCTCGCCTTGTACCATTTTTGCCAACCCCAGATGGTATGTCACAACGTCGTCCACTTATTCCAGGTACCTATTTACAGCTAGGTGAACTGAGGCTAACACATGAAAGGCGACAAGCCCAATTTGTCTCCGCCCGGCCTGGGATTGAACCCCCGACCCCTCGTGTGTGAGACGAGAGCTCTACCTACTAGGCTACGGGCTGTGTGTGTGTGTGTGTGTGTGTGTGTGTGTGTGTGTGTGTGTGTGTGTGTGTTGTGTTGTGTGTGTGTGTGTGTTGTGTGTGTGTGTGTGTGTGTGTGTGTGTGTGTGTGTGTGTGTGTGTGTCCCCCCCCCCCCATGCGCCAGAGCTAGGAGAATTTTATAGTACGTCGGATTGCCAACCGTCTTCACTAATTGATGAGTTAGTTGAAGACAGAACACAATATACTGTATATATATACCGGTATATATATATATATATACTGTATATATATATATATATATATACAGTATATATATATATATATATATACTGTATATATATACGAACTTTAATCATTAACTTTAAATCTAAAATGTAACTACAGATATTTTCCTAAGGAAATTCATATGTACAATAATTTAACCTGACAAAGCTTGACATATTATTACAATTTCTTCGTTTTATAGTCAGTTAATATAATTACCGTCAATACCATTGTTCGGTCTCAATGTGCAAAGGTAAGTTTTAGTAAATTTGATTTTTACTAGTTACTTTGACAGAACATACACACTTTATGCTAACTGAGCTAACTAGCTATGTGTGTATGTCTCATGCTGACTAGCAAGGACAGATCAACAGCTGTGGCATAAGGAGTCGACAAAAATGTTATCTCATTTGCAATAACCTTTTTATTACTACACCTGCGATTAAGTAACGGCTTTAAAGAGACGAAAGTATATGATAAACGTTTACGACAGAGCAGAAAATAAATAAGACAGGGGCAATCGGCAAGCGCTAGAAACAACGTAATGCCCCTAACACGGCAATATAAATGCATACTTTCCAAAATAAAAATACAAAACAAATACGTCATAATGCTTAAGGGGGCGGATGACCCGGTTTTCTGGACCACTTTCTCCCTCATATTTAGCTCCATTAGTTTTCAGATGTTAAGATGTTTGCCCCATTAGCTAGTCGATTTTAAGACCTTTCGCCTCATTTCTTCGTCAATATTTAGACTTTTCGTGCTATTTAGGTGTCGATTTTTTCCCTGGCGAACGATAGTGAGCCTGTAATGTTGAAAGAACCGGCCTTCGGCCGGGAAATTTTTCTACAGAAAAATGTACAAATTAATCTAGAAGGGGGATCTAATAGACGTTTTTTTGTTTTTAATTTGATGGAGGTGTAGGGAGGAAACTAGACAAATAATGAATACATGCAAAAATCGCCCAAAAAGTGAACCATCTCCCCTTAACTTTGGCGCATCGGAAGACATAATGCAGGAGATAAGCTTCTACTACGTTCATCTGATTTGCATATGTAGCTGTTCGAGCCCAGTTTTTAGTCCGGTCGTTTGAGTTTAATGCCTGCGATAAGTTGAACGGCATATCATGTTCGTGCCTCCGACTGCCTGCAGAAACCTACCGTGCCAATTCGCCAACAAGTTATTTTGCCCAAAACTCGAGTTGCTTTACCTCCACTTTGAAATAGTTTGGGTGGTGTAATGGTTTCGATGCTTATGTTCTGGGTGTGGTGTCCCGAGTTCGAATCCCGGGAGGACCATGTGCTTTTATTAGTTTATTCAAGTGCATTGGGGTTTGTGGTTGATGATTAATGTTAAGAACGGGGAGTTACTTAATAGGTTAGGTTAGGTGAGGATAAGTAAAGGTAAATGCTAGGTTAGGAAGGGTTTATATGATATAATGACATGTCTATGAATTTGCATCAGCTTGCTAGCCTCGCAAATATTATTTTACGAAATCTTACAATACAAAAATGCTCTTAGGTCCCCTCCCCCTGAGTCTCTGTGTCATTGTTACTCCTGACGAAGTGTAGTGGGCATCGTCAGCAGACCGGCTCACCACAGAGGAGGGGGGGGGGGGAGGAATTAAAGGAGAGGGCACCACACCTACCCTGTCTCTACTCCCGAAGTGTCACCACCCTCCACACAACCGCCCGTTCTGTCACTCCCCCTCCCCCTCCAACACTTCAGTCACCCCCCCCCCCCCCCGCCCCCTCCCCCTCCAACACTTCAGTCACCCCCCCCCCCCCCCCCGCCCCTTTCCCAATTTCCCCCAACACATACACACACATTCAGTTACACCTCACCTCCACCCACATTGTTACCCAACCCTGCCCGTTTCTGTAACCACCCTCATCGGCGTCCTGTATGTCAGCGGCCCCCATCACCTATTTTACCATCGGCAACTTGCAGTTCCTCCGCCACCACCCATGCTATCCCTCTCCAACACCTGCTATATCAGACCACCTTCATCGCTGCTCTTGCTGATGCGCTATGGAGAAAACATGCCCTCGTAATCATCTTGGATCCGTACTCATTCTTACAGGACACTTCGATCCGTACTCATGCTAACAACATACTTAAAATCGTACTCATTCTAACAAAAATCCTTGGATCTATAACCACCTTGACTCGGCAACCATATTAGATCCAAATGTATTCTAGAACTGGTAAACCATATTTAATCCGTAACCAATACCTTGAATTTACAATAATGTGTGTAGCCATATTGGATTCGCAATAATAATGCTAAACATTGCGTTCAGTCACTTAACCATTTTCGAATTTCAATACTCTTCTTCAATTCGCTTTAAGTTTAACTTTGGTTTCATAACCAGCATGCTCGGAGTAAATTGTATCCCTTCAGTAGGATTGCCAAATTGTTCTTATAACTTGGCTAACACTATGCAATAAACATATTCTGTTAAGGGGAGGTATTTAGTTTGTTCCCTAGACCTCCATCAAGCTTAAAATTACACCCCCTTGAGTCCCTTTCAAGATAAATTTGTACATTTTTCGGTAGAAAAATGTCCCGGCCGAAGGCCGGTTCCTCTTAAATTACAGGCTCGCTATCACTCGCCAGGATAAAATCGACACCTGAATGGCATGAAAGGTCTTAATATGGGGTGAAAGTTCTTAAAATTGCTAAACTAATGGGGCAAACGTTTTATAGTATCAAAAGCAATGGGGCGAAACATGAGGGAGAAAGGGGTTAAGAAAAAAATCCCTCAAGTGGAGATCTCCCCTTAAAGAACCACTAGATATCAAAGAGGTACAACCTATCCCATTTAAAATTCTGACCCCCATTGTTACTTCATACACTGAATAGAAAACGTCGCTTAATGGCTACATTGGAAATAAATAAATAAATAAATACAAAATATATATATATATATTTATAACCATTCAGGTGAAAACAACTAGAAACAACTCGTACTCGATATATAGCAGCCAATGGTATTCCTAACTCTCGATTGGTATCGAGTTAATATTAATTATGAATGCAGAGATAAGAAATTTGTACACCAAGCTGCCATTATGGGTACGTAAATACACAACATACACATTTATATACAGTTGATTGTTCGCTATTCTGAAATTTAGTCGTATCGTTCATACCATCAGTGCTAACATTATTCCTATCGTTCACGCCAATCACATACAACTCACATACAACTCCAAAATTATCTATTATCAAAACATGCCAACAGAACAACAACAATCACAAGATCCATCAAAGCCAACTAAATACCCTATTATTAAAAGGCGTTGAGTTAGTATTACACGAACAAATATATCGGCAGATTGCATTGAGTCCGGTATATATCCGCTAAGAGTTATCAAATAATATTGGGGTACTTGTTAATTAGACTGGCTTCAACCTCAATATTATTCATTAGGTATAGCATATGATTAAAAGCTCCTTCATCATGGATAGGAAATCGGCGGACAACAGACAGTTTATTTTGTACTCAGATGTATAGACTTGTTTTATTCAGATAGCAAAGGCGTATTATATATATATATATATATATATATATATATATATATATATATATATATATATATATATATATATTATATGTGAATTTTATAAGAACTTTGTCGACGAAATCAAGTTCCCGACGTCAGTGCAAATCAGCCCAGAAAGATTTTAATTGTTGCTATTTGGAAATCGACGAAAAAAGTGATCGTGTGACTCATTAATACGGATTCACATGCGAGCTCTTTGTGCCATATTAGGTAACGCTGATTCTGGATTAAACTATAGTCTGTTTTTATCCAACTGACGGTAAATTGCTATGTTGCCATCTTGTTCCTCTACTATTACGAAACTGTTGTATCGAAAATAGGTTCCTAATGATAAAAAAGGGGTATTAATATAATGCAGAGACATGGTAGCTTCACATTTCTCCATTAAGGGGAGATTTCTACTTGAGGGATTTTTTTCTTGACCCCTTTCTCCCTCATGGTTAGCCCCATTGCTTTTGAGATTTTAAGATTTTTGCCCCATTATTTTGACGATTTTAAGAACTTTCAACCCATTTCTGTCAATTTTAAGACCTTTCGTGCCATTTAGGTGTCGATTTTATCCTGGCGAGCGATAGCGAGCCTGTAATTTAAGAGGAACCGGCTTTCAGCCGGGAAATTTTTCTACCGAAAAATGTACAAATTAATCTTGAAAAGGGGTCAATGGGGCGTATTTTAAAGCTTGATTGAGGTCTAGGGAATAAACTGAATACCTCCCCTTAAGGATTCAACTTGCCGCCAGCTGTAATAAACCTGACTATAGTCTAGTTGCCGATACTAGCGTGAAATAGTCCCGATACAAAAAAAATACATTTATATATTGTAGCTCGTTTATTCCTACAGCTTCGTCCTAGGCTAAGTAAACTCTCTCTGTAGCATTACTAAAGTACAAAGATCCTCGTCTGACTGAAGAGGTTAAGGGGAGATTTCCACTTGAGGGATTTTTTTCTTTACCCATTTCTCCCTTATGTTTAGCCCCATTGCTTTTGAAGTTTTAAGACGTTTGCCCCATTAGTTTGGCGATTTTAAGAAGTTTCACCCATTTATGTCACTTTTAAGACCTTTCGTCCCATTTAGGTGTCGATTTTTTCCTGGCGAGCGATAGCGAGCCTGTAATTTAAGAGGAACCGGCCTTCGGCCGGGAATTTTTTATACCGAAAAATGTACAAATTTATCTTGAAAGGAGGTCAAGGGGGTGTAATTTCAAGCTTGATGGAAGTCTAGGAAACACACTAAAAACCTCCCCTTAAACACACGGAAATCCACTGAAAAAAAGGAGAAGCCATTGATGTTTTGTTATATGTTATGTTTTGTTATATGTTATGTAGACTACCATTACGCGTTTTTTTGTATTATCAACACAAAGCCTCTGATAGTCAATGGGATAAGACCCTACTTTGTTTTCTTGAATGTAGTCTACCACATGAAAAATTGTATCAACCCTTTGAAGATACGAGGGCCCGATTCTTCGCCATTATGACTTTTTATAGACAATTATTCAGTTTGTGAAGGAACTGTTGGTGCTTGAGGGTTATTTGAGATAGTTTTACCACTTACATTCCTAGAGGGTTTTCCAAACATGAGTGAAACCATCAAATAATAACCAGAACAAAGTGAAAAAGCGTCCTCGAATGGCGAAAGGTTTAAGGGGAGGTTTTTAATCTGCTCCCGAGCTCTCATAAAACTTTAAATAATATCCCCAAGACCCCCTTTCGAGATAAATGTGTAAATATTTCGGTAGAAAGACGTCCCGGCCGAAGGCTGTTTCCTCCTTAATTATAGGCTCGCTATCACTCGCTACGAAATAATCAACATCGCTCACCAGGAAAAAATCGACACCTACTGTAAATGGCACGTACGGTCATATATTTGACAGAATAGGGTGGAAGGTCAAAAATTCGCCAACCTAATGGGGTGAACGTCTTAATATATCAAAACAAATGGGACTAAATATGAGGGAGAAGAGGGCCCAGAAAAAAATAACACCCTTAAGTGAAAATCTCCCCTTAAGCCCCCTGAAAGCCCCACTGGTAGTTTGAGGCGTAATCCAAGATGGCGGCCGGTGGTGGTGGTGGTGGTGGTGGTGGGGGGGTCCGCCAATACTATACTCTATACGCCCCACCACACCACGATTGGCTAATGAAGGGGTTCGACTACCACGGAGTCTTTTATGCAACTGTGCTCGGGGTAGTTTGTACAATTGGCAACACCGCTGCTCACTTGATTGACTCCCGACACATACACAGTAAATCGCCAAAATATTATAATATATATATTTATATATCGGTATATATATATATTTGTTTTGCACCGATATGTTACATACCGGTATATTTAGTTAATAGGTTAAACTATATTCGACGTGGTTAGGGCGATTAATAATTGTGCTGTCATAAAATGCACACCAGCCAACTGTTTCAGGTGTTACCATGCTAGTTACATACTATGCTATTTTAACTAACACCATGGAAAACAGCATGTTGGCGATTTACGTAGAGTTTATACTTATTCCGACGGATTTAGATCCTTCAAACTGATTAAACAAAACTCCTAACTGTAAATAAGAGCGAAAGACTGAGTAAGGAGACACAATATATTTTAAGATATCTTCGGCTACTTAGCTAACGCCTTAATAACCCTTTCCGTACCGGGGCCTCCCTTTTAACTATATTCTGGCTACTATTAGACGATTTTATTCAGCTAAAAATGCCTTCGCTAGACTAAAATGAAAAGACGGCGTCTGTACAGAAGGGGTTAACGCCTCGGAAAATGAAGGCAATTAATTCGCGTCCACACCCTCGGGGATCCAAGAGTCTGGCAATAGATAGATCGATTAATAGCCAAGGATATATAAACCATCCCGTCTGAGTTGTACAATATAATCTCGCGGTCCGGGCACCTAGCATTAGGGGTCCAGACAGGCTTTATATTACAACCTAGCAGTGGCCGGAAACAAGCCAAACCTGTGATATGGGGACGGATTTATTCACTACCACAACCTTCATCATCCTCATCAGCGTCTTTTGTTTTGTGTGTCCGAGGGCTGGTGTTACTGCTGGACCCTTCAGGTTATAGACCCTGGACAATTTCTTCTTCATTGTGATGGGGTTCCTATACTGAACATTTTTAGAATATGTTGGCAGCTGTCTACTCTCTGTTCACTGACGGGTCTTTGATGTGAATATTCAGATGCATATATCCTAAAGCCGGTATCACTCGAGAGCTTTTATAGTCAACATAGGATGGTCAACATTGTTCAGGCAACATTTCTAGAATATTGTGGACTGGTATAACAAAACTAGACACGATAGATTAATGTAGGTAACATAAATATATTAAATGTTGACCTCATAAGCTGCCAGACCAGTGTTAAGGATACATGTTGATGGAAAAAGCGCTCGTGTGATACCGGCTTAAGTCTATCTACGACTTTGCATTGGCGCACCATACTGCTTTATTGCGTGCGTCCTAACTCATCGTAATCCAACTTTATTAACGTGGAGATGGTTAGTGTAGGCTACGCTAATTTAGGTTCAGACGGTCACGTTAGGTTAGGCAAACATGTTAGATGATATTAAGTTATACATCATTATCGTAGCATAGGTTCGGTTCCGTTAAGTTAGGCAAGTCAAATTAAATTATATACACACATTGCGAGAGTACAACATTCTTCATACAATTCGTTCTCAGGACTGTCGTTATCGGTGTAGCTTCTCTGTCACCGCCCATCTTCTCTCCTCCATGTTATTCTCTCGGGAGGGCTCGGCTGCGGGCTATTGCTCTCTGATTACCTCATGACATTTTATCGCTTGTCGGGTGAAAATCGCTGCTCGTCGAATTGAATTTGTATATTTCTATATCAGTTGTAGTGCGATTGTATTATTCTCGTAATCAGGTTACAAGTGTATTACTATATAATATAATATATAGTAATATACTTGTAAACTGATTACGAGAATAATACATATAATAATATTATAATTATTAGAATAATACATATTATATACTTAATATACCTGCACAAACTTTACAAAAACAAATTTAAGCGAAGGGCAACTCCATAATAAGATTCTAGTGCAAGTCTCTCGAGTCTCAAACGAAGGCGAGTGGGTAGACGAGTAGTCAGCGCTGTGGGACATTCAGCATTTGGGGCGTATGTAATTTTGATCTGTTCCCAATCACATTATTCGATTATTATGACAAAAGAACTGCCTGCAGTTGTTCAACATTTGGAGAGGAACCAGTTTCAGTCGCTGGCAGCATGTAGGAGAGGTAAGGCCGAGTCACTGAAAACCCTTTTTATTCTAGGCATTTTGTTTTATTGTCAATTATGAAGCAAATAATCGTCATTTGTATTCTGGTATCTAGTTTTAAATCTGTACACGAATTCAAACACACATCATAATATCTACATTAGTTATTCTATTTGATACTAATACAAATTAGTCTCAAAATATTGCTAAAAAAAACTTGTAAATCGGAACTTGCTTGTGTGACTCTTCCTTAAAGGTCACCGAGGGCCACCGGCGTCACTGTGAACAATGAGAAAGCTTTTCAGATGGTGGCTGCATCACCTAAAGTTTCATCTCTGTGCCGGGAGTAGAAGTTGTGGCTAGCACGTGAGGCAAGATAAAATGTACGGTGCACGGTCCGGGTACCTTGAGGGTGAGTCACATTAAGGCAGCCCACCTCGCTTTTTTTCTCTTTCTCTCCCTCTCTCTTTGGCTTGTATCCATTCGGCCGCATTCAGCCTACTGTTTTAAGACGTTTACTCCCATCCAGGTGTTAATATTTTCCTGGCGAACGGTAGCGAGTCAGCATATATATATTTATGTTTTGACAGCAAGCTAAATTTGTAAATTTTTCGATAGAAAAATTTATCTGGCGAAGCCGGATTTGTCCATACAATGCTGGCTCGCTGTCGCTCGCCAGGAAGAAATCGACACCTGGATGGGGATAAACGTCTTAAAACAGTTGGCTGAATGGGGCCAAATGGATAGAAGCCAGAGAAACAGATAAAAGGAGAGAAAGAGAACAAAGCAGGTGACCCCCCTTAAACAAAAAATCATCAATGCGTCCTCGATTTCGGCTTCAGCAGTGTCAATGTTTTTTGGCGCATGCACCTTACGTAAATGTGAATATAGTTAATTTTATTAACCCTTTAGGTACCGGTGCCGTCCTTTTAACTCTATTCTGGTAGGCCTAACTATTAGACGATTCCATTCAGTTTCAAAAGAGCCTCCCACAAATAAGAGGCTTCGAACTATCTCACTTAACCCTGTTTGCTACCAGAGATCCTTCTTAAACTGCATACAATCCTTCTAAATATTGCTAGAATAAAATAAAACAGATAAATAAAAACAGTACAGAATGGGTTAAATTATGCTAACAAGTCTTTTCACGGTAAAATCCATAAACATGATTGAACATTTAGAGGTTATCCAGGATTTTGACCCTACTGTCCAAATATTCGGCCCGAGGAAGCTACACTGATAGGCTAGTATTCGTCAGCTCCCTCGGTGCTTTGCCAATAATCATTTACCGTCTGTCACTGGGGACCCGTATACTTTGGCTCGCCGTCAGAATGGTGTACAGTAGTGCTAATAAGTCATGTCCCAGCTCTCATTACATTTGGCTTGTTCTGTGCTGTATTAATGTCCGTCAGATGCAGCATAGTGTGGGTAAGTGTAGGAACATGTTTGTATATTTCACTCGATATGAAGAAATGAAGCGTAGATATTGCTGTTACCAATTATTGATCAAAATATATTTGGTGCCGATACATCACTTATTAGCACGACTGTACCTGCCGCGTCCCTTCGCATATTCCCTCTCTCCTTGCACATTTCCCCCGTCACTGTTCGGTTACCTGTCTGTGCTTCCGGCGCTTATTAGCCAGATCATCACCATCAGCTACGAGCGTCATATCATCAGGAGTTATAAGTTTGCAATAAATGAGCGTAACGATTGCCAGCGACTCTCCCGGTTCCATCACGGCTTCTTTATCGATCGCAGTCCCACATTGGTTGTCGGGGAGAGTGGGTGAGAGTGAGTGTGGTTATATGAGGGGGTGAATGTGGTTGTGTGAGTGTGGTTGTAAGCGTGGGTGTGAGTGTGGGTGTTATTGTGGTTGTGAGAGTGGGTGTGGTTATGAGTGACAGAGTAGTATGAGTATGTGAGGGGGTGAATGTGGTGTGTGATTGTGGGTGTGAGGTTGGTTCTGAGTGAGAGAGTAGTGTGGGTATGTGAGGGGTGAATGTGGTTGTGAGTGTAGGTGTGATTCTGGTTGTGAGAGTGGGTTTGGTTGTGAGTGGGAGTGAGTGTGGTTGTGTGAGTGGGTGTGAGTGAGAGAGTATTGTGGTTATGAGAGAGGAGATGAATGTGGTTGTGAGAGTGGGTTTGGTTATGAGTGAGAGAGTAGTGTGGCTATGTGAGGGGGTGAATGTGGTTGTGTGAGTGTGAGTTTGGTTCTGAGTGTGGTTATGGGAGTGAGTGTGGTTATGTGAGTGTATGTGTGGTTGTGAGAATGAGTGTGAGAATGCGTGTGACTATGGTCGTTGAGAATGAGTGAGTGTGTGGTTGTGAAAATGAGTGTGAGTGTGGTTGAGAGAGTGAGCATGATAGTGGTTATGTGTGTGAGTGTGTTTGTGAGAATGAGTGTGATTGTGAGAGTGAGTGTGAGTGTGGTTGTGAGAATGATTGTTAGTTTTTAGTGAAGTTGAGTGAGAATCTTACAGTAGAGTGAGGTCAAGGAAGAGTGATGAACTTTGGTTGAGTGAGGTAGACTTTTAATATTTGTTTTTACTTTTTTTCCCTAGACCCCTTATCAAGCTTTATATAATACACCCTCCAAGACCCTCCTTCGAGATAAATGTGTACATTTTTCGATAGAAAAATGTCCCGGCCAAAAGCCGGTTCCTCTTAATTTACAGGATAGCTATTGCTCGCCATGAAACAAATTGACACTTAAATGACACGAAAAGTCTTGATATTGACAACGAAATGGGTCGAAAAGTCTTAAAATCGCCAAACTAATGGGCTGAACGTCATCAAATCTGGAAAGTAATGGAGCTAAACATGAGGAAGAACGGGGCCCAGTAAAACGACCTATTTGCCCTTAAATCAGGTTGAGTGAGGCAAGCTGAGGATGAGTATAGTTGAGTAAGAGCTTGAGTGAGGTAGGCTGAGGTTAACTGATAATGAGTGTTGTTGAGTAAAGCCAGTATCACACGAACGCTTTTTAACCTCAACATTTATCCTTAACACTGGTCTGGCAGCTTATGAGGTAGACATTTAAACTGTTTTCGGTTACCTAATTTAATCTACCATCAGTCTAGTTTCCGATGCCAGTGCAAAATACACCTGAAATGTTGCCGGAATAATGTTGATCATCGAATGTTGACTATAAAGGCTCTCGTGTGATACCGGCTTAAGAGGCTTAGTGAGGAAGAGCAAGGTAAATACAAGTATTTTAAGATTGGATGAGGTCGGCTCTGAGATTAAGTGAGGTAGAATGAGGATGACTGAGTTAGAGTAAGGTTGAATTAGTTAGCATTACTGTAGGTTGAATGGAGTAGCTTGGGGGTCGAGTGAGGTAAACTGAAATTAAAAGTTGATGTGTGAGAGGTTTGAGCTTATTAATTATGCAAGTACAAAGTAATGAACAGTAATAACAAAAAAAGTTATGTCCTAGAAAACAAAAACATAAATTTATGAAATGTTATATACAATTTTCATTACTATGTCGATTTAAATGCATTTTCAATCATAGCAAAATTAATGATGGATGTAAATTTTGGAATGTGAGTGTGTTGATATGCTTTGTGAGGTTGAGTGAGGTAGAAAGGGAGTGAACACGAATTTTTCCAGAGTCGTAGTTGTGTGAGAAGTTGGATAAGGTACAGTGCGGTTGAGTGCGGTTATATGCAAGGCAGAGTAAGGTCAGGGTTGGCGTTGTTTTTGTTATATATAACAAAACATATTTGATTATCTTGATTTCATATATATACTTTTTGTTTAGACCTCGACGAAAACATATTTTATATGCATGATATAATATAACATGTTTAACGTAATTTTTGTTTTCATCTCTTTTTTCATAAGTTCAATTTCAAAATCTACTATACATCTGATCATCGTCGAGGTTTCGATAACAAATATAAACATATACAGTATACAACTATACACGGAAATGCATAACACTAAAATAAAAATATGATTGCTTAAATAAATTCATTAAATGGAACTAATTAAATCAATGACAATCCCTGAGGAAGATAGACCAAGGTAGACTAAGGCTGGTATCACACGAGCGCTTTTTCACTCAACATATATCCTCATAACTGGTCTGGCAGCTTATGAGGTCAACATTTATAAATCTTCGGTGACCTAAATTCATCTACCATCCGTCTAGTTTCCGATACCAGTGCAAAATATTCCAGATATGTTGCCCGAAAAATGTTGATCATCGAATGTTGACTATAGATGTGATACCGACTTAAAGTAACTGGTGAGTGAATACAGAGTTTTTCTAGAGTCGTGGTGGATGGAGAGCCATCCAGCCCCAGAGTCCCAGTAATAACTGTAGCCCACTGTAATGACGGGGCACACACGATACTTCAATATTGTCGTCACACACACACACAACACAACACAACACAACACAACACACACACACACACACACACACACACACACACACACACACAACACAACACAACACAACACACACACACACACACACAAGCTTAGATTATGAACGAAGAGAAAAACGGATGGCAAACCAAATTGGTATTCTGAAGGATGAGAATTACGTGTTAAGGGTTTGTATTAGCGAAATGCAGGAAGAAATGGTCAGGATGAAGAAAGATATGAAGGATGAATTTGAAAAGAACGAGCAGGTAAGGAATTTGAAATTTTCGGAGATAGTAAAGGAGCAACAGATACATAGGCAGGGAGGTAACTTTGAAAAGGATGTAGTTAAGGTAATTAGACAGAAGGAAAATCTAGTGAGGGAGACTGCTGGAAGAAAAAAATGTATTGTGATAAGAGGAGATATGGAGAAACACAGTGTAAATAAAGAGGAGAGAAGTAGGATAGAGAGAGACCGAGTGAGGGAGATTCTACAGGTAGTGGACGAGGGTGTGAGAGAGTGGGAGAATGAAATCGAAGACATGCATAGAATTGGAAAATATAAACAAGAGTCTAGGCCAATGAAAGTGCAGTTTCGCACAGTAGGAATAGTAGAGGAAATCATGAAGAATAAATGGAGGTTGAAAGATAAGGATTGTCTGAAGCATATTTACATCGAAAAAGACTTGGACTTAGATGAAAGAAACAAAATGAAAAGTTTGAGGGATGAGGTGAAGGAATTGAATGCCAAAAGAACAGAACAAAAAGTGGATTTTCTTTATTGGAGACTGGTAGGAACGAAGAAGAAGAAATGGTTCATCAAAAGCCCACAGAGGAAGACGGAGGGGCAAACAGAGAACTTAGGGATGAACGGTCAGACAGGGGAAGCGAGTACCAGTACCGAAGGACAGGAGGGAGAGACTGGTGTAAACCAGGAACAAGTGAGAGAAACAGGGCAGGTGGAGAGCACGGGGGAGCAAGGGAGAGCAGGTGGAGTGGAAGTGGGGGGGGGGGGGGGGCGAGTAGAGTCTGGGAATATTAGGGAAAGAGAAAAAAGAAAGGTGTAAGAAGGGGGAGATGAAGCTGATGTATAGTAATGTGGATGGCTTGCTGTCTAAGAAATTATAATTGAATGACTATATTGAGAAATATAAACCACATATTATGTGCTTAGCAGAAACAAAGTTGAGAGGTGGTACTGAATTGGGAGTGTTGGGATGGGAAGGGTACAATGTGTGGAGAAAAGATAGAGAAGGAAAAGTGGGCGGTGGAGTGTTAATAATGACTGACAAAAATATAGAAGCAAGTGAGATTAACCTAGGCAATAATAGATCAGAAATTATAGCAGTGACAATAAAAGACAAGGACAACAAAGCAACTGATATAGCAATGGCTTATATACCACCACAAACTAGAGCATGGAAGCGGGAAGAATATGATCAACTAATCACGGAATCTCTAGATGCACTAACAATATTTGTTAATAGGAGAAATAAATTATTATTAACAGGTGATTTCAATTGTAAGGAAGTCAATTGGGAAGGGTTAGATGCGGGAAATAATAATGAATCTTGGGGCAGTAAATTACTGAATCTAGTAACAGAAAACATGTCAACACAACATGTTAGAGAAAACACACGAATCAGAGGGATGGATGAACCATCCAGGCTAGACCTAGTCTTCACCAGTGATCCGCATGACGTTAGAAAGATAAATTATCGTTGTCCCTTGGGAAAAAGTGATCACAAGATTTTAGAAATGGAGATGGATTTGGGAAAAAATGAGGAGAGAAGTGAAGGACATAAAATAAATAGATACAACTATGCTAAACCTGATTTTAAATCATTGAAACATTATTTCCAAAGTATAAATTGGAAGGAACTAGAAAGCCTGGAAATGGTTCAAGACAAATATAGACTTTTCTTGAAAGTATATGAAGAAGGGATACATAAATATGTCCCAAGGTTCCAATCAGGGGTAAAGAAGGAAAAAGAATGGTTCAATATAAGATGTAGTAAGGCACAGGATAGAAGAAACCGAGCCTGGAATATAGCACGGAAGAGACATAGTGAAAATAATTGGAATAAGTACAAGGAGAAAATAAATGAATACGTAAAGATACGACGCGAGGAACAATATAAATATGAAAGGAATATTGTAGAGAAGTGCAAAAACGAGCCAAAACTATTTTATAGATTTGTAAATGGAAAAATAAAAACAAAAGAAGGTATTGTCAGACTAAGAGTTGGAACAAACAGTTATGAGAAAGATAAAGACTTGTGTGAAGTTATGAATGAAAAGCTTCAGTCAGTGTTTGTAAAAGAGGAGGAGTTTATAGAACCTTATAGAGAAATGAGAACACCACAGATGCCTGAAATGAAAGTGACAAAAAGTGAAGTGCTGAAATTGATGCAGGATTTGGACGTGAGGAAATCAATGGGACCAGATAGAGTGGCTGGATGGATCCTCAAAGAATGTGCGGAAGAGTTAGTGGAACCAATCTATGAAATCATCAAATCTTCACTGAATGAGGGAGACCTGCCAGTGGAATGGAAGAGAGCTAACATAGTACCAATTTACAAAGGAGGAGACAGAGAAAATCCTCTTAACTACAGACCGGTGTCCCTCACCAGCATTGTTTGCAAAATTTGTGAGAAAATTATAAGACAAAATTGGACACACTTCATTGAGGGACAGGGGGTGCTTAGCGAGAAACAGTTTGGATTCAGGGAAGGGAGATCTTGTGTATCTAATTTATTAAGCTTTTATAGCAGAGTTGTAGATGTTACACAGGAGAGAGAGGGATGGGTTGACTGTGTTTACCTGGACCTGAAAAAGGCCTTTGACAGGGTGCCTCACAAAAGGTTATTGTGGAAATTGCAGGTTGTTGGAGGTGTACATGGTAGGATGTTAAAATGGATGGAACACTTTTTAATAGGAAGAGAAATGAGGACCACGATACGAGACGAATATTCATAGTGGAGGAGTGTGACGAGCGGAGTACCACAGGGATCAGTGTTGGGTCCGATAATGTTCCTACTTTATGTAAACGACATGCCAGAAAACTTGAATAGTCATATGAATATGTTCGCGGATGACGAACATATGAAGAATGTCACCTGTATAGAAAGTTGTCAGGATCTTCAAAAGGACCTAGATGAGTTGCACAGATGGAGTCAAACCTGGAAAATTAGTTTCAATGCAGTAAAGTGTCATGTTTTGGAAGTGGGAACAAGTGAGATAAGGCCAAGCTGGGAGTACAAATTAGGAATTGAAATAATAAGCAAAACACGGCATGAGAAGGACCTTGGAGTGATAATACAAGATGATCTATCCCCGGAGAAGCATATTAACATGATCATTGGAGGAGCATATGGAATAATAACCAATATGAGAGTGGCATTTAACTATTTGGATGAAGAAATTTTAAGAAAACTGATAATGACTATGATAAGACCAAGATTAGAATATGCAGCAGTGATATGGTCACCACATTTGAAAAAAACATATAAACAAATTAGAGAAAGTCCAAAGGATAGCAACGAAGATGATCCCAAGATTGAAGGAGTTGACATATGAGGAAAGACTTAAGACACTACAACTGCCTACCTTGAAAGAGAGAAGGGAACGAGGCGACTTAATAACGATGTTCAAGGGAGTAAAAAGTTTGGAACGAGTAGATAGGGAAGATCTATTCGTGAGGGATAATGGAAGGACAAGAGGGCACGAGTTTAAGCTGAGGAAGGGCAGATGTCGTAAGGACACAAAGAAATTCAGCTTCCCATATAGGAGTATAGAGACTTGGAACAACTTGGAGGAGGAGGTGGTGAGAGCGAGGAACATTAACACGTTCAAATCTAGGTTGGATAAAAGTAAATATGGAAATAGGACAACATAAGCTATGATATGTTAGTCCAAAATACCGGGAACTGGGAATATCCATTACGATACTTGTCTAAGTAAAATGGATTGATTATAAAGTAACTAAGACAGGACAACACGAGCGCTGCTCAATTCCTGTAAACTACAAATAGGTAAACAAATAGGTAAATACACACACAGTCATACACACACACACACACACACTTCGCTGAATAAGGAAGAGAGAAGTTGATTAAGGAAGAGAGATTGAACAAGGTATAGAGAGGTTGAATTTGGCCGAGGGAGGTTAGCAGTCAGGAGTGATGGGAACTGAGATTTAATGTGTTTGATTGAAAAGAAAAATGAAATGTCAATGTGTAATTAAGCAGAAGTAGAATGCACATTTGTATATCATTGAACGTTCAGACTGTTGTGACTGGCTGAAAGGTAGTTGCAGATGGAGTGTAGTAAGAATATGGTAGACTAAAAATAGCTGTTGGCGTGATGAAGGTATTGAGGAATAAACCTTTACTTTCCGAAGAGTGTTGAGAGGGGAGAAGGGGTGTTGGAGAGAGAGAGTCTGTTAATATACAAACTTTTTCTCTTAGGCATGGTGTATGGAGTTTTGGTAGTAATTTGCCGCTATGTGTACTGTGCTGACGGGACACAGACGCTCCTTCAATATTTTTGTCCTTGGTTTGAATCCTGGGAGTACCACATGTATTATTACATTTCAATATTTTAATTAATTTTGTATAATTGTAAGTTAATTGGTGGGTTGGTGAGATTACGAATGTCATTTAATATGGACAAAATTAGCTTAAGTGAGGCTTTATGGGGTTGAGTGAGATCATCTGAAATCGACTTAATAGGAGTGAGGATGAGTGAGGGTGAATACAGCTGATTGAAAGGTTGAATGCAATAGATTACGGTGCTATAGATATTAGAAGAATGATTAGATGGTGGTGAGTGAATATACATATATTTTTGCGGTTGATTAAAAGGTAGAATGAGGTAGATATAGGTAGAATGAGGTAGATATAGGTAGAATGATTAGGTGTCGATGAGTGATTACATAGACTTATTTTCCCTTGGCCGTGGTGGCTGGAGTCTGGGTAATAACTGCAGCCGTATGTAATGATGGGGCACAGACGTACCTTCAATATTGTCGTCACACACACACACACGCACACGCACACACACACACACACACACACACATGCACACACACACCTAGATGCGGTCGCGTCTCATAGCCATCATAGGTAATTTCGCTTCGTCGCCACTTCACTACTTTGGTTATTTCGGCTTCGTCACTTCGCCTCATGAGAACTTATGGCCGTACTCTTGAGTATGCTGGATAGGTATTGCCCTCTCCATATCTAACGAAGACTAAGGAAGCAAGTGCTGGTTTGTGAAAAATAACTTGACATTACCTAGTGTTTAGTTACTTTGGGTTTTATAAAAGTTTATGAATACAGCTGTCAGAACCACATCATCAACTTTCACACGGAAATGTTAAATTGATTGACATATTTCAAAGCATTTGCATAATAGTGTGTTCCGTATGAAAACACTGCTGTATATTTTAAGCAGTTCGTTTATGAGGGTAGGCGTAGGGGCGATTTACTAATACAAAGGGATGGTAAAGTGAAGTGGTGGTGGGGCGAAGTGACTGAAAACCTGGTCATATGTGGCGGGGCTTCTACTGCGGGAGATTTTTAATTGTATTTCACTACGAGAGCTGTGGTTACTGATAATTCTACCGACTGCTTCATTATTGGTTTACTGTGCTGACCCTCGGAAGGCGACAATTTGGTCTTCTTTCTTCGTAACATAACTCCTGGAAGTTCATTTGGGGGTAGCTTATCTTCTTTTCCGTGTGTTACTATTCGCATACTCTCTCTCTCTCTCTCTCTCTCTCTCTCTCTCTCTCTCTCTCTCAATATTCTCACTTCGCTAGATATACCTCGCTTCCAAATTCTTTAGTTTTATATTTAAATTACTTAATATTGAAGAGATTAATTAGAAATGGCAACCATCACATACCAGGCACGACTTAATTACCGCAGAGACATCTTGTATGTTTTCCCACCCATATATTTTTCAACATCTGACAGACAATACAAAACAGTAACGTGAGTCAAAGCAAAATGATTACGGTTATATGACTAATGTGACCATCTGTGCATTGCTACTCCAGACCTGTATTACGCCTGTTACACATATAAAAAACTAAAACAAAACAAGAAATATATATATATATATATATATATATATATATATATATATATATATATATATATATATATATATATATATATATATATATATATATATACAGTATATATAATAATAATAAATAAATAAATAAATAAATAAATAAATATATCTATATACTGTATATATACAGTATATATACCGGCATATATATATATATATATATATATATATATATATATATATATATATATATATATATATATATATATATATATATATACAGGGTGATTCAGTAACCCTTTTCATAAATTTAATGGCAAATTCGGGAGCCAAAAATAAGACTAATTTACTCTATGACCCTTAGGGTTAGTCTTTGATATGATGGAGATATTACACCTTTAAAGTTATCGATAGATGAAAAGAAAAAAATCTAAGGAGTGAGAATGAAAATGTCGTTGCTAACTGGCAGGGTAGCGTAACCAAGACTTGGTATCAAAATGGCTGCATACGGTAGCTGGATGCAGTTCGTTTCGCAATTTACAAAGGTACATTACTACTGTATTTGTATTATCATCATCATTATTATTAATAATCATTGTATTAGTAGTAGTAGTAGCAAGGGGAGAAGCAGGTGGCGGAGGATAAGGAAGAGGAAGAGGAGGAGGAGTAAGTGGTGGAAGAGGGGTAAGTGGAGGAGGAGGGATCTTCCTGCCGACTTTGAGCTTTGATACTCCGCTCATCTTAATGAATCTTGAATCAATCTGTACATGAATCTAAAGATTGTTTCTTTGCTTACACGTGGTATGTAAATGGTTGCATATGGTAGCAGTTGTCTCAATGCTCAAAAGAACATTAACATTTTATCACCATCATCATAATTATGCTCGCAATACATGAGACAACGGAACAGTGTAACCCTGCCAGTTAGCAACGACATTTTCATTCTCACTCCTTAGATTTTTTTTTCTTTCTATCTATCGATAACTTTAAGTGTAATATCTCCATAATATCAAAGACTCACCCTGAGGGTCATAGAGTAAATTAGTCTTATTTTTGTCTCCCGAATTTGCCATTAAATTTATGAAAAGGGTTACTGAATCACCCTGTACAGTAAATAGCCTAGTTAAGAAAATCAAGGATAACATATCACATCGGGCTAAATTACAAGGTATACTTCATGAAATCTGGATAAACTTACTCGAGCAATTGATAAGTAACTGTCTTTTATGAAGAAGCCTATATTTATCCGTCGTTATGTTAATTCTGCTACATAATGACCCAGCAATCTCTTCTTGTTTTATTACGAATTGCCACATTTTCTTATATCGTACCCATAATTATTAGTCTGAATATCTCGTGAAAAATCCCAAATTTGAAAGCATCATAATTTTGGAGTTCCAATGTACAGTGGCGCTAATAAGTCATGCCTCAGCTGTCATTACGTTTGGCTCGCTCTGTGCTGTATTAATGTTTGTCAGATGTTGAATAGGGGGGGGGAGGGGGGGTAAGTATAGGAACATGTTGATATATCTCACTCAAAAAGAAAATAATAATGTGTAAATATGACCGATACCAATTATTGATCAAAACATAATGAGTGCCGATACATCACTTATTAGGCCGACTATAATGCAATATCTGCTGTTGTACTTGATACACCATGCCAATTACATTATTTGGCGTTCTTCGTTTCAAATATTATCCTTTGGTAATTTCCAAAAATATCTAAATAACAACGACATGTTCAAATGATAACGCTGATACATTAATTAAGGCCCATAAACCGGCATGACTCGACAAAACACTCGACAATCTGGCAATTTGTGGTAAATAGATATCCTAAGCCATGCATTACGTTATAGTGGGTTGACAATTGGAGACTTAATACAACTAAAGTAATTGCCGGTACTTTCGAATTATCCACATAAAATGCATAATTATACACACAAGGAGATACTTGTTATGATGAATTCCAATATATATATATATATATATATATATATATATATATATATATAAACCCAGAATATTTACAATTATCAACTAATATGAACATTGTAGAAAAAGCTAATCATAACTTAAACATTATGGGAACAACTTGGCATATATTTTGGTTTTGAGATACGTGCAATTAGTAAACGTTATCACGACATTATTACTGGTGACACAAACGAACAGCTGCGAAATCAACTGATATCCATATTCTGTAACAATCAACTGATATCCATATTCTGTAACAACCAACTGATATCCATATTCTGTAACAATCAACTGATATCCATATTCTGTAACAATCAACTGATATCCATATTCTGTAACAATCAACTGATATCCATATTCTGTAACAATCAACTGATATCCATATTCTGTAACAATCAACTGATATCCATATTCTGTAACAATTTGCAATAACAATCATCCATCATTGTAACGAACTCAAACTTGCAACCCAAGATATGCGCTGGTACATAATGTTCTAGAAATATAGCCGATTATATACTATATTGTATATACAGTATATAATATATACTGTCTATATATATACAGTATATATATAATCTATCTATCTATCTATATGCTCAGGCCCAATCCCCATTTTGGGGGTAGCCGACTCAAGACAGAGCAAGAACAGGGAAAACACAAAAACAACATAAAACAAAAAATAAACACAGATAAAAAACAAACTCCCACACATCCAGGTCACCCAGGAGAAGACCCAGAGACCAGGGTTACCAAGGTCGCTCCAGCACTCCCCCGGCCCCTGACCACCAGGAGAGGTTCCGATCTCGGCAGGCAGACATGCAGCGGAGCCAAAGCGACAAGCCCTCCCACCACACTTCCAGGCACACCCTTCATATTAATCGTCTCCCCGGGCCAGGCGCCTGATGGACTATTATCTAGTCCAACTTGCGCCCGACCCCTTACTCCAAATGACCACGTGTTCACTCAACTATTCACAAGCATTCTCCATTCACTCCTGTCCACCACCACTTCCCTGCCTGATCTATAGTCATTCCTCTATCATCCAAAGCCTTTCTTACACAGTCTCTCCATCTCAATGGGGGTCTTCCTGCCCTTCTATCTCCCCTTGTACCTGACTCACATATTCTCTTTGTAAGCCTTTCATCTCCCATTCGTTCAACATGACCATACCAGCTCAGCACCCTTCTGTCCACTCTGGCTGACAAATGTTCCTGCTGCCCCACTCTCCTACGTATCTCTTCATTTCTCAATCTGTCTCTACGAGTAACTCCACACATACTCCTCAAGCAGCTCATCTCCATCACATCCAGCCCTCTTTTCTCCTTTTTCTTCAGAGCCCATGTCTCAGCCCCATACATCACTGTTGGCACAACAATTCCTTGATACAGTGCACTTTTTACTTTCACTCCGAGATTTCTCGTCTTCCACATACTTCCCATTGCTCCGAAAACCTTCCTTCCTTCACACACTCTCTGTTTTACCTCCACTTCCATACCTCCACTCCTGCTTATTGTTCCTCCTAGATATTTAAAACACTCTACTTGTTCCAATATTTCCCCATCCAGCCTCACATCTAGATTCACCCTATGCTCTCCCCTATTACACACCATTACTTTACTTTTATTGACGTATATATAATAAAAATCAATAATCGTCGGGTTACTTATATAGCGCCCATATCTCCTCCTTCGAGGATTCTCAAGCGTTTGACACATCTTTAATCAACCAGAGACCATTACCCATCTCCCTTGCTCATGGGGAGACGGTAACCGCTGGCAATATCTCAGAAAAACTGTTCAATCTGAGCGGGGATTGAACGCGAGACCTGCAAGATGGGAAGCAGGCACGCTATCAACTGAGCCAGCCGGTCAGCTGGCTCAGTTGAGATATATATATATATATATATATATATATATATATATATATATATATATATATACAATTTTAATTAGACTTAACCAAGTACAAGAATTGACCTTCCCTTTGAAAAAGTACAGCGACACGATAAGTTTCAATGCATCTCATGTTACACACTAGATAAGTTTCAATGCATCTCATGTTACACACTAGATAAGTTTCAATGCATCTCATGTTACACACTAGATAAGTTTCAATGCATCTCATGTTACACGATAAGTTTCAATGCATCTCATGTTACACGATAAGTTTCAATGCATCTCATGTTACACGATAAGTTTCAATGCATCTCATGTTACACGATAAGTTTCAATGCATATCATGTTACACACTAGATAAGTTTCAATGCATCTCATGTTACACACTAGACTAATTTTGTTCACCTTGTCTTAAATACAATTTCGTGGCAGAAATGATTTCTCGATACTTATTATAAAACTATGCAATTATATGTCACTGCGTAATAATGTCAAGTTTTCATATATAACAACATATTTCGCTACAAAATCTTCATATTAAATGAGTAATGAATATGGGAACATGAATACTCTTAACTGAAAATAAAAATCAGACTAGACGTAAGCCTGTGTGTGAAACAGCAGTATTTTCAGTTGTATTTTAGTCAAATAGTTATACCAGTAAACCGAACGAGCATTCCAAAGTCAATTTACTTGCTCATTTGACGAAAACAAATTAATATACTATATATTAATACGCTGACTAGATTAATTATTCGATTTCACACTCGCATTCAGAAGGATGGCAGCAAGCTTGATGGGGTACTGTGGAAAACCTAGACCCCCCCCCCCCCACACACACACACATACTATGTTGATAACTCCATAAAGAAAAAAAATATTTATTATTTCAAGGAAATTCTTAGCTATGTCTACAATGCCAAATATACCTTTATTAATCAGTCCTGGTTGGCAAAATTACATAAAAACAAAACAAAATAAAAACAATTACCAATTATATATAGCAAGACCCACAAGATGATCCAGCTCAGTGGAAACACAGTATTATTCAAGTTTCATGACGAATACAAATTAGTTAGCCAGACAAACTAATGACAATGTTCGATTAAGTATCCTGCATCATGACAAGGTATTGTATTTTGTGACTATGATTGAAAGTAAAAATATCAGTTACAGCTAATTGAAATATAACGCAGAATATAAAGAAAATAGGAGTTGTCTTTTCGAAGGATACATAGCTATTAAGTCGAGGGCATAATTATGGCACTGATAAAAATAAGTGATAAGTATTGTCAACAACTATTTGACTTTCACCGTTGTCTTCATTATTGTCTACCAGCTGTCAAATACTTCGCAAAAACTGCAGAAAAATATCGAAAACTTCCCATAGTTTATTATTGAAACCTGGAGTATTTACAATAAGCTTGTTTTATGTATTGATATTTAGAGTTGTAACATAATGTATGCTAGTGTCACAGGAGCAAGGATCCATGTGAACAAATAAATGTACTGCTGTCAAAAATAAATGTACTGCTGTCAAAAATAAATGTACTGCTGTCAAAAATAAATGTACTGCTGTCAAAAATAAATGTACTGCTGTCAAAAATAAATGTACTGCTGTCAAAAATAAATGTACTGCTGTCAAAAATAAATGTACTGCTGTCAAAAATAAATGTACTGCTGTCAAAAATAAATGTACTGCTGTCAAAAATAAATGTACTGCTGTCAAAAATAAATGTACTGCTGTCAAAAATAAATGTACTGCTGTCAAAATAAATGTACTGCTGTCAAAATAAATGTACTGCTGTCAAAAATAAATGTACTGCTGTCAAAAATAAATGTACTGCTGTCAAAAATAAATGTACTGCTGTCAAAAATAAATGTACTGCTGTCAAAAATAAATGTACTGCTGTCAAAAATAAATGTACTGCTGTCAAAAACCCACTGCATTTCACCTCAATTATGTCAGAGCTATGCACCTAGTATCCTGATATAATAAATAGCCAATTAAAAATAACATACTAGAAAGCAATAATAAATTGAATAAATAAGTAATATATACGGAATCCACTTGAGGTTACGCAGTCTGTTATCAAAATTATTGATGAATTATTGAATTTACCTGTACATTTGGCCACGCAGCTGGCCACGGGGGCAGCTGAATATCTCTCTCTCTCTCTGCTCCCACAGAACTTGCCATTTTTAAGTGCATACGGTCTTGTCGTCTTCAAGCTATTTCATTTTCTTGCGATCATTTCACTCACATCAAACCCAAAATGATCTGATTTAAGCTAACATAACTTATTTAAGTCTGTCTTGACCAAACCTACCTGACCTAAATCAACGTTGACACGATGCGGAGGTATGCTTAAGATTAAGGGGAGATTTCTACTTGAGGGACTTTTTTCTTGACCCCTTTCTCCCTCATGTCTAGCCCCATTGCTTTTGAGATTTTAAGACGTTTGCCCCATTAGTTTGGTGATTTTTAAGAATTTTCGCCACATTTCGTCAAGTTTAAGACCTTTCGTGCCATTTAGGTGTCGATTTTATCCTGGCGAGCGATAGCGAGCCTGTAATTTAAGGGTAACCGGCCTTCGGCCGGGACATTTTTCTACCGAAAAATGTACAAATTTATCTTGAAAGGGGGTCAAGGGGGTGAAATTTAAAGATTGCTGGAGGAGTAGGAAACAAACTAGAAACCTCCCTTTAATATATAATGTCGGAATATTTCAAACAAACAACAAATCGAAAATTGGGGTTTCTGTTTTGCTTTTTATTCTGGCGAGTTCCAAGTATTCTCAGTGACGAATGTATACACACACACATTACACTCTAGACGGGGCACTAGACATGTTGTTGCTTGATTTCCTTTGTACATTCACCCTTGCATATCGAGGACTCCTCTTTTTTTCTATCATCCTGACAATCATTTGATTTTTTCAGCTTAGGAAAGCCCAAGGGGATTCAAATGGTTAAAGAAGACAGATTTAACCCCTTCAATTCCAATATATAATTGATAACCTGAATAAAATCGTAATTGTTAGCTAGAATACAATACAACTGTCTTCGTGGCGCAAAGCATAAGTGTGTTGATTTTCGGTGTGACCGTTCTGGGTTCGAATCCCCGGACTGCCACGTGTGTTTGTTAATGTCAATCATCGAGTTTAGGAGTAAAGTTGGTGGGTGGAGAGAACACAATAATGTATCAAATATTATCGTAATGAAAAGTGAACTCCAGCGAGGACGAAAAGACTCTCAGACGAAAAAACGATCCACAGTTCCTATTTGGCCTCGCCCTACATCACTCGCCGAGGTAGCAATCACATCTCCAGACCCGAGGTAAGAGGGGTTACCGGGTTTTTTTTTCTCTCTCTTTTTCTCCTTTTCTCTCTTTACCCGGCTTGTATCCATTCGGCCCCATTCAGCCAACTGTTTTAAGACGTTTATCCCCATCCAGGTGTCGATTTCTCCCTGGCGAGCGATAGCGAGCCAGCATTGTACGGAGAAATCCGGCTTCGCCGGAGAAATTTTTCTATCAAAAAATTTACAAATTTAGCTTGCTGTCATACCAAAAAAATATATATGCTGGCTCGCTACCGCTCGCCAGGAAAATATTGACACCTGGATGGGGGTAAACGTCTTAAAACAGTAGGCTAAATGGGGCCGAATAGATACAAGCCAAAGAGAGAGAGAGAAAGAGAAAAAGATAAAAAAAAAGCGAGGTGGGCTGGCTTAAGGCTTGGATCTTGTAATATTCCCCGGCACAGTGGATGAATATACATTACGGCCGGGATGTGGTAATTACGGCCGGGATGTGGTAATTACCGATATTACTGCCATGGCTGCTGCTCGCGAGACTCTGTCGCTCATATTGTGTGTATCTGCGGCTGTACGGTTGGAAGCTATATTATACTCTGTTTCCTTTCATCATCCCTTAAGGGGAGGTTTTTAGTTGGTTCCCTAGACCTCCATCAAGCTTAAAATTACACCCCCTTGAGTCCCTTTCAAGATAAATTTGTACATTTTTCGATAGAAAAATGTCCCGGCCGAAGGCCGGTTCCTCTTAAATTACAGGCTCGCTATCGCTCGCCAGGATAAAATTGACACCTGAATGGCACGAAAGGTCTTAATATGGGGTGAAAGTTCTTAAAATAGCTAAACTAATGGGGCAAACGTTTTATAATATCAAAAGCAATGGAGATAAACATGAGGGAGAAAGGGGTCAAGAAAAAAATCCCTCGAGTAGAGATCTCCCCTTAACATCTGATTTCGCGATACTTAATGGCAAAATTTGAAACTACTACGTCGGCGGAGAAACAAATGTCTGTGAAAGATGAAAACAAATACAGAATATAATTATTTAATTAGCAATACATATCGGCAAAACAAATGTAACAATGAAAAAAAAAAAAAAAAAATTCAGAAGCGATTGCAAAATGTATATGCATGTATACAGTGTTAGAACGAATAGTGTTTATTACGTAAACCCTGAAGGAGGTGTAAGCGGACCGTTGTTAAGGGGAGGTTTTTAGTGTGTTCCCTAGACCTCCATCAAGCTTAAAATTACACCCCCCCTAGACCCCTTTTCAAGATAAATGTGTACATTTTTCGGTAGAAAAATGTCTCGGCCGAAGGCCGGTTCTACTTAAAATACAGGCTCGCTATCGCTCGCCAGGAAAATGTCGACACCTAAATGGCACGAAAAGTCTTAAAATTGATAGAAATGGGGCGACAGTTCTTAAAATCGCTAAACTAATGGGGCGAACGTCTTAAAATCTCAAAAGCAATGGAGCTAAACGTGAGGGAAAAAGGTGTCCAGAAAAAAATCCCTCAAGTGGAATTCTCCCCTTAATCAATTGGATCACTTCACATTATGGTTGTACAGTAAACGTATAAGTAACTAAAAATATAAAAATAAATACATTAATATGGGAATAAGAAGACGAAGAAGCCCAAGTAACAAAAGAAGCCCAAGTAACAAAAGAAGCCCAAGTAACAAAAGAAGCCCAAGTAAGAAAAGAAGCCCAAGTAACAAAAAGAAGCCCAAGTAACAAAAGAAGCCCAAGTAAGAAAAGAAGCCCAAGTAACAAAAGAAGCCCAAGTAACAAAAGAAGCCCAAGTAACAAAAAGAAGCCCAAGTAACAAAAGAAGCCCAAGTAACAAAAGAAGCCCAAGTAACAAAAGAAGCCCAAGTAACAAAAGAAGCCCAAGTAACAAAAAGAAGCCCAAGTAACAAAAGAAGCCCAAGTAACAAAAGAAGCCCAAGTAACAAAAGAAGCCCAAGTAACAAAAAGAAGCCCAAGTAACAAAAGAAGCCTAAGTAACAAAAGAAGCCCAAGTAACAAAAAGAAGCCCAAGTAACAAAAAGAAGCCCAAGTAACAAAAGAAGCCCAAGTAACAAAAGAAGCCCAAGTAACAAAAGAAGCCCAAGTAACAAAAGAAGCCCAAGTAACAAAAGAAGCCCAAGTAACAAAAGAAGCCCAAGTAACAAAAACTGAAGCCAAAGACGAAGAGAATAACAATTACGAAATTGAAGGAACAAGAAGTGGGGGAGGAGGAGGAGGAGGAGGAAGTAGAAAATGGTACGCTTACTGCCAGACACAGCAAGACAAAAAGGTGCTAAGGGGAGATCTCCACTTGAGGGATTCTTTTCTTGACCCCTTTCTCCCTCATGTTTAGCCCCATTGCTTTTGATATTATAAAACGTTCGCCCCATTAGTTTAGCGATTTTAAGAACTTTCACCCCATAGTAAGATCTTTCGTGCCATTCAGGTGTCGATTTTATCCTGGCGAGCGATAGCGAGCCGGTAATTTAAGAGGAACCGGCCTTTGGCCGGGACATTTTTCTACCGAAAAATGTACACATTTATCTTGAAAGGGACTCAAGGGGGTGTAATTTTAAGCTTGATGGAGGTCTAGGGAACAAACTAAATACCTCCCCTTAATATTCTGTCGCCTGAAATCCTGTCAAAGTTCTGGTTGAACCACAAAAGAGACCTATCATGATTTTTCAATGTGCATATTTACCATTGTGTAAGTTAGACATTATGGTAATTCTAGAATAGATACAACATAATTCTACATAAATTACAAATATACATCATTTTAAAAACAACACAATGTTAACCGTAGAAAGAGTCCTGATGGTTATTTATTTTCATATACTGAAAAGGGTAACCAGTTCATGAATGGTGGACCTGATTGTATAGTCGACTAAATAAGTGATACATGAATGGCCAAATAAGTCATGGCATAATTGCTCTATTAAGGGGGGGGGGGGTTAGTTTGTTCCCTAGACCTCCATCAAGCTTAAAATTACACCCCCTTGAGTCCCTTTCAAGATAAATTTGTAAATTTTTCGGTAGAAAAATATCCCGGCCGAAGGCCGGTTCCTCTTAAATTACAGGCTCGCTATCGCTCGCCAGGATAAAATTGACACCTGAATGGCACGAAAGGTCTTAATATGGGGTGAAAGTTCTTAAAATCGCTAAACTAATGGGGCAAACGTTTTATAATATCAAAAGCAATGGGGCTAAACATGAGGGAGAAAGGGGTCAAGAAAAAAATCCCTCGAGTGGAGATCTCCCCTGAACTGACTCAATATGCGTTGTAGTAATATTGTGTCATTGCATAACCCTATCCGTATTCAAGGACGCGTGTTTTCATTGAACTTAGTCTATTATTTGAATATTTTATGCAATTTAGGAAGGATCTCTAAACATTAGAGGATCTCGAAACATTAGAGGGGTAATATATATTTCAATTAACCCTTTAAACTCACAGGTAGTTCCTTACTTCCTAAGGTTACACACATCTAATCATAGCCTGAATCGAATTATGAAACGAATTCTCGTATACTGGTAGGATTAATTAAGTGTGGAGCAATAGAAAAGGGAAAAGGGACCACGGAATTAAACACCTTAAACAAAAATCAATAAATAAATAACTCCATACAAGCAGCTCTCACCTATAATACAGAATCTGAAGCTAATTATGAAAAGTAAACAATTCAAGATATAGATTCAACAGCTAAGATACAGAAACCATGGCTCATTACACAGAAACCATGGCTCATTACACAGAAACCACAGCTAAAATATACAATACACGCAACTAAAACATCACATGCTTATCACACTACAAAATATACAATACACGCAACTAAAACATCACATGCTTATCACACTACAAAACCCGTAGCTTGTAATGCAGAAAGTACAGTTACAAAAAGACAGAAACAGATACAGAAACCACAACTCAAAATACAGAAAGTACAGTTACAAAAATACAGAAACCACAACTCAAAATACAGAACCGGCAGCCGAAAATACAGAACACAAAGCAGAAGACATAGAACCTCATCTCCAGATACAGAATCGATACGGTCCGCGCCAGGATCTTTGTAATTTGTTGAGTCTAATTTGATTTCTGGTCTGATTCAAGTGCTACCTTGCTCAGCATCAGTTTCAGTTTCTCTCTCTCTCTCTCTGTCTCTCTCTCTCTCTCTCTCTCTCTCTCTCTCTCTCTCTCTCTCTCTCTCTCTTAGTACATATAATTATCTGATACAGTGTCACATTTTGTTTTTCATTTGGCCTAGCATTATCAACATTTGTCTATATATTCCAACTTTCTTGTAACTAAACATTATTATGTTATAACGTTACTACTCAGTCATAACAACAATACAAAAGCTACAGTAAGAACATATGCGCGACAACAATACAATAATAAAAACGAAGATTAATTATGTATCTATCTATCTATTGCCAAACGGTCTGAACCCAGAAGGGGTGACCACGAACGAATCTCCTTCGTCGAGGAAATAAGCTTAACTCTTTAGCATATTTCAGAGTGTTTGAAGCCTAACCGCCCACTGCTGTGTATAGTGTGTTTGGGTGCATGTGGAGTGTTTGTTATCTTACTGTTGGACTGGCTGTGGTTGTGAAAGTAGTCTGTAACCAGTGTAATCAGCTCAACCATGCTAATCAGGTGCTAGCATTCGCATTGTAATCTATGTTGTATTAATTTCACCACCACACCAAACACCTCCAATGAAATTAATGAAAGCATATATGTGATCCACCATGAGACACTGATCTACTACACCTCTGATGTCCTCCGTTTCAAGGAGGGGTTGGGAGGCCGCCGGGGTGAGTATTAAATAAAAACTCGTCCAGTGGGGGATCGAACCTGGGCCTCCAACGTATAACTTTGGAACGCTACCACCTATTTTACGTCGGCTCTTTAAACATTTACAATTATTGGAATAACAATAAAACAGGAATATATACTGCAAAACTAATTTTGCTTTCGTATAATCTCTTGAAATTCAACCTTTACTCTAAAAGGAAATGCTGATAATAATCGTGTAAAAATTATACTAACTTGCACGTCCAGTCATGCACCGCAGGAGTCATGGGAAATTCTTACCAATTTGTACGTTGCATCACATGCTATAACACCTTTTGTGTTGACCCCCATGACAAGAAAACAAAAATAAATAAAACAAGTATTGAAGAGCCAAGAACAGCATTGTGAATATGTTGACAGAATATGACACAAACACGTACAAGTACACACACACACGCACACAAACACACACACACACACACAGTACAAACAACAACACAAAATTAACTACACACAATAATAAAACAGTGATAATTAAATTGTTGTAAAATCACGAAATGTATAAGTATTTAAGTGACCCAATATAGGTGATCACCTATGACCCCAGGGTGAGGTATAAGGGAGCCATAACCAGCATCATAGAGTATAAATTATCTCACTCGCACACACTCACACACACACACACACACACACCACAAGCACTCGCATGCACAAAACATTATCTATTTATATCACTCATTCATCTTCAGTGTCTCACCATGTATTATAATCTTTCTCCCATTCTAATTCCCAACAATATTCCTCTTCACAAAAAATATCTTCGTCCTCCCACTTTTTTTACGTTGATATTCTCTCTCTCTCTCTCTCTCTCTCTCTCTCACCGAATTGACCAGGTAGTCATCAATAAAGCCAAGGGGGCCGGTCAGCAAATACACCCGGCCGGCCACAGCAAGCAACATAATGATGTCATAATTATTGCTCTTCAAACACTGGCTATACCTTCGGCGCCCTGGAACAAAGCCAGGAGGAGGAAGAGGAGGAGAAGGAAAAGGAAGAAGAAGAAGGATGAGGAGGAATACAAAGGAATACAAAGGAGAACAAACTGCAAAAGACCTATTGGTCCTTATACTGGGTAGTTTGGATATCTAAAACTACTAATCTATTGACTACGAGGTAGAGAAAAGGATAGCAAAGAAGAAGGGTAGGAGGAGGAAGGAAGAAGAAGAGAAGTAGAAGAAGAAGAAGGAGAAGGAGGAAGAGGAGTAGAAGAAAAAGAAGGGGCAGGAGCAGGAGGAGAAGAAAAAGAAGAAGGAGGAGGAGGAAAAGGTCGATGGGAATGTGTTGTAGTGTGTGTGCTTTGTGTACACTGTTATCGTCATGTCAACAGTACCTCCTTTTCAATACGGTCACCATTCAACCCTATCAGCACCCATGACGACTTTGCATATTCTGGCTATCATTAGACGATTTTTTCCAGTTTAGGAAGAACCTCTAGCAATTGAAAGGTTAAAATTATATAAAATAACCCATAACACACCAATCGAATATAGAGACTTTAGTCACGTGAATTAAAGATGAATATCAGATTATTGTCACCTTACGTGGACAACATATAATTTGGCATAACGGTTGTGATCTCTGGGAAATTACATTGCTAATTGTTCATGCCATATTTGTGGCCTGTCAAAACTACTGAACTCAATATACTGGCACACTGAAATTCAACAACAACAGCGGTCTATATTAGGCTGCACAATATATGTAATCTTGGCTTGATAAGAGGTGTCTAATAATGAACTTCGCTTCTCACCCAATTTAGGTCACTTATCCAGAATATCATTAATGTAGTCCACAGGCCAGAGTGAAAATCAGTAACATCCATGCGGGTGAAATATTATAATGATAATCTAGGAACAAATGTTAGTATTGTTGCGGATGCTCTATTTCGTGATCAAAACCTTTTGCCAATAAGCAATTACTTTACGTTTATTTAAGGTATTCCGGATAATCAGCTTCGAAGCTGCACTGATTCTTGATATTTCAGTATCTGGGTTATGGAAAATAGCAACTAATTAAATTGTCATGTCTCTGGAGTTAATTGATTGCTCTATATATATATATATATATATATATATATATATATATATATGTTAGTATAGCCAGGTAATAGATTCTCTTTTAAACAGACGAGGTTAAAGGCAATAGCAGTTTCAGCATTCAGGATTTTATTGTTACAGCTTTCAATAGTTCTAACAATTTTCCTCTGGGGTTCAGAGATGAGGTACAACAGGTTAGCAAAATTCATGGTGGATCCAACGTTTCACAAGTAAACATCTTGCATCTTCAGGGAATGTAGAGGTAATGATTAGAATAGGGACAAAGTATCATATTTATACAAAATTCGAGGATCAAGAATAGGAAGGTGGGCGGAGCTACTGGGTGTGTGGTGGCTGTTCATTGGTGGAAGGCAGTCTGTTCGCGAGACCGAGTGCCCGTCTCGCGAACAGACTGCCTTCCACCAAGCCACCACACACCCAGTAGCTCCGCCCACCTTCCTATTCTTGATCCTCGAATTTTGTATAAATATGATACTTTGTCCCTATTCTAATCATTACCTCTACATTCCCTGAAGATGCAAGATGTTTACTTGTGAAACGTTGGATCCACCATGAATTTTGCTAACCTGTTGTACCTCATCTCTGAACCCCAGAGGAAAATTGTTAGAACTATTGAAAGCTGTAACAATAATATCCTGAATGCTGAAACTGCTATTGCCTTTAACCTCGTCTGTTTAAAAGAGAATATATATATATATATATATATATATATATATATACCGGTATATATATATACAGTATATATATATATCTATCTATCTATCTATTGCCGGACGCCTTACTCCCCTTACGAGGGTGGCCATACACAGAATGCCCCCAAGCGGACCTATTCCCTGTGAGAGGGACAACCCGAGCCAGTTTAGTAAAGGACTTCCAGGATTGACCACTCAATTTAGGATCCGTCCGACTCGGAGGCCATCTGTGTATCTTGTTAGCACTATTTTTCTACAGTGGTGTTCGGCTAATCCATCCACTAACCTGCCTTACCCTTAGGTAAGCAGTACGGATTTGTATCAGGTTTACTCCCCTAGACAGGTTGCCAACCAAGACTGACGAGTCCCATCCACCCGGATTTGTATAAGGTTGTCTCCCCTAGATGAGTTGCCGACCAAGGCTAACGAGTCCCATCCATATATATATACAGTATATATATATATATATTATATATATATATATATATATATATATATATATACCCGGTATATATAATTAACAAATTAATTGCATATGGTAAACGCGTGAAAAAGGAGCTACCACAATTCTTAAATCGTTTCGAGATTTTTAAGGTTCAAGTTATCCCATTCGATTCCCATCTTAACCCCTGTTGTCACTCGGACCTTGGTCTGGGATGATCGTGGTCCGCCGGTAAAAGCCTTCTATTGACTCTCCAGATGGTCAGTCCGTGCCACTCATCATCCACTGAGGCCCCCCTCCTCTGGGCTGGTCATCACGAGAGAACCAGGCTCGTCATTCGAGTAGTTGAGGATGAGATTTTAGGTGGACGAGATTTGAGGATGAAACCTGAGAACGATATTTAAATGCGGAACTAAACGAGATTTCAAACACAAGACATAAGGGCAATGACGAGAATTGAATGCGAGACATGCAGATAATGTTTGGAAACGAAGTTGAGTGAAGCGAGTGTGAGACATGATTACAAGCCATACGATACAATTACGAAGGAAAGAACAAGGCCTGAGTATATAACATGAGGAGGACAAAGATTAAGGAGGATGAAGTTAAAAGACGAAGTTCGATTTTAAGAGGACTATGGGACATGAGAACGAGGTTTAACGAGGAAGTAAGGACGAGAGTTGACGATAGTTAAGTAAATAATACGAGTGTAAAGCCGGTATCGCACAAGCGCTTTTTCACTCAACATTTATCTCAACACTGGTCTGGCAGCTTATGAGGTCAACATATATAATATTTCTGTTACCTAAGTTCATCTATCATCAGTCTAGTTTCCGATACCAGTGTCAAATAATCCAGAAATGTTGCCAGAAAAATGTTGATCATCGAATGTTGACCATAAAAGCTCTCGTGTGATACCGGCTTAAGACAGAAGAACAAGGTTTGAGTACGACGTATGAGGACGAAGGTTGAGGACGCGGTTAAATTACAAGTGACCCAAGAGAAAATGAGAGGACAGGCTGACCGCAGACATTACCAAGTCCTTATTTGTTTTGGGCAAACTCCGTGTTACAGGCATAAAGTTAATGAAAATGATTTCTAAAGCTAAAGGATGTTACATTATATCTGTTTTTCAATTAAGAACACAGTACCGCACTCGTAAGGTTATTGTTATGCAGGTTTACTTACAATTATGGATTACGATTGTTAAATAGGGAATATATTTATCTGGTATGTATATCTGCGTTCACTATTGTTATTGTTTTAAGGGGAGATCTCCACTAGAGGGATTTTTTTCTTGACCCCTTTCTCCCTCATGTTTAGCCCCATTGCTTTTGATATTATAAAACGTTCGCCCCGTTAGTTTGGCGATTTTAAGAACTTTCACCCCATTTTAAGACCTTTCGTGCCATTCAGGTGTCGATTTTATCCTGGCGAGCGATAGCGAGCCTGTAACTTAAGAGCAACCGGCCTCCGGCCTGGACATTTTTCTACCGAAAAATGTACAAATTTGTCTAGAAAGGGGGTCTAGGGGGTGTAATTTTATGCTTGATGAAAACGTAGGGAACAAACTAAATACCTCCCCTTAATATTGACAGCGTCAATTAGCACCAGATTTGGATATATATACCATACATATAATGATCCACTAATGGCTAACAAGATCAATGGCACACTATAGTAAAATAATCGAAGGGCAACTAGAATTAAATTATCTAACGGTAGCCAGACTATTATTACTTCACTAAGTATGCTCCTGTCGACATTAACCCCTTCAGACTCATATGGCGCAGAGGTTGCCAGATTAGCAATAAGAAATAGAGTTCTCTCACTCTTATAATTACCTCTCCAAAATTAGTTTTCTGCCCACAGCTAACTCAAAGACAACTGCAAAGGTTGAAGTAACTAAACTAAAGGTTTCTAAACACCCCTGATGGTAACAAAGAATTTAAAGTATCCCTAATCGGCTCAAAATCGCGTCATATGTCGGAGAGGGTTAAAGTATCCCTAATCGGCTCAAAATCGCGTCATATGTCGGAGAGGGTTAACAAGCATTTCGATGAAAAGTGGACCGTTGACGCGCCTATAAAAAAAACATTCGATATCCACACGCTAACAGGTCTCTAACTACCTTACCGAAAGACTGATTGCGGAACCACTGAAACAGCCACTGATTAAACCACCCCAACACCTCCAGCGTGAAATACCAATCAAAATTACACCACCACCAGCAGCATCAGGCGGGCTGGTGGGTTCCTGTTATTCTTTCCATTCCTTCACAAAGGGGGTGACCTGCTTTGTTATCTGTCTTGGTTGTATCCATTCGGCCCCATTCAGCACACTGTTTTAAGACATTTATCCCCATCCAGGTGTCGATTTTTTCCTGGCGAGCGGTAGCGAGCCACCATTTTATGGAGAAATCCGGCATCGCCGGAGAAATGTTTCTATCGAAAAATGTATAAATTTAGCTACCTGCCTAAATCATCCAAAACATGGAGGCTCGCTATCGCTCGCCAGGTATAAATCGACACCTGGATGGGGATAAACGTCCTAAACCAGTAGGCTGAATGGGGCCGAATGGATATAACCCAGAGAGAGAACCCCCATAAAGCACCCGGGTTCTCCTCCGGTGCTGTCTCGGGGCTCGTTTGTTAGGTTTTTATTCACGGCCCATTTGATTAATACATGAGTTAGCGAGGCATTATAGGAATCAACCCGCAGCCACGATCTACGGCGCTGCTCTGACGTACGGCGCATTGTTGGCCCATCAGATTTATGACAGGTAAAGTGCAGGTTGCGGCCCGACTAACCTGGAAGCCAGTTTGTTTGGTGAAACCCACTTGTGACCAGTCGGACATGTGATAACGCCTGTACAAGTCAACCTTATCTAACCTATCCTAATCTAATCTAATCTAACCTAACCTAACCTAACCTAACCTAACCTAACCTAACCAAATCTAACCTAATCTAACATAACAATCTAACCTAACCTAACCTAACCTAATCTAACCTAATTTAATCTAACCAAAGCTAACCTACTCTAACATAACAATCTAACCTAACCTAACCTAATTTAATCTAACCAAAGCTAACCTAATCTAACATAACAATCTAACCTAACCTAACCTAACCTTACCTAATCTAACCAAAGCTAACCTACTCTAACATAACAATCTAACCTACTCTACCCTAACATATTCTATATAACCATAAGAAATTAATACAATTATAGAACGTCCGAGATATATTGCACGTATGTAGAGAGTCAGCCTGAACTAACCATAGAATAGTCTTTCATACTCCAATCTATTCCATATCTATACAAATCAATGCAATATCAACACCTGGACATTATTGTATGTAAGGGACTGGAGTTCTTGCAGAGAGGCTCCAGTCCTGACGTTATCCTTAAGGGGAGGTATTTAGTTTGTTCCCTAGACCTCCATCAAGCTTAAAATTACACCCCCTTGAGTCCCTTTCAAGATAAATTTGTACATTTCTCGGTAGAAAAATGTCCCGGCCGAAGGCCGATTCCTCTTAAATTACAGGCTCGCTATCGCTCGCCAGGATATAATCTACACCTGAATTGCGCGAAAGGTCTTAATATGGGGTGAAAGTTCTTAAAATCGCTAAAGTAATGGGGCAAACGTTTTATAATATCAAAAGCAATGGGGCTAAACATGAGGGAGAAAGTGGTCAAGAAAAAAATCCCTCAAGTGGAGATCTCCCCTTAACTTACAGTGTGCTGGCTTAATAATCCAGTAGGGTTGATAGCCTCTGAAGTCCTATTTTAACTAGGTTTTTAACTAATGTAGACAGTCAGTTAGACCAGACTCGATGGTGCCCTGTATATCGGAATGATCTTAACTGGGTTGCACATAATACCACCTGGAGCCTCCGTGGATCACAATACGGGGGCTGGGGTAATATAAGAGGCCATGATCTTAACTGGGTTGCACATAATACCACCTGGAGCCTCCGTGGATCACAATACGGGGGCTGGGGTAATATAAGAGGCCATGATCTTAACTGGGTTGCACATAATACCACCTGGAACCTCCGTGGATCACAATACGGGGGCTGGGGTAATATAAGAGGCCATGATCTTAACTGGGTTGCACATAATACCACCTGGAGCCTCCGTGGATCACAATACGGGGGCTGGGGTAATATAAGAGGCCATGACGGATGCGCTGATATTTAAGGGGAGATTTCCACTTGAGGGATTCTTTTCTTGACCCCTTTCTCCCTCATGTTTTGACCCATTGCTTTTGTGATGTTAAGACGTTCACCCATTAGTTTGGCGATTTTAAGAACTTTCGCCCCATTTTTGTCGATTTCAAGACATTTCGTGCCATTTAGGTGTTGATTTTTTTCCTGACAAGCGATAGCAAGCCTGTAATTTAAGAGGAACCGGCCTGTGGCCGGGAAGTTTTTCCACCGAAAAATGTACACATTCATCTTGAAAGGGGATCAAGGGGACGTAATTTTAAGTTTGATGGAAGTCGAGGGAACAAACTAAACACCTCCCCTTAACATCCTCCCTCCCGCTCATTACTGGCCTGGGTTCGTGTACACTTTGCACCTCGTAGGACCCCATTACCACTGGGTTATCTTGTACACTTAGCACTTAAACGCCTTATTAGCGAATCACATCGGGTACACCTTAACACTAAATCTCTGTGTTCATGTAGTGATGTACACCCTATTCGGTGGCTTGTGTTCTTGTATTTCAAAACATGATTATGAAGCGTTATTTCTACATAACGATTTTGACGAGTTATTTTGTTTTTACCTTGTGTTGTCCCAGTTTTTGGTTTGTTTATTTACAAGTTATACATTATAATTACTGACATAGATCGTAAACGCCTGGCTGTTGATTCCTTGGCTCGCGTTTTGTGAGCTTTGTACCTCGAACCCATTACTGGTTGGCTATCAGGTATATTTAACACTTCAACACCGTAGTATTTAATCAGATCTTGCACACCTTAGCAATAAATCTCTTTGCTACGGATTTAGATCTTATCCTCTGTCCCCTGAAGATGTAATACACGAAAGCACCTGGGACTCCTCCGTGTTTATTTTCCTTTCTTCCCTGTGGATATTCAGCATATATATATATATATATATATATATATATATATATATATATATATATATATATATATATATATATATATCGGTATACACAGTATATATATATATATATATATATATATATATATATATATATATATATATATATATTGCATGACCGGTAAGTAAACTACATACATGCTCGTAGTTCGCATATTGCCATTGCTATAATTTCTAATAGTTGAAGGCTTGCTCCTACTCCTAATCCCCTATCATTACTTTATATTAACGAGCATGGTAATAAAGTGAAAAAACATTTACATTAAAGCAACACATCACCTTCTCATCAATGACAAATCAAGTTCAGCAGACCAGAGCATAATTATAATCAAAACACCCCTCACTCACCAAGTACTGATGTATTCGCCCCGCACAGTGCTTGCAGCAGTGAATCATGGTGCTTGCAGGCGAGGAGAACAATACCCCGCACTCGTATATCTACACCACCAAGCTATTTATGAAGATGTGTCCTGCTTTATAACCCGTAATTATTGGCAGCCATACTGGCGCCAGAACTAAAAATCGTCATGATCCTGAATACGAAAGCAAGATATCGGTATTATATAGATCGATAATCAATACGCCTGCACACATCAACATCTGTATCAAGACCGGCCACAAAAATCTGTATAAACTTTTCAATTTTCTGGTTACCGTCAAACAATATTAGATTAGGGAAGATAGATCATATATTAACTCTAAACTCATGCTAGGTATACTGTCGCCGTCAATAATTTCCTGGACACCCAACTCACAAGGAGTCATGATTTGTTTTGGTAACACTGTTGCCACCCCCCCCCCCCCCCCCCTTCTTCCCCATCCACCCCCTCTGTATGGTTTCTCATCCCTCTCGCCCTCATTCTCCTACTGTAAGCTCCGCCCCCTCATTCTCCTACTGTAAGCTCCGCCCCCTCGCTTCGTCCACCAACACATCCCTCGCATTACTATCTCCGAAATATTAATTAATTATAACTGCTATGAGGTTTAGAAGCTTCTTTAAGGGGAGAATTCACATTACTCTCTGTTTCGGGATTTTATCGGGAGAGTAACTGACGCTTCTTAAACATATTCAAAGCTTCATGTTCTTACATTGACTAATTTGTGTTCACTGACGTCTGCCTCAGATACTACACTGATCGTTGAAATTACATAAAAACACATTTGGTCAACAAATCTCACTATATGGCCAAGGGAATGCAATATTGGTATATTAATTCTGTTAACGAATCCGAAACATTATACATTTCTACGTTTTAATAGTGTAAATTAATATGATCCTAAAATATATAACGTAATCATGGTGCTGAATAATTACAATTATCAGTTGAGAGAGAGAGAGAGAGAGAGAGAGAGAGAGAGAGAGAGAGAGAGAGAGAGAGAGAGAGAGAGAGAGAGAGAGAGAGAGAGAGAGAGAGAGAGAGAGAGAGAGAGAGAGAGAGAGAGTCAGCATGTACTGCCACGGACATTAGTTCCAGGTATAAACCACTGTTTGGACACTTGATCCTCAGTGTTTTGGAGGACAAGCAGCCTAGAAGGGTCACTAGACCTGTTGTTGCTTTATTTCCTTTGTACTCCTTTGCATAATGGTGTGGATGTGCTGTGTGTGGAGTCCGGTGGTGGTGGAGAGGGAGGGGCTTACAGTTGCCCGACGAGGGAGAAAGAGGGGGAGGGACATGACTACAGAGTGGGTGGATGGGGAGGGGGGGGGGGGGCAACACTGTTACCAAAACAAATCACCAGTCATCGTCAGATGGGTGTCCAGGAAACTATTGACGGCGACAGTACATTTCTACAGCATCTACGAAAAAGAGTAAATAGCTTATAATGGATAGGTTCTAAATAAATTAGGAATTCAGGCAAAATATTAAAACTAACTAAACAAAATATATATTAGGTTTAAGATTTGGATCACCTACTTGTTTTTCGTCTTCTCTATGTACTGCATTGTATGTTAAAGTATGTAATTACGTTTACGAAGATGAAATATCGTTAAGGGTACATGGAAAGCGGATTTTGACAGCAAGAAGGCGGATATGTACTCTATAGACTGACTAAAATCCTCTGGTTGTAGAGAGAATAATATTAGGAATACATTTATCATACTATAATAATTAGCATTGATGGATTCACAGGTTCACTATTAACAAATTTCGGTCTCAAACATTCAAAACTAACTTATCAGACTAGACATCATACACAGAAATAGATACAAATATACTACTGTTGTTATAGTCCAATCTAATACATTTATAGATTACTATATGCAAACAAAATATAATCTGAACTAGTCAAAATATGGAAGAACTGCATAAGATCAACAGTAAGGGCTCGTGTTGTCGAATTATTCTACGTTACAGGCTCGTGTTAACGAATTATTCTACGTTACAGGCTCATGTTAACGAATTATTCTACGTTACAGGCTCATGTTAACGAATTATTCTACGTTACAGCCTCATGTTATTGAATTATTCTACGTTACAGGCTCATGTTAACGAATTATTCTACGTTACAGGCTCATGTTAACGAATTATTCTACGTTACAGGCTCATGTTATCGAATTATTCTACGTTACAGGCTCATGTTAACGAATTATTCTACGTTACAGGATCATATTAACGAATTATTCTACGTTACAGGCTCATGCTATCGAATTATTCTACGTTACAGGCTCATGTTAACGAATTATTCTACGTTACAGGCTCACGTTATCGAATTATTCTACGTTACAGGATCATGTTATCGAATTATTCTACGTTACAGGCTCATGTTAACGAATTATTCTATGTTACAGGATCATGTTATCGAATTATTCTACGTTACAGCCTCATGTTATTGAATTATTCTACGTTACAGGCTCATGTTATCGAATTATTCTACGTTACAGGTTCACGTTATCGAATTATTCTACGTTACAGGCTCATGTTATCGAATTATTCTACATTACAGGCTCACGTTATCGAATTAGTCTACGTTACATCACACTGAATTATGGATCAATGACCTCGAGCAGAAAATTAGACAGACAATATATAATTATCAAGGCGGTCGAAGTTATAAAAGTGAGAATTCGAATCGGCGTGAAATTGAAGCACGGATGCAAGATCAGGTCATCAAGCTTATAATGATGATTAGACTCAGACCAGATCATCACGAGAGAGAGAGAGAGAGAGAGAGAGAGAGAGAGAGAGAGAGAGAGAGAGAGAGAGAGAGAGAGAGAGAGAGAGAGAGAGAGAGAAAGAGAGAGAGAGAGAGAGAGAGAGAGAGAGAGAGAGAGAGATATTTCGTGCATACAATACACAAACACAATAACACTAAAACGAGCACTCACACTATCAACCTAAGCAGGCAAAACAAACATAGACCCACAAACACTATTCAAACACAAACACACACTTCGTCAACATAATAACACACGCTGGCTGCGACCGCGAACGCTCAATATTTTTCAAAAACTATGTATACGAAGAAGGAAAACAAAAACTATGTATACGAAGAAGGAAAACAAAAACTATGTATACGAAGAAGGAAAACAAAAACTATGTATACGAAGAAGGAAAACAAAAACACACACTCAAGTCCTAAGAAAACAACACAAACCCACCTTAACAAACCAACTCACAAAACAAAAACACAAACACACACAGACCATCAACACACACACACACACACACACACCTCACTATCACCGCAACCGATCATTGCTTATTAAAAGCTGCGTACATGGCTAAACAAAAACAACCCACCCAATCGCACAATCCCAACAAACGCAACACAAACCCAGTTCAACCAGTCCCGATGAAAACATCCACACACACAAACACCCTATAATTTCCCAAACCCACAAACTCACACCCAAAAACACAAACACACACAGCCCGTCAAAATATTAATAACACACACACACACACACATACACGTACGCATTTCTCTCTCTCTCTCTCTCTCTCTCTCTCTCTCTCTCTCTCTCTCTCTCTCTCTCTCTCACTCACTCATACATCCTAAACTATACACACACTCACCCTAACTCCCACAAACATAAAGCACACCCATAACAAAAGCATACACAGGCCATCAACACACACACACACACACACACACACACACACACACACACACTAACACCAACAAACCCACCCATAACACAAGCACACACATACCATCAACACAATAACACACCTCTCTCTCTCACTCACTCACGCATCCTAAGTTATACACACAAACACTACCGGGTAACTCCCACAAACACACCCTCAACACAAGCACACACAGAGACCGTCCACACCATAACACTCACTCACACAAACACTACCGGGTAACTCCCACAAACACACCCACAACACAAGCACACACAGAGACCGTCCACACCATAACACTCACACACACACACAAACACTACCGGGTAACTCCCACAAACACACCCACACACAGAAACCGTCCACACCATAACACTCACTCACACTCACACACAGTAACTCTCACAAGCACACACACAGACCGTCAACACAATAACACACCTCTCTCTCACTTCATCACCGCGGCCGCTCATTGCTTTTTTAAAAACTGCATATATGACGTGAATACAAGCGAGGATCTCCCCCCGTAACGCCAGGTCAGCGGTCAGTTCGCCATCAGTAACGTGGGGTCCAGCTGATTTCCTGCTACTCATTTCTGGCCAATCGAACTGCATATCCTCTGATTGGGTCACTACATACATACAATACCGTTTCGATGCTCTAAATTATTATTATTAGCTAATTTACGTTCACGTATATGGGGATTTAGTTTGTCTAAACAGATACACAGTAGGCTTATTATTGTAATTTCAATGTCTTGAAATTTAGAATTTTACATTGTGCAATATTAAGTTTGCTTATATTATATGTATTGCTAAGGTACTGTGTAAGGTAAAGGTGGATTAATTGATTGATAGATTGATTATACAGGTTTGAATATAGTTAAACTAGGTTAGGTTAGGTTAACTCAGATAATATTGACTCATATAGGTGTTGCAATATGCACGAATGGTCAGAATTGAATTGCATCAAATATACTCGCGGGTCGGGGACATTATAAGCATTGCTCGCGCCCGGGAATCTTTTAATAAGGTGTGTGTGTGTGTGTGTGTGTGTTGGGTGTGTGTGTGTGTGTGTGTGTGTGTGTGTGTGTGTGTGTGTGTGTGTGTGTGTGTGTGTGTGTGTGTGTGTGTGTGTGTGTGTGTGTGTGTGTGTGTGTGTGTGTGTGTGTGTGTGTGTGTGTGTGTGTTTGTGTGTGTGGGAGCTTGGGTGTGGGGGCTTGGGTGTGTGGGCTTACGTGTGTGTGTGGGTATGGGTGGGTGGGTTAGGGTGCGTGTGTGGATGGGGGGGGGGGGGTGTATACAGGGGGGGGGGGGGAGGGATCCCCTGTAGGACTGGGACTTATCTATATACTCATATATAAATGTATTAATTTAGTTCCGTGTATTGATTCTCATTAATTCTCCCCCTTTATACCTACCCCAACCCCCCAGACCAGACGCCCCAATCACGCCACATTACCACTCAAGTATTCCACCTTCAGTTCCGGTTGTAAAACTAATGCATATTTTACCTCCATAACACTGGTGCTGTCCGGTCGTCCCGAATATTTCAAATTGTACATAGTCTTGGTGACTGGGAATACAGTGTTCATTCTAGATAAAGTGTTCAATTACAGAATTTATAACCCTTTTCTGGTTACGAAAATATTCATTATGCTATAAGAAATTCAGTGTCGTAGGACGATCACGTATTCATTAGTCAAAACTGGACGTTTGTCAAAGATTGTACACACCATTACTGAGCTGGTGACCTACTTCAAACTGTGGAGATATTCATTTGCTGTATGAAATGTATTACCCCAGGATGGTATAAGATTTATTAGCAAACACTTAGATGCTTGTCTCCAAATATGTCCTTCCCATCGTCTAAGAAAGCAGGGTGAGTAGATTTATGGTTACTTACACTTATTTTACTCTAGCCAGAAATAAGCTGATTCAGTCTATGTTTATGGTCGGTGGTCCACTGGGCAATCCTAATCTTATCTAGATATTACAGATACTAAAATTAATTTACCAATATTAACCTAGAAATAGTAAATTACATCTTGCACCTTTCAATTTGGTGATCACTTAATTGAATGTATATATGTTATAAATAGATTATTTCATTGTGCTTAGAATTGATTTGATTAAGTTAAAAAAAAAATACGATAATATATTCACATCACAAGAACAACCGCAAACAAATTTCACCTTAAACATACAAAACACTCGTCGTTAAAGAGCTATGCAACATTTGTTTTCGAAGGGTTATAGTTTTTAACCTTAAACATTAGCCTATTAGTTTTATCTTTTCCTCCTTCGCCCGCTATGTTCCTAGTATTTCTTGCCTTACGTTTTCTTTGTTTTTTTTTCTGTGATTTTTCGTGCGTTTCATCCCTGCTAATAACCATAGTAGAACAATGTCTCTAAACTAAAACAATGTCTCTAAACTAAAACAATGTCTCTAAACTAAAACAATGTCTCTAAACTAAAACAATGTCTCTAAACTAAAACAATGTCTCTAAACTAAAACAATGTCTCTAAACTAAAACAATGTCTCTAAACTAAAACAATGTCTCTAAACTAAAACAATGTCTCTAAACTAAAACAATGTCTCTAAACTAAAACAATGTCTCTAAACTAAAACAATGTCTCTAAACTAAAACAATGTCTCTAAACTAAAACTTTACATTATCAAGCATTGTCATTTACATTGTCACTCTTAAGTAGCATCAAAGCTCGTGTGCCTTTAATTGTTACTAAGATAACAGAGGCACTCTTCTCCCACATGTTTAGCCCCATTAGTTTTGAAATGATAAGACTTTCGGCCCATTAGTTTGGCGAAAGACCTTTCGCCAGACCTTTCTCGCCTCATTTCTTTGTTCATATTAAGACCTTTCGTGCTATTTAGGTGTCGATTTTTTTTTTCTGGCGAACGATAGTGAGCTTGTAATTTTCGAAGAACCGCCAGGACATTTGTCTATCGAACAATGTACAAATTAATCTAGAATCTAATCTAATGGATGTTTATTTTTAAGTTTGATGGAGATCTAGGGAGGAAACTAAACAAATAAATTAATATATAAATAAATAGGCCCACAATATAACCACTGTCACCTTAATCCTCAATTCCCAGTCTCCCTCTCCCCGGGCCTCTCATCGCCTGACCAAAACCCTTTCCGTGACCCTCTCCCCCGGGGCCCCGATCCCGGCCCCCAGGATAGGCATATAGGCTGGTGACGATGTTTATCAGGTATTAATCAAGGGCCGGGGTGGGGGTCGAGAGGGGAGGGAGGGAGGGGGCCCGGTGATGTTTATACCTAAGATCCGGCCCCCGCGCGCGCTAGTTTAAACGAGCGGCCCCGCCATAATGGACGCCGGCCGTAACTAAACCTTATTCCGTAATAAAAATCCGGCACTTTTAGCAGGGCTTAATATTGGCAGGTCTTCAGGAGGGAGTAATACCGGCGTTGATCACCGCTGGCATAACGAGACTCGCTCAGGTATCCCGCTCTCATTACTAGTTTTTTTTACATTATTCTTTTAATACTGATACGAAAAACACATTACCAATATATGAAATTTACTAATGTTGTTATTAGTCTTTATACGACACGGGCACCAACAATATCCTATAAAATTAATGCAAATAGTGACATAAATTCGGCAAGCAGAGTATTACGCGATGTGCCAGAAATTGTGCATATTCCACCAAAATAAAAACCTTGTAAAAACTCGGGTGCTTACAGGATATTGCAGGCTGAGCCATTATGACCCTTGTTGACGCTGCTCACCTGGTTAGCCCCCCCAAACTTATCACCAAGGAAAAAGATAGTGTTATAGGGAAAAAAATAGCCAAACACGCCATCTATCTGCTTTTACTCCACATTCTGTCAAATTAATATGCGAAGAGCACGGAAAAAAGTAACCGTTTTAAATTTTGGGATATTTTTGCCCGATAAATGAAGGGCGGCAGGCGTATACGTGCCTAAGCAGCACCCTCTATTTTTTTTACAGGTTAATATTATAAAAAGAGAGAAAAAAAGAGAGAAAAAGAGAGAGAGGAGGAAGATGTATACTAGAGTGAGGGTCGGCCATCAGACGGGACGAGAGAAAAAATATACTTGAACCGTGTTTATCCATTGCTTTTGAAAAATGCTGAAAAGCTTGCACACTCGCTCAAACGCCTTGCGGTCTGTTCGTTCACAAGATGTTTTGCCCACATTCAGATACGATTCGATCATATTTAACCTAACCTAAGATACTCTAGCCTAACTCAACTATAAACTAGCCGAATGTTAGTCTTTCTTAGCCTATACGACCATTAACATAAATTTACCCGTCCTAATCTTAACCTAATCTTAACTTAAGTTAACCTACCCTAACCTTACATTAAATTAACCTTAAACATATACAAAGCTATCCAAATCTGACATGACCAAAACCTAATTTTACTTAGCCAAAACTCAACGGCAACTTAACTTAAGTGACCTAATCTAATCTGATCTTACCCTAACTTAAACTAATACACCCGGCCTAACCTTAAGTAAATCTAACCTTACCTAACTGACTTGAAAGTGTAAGCTAAACAATCTTCAAAACGAACTGAGGTATCGGCGAAACGACTCATAGCCACTCCGACGGATGGTGATTTACTCCTTAATGGCCATCGGAAGCTTCATGGAATATATTTAATTTATACAGAAAAATGAAGGTAATTTTTTCAATGTTAGACTTTATTGACGGTTTCCTCGCAGTTTTATCTGTGTTGATAAATGGCAAAACCTATGCTTCAGATTCTACTGATTCACCGGAGTTTTGGGGATGAACAGATATGTTTAGTTTTTTTTTCGTGAAATAATATGTAATTATATATATATTTTCTTATTAAATAATATGTAATTATATATATATTTTCTTATTAAATAATATGTAATTATATATATATATTTTCTTATTAAATAATATGTAATTATATATATATTTTCTTATTAAATAATATGTAATTATATATATATTTTCTTATTAGCAAATATAGGTCATGGCAAATAGTGAACAAGAACAAAAATACACCATGGAATTTCCCGTTTAATAAGGCTAATTGGATTTTACAACTACCTTACCTTTTGATACCTTACCTCAGAATATCTGTTTATAACACCAACCACATACTTACTTATATTCATAAAGAAAATATATAATACACATAATAATAATAATAATAATAATAATAATAATAATAATAATTATTATTATTATTATTATTATTATAGTAACAATACAAATAATAATGGCAAATAAAACAAAGGAAGATTCACACTATCTTTTTACGGCATATTTTCAGTGAATCTGGTTTGGCAGCTTCCTAATCCAGTTTTACAAGATTTCAGCAAACTAGTATAGCCTACCAATAAAGGGAGATTGTTATTAATTTCTTTATTTATTTATATATTAATTTGTATCTAGTTACCTCCTTGGACCTCCATCAAGACCCCTTTTCGAAATATATTTGCATTTTTTGCTAGAATAATTCGGCTGGTTTCTTCTAAAATGCAGGCATGCTATCGCTCGCCAGGAGAAAATCGACACCCAAAGGGCTTCAAATCGCCAAACGAATGAGCAAATGTCTTAAAATTTCAAAACTAATGGAGCTAAAAAATATAGAAACTCATCCATCATATTGAAATAACTAATGCATTATAAACGATAAGTTTCTTCCTTAGACATTTCCTAAACCAGACTACATACCCTAATCTAAACCACACACCCACACACACACACACACCATGTATTGCAAGGGGTGAACGAACAAAACAGACCCTTCAGAAATATTGAGGAACTTTTCACCATCATCTCATTGTAGGAACTAGAACACTTATTAAAAAGGCTTATTTGTTCTGCCCTGTATTCGCCATCACCAAAATTGTCTATGCCCCTAACTTGGTTTTACTTGTAATTAATCTGCGTACTTAATTTCATAATTGAATGTTTTTCAATATGTTAAATATATATTCATACTATTCACACACTTTCAGTTCTGGCTGAAATAGTGAGTTGCAATGAGTTACATTAGAAATGTCATAGCTTTGCACTTAATCATTTTAATGTGCTTGTTTTCTTAATATTTGGACACGTCATATGGTATTCTACTTCCAAATTAACGATCAATTAACGATTTCAGTTCATCAATTGTGTAAAATATATCGAAGTTGGAGATATTACACGCAATTGTTTCAGAGCATGAACGTTCTACACAGTATATATAAGCGGTTACAAGCAAGACTGCTAGACATTTGTTACTACAAATCTTGGGGATTCACAACAGTATAAGAGTTAAAATAAATATAATATTAACTAGCATATAGCTAATATCAGAGAAATCCTATCTGAAAAGCATGAGAATCCAAGATGAGAGTGAGAGGTTGATAGACGCCGCAGCCCATCTAAGCTCAATATATCACTGACTAACAGGTTCGGCTTGGTGTATCAAAGTACCACCTTCTGCCGTGATGGGGCCCTCCAAGGCTACAATCTCCACCCACGAGCTCTGCCCCTGCATCTGTCACTGATTGTCCTCGTAGGCAGGGAGGTTTCAGAAGACAGGGGCCGGACAACTTGACGCTAGATCGTCATTTGGAGTACTCAGATACAATATAAAAGTTGATATATTTGTAAAGCATTATAAAATATAGTTCATAGCATCAATACCGTTTTCAAAAATTATTATCTAATATAATATTCTGCGATATATATATATATATATATATATATCAGTAGTATGATTAGTATATACTACTAAAGGCACAAAATGTCAGTACCTGTTCAGTCACTATTTACTAAAGCTTCTCAACACTAATACTATAACGACACTGAAGAGACACTAGCAATGATCTCCATCTTAACTCTCCGCTGCTCCCCAGATGACGGTCGGAGGCGAAGTGTCATTTTGTAATTTCTATACCAATTCCGACTCGACAACTTCGATAACAATCACACTGGCGATCGCCGATGTCAGAAATGACAGTATCTCATAGGATAATGAGAAGTTCGATGATTCATACCTTCCTGTCGGCGTAAATTCTCCTTTATTACTAGTGGTATTATTTTCATTATAACCCTGCTTCCTTCCGTGGCTGGCAGAAAGGGGGACACCTGGCACGATATTGAGTATGAATATTGTAAGTGTTAATGGTTATACAAGACACTGCATACAGTTGCCTGCACTTATAGTTTTATAGTTTTATTGATAGCCAGATCTAATGTTATTATGTAGATGAAATTTGTATATCATTTATATATATATAAATTTAATCAGAGGCTAGTTATTATAACAGTATTGGCGTTGGTTAAAACACGTTCACTACGGCGTCGATGCGTTTCTGTATTAGCTAGCCATCATAGATTTTTTTCATTCGAACTAGACCTCTAGACTCTTCCTAAGATACATAAAATCAGCTTATGATAGTCAAAGTAAAGTTAAAATAGGCGTCAGTTTACTCGAGGGAGGACCAAAGTTATCAACTAACAAATGCCCGACTGGCAAAAAAAAAAAATCTTAGGAACAAACTCTTGCTCTCTACATCAAATCAAGAAAACTATTCCTTGTCATGTTGTTAGTGTAAAGAAAATGACGTTAATATACTCATAATGTTACCAAAGGAAGCTTCAATTTAGTTAACACCAATATATAAACAGTACACAAATAATTAGCAACTTCTTGTCGGTCTAAATATTTACTATTGGATCAATATTACGTCTTCAATAATAAGGTGTTACTTTAAATTTATTCTGGTTAACAACAGTGGATTTTGTCAGCCAACAAAAGATCTCTAGAAATCATAAGAGGTAAAAACAATATCAATAAATTATCTGATTCTAGACGGAATAAAATAATATAATGAGAACTTAACTCAAATGAACACAAAAAAACGAACCTAATGTACTATAATTAACGCTCTAAGTAGAATAAAATAATCTAGTAAGAGCCCAACTAAAATGAAAAAATATAATTATAAAACAAAACACAATGTACTATAATTAACTATCTAAGTAAGAGTTCCAATGACTTTCAATTTCCTAGAGTGAGGGACAGAGAGCGCTATGCCACGAACGCCACAGTCCCCCGATTCTCCGCGGTGTGGCGCCGTTCGAATGTCGATTTCCGGAGTTTAGCGACTAATATAAGAACAAGGAGGAAGTTATTTTTTATTCCTGGCCGCAAGTAGTAGTTAGGGACGGGGAGTCTCGTGGATGGTGTGCTGTGTGTCCTGTGTCTGCTGTGTTGTGTTGTAGTGCTGCTAAACTGCTGTGGAATATATTTGTGTACGGTGGCGCTAATAAGTCATGTCCCAGCTGTCATTACGTTTTGCTTGTTCTGTGCCGTATTAATGTCTGTCAGGTGTAAGTGTAGGAACATGGTTATATATCTCCCTCGAAACGAATAAATCAAGTTTTAGACTTTGCTGATACCAATTATTGATCGAAATATACTTGGTGCCGAAACATCACTTATTAGCACGACTGTACACTGCCAAGAATAGTACATACAAGAATAAGAATATTACCTAGCTGTGTTTTAATATTAACATAGAACTATGTTTAATTTGAACAATTTTGAATAGTTAGATAACTTCAAAATTAGTCTAACATTCAGAAAAGTGACAATCCATTGACTAATTCTTATAATTATGAATATTTTTTTGTTTTAGTATATAAATAATTTTATAGCCCGTATTAACAAAATAAAATACAAACTGAATCTGGGACGAATGGCGAGTATATAGTATTGTCGGCGTGACGAATGACTGAGGTTGTTTGACTCTTTTAACTTTGGGGGGAGACACTCGTTACAGGCAACCTGCCTGTTGTCTCCTCCATGCACATAGAAAAAAAAAAAGTGAAATTAGGCCTGTCTAATTGAAGAAATATGGGAGATCCTCTAAAGCGTGTGTGGGCGTGATTTGATAGTTTGGCTGCACAAACAGTCAATCAATTCACATACGGGCAAATTGGCTAGTTTGTTTTGACAGACTGAACTGAGCGAGTGTGCAATCCCCCTATTTAAATATTAAATTGTGTTCAGATAATCAGGTAGGACGGGTTTTGTGTTGTGAAAGTATATGTACTGCACTATATGTACTGCACTATATGTACTGCACTATATTACAATGCATCTTTGATGTTTCAGAAGTGTTAATTTCCACTACAGTGACGATATGGTTTATGTGAGTGATGATGAGTTAAGCTGTGTTGTATGCTGTATGCTGTTATCAATCAATGAACCCATATATATCTAAGGTTATATCTATATTATAACCCACATATCTGTTCTTTTCTCGAGTCTTTTGCTGATCCTCCCTACCCCTTGTGGGAGTAAGGGCTTGCTACTGACTGACTGACTCGTTATATCTATAGTATTGTTGTGTACTCTTTCGCCATCAATAGACAACAATGTAATCTGCATTACTTCCGTAGAAACAGCGTAATATCAGTGTTGTTTTTATTATTGTAATTCCGTTGTACCTTACGGACTGTTGACATGAACTAAATTGTAAATAAATTATACCATTTGCTTTTTCTACTGGGTAGTTAGAATGCGTGTGTAATAGTGTTCTAAAGATGGTATGTCTATATGCTTTTGTATATTGTCTGTCATTATTTATGGTGATACGGAAATAATGAATGTATCTCTTCATTCCTATAATAATGAATGTATCTCTTCATTCCTATAATAATGAATGTATCTCTTCATTCCTATCTATTGTTCCATGTTTTTGCCGGAAGCTTATTGGTGTAGATTGCTATTGTTCTCTGCCAAACATAAATCCCGATTATTCTCCAAGGGTCACAATGTAACTGTTGAGGGGGGATGGGCCGGTTTTCTGGACCACTTTCTCCCTCATGTTTAGCCTCATTAGTTTTCAGATGTTAAGATGTTTGCCCTATTAATTAGACGATTTTAAGAATTTTTGCCCAATTTCTTCGTCAATATTTAGACCTTTCGTGCTATTTAGGTGTCGATTTTTTCCCTGGCGAACGATAGTGAGCCTGTAATATTGGAATAACCGGCCTTCGGCCGGAACATACTACCGAAAAATGTACAAATTAATCTAGAAGGGGGATCTAATGGATGGTTTGTTTGTTTTTGTTTTTGATGGAGGTCTAGGGAGGAAACTAGAACAAATAAATGAATACATGCAAAAATCGCCCAAAAAGTGAACCATCCATAAGGTATATATAGTGACCAATCATCTACTGAGAATCAATAATATTCAGCCTTCCTTTATAATTGATTTCGAACAGTATTACTCTAAAAAAAAAAAAAAAAATCAACACAAATGTAGCGAACAATTTTCACTTAAGGTATACCGGTACTATATATATATATATATGCTATTGTATATATATTGTATATATATTGTATATATATTATGCACATGCAATGCGAATGAGTGTATTATTATTCTATAATAATATACCAAAGTAAACAAGAAAAACCCCGATAAACCATTAAGGGGAGGTTTTTAGTTTGGTCCGTAGATATCCTTCAAGCTTAAGATTACACCCCCTTGAGCCCCTTTCAAGATAAATTTGTAAATTTTTCGGTAGAAAAATGTCCCGGCTGAAAGCCGGTTCCTCTTAAATTACAGGCTCGCTATCGCTCGCCAGATTTTTTTTTACCCCTAAATGACACGAAAGATCTTAAAATTGACAGACATGGGGCGAAAGTTCCTAAAATCGCCAAACTAATGGGGCGAACGTCTTAAAATATCAAAAGCAATGGGGCTAAACATGAGAGAGAAAGGGTTCAAGAAAAAACCCTCAAGTGGAAATCTCCCCTTAAGCGTGTATCTGGAGACTTTAGTAACATAATCAGGATCTCACGACGTCAAAATGTATTCCTACACAATAAAAAGAAAGTGTTTCTGAGAAGAAAACAAAAACACAAATAATTTGTTTGTTTGTTAATTACACTTCTAAAACACATGTTTGCATTATTATATAAATGTGTGTTTCCTCAAAAACATTTGATATAAACAGAATAATGTTTTAATGAGTTTGTTAATTTTGTATAACGGATTTGGCTATATACAAATGAGACACATGCTTTATTTTAAACACCCTATGTTGTTTTTTTCATTTATTAATACAACAGTTTTAATATAAACATAAATGTTTGAATTATAAAGCGCCAGCAACGCATATGTTCAAATAGACTGTTTTTGTGTTTTTATTTACACATTACTTTTGCTGTGTATGTAATCAACCCATTTGAATATGATAACACCTAACTTGGGTACAATCGTCTCGTGTTAGGTGGTCAAAATAATATCCTCTGAGGGCTAAATCCGAGAAGGAAAATGGTGATACCCGTTCGTAAACAATATACATTACCTCGTATAAAATCAAATCATACTGAATCTAATAAATAATAGTATAGTCTTTTATGGGGAACTAATATTGTCTATTGTCTCGTATAAACAATAATAATGCTTCGTGGTTGACCGAATATCATAGGCAGGAGAGTCTTCGTATATAACCCTTTCAGTTCGGTGCCACCTATTATACAATACACTACTACAAATAATAAACGGTTTAGCAATCATAGGCTGAACATATACGTGTGTGTGTGTGTGTGTGTGTGTGTGTGTGTGTGTGTGTGTGTGTGTGTGTGTGTGTGTGTGTGTGTGTGTGTGTGTGTGTGTGTGTGTGTGTGTGTGTGTGTGTGTGTGTGTGTGTGTGTGTGTTGTTGTTGTTGTTGTTGAACTGACAAAATTAATAGCTTTTGTCGATCCCATTAAGTCCTTTAAGATTAGTGTTCTCTTATATTCTCATTATTAAGCGTTTTTTTTTACTACGGTCGGCTATTTCAGCGAGAGATGCATTTATTCTCTCAGTTATATTTGACCATATTACAAATATAATAAGTTGCCACTAATTACAGGAAAACTGGGCATTTCGTTAACTGCCTCATTACTGTGGTCGATAATATAATGGTATATGGAGAGGATATAAGGTAATTCTGTTTAAATATATGTGTTTGGAGACACAAATAATATATATATATATATATACAGTATATATATATATATATTTTTTTTTTAAACTTTTTATATTATCGGTAATTTCTTAAACAAATATTATTATATATTCAACGGCAAAGTAATTCATTATCACTTGCTACATTTACGTGAAATTAATTTTATGGAGAATTGTCTTATTAAATGAATGTATTGATGTGTTCTTCGATTCTTACATAATAGATAATGTGCCAATTTGCATCACATTTCCAATTGTTATTTTGCAAAACACGTATTACATGCAAGTCACCTGGAACTTGAAAAGTGCTGTTTTACAAAAAGGTTAATGTCTGGCAAGATCCACAACTTGTATAATTATTTCTAAATTATTTTAAAGTCAATAGATAGACAATTTTACTATCAACTGACTTACAAATAAGAGGCAAATTAAGGGGGGTGACCTGCTTTTTGTTATTTCTGTCCTTTTCTCTCTTTCTCCGGCTTGTATCCATTCGGCCCCATTCAGCCAACTATTTTAAGACGTTTATCCCCATCTAGGTGTCGATTTCTTCCTAGCGAGCGATAGCGAGCCAGCATTATATGAAGAATTCGGCTTCGCCGGAGAAATTTTTCTATCGAAAAATTTACAAATTTAGCCTGCTGTCAAACAAAAATAAAAAATATGCTGGCTCGCTACCGCTCACCAGTAAAAAATTGACACCTGTATGGGGATAAACGTCTTAAAACAGTAGGCTGAATGGGGCCAAATGGATACAAGCCAGAGAAAGATAGAAAAGGACAGAACAGGTCACCCCCCTTAAACAGACTTTGTATTTCGTCAGCTTTCAGTATTATTTCGATAAAGTAAATACAATGACTATATTCTAAACAATATGAGGCTATCAAACTGACGAGTGAGATAATATGTTTATCTTGCATTTAGCTTTCATAAGAATAAAGGCCTTACCATTCCACTATTACGGCCATTATTTAAAACTATTTTCGTTTTAGTTAAAACAGTCACTAATTTAAAATAATATATTTCCTTGTGTTGGTCAGTGTTAACAAAACCTGAATTACGTTAGCTGTTTAACCCTTTGAGTACCAGCGACGTGTGTTATATTATAGTCTACCTTGATTTAGACGATATTATGCAGCTTAGAAAAAATCTGTGGTAGTTGTTGTTGTTGTTCCCCAGGCTGTCTGGCCGAACAGCCCCAAGGTCTCGAGCAAGGCCAAGGTCATAAACGAGCGCCCCCACAAAATCCTCCCTTAAAAGGATTAGTTGAGATAGTTTGAAGCATTATTATTGCTAGAGGTCCTTCCTAAGCTGAATAACATTGTCAAATAGTTGCCAGAATACGAAGAAAAAGGACGTCACTGGTACTGAACGGGTTAAGACAATGCAATAAACGTTTTATGTAATAATATAAAATGCAATAAAATAGCACTGGACACGACTGCAGGAGTTGTTTTTGCAGAGATGCCATTCGATAAAATGCAACTAAAACATTTATGACCCTTCACGATACACACTAATCATGAGGCGTAAATTCAAAACAGGGATCATAATTAACCAGTCTTTCTTACCATGAGACAAGATTGAGGGGGCTATTACTCGCTTTTTCTGGACCCCCTTCTCCATCGTGTTTAGCATATTAGTTTTGAGATTTTAAGACGTTCTTACCATTAGTTTGTCGATTTTAAGACCTTTCGCCCCATTTCTTTGTCAATATTAAGACCTTTCGAGCAATTTAGGTGTCGATTTTTTCCTGACGAGCGATAGCGAGTCTGTAATTTTAAGAGAAACCGGCCTTCAGCCGGGACATTTATCTACCGAAAAATGTACAAATTTATCTTGAAGGGAGATCTAGGGGGTGTAATTCTAAGCTTGATGGAGGTCTAGCGAGGAAACTAAAACACAGATGAATACATTAATTAATAGCCCACCAAATGGCCACTAGCCCCTTAAACAATAATATATACTGTAGTTATTTCTCCACACTGAATCAGTCGAGTGTTTACATAAGAAAAAAAGGTCGTAGAATAAGAAGTGGCTAATTTGTAAGATAAGCTACCTCTACCTCTCTCTCTCTCTCTCTCTCTCTCTCTCTCTCTCTCTCTCATAAATTTGCAGGCTGGTAAGCAAGAGACTATTCAAAGCAGGTTTCCTTCCTTTAAGTCATTGTCACCTAATATGCAAAGTAATAATTATGTGTTTCAGTTATTACTAGTGCTAACATGGTAAGGACAATTAACTTCATGTTGTTTATAATACATTCCTCCTCACAATCATTCCAGTATTTTAACTAAATTGTCCTGGTTTGATGTGCACAAACCAGATTTTCTGACTAAATTATGAATCATACCGAGTGGTACTCTAAGCAACCTCTCTCTCTCTTCCACCGCCCCCCCCCCCCTCTCCCTCTCTCTCTCTCTCTCTCTCTCTCTCTCTCCCCCCCCCCCCAGCGGGCCCCGTTTTATGAAAGCCTTTACCGGGATGCTGTTTATACCGGGAACGTTACTGCGCCTATAACCTGGACTGGGGGAGAGAGGGGAGTGGGGAGGGTGGGTGGAGGGGTGGGGTGTGGGTGGGGTGAGGAGGTGGAGTGGAAGATAGAGGTGAGGGAGGGATGGTGGAGAGATGGAGTGTGGGTGGGAAGAGGTAAGGGAGAGAAGGATATGGAATGGAGGATAGAGGCGAGGGAGGGATGGTGGTGGGGAGGAGTAAGAGAGAGATAGTAGTGGAGGGGAGACTAAAAGGCAAGAGATGGATGAGGTGTGGGTGGGGAAAGGTAAGGGAGAGATATTGGTGGGGGAAAGGTAAGGGAGAGATATTGGTGGAGGGGAGGGATGAGGTGAGGGTGGGGGGAGATATTGGTGGAGGAGAGGATGAGTGTGGGTGGGAAAAGGTAAGGGAGAGATATTGGTGGAGGGGAGGGATGAGGTGAGGGTGGGGGGAGATATTGGTGAAGGAGAGGGATGAGGTGTGGGTGGGGAAAGGTAAGGGAGAGCTATTGGTGGAGGGGAGGGATGAGGTGAGGGTGGGGGGAGATATTGGTGGAGGAGAGGGATGAGGTGTAGGTGGGGAAAGGTAAGGGAGAGATATTGGTGGAGGGGAGGGATGAGGTGAGGGTGGGGGGAGATATTGGTGGAGGAGAGGGATGAGGTGTGGGTGGGGAAAGGTAAGGGAGAGATATTGGTGGAGGGGAGGGATGAGGTGAGGGTGGGGGGAGATATTGGTGGAGGGGAAGGAAGAGGAGGATAATGGTGAGAGGGGTATAAGACGGAGAGGAAAGCGGTGAACAAGAGAATGAAGACGTAGGAAATTAAGAAGGGAGAAATGAGAGGGTTGGAGAGAATAGTGGTGCAAGGAGAGGAGAGCAACAAGAGAGAGAGAGAGAGAGGGGGAACTAAAGATGTGATGAAAGCAAGACAAAAGAGTAAGTAGTGAACGGATACAATTGCTAACAAACATAAGCAAGATGGAATGAAAGGTTGTAAACAGGGGGAGAAAGAAGAAAGGAGATGAAATGGTGAAAATTATGGGAAAGAGAGAGAGAGAGAGTACAAAGGAGTACAAAGGAAATCAAGCAACAACAGGTCTAGTGACCCTTCTAGGCTGCTTGTCCTCCAAAACACTGAGGATCAAGTGTCCAAACAGTGGTTTAGAGTGGGTAAGGGAACATTGGAAAGGGAACTACTGCCCTGGAACTAATGTCCGTGGCAGGATTAGGAAGTTAGTAGGGGACAGATGGGTTAGTAACTGAGGGGGGGATAAAAAAAAGTTATTCATTTACAAACGCAGTCAGTCGCGGGTTTGATGCGAGATATTTGTCTAAGCGGAGTTTAAATGAATCAACGGTGCTGCAGTCTGTAACGTCTCGGGGAAGCCCATTCCACAAGTTGACAACTCGATTGAAGAAGAAATTCTTAGATTCGTGTGAGTTAAAAGATTTACCAATAATTTTGCAACCGTTTCCCCGCGTGTAATTAGATTGGTCGATAGTGAAGTACTTACTACAGTTCATATTGTCGATGCCTTTGATGATTTTGAACACTTGAATTAAGTCACCTCTTAATCTGCACTGGGTTAAAGGAAATAGATTTAATTCTCTAAGACGCTCTTCATATGGTTTGTTCTTTAGGCTAGGGGTATCATTTTGGTAACTCTACGTTGAACTCGTTCTAGCTTGTTTATATCTTTTTGGTAATAAGGGCACCAGGATTGAACGCAGTATTCCAGAAGAGGGCGGACTAAGGAATTGTAAAGGGTTAGGATAACTTCTTTGGATTTATGCTCAAATGACCTGCCTATAAAGCCAATTATTTGGTTTGCCTTCTTAACAACTTCTGAACATTGTTGACTCGGTTTTAGGTTACTCATATTGTTACTCCCAGATCGGTTTCTCTGTTTACATTCTTAAGCTGAGTGCCATTCATCGAATAGTTTGCTTCCTCATTTAGGTATCTGATATGTAGTACTTTACATTTATCCGCATTGAAACTCATTTGCCAAATTTGGGCCCAACATGACAATTTATCTAGATTGTGTTGCATATCGTCAACTTGTTCTTTTGAGAGTACGCTATTTGCAATTTTTGTATCGTCAGCAAATTTTGAGATTGTACAGGTGAGACCCTCATCTATGTCGTTGATGTAAATTAGAAAGATAATTGGTCCTAGTACCGATCCCTGGGGTACCCCGCTACTTACATTGGTCCATTTAGATGCCTTACCGTTTATGACTACTCTTTGCTTTCTGTCGCTGAGCCAATTTTCTATCCATTTCAACACACCGTCTTGTATTCCATGCGCTTTTAGTTTTAGCAGTAAACGTTTGTGGGGAACTTTGTCAAAGGCCTTTTGAAAATCAAGGTATATAATATCTACAGCTTAACTCTCATCGTAGAGGTTGAGGATATCGTGGAAGAAGTCTAAGAGGTTTGTTAAACAGGAACGTTTTTTACGAAAGCCGCGTTGAGTATCTTTAAGTAAGTTATTTGCCTCTAAGTGATTTACGAGTCTGTCTCTTATGACCGTTTCTAGCATTTTACATACAACTGAGGTTAAGCTAATTGGACGATAGTTACTGGGTAGGGATTTGCTGCCTTTTTTGAATATCGGTGTTACGTTGGCTAGCTTCCACTGATCAGGCATAGTCCCAGACTGCAAGGATTCATTGAATAGCAATGTCAGTGGTTTGGAGAGCTCATCCTTAGCTTCCTTTAGAACTCTAGGCGAGATTGTATCAGGTCCTGGCGTTTTATTTACCTTGAGTTTATCTAAACAATTCAATACTTCTCTCTCTGTAACGGTGATATTGCTTAGAACATCTGAATTATCAATCTGAATCGGCGATGGTGTAGGGATATCCCTGAGGTCTTCGGTTGTAAAAACTGATGCAAAGAAGGTATTGAGGGCATTACACATTTGTACTTCGTCTTTGGTGTATTCTCCATTTTCATCGACTAACGGTCCAACAGTTGAAGTAACTACTTTTTTCTTTCTGATATAACTATAGAATTCTTTCGGGTTTGTTTTACTTTGATTCGCAACATGTAACTCCAGGGTCTTTTTACTTTGCTTAATTAACTTTTTGGCTTTGCGTCGTAGCTCTACAAATTTCACCCGTTCTTCGTCATTTTGTGAGGATTTTAATCTATCATTAGCAAATTTTTTAGCAAGCAGACAGTCTGAAATCTCTTTATTCCACCATTTGGGCTTATCATTATGGCCTGGACGCCGTATTTTCGATGGTATGCAGTCTTGCACTGCTTTTAGGTAAGTGGTTTCGAATAACTTCCAAGATGTATTTATGTCGTTATTGGTAATTAAAAAGCTCCAGTCAGTTTCTTTAAACATAGCTCTAAGTTTATGGAAGTTTGCTTTCTTGAAATTAGGGACTTTTTCGATGCTACTATTTGGTTCGTTACTAGTGAACTTTAAAGTGAAAGTTATCGTACGATGGTCGCTGTTACTGAATTCATCACCAACATTCAAATTCTCTATTAATTCTTCTTTTGTTGCGAGTACAATGTCAAGAACGTTATTACCACGGGTCGGCGTTCGAACAAATTGATAAAGCGAACTCTCTTGCAAGTTCGTATACAAGTCATGTCCGGAGTGTGAAGTAAGAGTATCGCCCCACTTGGTCACAGGTAAATTAAAGTCGCCAAAAATTAGGGTATCTTGTGAGTTACTTACATCTGCAATTTGTTCGTAAATTTCTCGGTCAGTTTGCACTGATTGAGCTGGAGGTCTGTATATTAACGCAAGTATTACTTTTGTACCTTTATTATTCTTTATTAGCACAAAAGATGTGTCGACGTTCACAATTTGAGGGTTTGACACGAGGGTCGGGTTAAGACTTTCTTTGATATAAAATAAAACGCCACCTCCATTTTTATTTATTCGGCTGTTCTCAAACATTACATAACCGGGAAGTGAATACTCTGCTAAAAAGTCTCTATCTTCTGTATTGAGCCAAGATTCTGTTATGCCAATCACATCATAATTTTCTGTAAACACTAGTTCCTCTAAATCTGAAAAATTATTGCGTATGCTACGAGCGTTTGCATAGAAAACCTTTAAAGTTGCGGTTTTAGAACTCACAGAACGTTCTTTCATCGAATTTTTGGTTCTGGTCGGATCTACATTTACATTCATAGCTGTCCTCAGTCCTCGGTCGTTATCCCTGGCGGTTTTGAATTTGGGTCGTGTTGGTGGAGCTTTATCCAAATTCGCGGTTCTTGACGGATTAGTATTTAATTCCTTTGTAGGTTGCCCGTCCTCGCTGTCTTCGGTCCTCCTTCCTGGTTGTCCTGTGCGGAGTCGATTTCTTCTCCGAAAATCCTTCACCGCATCGTTGAGAAGACGCCCAAAACGTGCTGCTCCCACCTGGTTCAGATGAACTCCATCGTCCGAAAACAAAATAGTCATCGTAGTAGAAATTGTCCCAGGTGTCGACGAATCCCACGTTCTCCTTCCTGCAGAGGTTTGCTAGACAACGATTTGTGCTGGTGGCTATGTTGTAAAATCGGCTCTCTACACCGAGCCGGGGGACGATTCCTGAGACGATGATCCTTGATGACTTCTCCTTAAACGACTTGATCAGCTGCTGGTACTTTAAAAGCAAATCTTCCGACCGGGTTCGCTGTACATCGTTGGATCCAACGTGGATGACATACATTGTATTAGTAGGGGCCAGCTTTGATACTTCGTCAACTGCTGCAACTACGTCGTCCACACCACCACCAGGGATACAAAAACGCTTCCTGGTATTAGGTGCCCTGGCGCAAAACTCTGTGAGCTGACCACGTATCATCGAGTCTCCCACGAGCCGGACTTCTTCTATTTCCTCTTCGTCATCTGAGTCTGTGAGTATCTGGAAACGGTTTTGACACTCGGTAATCGGTATGTGTTTCCTGGTCTTGGGGCAAACGTTGTTCCTCACGGCACGGAAGTTGTCTTGAGGGGGAAGAGTGTCACTATTTGTATCTTGAGTATCGGAAACCGTTTTCAGATGTGAGAGAGTGGGAGTGTGGAATGGGTGTGTGTGCTGGAGTGAGTGAAGGAACAGCGAGAGAAGGTGCATGTTTGTTTGTAAGTAGCAAATGGAAGGAATGTGTAAGAGAGTATGGGTCTGTGGGTTCAAGGATTGTGTGGGTGAGAATGAAAGTAGGAATACAAACGTGGGTGATTGTATGCGTGTATGCCCCGACAGAGGATATACTTGAAAGAAAGAAAGAGGAGTTCTGGATGAATGTGGAGGCGTGCCTGGAGAAGTTTGACAAGAACGAAAGAATATTTCTGATTGGGGATATGAATGGTAAGGTGGGTGATAGGAAAGTTGAGGGAGTGGTGGGAGGGTGGGGGGTACCATCAGAGGTGAATGGGAATGGTAGTGCACTTGTGGACGTATGTGTGGGGAGGAGGCTGTGGATAGCCAACACCTTCTTCCGACACAGAATGATCCACAGGTACACGTGGAAACGGATGTTGACGATGAAGGATAAGACAGTGGTGGAACGAAAGTCATTGATTGATTATGTATGTGTGGATGAACGAATGAAGAAATCTGTGATGGATGCTAGGGTGTATAGGGGTATTGGAGGGGGTCTGTCTGATCATTATGTAGTGGTAGCTAAGGTTAGGATACAAAAGAAGTGGGTGAGGAGAGCGGGAGGGAGGCGAGAGGAGGGTGGAATGGTGAGGAGGGTGGAGAGGTTGCAGGAGGAGGAAGTCAGGGAGGAGTACAGGAGAGCAGTGGAAAGACGACTAGGTGGGTTCGACCTGGAAGTTATGGAGGAAGTGGAAGAGATGAGCAAGGTGTTTAAGGATGAGATCTGTGCAGCATGTGAGGAGGTGTGTGGAGTGAGGAGAAGAGGGAGGGGAGTGAAAGGTACAGCATGGTGGACAGAAGAGGTAAGAATAGCTGTGGAAGAAAAGAAGAAAGCATATAGAGAGTGGTTGGGTAGTAGAGGGAATGAAGATTCCGAGAGACAGAAACGAGCGAGGTACGTGGAGAGTAAGAGGGTGGTGAAGAGAGTAGTGAAGGAAAGTAAGAGAAGAGTAGATGAGGAATTTGGAAGGAATCTGAGTGTAAAATGGAGGGAGAGTAAGAAACTGTTCTGGAAAGAAGTCAAGAAAGTTAGGGAAGGTAGCAAGGGAAACAGTAAGGGTGTGAAAGATAAGAATGGGAGAATGCTAGCCGAGAAGCAAGAGAGAGTCGAAAGATGGAGGGAGTACTTCAGTGAGTTGCTAAATGAAAGGAATGAAGAGCCAGCAAACATAGCTGGATATGGTATGGGAGGGAGAAGAAGAGAAGTAGTGGAGGAGGAGGTGGGGATCAGGAGGTCAGAAGTGTCGGAAGCCATGAAAAGAGTGAAGTTGGGGAAAGCACCAGGAACAGATGGAGTGTGTGGGGAAATGTTGAGGTATGGTGGTGAGATAGTGATAGAATGGGTATGGAAAATGTGCAAACTAGCATGGGAGAAGGGGAGTGCACCCGATGACTGGAAGACTGGCATAATAGTCCCCCTATATAAGGGCAAAGGGGAAAGAGGAGTGTGTGGTAACCACCGAGGAATATGTCTTCTAAGCGTAGTAGGGAAGGTATACAGTAGGGTAGTGATTGAGAGAGTGAGAGTGAGAACGGAGAAATGGATAGGCGACGAGCAGGGAGGTTTTAGGAAGGGAAGAGGATGTGTAGATCAGATTTTTACCCTGAATTGTGTTGTGGAGAAGTATCTGGAGAAGAAACAAAAGGTGTATGTTGCCTTTATGGACTTGGAGAAGGCCTATGACAGAGTGGATAGAGAAGGTTTGTGGAAAGTACTTAGAATATACGGAGTAGAGGGCAAGTTGCTGAAAGCAGTGAAGAGCATGTATGAGGGTGCAAAGGCGGCAGTACGTGTGGAGAGTGAGCAGAGCGAGTTCTTTGACCTGAATGTTGGTTTGAAACAGGGGTGTGTGATGTCCCCGTGGTTGTTTACTGTATATATGGATGGAGTTATGAAAGAAATACTATCAAGAGCAGTGGATGTTGGTGTATCGCTGAAAAGGGAGGGAATTGAGTGGAAGCTACCTATACTGCTGTTTGCGGATGATACAGTTCTGATGAGTGATAATGAATGGGAGTTGCAGGGTCTGGTAAATGAGTTTGGAACAGTGTGCGAAAAAACGGAATTTGAAGGTAAATACGGGGAAGAGCAAGGTTATGGTCTTCGAAAGGGGTGAAGTCACAGAGTGTGAGGTGAAGCTGAACGGTCAGGCTATGGAGATCGTCAACTCTTTTAAGTATCTGGGCAGTGTGTTGAGTAAAGATGGGACTATGGATGAAGAGGTGCGGGAGAGGGTACAACAGGGGAAGAGGGTTGTAGGAACGCTAAAAGCAGTAACAAGAAATAGGGTGGTCAGTATGGAAGTGAAGAAGTCCTTGCATGACAGTGTGGTAATCCCGACACTGACTTACGGAAGCGAAGCATGGACGTTGGTTGAGAGACTCAGACCAAGAGTGAGAGCAGTGGAAATGAATTACTTAAGGAGTGCGTGCGGAGTTACATGGAGGGATAGACAGACTAATGAGGAAGTAAGAAGGAGGTGTGGTGTGGAGGTAGATGTGCTGGAAAGTGTGAAAAGGAACAACTTGAGATGGTTCGGCCATATGGAACGTATGGAAAGCGAGAGAATGACTAAGAGGGTGTACGAGAGCGAGGTGGAGGGACAGAGGGGGAGGTAGACCGAATATGAGGTGGAAGGATGGAGTGAGGAACTACATGAACGAAGGCGGTGCTGGTTGGGGGGAGGGGCGTCGACTGACTGGGGACAGAGGTGCATGGGGGCGGTTCGTTCGTGGCCACCCCTTCGGGGATCACGGCGTCAGGCAATAGATAGATAGATAGATAGTATCGGAAACATCAGCTGAAGTGGCTACTGTAGGCGTTGAATTGTTGGCAGTTGACGTTGGGGCGTTGGTGGCTGCTGGAGTTGCGGTGACAATTGAAGTTTGTGGTACTCCAACGTTGAGTGTTACAAACTCTTGGAGTGATTCCAGCTTCATGGTGAGGACGTTGATCTTGTTGTAGGCTTCATCTAATTTCACTGTAAAATTCTCTCGTTGCTGGCAGAGCCGGCAGACTTGAAGATCGACAGTAGCAAACATGGACTCACCAAACCTACCGGCGCAGTTCGCACAAGCGCGAGGCATGGTGACAGTCACTTTCTTCAGATCACTTCACTCACTTTAAAACACTTCACTCACTTTAAAAACACTTCAATCACTTCAACCGAAAACAAATATGCTGAAATACGCAGAAATAGGTTATCAGGGGTGATAAGCCTAACCGAAAACAAAAATGTTGAGATACGCAGAATTAGGCTTCCAGGGGCAATAGCCTAACCAAAAGTTTTTTTTTTTAAATTGAAATACGCAATAATAGGCTACCAGCGTTGAATAGCCTAACCGAAAATAATAAAATTGAAATTCGCAGAAATAGGCTACCAGGTGTGATAACCTAACCTTAAACAAATATATGTATAACAGAATATGTAACTAAATATACAATTCACCAAATAGAGATTATATAAAAATAAAGTGTGACTGCACACAAGGGGTTAATATACTGTATCAACAGATGGCCCTGGTGTCACTGTTGATGATAAGACGATAAAGGGAGTTATGAAAGAGAGTGGCAAGTGAGAGAGATAGAACAGGGGGAATTTAGCGTTAATGAAACACTGTTAAGGGGAGATTTCCACCTGGAGGATTTTTTTCTGGACCCCTTTCTCCCTCATGTTTAGCCCCATTGCTTTTGAGATTTTAAGACGTTCGCCCTAGTAGTTTGGACATTTTAAGGACATTTTGCCCCATTTCTGTCAATTTTAAGACCTTACGTGCAATTTAGGTGTCGATTTTTTCCTGGCAACCGGCCTCCGGCCGGGACACTTTTCTACCGAAAAATTTACAAATTTATCTTGAAAGGGGGTCTAGGGAGTGTAATTTTAAGCTTGATGAAAACGTAGGCGAACAAAGGCGAATAGTAAAAAATGAAGGGTGGATAGCGGAACGGTGGAAAAGGGCAGTGGATAAGGAAGTGGTGACTGGGGAATGATGAAAACGGTGGAAAAGGGCAGTGGATAAGGAAGTGGTGACTGGGGAATGATGAAAACGTAAATGAGAGGGAAAAGGGTTGGATAGCGGTAAACAAAAACAAAAACAAAGAAAGTGGTACAAATATGCGAGGTTGAATTGCGTAGTAATGAAAGGGAAGACAAGAGGAGTGATGAGGAGACCAATAGGAAGGAAAGAGTGTTGACTAAGGCCACTAGAAATGAGAGTGGAGGAGATAGGTAGGGGGTTAAGATATCGACTTGAGGGATTTTTTTTTTCTGGACCCCTTTCTCCCTCATGTTTAGCCCCATTGCTTTTGAGATTTTAAGACAGTCGCCCCATTAGTTTGGCGATTTTAAGAACTTTCGCCCCATTTCCGTCAATTTTAAGACCTTTAGTGCAATTTAGGTGTCGATTTTATCCTGGCGAGCGATAGCGAGCCTGTAATTTAAGAGTAACCGGCTTTCAGCCGGGACATTTTTCTCCCGAAAAATGTACACATTTATCTTGAAAGGGGCTCAAGGGGGTGTAATCTTAAGCTTGATGGATATCTAGAGACCAAACTAAAAACCTCCCCTTAATAGGAGGTATGAAGGAACGTGAAGATAGGAAAGAGGAATAGAAGGAATATGGTGAAATAGAAGGAATATGGTGAAATAGAAGGGATATGGTGAAATAGAAGGAATATGGTGAAATAGAAGGAATATGGTGAAATAGAAGGGATATGGTGAAATAGAAGGAATATGGTGAGGAAGGAATATGGTGAAATAGAAGGAATATGGTGAAATAGAAGGGATATGGTGAAATAGAAGGACTGGTGAAATAGAAGGAGTATGGTGAAATAGAAGGAATATGGTGAAATAGAAGGAATATGGTGAAATAGAAGGGATATGGTGAAATAGAAGGAATATGGTGAAATAGAAGGAATATGGTGAAATAGAAGGGATATGGTGAAATAGAAGGAATATGGTGAAATAGAAGGAATATGGTGAAATAGAAGGGATATGGTGAAATAGAAGGACTGGTGAAATAGAAGGAGTATGGTGAAATAGAAGGAATATGGTGAAATAGAAGGAATATGGTGAAATAGAAGGGATATGGTGAAATAGAAGGACTGGTGAAATAGAAGGAGTATGGTGAAATAGAAGGGATATGGTGAAATAGAAGGGATATGGTGAAATAGAAGGGATATGGTGAAATAGAAGGACTGGTGAAATAGAAGGAATATGGTGAAATAGAAGGAATATGGTGAAATAGAAGGAATATGGTGAAATAGAAGGGATATGGTGAAATAGAAGGACTATGGTGAAATAGAAGGAATATGGTGAAATAGAAGGGATATGGTGAAATAGAAGGAATATGGTGAAATAGAAGGAATATGGTGAAATAGAAGGAATATGGTGAAATAGAAGGAATATGGTGAAATAGAAGATATATCGTGAAATGGAAGGAATCTGGTGAAATAGAAGGATATGGTGAAATAGGAATATGGTGAAATAGAAGGAATATGGTGAAATAGAAGGAATATGGTGAAATAGAAGGGATATGGTGAAATAGAAGGAATATGGTGAAATAGAAGGAATATGGTGAAATAGAAGGGATATGGTGAAATAGAAGGGATATGGTGAAATAGAAGAAATACGGTGAAATCAAGTTGTAGAGGAAAAGGGGGAGTGAGTTAGGGGACAGGAGTGTCTTAGAACAATGGTTGTTAAAGGGGGCTGGTGGTGGGTGGCAGTCTGAAAATAAAAGTTAAAGGATGACAATATAAACTGTAAAATAGGTATATGATGGTGAAAGAAGAAGTAATGAGCTCAATTATGGTGAAAGAAGAAGTAATGAGCTCAATTATGGTGAAAGAAGAAGTAATGAGCTCAATTATGGTGAAAGAAGAAGTAATGAGCTTAATTATGGTGAAAGAAGAAGTAATGAGCTCAATTATGGTGAAAGAAGAAGTAATGAGCTCAATTATGGTGAAAGAAGAAGTAATGAGCTCAATTATGGTGAAAGAAGAAGTAATGAGCTCAATTATGGTGAAAGAAGAAGTAATGAGCTTAATTATGGTGAAAGAAGAAGTAATGAGCTCAATTATGGTGAAAGAAGAAGTAATGAGCTCAATTATGGTGAAAGAAGAAGTAATGAGCTCAATTATGGTGAAAGAAGAAGTAATGAGCTCAATTATGGTGAAAGAAGAAGTAAGTAATGAGCTCAATTATGGTGAAAGAAGAAGTAATGAGCTCAATTATGGTGAAAGAAGAAGTAATGAGCTCAATTATGGTGAAAGAAGAAGTAATGAGCTCAATTATGGTGAAAGAAGAAGTAATGAGCTCAATTATGGTGAAAGAAGAAGTAATGAGCTCAATTATGGTGAAAGAAGAAGTAATGAGCTCAATTATGGTGAAAGAAGAAGTAATGAGCTCAATTATGGTGAAAGAAGAAGTAATGAGCTTAATTATGAGATGTAATATAACCAAAATTAAATAAGAGGAAGACAGAACAAGGTCAAATTATCAACAATCGCCACTCAGTCTAGTCTACACACCACTGTTTCTTAAGGGAGAGATTTTCCACTTGAGAGATTTTTTTCTGGACCCCTTTCTCCCTGTTAAACAGTCTAATGTCATTTAATTTTCAAATATAATTCATGTACTTTAGTGTCAATGTTCGTTTGGGCAGCAGTTGACTTGGGTACAGATGCATTTTTGGTTAATGCTTGTTTGTATTGCAGAATATCAATGATAAACGGCATTTACAAGATTAATAATAGAAGACACTCTTACACTTTGTAGATATGATGAGTCAAATAATTACAATGAAGCAGTAATTTTAATTGATATCACAAGCAACCTACGAAATGAAACACATTCACTCCAACCAATCACGAGACACTACGATTCTAGAGTACCAGCTGGACATAAATCAAGTATAGTCGGTGTAGATAGTAGTGTTGTTAGCGGTTAAGGTACAAAATGGTGGCGGTGGTGATTGTGGAGGTAGCAGGAGTAGTGGTAACATTACTACTGATGATAGTGATAATGGTGGTGTTAGTGGCGGTGGTGATTGTGGAGGTAGCAGGAGTAGTGGTAGCATTACTACTGGTGATAGTGATAATGGTGGTGTTAGTGGCGGTGGTGATTGTGGAGGTAGCAGGAGTAGTGGTAGCATTACTACTGGTGATAGTGATAATGGTGGTGTTAGTGGTGGTGGTGATTGTGGAGGTAGCAGGAGTAGTGGTAGCATTACTACTGGTGATAGTGATAATGGTGGTGTTAGTGGTGGTGGTGATTGTGGAGGTAGCAGGAGTAGTGGTAGCATTATTACTGGTGATAGTGATAATGGTGGTGTTAGTGGCGGTGGTGATTGTGGAGGTAGCAGGAGTAGTGGTAGCATTATTACTGGTGATAGTGATAATGGTGGTGTTAGTGGCGGTGGTGATTGTGGAGGTAGCAGGAGTAGTGGTAAAATTACTACTGGTGATAGTGATAATGGTGGTGTTAGTGGTGGTGGTGATTGGTAGTGGTGGTGATAATGAAGGTGGTGGAAGTAGTAATAAAGGCAACAGTAATTATGATGGTGATAGTAAATGGTGGTAGTGGTGGAGAGGGGCAATGTAAATATTGGTGGAGATGGGAAGAGGCGATAGTGGTGGCTGTGGTGGAGGTGGGTTGAGAAAGCGTGTTTTCTGTGTATCACGTCTCCATAAAACCAGGGGGAGAAAAATACATGATTTATTGCAAACGTGGCATTGATTAGATGAAAAACGTTAACCTCAAGTGGTCTGCAGTAAACTTGTAAGTGTTTTCGGACGCGTGTACACAAACAAACACACACACATGCTCATAAAACACTCGCTAGCACAAACATTATCATACACAATGTATGGAAACGCATGCATCTTTACTTAAACTGACAAAACATTACATACAAAGTTTTCTATAAACGGAAACAATAGACATTTTAAAGCGCAGTCAAGAGAATTAACTTGAATTATAAAAATCATATGTATAGCAATAATGCAGAGTAATATGCGTAACTATTTATATCAAACTAGACTCAAAGAATTTTTCTCAGGACAATACTATAATGAACTTCAATCAAAATTGTGTAATGCAATCTAACCGTTTCAATTCGATTAATATATTTTCGATTTCCCTTTTGCTACCGCCAGTCGATTATATTCAACTAAAAACATACGGGCTTCCTAAATCCTGAACTGAGAAAATCATACCCTTGGTGTACTAAAGATATATTTGTTTGTTAAAATAATCTAAAAAGGCAAGCAATATATTTGCGAGTTGAATATCCAGTTTTTCTTCTCTAAGTTCGCTCCGCAGTGGGAATATTTATAAACAGATTTACGGGACAATTATGGTAAGATCACGTACAGACGCCAAATTAATTTACGAGTCTATATTACACAGTACAAGCGCAATAAACTTAACATTGAGAACTGAAGGTTTTTGCCAGAAAATGCACAACAATGATATTGCAGCCTCGACCGGACGATGTTTTTTGTATTGAGTATATCTTGTTATCACTAACATTGCAAACAACACCGTAACCCTCTAATAGATAACATTACTTAAGGGGAGATGTCCACTTGAGGGATTTTTTTCTTGACCCCTTTCTCCCTCATGTTTAGCCCCATTGCTTTTGATATTATAAAACGTTTGCCCCATTAGTTTAGCGATTTTAAGAACTTTCACCCCATATTAAGACCTTTCGTGCAATTCAGGTGTCGATTTTATCCTGGCGAGCGATAGCGAGCCTGTAATGTAAGAGGAACCGGCCTTCGGCCGGGACATTTTTCTACCGAAAAATGTACAAATTTATCTTGAAAGGGACTCAAGGGGGTGTAATTTTAAGCTTGATGGAGGTCTAGGGAACAAACTAAATACCTCCCCTTAAGCAACCATAGCATTTGCCTGTAATAAATTTGTCATACCATACTAACATGCCTAAACTTATACGTTATATGTTAACAACCATTTGCCATGCCATACTAACATGCCTAAACTTATACGTTATATGTTAACAACCATTTGTCATGCCATACTAACATGCCTAAACTTATACGTTATATGTTAACAGCCATTTGTCATGCCATACTAACATGCCTAAACTTATACGTTATATGTTAACAACCATTTGTCATGCCATACTAACATGCCTAAACTTATACGTTATATGTTAACAACCATTTGTCATGCCATACTAACATGCCTAAACTTATACGTTATATGTTAACAGCCATTTGTCATACCATACTAACATGCCTAAACTTATACGTTATATGTTAACAACCATTTGTCATGCCATACTAACATGCCTAAACTTATACGTTATATGTTAACAGCCATTTTCAAAATAGCTTCTTGCCTTGAATTTATCAGTAGTAACAAGTGTATATGCTTACATTATAATTTCAATAGTAATACTCATAGCGAAGGTTGTAGTACCTTTTCTTGAAAATAACTACTTAATTAATTCCAATCAGCTATGCTTACTAAGCACTCATTTAAAAACGTCTACTTTCCTTAAGGAACTAGTTTTTCACATGTTAGATTTATCGTGTAAAAATTGAGCTTCTAAAAAATACCAAGGATTACATTTCGCCGAGGTAACTTCCAGCAAGCAAAGCACCATGTCTAAAACCACTCACCTCCACGATTAAATCTCATCCCCTTCCTCCACCTCACTTCCTACAAGAGCGTCTATTTTTTCTAATCGCCCCTTCTTTTCGCCCACCTCCGCTTCCAATCTCTCTGGCGAGGCCCCGGGCGAGGCTTGAGTGCCCGTCCTGCAGGCATAAAACTGTCCACCGCTTCCCTCCTCCGTGCTTACTGGGGTTCCTGCCCTTTTTGGACATCTCGCTACCCGGATATTTCAGCGCTCATATTAAAAAAGCTACATAAGATGACACATACATTAACACAACGCAGCACGATATTACATAATATAATATATTTTTTACCGGTCATGATGCATAATGACATATGTATCAGCAACGTGAGAGATGGATAAATGCCACTGAGGCTTAACGGAGATTCTCCATATCCTCAGAACATTGCCTTTCCGAGGTAGAGTTGTTTTACCTTAACTGAACATATTTCTGAGCTATCTTCAGGTGACTATCAAGATAACATAATTAATGTGTTACAGACGATCATATAGCTGAGGATTTCATCTAATTCACAGAAACCACATAAATCATATGCTCCAGTGAGTCTAGCGGTTTATTGTTATTTCTATCAAGAGACTGTTTCAATAATTAAATATAATAACAAAGCAGAAATAATCTTCCCAAATTAATTCGTCAAATAGTGGAAAGCCTATTGACCTTCAGTGACCGTCGAGGCCACAGTCATCTTGAGTATGTGTTTACAGGTAAGACCACTACATCAGCCATAATTAGCTGATCCCATACACCCACAGTGGAAATAAACAAGTGAACCAAACACCTCCACAAACATTAAGGGGAGATTTCCACCTGGAGGATTTTTTCTGGACCCCTTCTCCCTCATGTTTAGCCCCATTGCTTTTGATATTTTAAGACGTTCGCCCCATTAGTTTGGCGATTTTAAGAACCCTCGCCCAATTTATGTCAATCTTAAGACCATTCGTGCCATTTAGGTGTCGATTTTTCCTGGCGAGCGATAGCGAGCCTGTCATTTAAGGGGAACCGGCCTTCGGCCGGGACATTTTTCTACCGAAAAATGTACAAATTTATCTTGAAAGGGAGTCTAGGGAGAGTAATTTTAAGCTTGATGGAAGTCTAGGTAATCAACTAAAAACCTCCCCTTAAAGGTCTCTGTCAAATTTTAAGCCACCCATTTTTCTGCCGGATTAATAGTTACCAATGACACGAACTAACCAAGAGGCACTTACCGTAACCCCTCCAATACTCGTACTACCCTCAGATGTACAGACAAATGTACTTACCTGAAAAGAGAGAAGAGAACATTATTAGAAAAACAATATTAGTAAATAATATGTATATATGTAATCAATTACCTTTATGAAGTACCATTATTACAAGTAATATTTATATGTACAATTTCCAAGTCAGTATCTAATTAGCACCTTACCATAATACCATAAGGCCATATGGAACGTATGGAAAGCGAGAGAATGACTAAGAGGGTGTACGAGAGCGAGGTGGAGGGACAGAGGGGGAGAGCTAGACCGAATATGAGGTGGAAGGATGGAGTGAGGAACTACATGAACGAAGGCGGTGCTGGTTGGGGGGAGGGGCGTCGACTGACTGGGGACAGAGGTGCATGGGGGCGGTTCGTTCGTGGCCACCCCTTCGGGGATCACGGCGTCAGGCAATAGATAGATAGATAGATAGACCATAACACAATGTAATATGTTATTCCAATTGTCCTCCCTTCATCTTTATTACAAACAGGTCATAATTTTCTAGCACATGCAAATATAAAAGACTTACCAATTCTCAAAGAGGTTGACCCCTATCTCTGTCTCTGTGTTTTATTCAATGAACGAAATCCATACCATGTTTACCCCCTGTAGTATTCGAGGAAGGGTTTCATTCATTTATTTTGGCCCCAGTAATAGACGATATTATTCAGATTAGGAAGGGAGTTTGGGAAGAGGGTTAATTAAGATAGTGTTTACTCCCCTTGATTGCTAGTAACCCTCCCTAAACTGTATACAATCGTCTAATAATAACCCGAATATAACTAAGAAACACGTCATCGTATCCTAAGGGGGTTATTCAGACTGCAATATGACTTCTCCAAACTATTGTCGACGTGAAAATATCCAAATCATGTATTTTGACGCACCTCAAATATTCCCTCCACAACAATAGAGCTATTTTCCTGCCATTCTCAATTACAAATAATAATACAGATAATTATAAACACATAAATGCCTTTTCTGGCGACAGTACAGTTACGTTTGAATTGGAATTAACAGTAGAATGAATATACATTATATTAACCCCTTCTGTCCCGGCGACGTATGTTATATTTGATTCTAGCAATATTTAGAGGATTTTATGCAGCTTAGAAAGGATCTGTGGTAGTTAAAAGATTGAGATAGTTCGAAGCCTTATAATTGCTAAAGATTCTTCATAAAGTAAATAAAATCGATTAGTAGGAGCCAGAATAAAATCAAAAGACGTCACCGGTATAGAAGGGGTTAAGTGACTGAACTCATATAATACTTAAACAATAGAGGCCCCCGGGCAATAGAGGCCCCCGGGCAATAGAGGCCCCCTGTGACTCTAGCTTTGAAGACAGCGTCATACGAGCGTTCTTAACCGGCAGTTTTCTTAGCAATTTTGACCTGGCACCTTCCGATTTAAGGTTCCATGGCTTGGTTAGTGACCTGAAGAAGCTATCTGCGAAACATTGTCAATAAAGTGCTTCTCTTCAAATGGTGTGTTAATTCATTACAATTTAAGCTTTTTATAAACATTAATTTACCTAAATATATGCTGCCTGTAATCCAGTCGTCAACAAGAATGCAAAAAAGACCCGAATTGATGCCAAATAACGTTGCCTCTCGAACATTGTCCCCTATAATGGTTGTGTGGCCCCAGCTATTATTCCGCTTAGTTGTTATTGTTGAACGAGTGGCCTCCTGGTGAGCGCCGGGAACAACAGTCTAGGGTTGGTGTTATGAGGACTGTCGGCTGAATCCTAATTATCCCTTGGACACTACAGGACACTAATTATCCCTTGGACACTACAGGACACTAGGGGACGGGCTGCGGAGCCAGCGTCTATAGGGGGCTTTAAGGAAGTTTTGAATTGATTTGTTAATATATTTATTCATATATTTTCTTTAGTTTCCTCCCAGGACCTTCATTAATCTTAAAAGCTACTCCCAAGACCCCTGATATTTAATGAATGCAATTTTATGTCCAGTAATTATTGAGCCACACTTACCCAATTCACTTATAAATTCACTTATAAGTTCACTTATAAATGATTCCCAGTGTTTTATTTGCATATACGTAAAGATTTTATAAATATCTCCGAGTGACCGTATAATAGGTAAACAACATGGCGTCCACAGGAACACAGAAAGCATGCAAGGCCTCCATACTGAGTCGCCTGCAGGGTCATATGGGGCCAGACTTGAACAACTCTCTTTACAATTCAGCCAGAGTTTGATGCTCCGTTAGTCTTAGTATTTCTCTGTCTGTACTGCAGTTTTGCTTAAATGTTCGGTTAACCATGCTATTTATGTCATATATTTGTTGCTCTGTTAATTTTAATAAGTATATCAAATACCTTTGTTTGTCTCCAAATATATTTGTATCACGAATAATTATTCACATATATTGATGTTGGCTTTATAAATTTGCTATCACTATGATTCTCAGTCAAACTATGTACATATGTTCTGCCACATACCCGCATTATATTGTATCGGTTAGTGAATTGATAAATTATATAATTTATCAATTCAAAGATTTATCACCCATATATTGTAGCGTACGTGTTTTGTTTGCTCGAACATATATTATATATAATATACATTCCAGAAACGCATTTTATTTTCAATCGAATCCCGGACATCTCTCACTATGCACCTAACAGCGATCTTGACTCACTCACACACTCATTCAAAAATTCTCACATACACTCCCTCCAAGTCCCGGATGTTCGGTTCGTCCCCCTTCGCCACAACATCACTCTTCGTATCTGCCTCCAAACATTCCTCCCTTTCAATCACAAACCACAACACACACACACACACACACACCATTTGTATCTATATTCTATATTTTTAAATCTAAATAAATGTTTCATAGTTAATGTAACCTAACGTGATCGAACTTATCTAAGCTACCCAAATCTATCCTTAAATAAATTAAAGCCCTTTTCTCCAAATCAAACTACATGTTCATTAATTGTGGCTCAATCTAATTGTACACATAAACCTACACAATTATTAAACTAATTCACACACACACACACACACACACACACACACACACACACATACACACACAAAGGCAAAGTTAGATAATTGTAACTCAGGAAGCGGGACAATACGAGCCTAAAAAGCTCAACTCCTGTATACTACAAATAGGTAAACACACACACACACACACACACACACACACACACACACACACACACACCTCTCTTCGTCTCTCCCGCACAGCATTCCACCCTTTCAATCACTGGTCTAGCCAACATTATTCATCGTGGAGAGAACAGATAAATCCCTGTCCTTCTTGTAAATTCCCTTGTCATTACAAACGTGACGAATGCATGGGGAGAGAGAGAGAGAGAGAGAGAGAGAGAGAGAGAGAGAGAGAGAGAGAGAGAGAGAGAGAGAGAGAGAGAGAGAGAGAGAGAGAGAGAGAGAGAGAGAGAGAGAGAGAGAGAGAGAGAGAGAGGAGAGAGAGAGAGGGAGGGGGGGGGGCGAAAATACATAAATATATAAATAAATAAATTGCTATTGAAGAATTGGGTCATATTGATAACTATATAAATTATTAATACATAAGAAAATATATATATCTGCCCAACATTAAATGATGTAGGTGAACTTACCTGTCTCTACCTCAGGCAATACCAAACATTCTCTTCCCTCGCTGTTGTTTCTTCTCCCCACTTGGAACCGCCTTGCCACTAACCCTTCTTCCATCAAGCTCCTAGCTACTCTTGGCACAATCCTTCCCCTTCCCCTAGCATCATCTTCCCCTGTGTCTTCTCTCCAGCCCTTCCCTCAAGCTCTGACACACCCAATCAACCCTAAACCCTGCAGTCTTCGTGGTTTTCTTTCCTTAATATAGTTTTTTCTTTCTCATACGTTTTCCTTAATAATTCTGGACGATCTTGAGGCACAAATAGAAACAGTAGGAGAAGCCAGATAAATGAAACAGGAGTTCCAGCAACTCCTTATGATATGCCTATGTGCCCTCCCATGGGAACTGCCCTGCTTGATTGGTACCTACAATCTCCCCAATCTTTCCAGCCTATCTTCTGTGATCGATCCTAATCTATCCATTCCAGTGTATATCTTCAGTTATTCTCTCTCTCTCTCTCTCTCTCTCTCTCTCTCTCTCTCTCTCTCACTCCCTCCCTCACTCACTCACTCTCACTCTCTCTCTCTCTCTCACCAAACCCCCAACACTGTCTTGTGGGCCGAATCTATTATCTGGTCTGCACTCTCCTCACAGCAGATCCATCATGGCCTGACGCAGCTCCCCTCGGCCCGTCCCCGAGCCCTGCCAGCCAGCAAGCAACACCCTCCCTTGCATCAGGTCCTTCAGTCACGAATAGGTACAGTTGCTTTCAAGAGATAGTGCAAAGTTAACTCAAAAGAGGGTGGGTAGGAATGCAATCAACACCCTTTAGTTACAAAGGCGCACAAAGTTATTTTTTTTTACCCCTATATTCCAACTCTTCACACACACACACACACACACACACACACACACACACACACACACACACCTTTTTCTACGCACGGTATATACAATGTGTGCATGTCATCGAAAAATTTGGTAAAATAGCATGCAACTCTGCGGATAAAACTTGCCAGGAAAATAAATAGGAACAAATGTAGCTACTACAAATGTAGCTACTAGAAACACCTAAGTTGATAGGTCAGATAATAATAAAATAAGGAAAACTGGGGTAAGTGCCAGACTACATACATACATACACATACTCCGATTATCATCATGTTCTTCATCTCTCTCTCTCTCTCTCTCTCTCTTCCTCCCTCCCCCCTCTCTCATTCTCTCTCTCTCTCTCTCTCTCTCTCTCTCTCTCTCTTAAGAAACGGAGAATAAGGGGACAGCTGATAGAGTGTTTTAAGATACTAAAAGGATTTAGTAACGTAAATTCTAATAATCTATTTAAGATAGCCAAAGAAGGTTCCACAAGAGGAAACAAATTAAAACTAACAGGCAGGAAAGCGAACCTAGACATAACTAAAAATTTCTTCACCCACAGTATTATTAATGAGTGGAATAAGCTCCCTAATGAAGTTATTGAGTGACTCGATATACACATTTAAAAAAAGGTTAGACACATATCACAGAAAAGTTGGTCTGCAGTAGAAGCTGATCACTGATAAGAGAACCTGGCGGAAATAAAAACGTTTTCAGTTGGAAAAAAAAAAAAAAAAAAAAAAGTGAAGGTGTGCATGCCTTTTCCTTTCCATTTCTAACTATACTATAAATTCCTTCAGGCGATTTCCAAGCCCTGCAAGGTTATTCACTTCTAACTATTTTCATGTACGGCATATTGCAGGAGGGAGCGGAGGGTGGGGAGAGAGCCTTCATCTTTGCTATCCTTTCCTTCCACTTTCTCTTAGGGTTGCTATCTCTATTAGGATTAAGTCCTGGTCACCTCGTAGGGATCGTAAGATCTGTGTGGCCAGTGTATCTATGTAAATATATGTAAAAATCTCTCTCTCTCTCTCTCTCTCTCTCTCCCCCCCCCCCCCACCAATTAACTAGGGATGAATTGTTAGTGGGCCGGGGTCGCTCCTGATCTTTCACTTAGCACCAGGCCAGACTGATTCTGCAGGGGTTAAAATGTGTCAGCACCTCACGCCACCACCACCACCACCTTCCTGCCAAACCACTTCTCTCGCTCATCACTAGTTCACGGCCTTACCAAAACGATCGTGATAGTCTTACGTTGGTAGTTACGTGTTTTTTTTTTCACATTTCTAGGAATATGAACCTCCGTGTTACCTTTCGCACCAACGATAATACACTTCCACCTCCTTCTCGATCGCACCAGCACGCCTTCCACCCCGACACAATCAAATCCTCATTAAGGGAGGTAGTGCTCGCTTTTTCTGGACCCCCTTCTCCCTCATGTTTAGCATATTAGTGTTGAGGTTTTAAGGCGTTCGTTCCGTTAGTTTGGTGATTTTGAGACCTTTCGCCTCATTTTGTTGTTGTCAATATTAAGACCTTTCTACTGAAAAATTTACAAATTTATCTTGAAAGGGGGTCTAGGGGGTGTTTTTCTAAGCTTGATGGAGGTCTAGCGAGGAAACTCAAAAAAATATATATAAAGAAATAAATATATAGACCCCAAAACCAAGCACTACCCCCTTAACGCACCACCTCCAGTACTGCTATTGTAACCCACTTGACAAAAGCAACAACAACAACAACCCTCCACACCACACCACACCACCACTCTCTAGCCTCTTACACCACTCAAATCACTCCATCACGCTCCCTCCCCTCAACTTAAGGGGAGATCTCCACTTGAGGGATTTTTTTCTTGACCCCTTTCTCCCTCATGTTTAGCCCCTTTGCTTTTGATATTATAAAACGTTTGCCCCATTAGTTTAGCGATTTTAAGAACTTTCACCCCATATTAAGACCTTTCGTGCAATTCAGGTGTCGATTTTATCCTGGCGAGCGATAGCGAGCCTGTAATTTAAGAGGAACCGGCCTTCGGCCAGGACATTTTTCTACCGAAAAATGTACAAATTTATCTTGAAAGGGACTCAAGGGGGTGTAATTTTAAGCTTGATGGAGGTCTAGGGAACTAACTAAATACCTCCCCTTAAACTCTACTCCACTTGTCAAAACATTCGTAATTGTTCACGCAAAATATAATTCGCCCACAATTCTCTCTCATCCATACTGGAATTGTTTCGGTTACTATTTGCAGGTGGTTAGAGTAGTCTGTGTTTGGATAAAGCAATAATAGTAAGTTAGTTACGGTTTATATATATATATAGAATAATATATTTTTTATTTTCTTCGCTATACCTCCCTCAAGCTTAGAAAAAACACCCCCTAGACCCCCTTTTAATATAAATGTGTACATTGTTCGGTTTAACCAGGCTATTCTAGGTGATGCTACGTTAGATTAGGTATGGCTACGTCAAGACTAGGTTCAGTTTGGTACGATTAAGAATGGACGAATGGACGAATCGATCTCGAATGCGGATGCAGTGACTGCAGAAAATGGAATTGTAGGACACACTACCTTAACCCCTTTCACCACCATTACGTAATTATCATCATATTCTGGTTACCATTAAGCGACTTTCTTTACTTTATAATCTACCTCGACGACTCAAATGGGTAAATACGATCTCAATAAACCCTCGTAATAACGCAGGTCTTTCTTAAGGGGAGGTATTTAGTTTGTTCCCTAGACCTCCATCAAGCTTAAAATTACACCCCCTTGAGTCCCTTTCAAGATAAATTTGTACATTTTTCGGTAGAAAAATGTCCCGGCCGAAGGCCGATTCCTCTTAAATTACAGGCTCGCTATCGCTCGCCAGGATAAAATCGACACCTGAATTGCATGAAAGGTCTTAATATGGGGTGAAAGTTCTTAAAATCGCTAAACTAATGGGGCAAACGTTTTATAATATCTAAAGCAATGGGGCTAAACATGAGGGAGAAAGGGGTCAAGAAAAAAATCCCTCAAGTGGCGATCTCCCCTTAAACAGCATAAAATCATATCATTTTAGACAGAATCAACGGTAAAAAGGCGCAATGGTGCTGAAGGGGTTAAGCTCACCTCAACAGCCCCCTGCACTCGTCAACACCACTCCAGAACGCTCCAATACTTTGCTGCGCCACACCACCACCACCACCACCACCAGTCCTCTGTCACTTTGCGGAAGGTCACTTCGCCCCTAAATCCTATTGCCTGGACTTCAGTTATTTCCCCGAATTTTGACTAATCCTAAATTAGATTAAGCTTAGTAAGGCAAGTTTATGGCAAAAGTAAGGTAAGATGGGTTAGTTTAGGTTGTGTAGGTTAGGTATAATTAGATTGAATGTAGGCTAGGGGTAGTTCAAACTACTCAAAATGTTGACGATTTCGCTTTCTGTGAAACGACGTAATGGAGAAATAAATTAAAGACTCCTGGAACACCTTCCTCCCTAGCGAGCAAAAAGAAATACGAAATAAGCAATTAGGAATCGGTTTCATTAATCACTTCCATTAATACTGTGCATTTATGAGGTAAATTGTGACGATCGAGTTTAATCTTGAATATGTCTTGTTGTTTGTCGCGCCAATACGTAACCAAGTGGCTTTTAATATCAAGGTGGTTTAAATATGAATGGAAAATTATACGAAATATATGCGAGTAATACTGACATTGTTTATATTATGATCAGCGGCTTATAAGGGAATGCATACATAGTCGATAAAATAGAAAAACAAAACTTAGTCAAGATGTTATCGATCTTCATTTAACTAAGGTATCTAAAATATGTGTGTGCATTTAAAAATGTGCTTATGAAATTTTCAAAACAGAAGGATTATACTAAATTCTGTTTCTGCCTCACACTAGATTACCCATACTGTACACATTGATTGTGCATGATAAAACACACATATGGTAATGTAATTCTGTTTCTGCCTCACACTAGATTACCCATACTGTACACATTGATTGTGCATGATAAAACACACATATGGTAATGTAATTCTGTTTCTGCCTCACACTAGATTACCCATACTGTACACATTGATTGTGCATGATAAAACACACATATGGTAATGTAATTGGCATATTAACTGGAAAACATTTGACAAAGCTTTACTAATATGGCTTTCATGCACAACCCATTTGTAACGCACTTCACAAATGTGTTGAAAAACATGACCGACTGTATCAATGATTATGTAAAAGCAATACTATATACAGAATATGTGTACCAGTCTCGTTACTGTCTATATATGCGTTTTATATTGCCCATACACACTATACAGTACATCATAAGTATTTTGTTTTTGTTTTTACATCACCACAACACGTGTTATTGTTATAAATTTTCACTACATGGTCACCAGACACTACAACACTATGCAGGTCTCAAAATCGTCAAACTAACGGAACAAACGTCTTAATATATCAAAACAAATATGCTAAACATGAGGGAGAAGGGGGTCCAGAAAAAGCGAGCAGTACCCCCTTAACGCCATCGTACACATACCTTAAGCACCGGTAGCGGTACCTTAATTAAGGTTGATTAGGATCATTTAGGTTAAGGGGAGATATCGACTTGAGGGATTTTTTTCTGGACCCCTTTTTCCCTCATGTTTAGCCCCATTGCTTTTGAGATTTTAAGACAGTCGCCCCATTAGTTTGGCGATTTTAAGAACATTCGCCCCATTTCCGTCAATTTTAAGACCTTTCGTGCAATTTAGGTGTCGATTTTATCCTGGCGAGCGATAGCGAGCCTGAAATTTAAGAGGAACCGGCTTTCAGCCGGGACATTTTTCTACCGAAAAATGTACAAAATTATCTTGAAAGGGGCTCAAGGGGGTGTATTCTTAAGCTTGATGGATATCTAGGGACCAAACTAAAAACCTCCCCTTAAGGTTGATTTGGGTTGTAATAAAGCGTTGTTCATCCTGGCATAGACAATTGCCAAGTTCTACAGATACTTGGCGAATATACGATCGGGGAGTGAGGGTGTTTGAGTAATTGGTTGTGTTCACTACTATAACAATCCAACCAAATATTACCCCAAATATGCTAATATTTAGGATATCCATATGAACACTCGGCGTACATTAGGTAATGTGAAGACAGATTTTGTTAAGTCCGGTAAGACTAGCTGTGGTTTGTTAGTGTTATCATGTTTAGGGAAGAACATTAACAGCAGTGCAAATTCTAAGAGATAGGCTTGTTGAATATGCTCCCCGGTCTTCCACCACCACCACCACCACCACCACCACCACCAGTAACTTCATGTGCTTTTTCCTGGTGTCTGGCTGGCTTATCTCGTCTCCTCATGCAGGCTTGCTGGTTGCTGCAACACTCAAGGACTGAAGAACATGGGACCACACACAAATTATGTATGACGTTATATCAGGGAATATGAAAACTATTGAAGTTCTTAAGTAATAATATTTAGTATTCAGTGATAGTTTAATTACATTCTGGAATATATACAGTATTTACTTCCAAATGTCGTGTCGCACATTATAATATAATAATAATAATAATAATAATAGTTCTTAAAGCTAGCGCATGCTAAGCTCAATAAGGCCGATTAGGCGTATTTCCATTGGGGTCCTGTACTACTACTCCCTTTGCTCATGAGGGATGGTAACGACTCAGTGCTTGTGAAAAATCTTTAATGCGCCGAGCGTGGGCGCGAACCCGGGCCTTCTGGGTGGAAGTTCGAGACGCTAGTCACTACACCAAGCGACCCGCTTGTCTCTTTGGTTTTATAAAGATATTACTCTATACCATATAATGCTTGGACATACCATATAATGTTTGGACAAGCGCAGCAGCTATTGTAAAGTAAAGTTTGTTACAAAGTAACTTTTTGTCATAAGTAAAACAAACAGATAACAAGTTGTGGAATCATGATACTACATTTTGGTGAGACTGCATAGTTCGTCTGAAGAATTATCTCTTGGAATTTCTTTACTGTAGGTTTTCTTGATTTATCAGATTAAAAGTTATTATATTTTAGAATCTTCGCTCATAAAATGCAAATCGAGTATTGAATTTGTCGGATACCAATAATTTTACACACATATTTGTAATTTTGGCACAACTTTTTTGACCAACTGTTCGAAAGAAAATGGAGTGAGGCCAGGTCGTGGAGGGATGGTGCGAAGTGTGCCCGGGCATGTGATAATTACTGCACTGTTTTATCTCCTTGATTTATGGAGTAAGTACCGGTATCTACTTTCTTAAGTGCCTTCATTACTCTGGGCTGTGATGTATAGACGAAGATTAGTTATGTCTCCGTGGTGCCTCCCACCACTATAATAGTATGCCTTGACATCACACCTCCCTCGGTCTATTGTTTTGAGGAAGACGCGGGAGCGAAAATGGTTATCGATAAATTCAACTCAAGTCAATTCAACCGATAGCCAATTCAATCTCTAATCGTCCCTTACAACCCCAGTCAACTCAACATTCATAAGAAATATATATATATAGACCAAAAACCAAGCACTACCCTCTTAACCTGCTAATCACCTCTACCACAACAAATACTGCACCACCATCGCCACCACCATAAATTGTAATTCAACACCACCATCATATTTTATACTGCACACCCCCACCCCACCACTGCAACAATGGCGTCGTCTTACTTGCAATATTTTGTCGACGTTTGCAATGGTAATATTTTCAGTAAGCTAACTCAACTGGCTGGCATGTCTGTGATAGATAGGCTGATACTGAGGACCATTATATATACAACATTGGCTGTGGTCGCAACATATCTTATACAACCGGTGCAATAATTTTGGCAGTGCACGTCAAAGAAGCAAGAGAGAGAGAGAGAACACAAAAACATGAAAAGGTTAGACTCCAACCACCTCACCGTGAAGACTAAAATTAAAGGGGGTCACCGTTTTTTTTTTTTTATCTTTCTCTCCTTTTTTCTCTTTCCCTGGCTTGTATCCATTAGGTCCCATTCAGCCAACTGGTTTAAAACGTTAATCCCCATCCAGGTGTCGATATCTTCCTGGCGAGCGATAGCGATCCAGCATTGTATGGAGAAATCCGGCTTCGCCGGACTCATTTTCCTATCGAAAATTGAACAAATTTAGCTTGCTGTCGAAACAAAAATATATACTGTATATGTTGGCTCGCTACCGCTCGCCAGGAAAATATTGACACCTGGACGGGGGTAAATGTCTTAAAACTGTAGGCTGAATGGGGCCGAATGGATACAAGCCAAAGAGAGAGGGAGGGAAAGATAAAAAAAACAAAGCGAGGTGGGCTCCCTTAAGGGAATACAAACAATCACTTAGTCTGGTCAGGTGCGAGGTTGTGAGTGAGTGACGTCAGATACGGAGATAACCCGATGCCTTATTTTATCTAGTCGACTAAAAAAAGAAAGAAAAAGAAAAAGAAAAAAAAATACAGCTGTTAGTTTCAATACCTTGATTGAAATGTTACCCTCTCCTTATTGAAATAACAAGCAGCTGCCGGAATGCCAATTACTCCTTTACCAGCCTCCATTCTACGGCGGTTTCTTTAGCTGCCGGCCGAATAAAATGCTCTAGTTGCCGTATAAGCAAGCCGCCTGCCGTCAGATACGGCTAATTATCCAGCAGGACCAGAATGTCACCAGAGGGGTGTGATAAAGGTGAAATGTGCGACTCAACGTTTGGCATCAGCAGCGGCCCGAGTACAAGAAGCGAAGGGTTGGCCGCCAGCAACCATTTTTGGCGGGCTCACCACAGGGGGTCTATTAGCCCATCTCGTACGAAGCTGACAACGCAATGGATGGATACGAAGAAGGTCTGGACACACGGGTGGATAATAGCGAGGGTGGTAGTGGTGGTGGGGGTTGGTGGTGGGGGCTGGTGGTGGGGGCGCCCGCAGCGTATACCTCTATTATCCTGCTAACCCGTGTTGGTCCCCCTGGTGCCGGCTCTCCTCCAGGGGGCGCCCCAACAGAACACCAGACAGACAATATGAAGATGGCTGCTCGTTTTGGGAAGCTTTAAAGTTGAGGAGCGAATGTTAGGCTACGTTTTTCCGCGACACATATCTCCCTGTCTTTGGAGAGTGTCGTGGGTGAGTTATCCAATCTGGTACCACAAGAACTTAATATTATCCAGCTTACCGCAGATTACCTTCCCAGATATGACGTCACCAAATCTCACTTACTCCAGGTTCCTATTTGCTATGAACGTCGGCATCAAGTGTTTGTAAACTGCACCACCGTCTCCCCCAAACCTGAGGTTACTGTGTACGAAACACTAGCGTAAAACTGGGTCGTTGCATTAGGGCAACTTGCATTGGATTATCATTTATTAAGGCTACCAAGGCAAATTATAAGATTGAACAGAGGAAGTTTGTTCCCAACGGGGCGATGCTTTGGCTAATGTTATGTATTCCTTAACCTTTTAAGACACTGATAAGATTGAATAGCAAATGTTTGAAAGGTAACCTGCTATATTTAATTTGGAAATTATAAAATCTTCTACACCACAGATTTATATAATGTGACTGTGTTATGGAAGCTCGCTCGTGCCTGTAAGGTGGAGTCGGATAATTGGAAAGCTTAACAATGAATAAATGAAAGATAGCTTATTGTGTTGGACATGCTGTTGTTATTCAAATACGTCTCTGGACCATTTTTCCTTTTCTCTCTCTGAGTTTGGGTTCAGTTCGTTGGAGACCCATAGAGAACCGCCCCCGGGTAGCGTGACGTTCGGGGACTGTGAGGAAAGGTTTATGATAAAATCTGGTGAGTTAATGAGTTATCATACCTTACCTGATCTCATAAATCCCATAATATGATCACCCTTTTCCATTTCAGGAAATCTGGTTAGTTATTGACTAATGGTTATTCTTAAACTTGGTAATAATAGTGTAGGCATACATTAGAATGTTCTTTGATAGAGTGCTATCTCATTATCTTATCCCTGGTAAGGATCTTGGATGGCCTCCATGGGCAAAAGTGTCTAGTTAAGAACTGCCCATCACGTGGTTCAGACAAAATGTTCAATACTGTGAAGGTCTTTATTTTTCTTCGCTCTAATTGACGTCACGTCCGAGCAGGACACTACCACAAACAATCTAAGAACATATACATTGACTAAAGAACAATGGGTTTGATCTATGAGGCTCAATAATAAAGTAATTTGCACTGAGTCCAAAAAAAAAATAAAAAAAAAATAAAAAAAAATAAAAAATGGAGAATGGGCCTGAGTAAATACATACATACATACAAAAACAGATAAGCATTTCTATATTCATTTATATACCGCTAATTTTCTTAATTTTACTTATAGTAGTGTCTTGCTTAGAATATGCCCCATGTGTATATGTATAATGCTGCACTATACAAAGGAGTACAAATGAAATCAAGCAACAACAGGTCAATGAAGAATATAGACTACAATACAGAATCCAAATTAATGCCCACACCGTGTCACCATTAAGCCGGTATCACACGAGAGCTTTTATAGTCAACATTCGATGATCAAAATTTGTCTGGTAACATGTCTGGAATATTTTGCACTGGCATCGGAAACTAAACTTGATGCCAGAAGAATTTAGGCCAAAGGAATATTTTAAATGATGACCTCATAAGCTGCCAGACCAGTGTTGAGTATTTCAAGACGGTCGTTGCGTTAGTTTGGCGATTTTGAGACCTTTCGCCTAATTTCTTTGTCAATATTAAGACCTTTCGTGACATTTAGGTGTCGATTTTTTCCTGGCGAGCGATAGCGAACCTGTAATTTTAGAAGGGAACCGAAAAATGTACACATTTATCTTGATTTTTTTTTTTTTTTTTTGTTAAAGCTTGATGGAGGTCTAGCGAGGAAGCTAAAAAATATATGAATACATTAATATATAGATAAACCAAGCACTACCCCCTTAATCCGTGTGCACTCTTCGTTATAAGTGAGCGCAGCAGCAGGCCCTTCAGCAGCCAGGAAGTGATAGAGAGTGATAGACGCAGGGGTGGAGCAGGCAAAGCAGGGTTACCAAATCAAGTCCGCTAGATTTTTTTTTTTTTTTTTTTCTATGTGATTGAGGGAGGCAAAAGGCATAACTGCCTATAGCGAGTGCCTCCCCCATAGTTGAAAGAGTGACAGGGCCAAAATCAAGGGACGTTCGAGCCAAAATGCCTGGACACACGGAGTTTGAAGCAATTTAAGATAGTAAATAAATGCCAAAAATCGCTAGAATAATGCCACAATCTCTACACTATCGCTCTAAAATGGCTCAAATCTCCAGAGTATCGCTAGAATTCATGTCACTAGATGTACAATTTAGCCCTAGATCGAAGTAAATACCTCAAGATCTAGTGGGAGATTAGCTAATTTGGCAACACTGAGGCAAAAATAGGGTATATAGTTTGTTAGAATAGGATACGGTCGCGCTAATAAGTCATGTCCCTGCTGTCATTACGTTTGGCTTGCTCTGTGCTGTATTAATGTCTGTCAGATGTTTAATAGGGTGGGTAAGTGTAGGAATATGTTTGTCTATTTCACTCGATATGAAGAAATGAAGCTTGGATATTGCTGATACCCATTATTGATCAAAACATACATCACTTATTGCCGCGATTGTACTCTAGGCGAAGATGAAAAAAATGATGCACTGAGGGGAGGACTGACAAGAAGGCGAAGAGCGTAAAAATATGCAAACAAACATGGCGGATCTAAAGAATGGAGGGAGGAAGGCGTGATGAGTGTAAAAATAAGCCAACAAACATGACGAGCATACACAGAAGAGAGAGAGGAAGGGGGTAAACAAAGAAGTGAGGAGCAGGAAGAGGTGAAAAGTGTTTGGATAGACAGGTGACGAAGGCAAGCGAGAGGTGGACGGCTACAAAAAGGGAGACGTGAGAGTGAAGGAAAGATGGCAAGAAGTACAATATATATATATATATATATATATATATATATATATATATATATATATACATATATATTGAGAATATATCACAAATACACGTGAGCCACTAAATGTTTCTAGTCTCTCAGTGGGGATCGAACCATCGACCATCAGGATGATAGCCGACGCTTTAATCAATTACACCACGGCAGTCTAAAAGACACTCAGCCTTCTATCCTATTTATGTTAGGGAGAAGGGAAACCCACTAGGCGAATATATTTCAATTCAAACCTAGTTGTAGGATCCATATTTCCAGAATACCATACACGGATTTTTTGAGTGTCCCGACGCAACTCGGGTAGAAATTGATTTCATTTAATTCTAACCCACAAAGCATGAGAGTTACAAATATTGAGAATATATCACAAATACACGTGAGCCACTAAATGTTTCTAGTCTCTCAGTGGGGATCGAACCATCGACCATCAGGATGATAGCCGACGCTTTAATCAATTACACCACGGCAGTCTAAAGCGTCGGCTATCATCGGCTTAGGGAGCACCAGGTGTACTGTATACTTGTTGATGAGAGAGGTAATTGAAAAGAGTAAATGAATAGAAAAATAACAGGCGCTGACAGAGGGATCATTAGAATGGCAAATTGCTACACAATAAGCAATTCTGATCTTTAAACATGACATTATGATATAAATGGCACAATAAGGATGTTCCTATTATATTTACAGAATACAGCTGATTACTGGTAGACATTTACTAATACTTCATTCTCTACCTCACATATATTGAAATAATTAATAATGGAAGCCGAAGAAAGGAATAAGCAGTAAATATATCTAATGCCCATATGGGTAAAAATTGTGCATGTAGATGAAGAACAAAAATACGTTAAACGTACAAATAATGCAAATATGTATAAGAGGAACAGAGACAACATTTTGACAAACACTACCCATGAATAATGCACAAATTATAAATATTCATCACATGCACAACCGACCACATAATATACAGAGGATACAGTAGGTGTATAACAAAGGCAACGACAATATGACGACCTAATGTATTAAAAAGGGTTCCATGTCATCTCAACCAGTAGACCATTACAACCAGTAGCTCTCAACCAGTGCCAAATTAACCCAGGCCAACCAAACCAGTGCCAAAATATAGTACTAACCTAACCTAACCTAACCGTATTGGTTGATTTGGTACTGGTTGAGAGCTACTGGTTGAAATGGTCTACTGGTTGAGTTGACCGGTCACCATTAAAGAGATAGGCGAGGTCTGTATTTTGTATGCTACCATTTTAATAATAATCGGGTAAATCAACCAGTAAATATGTAGTTTTGAAACAGATCAGCTGTCGACACATAAACATAATTTAAAGATTATCAACCATAATAAAATGTTTGCTTACGCGAAAATAAGCCAGATAATTAACTAGTTACTATTCCCAACGAAAACGAGAATAACCACCAAACTATGCGATTATGGAATAAACATTGATTCCTTCATGTACTGAAAGCAACATATAAGCAAAATGTTTAACATGGAATTGCAGTATCTAACAGGTAACCTAGTCCTAAAATGTAATTAACCCTGCCAATATCAGGACTCCGTTTTTACACTTTAGTCAGGCTATACATAGACGATATTATCAAGCTTTGGAATATAAGAAATAAATTACCTCATATACTGAAGAGGTAAATACAAATCTATAAATAAATAAATAAAAACAAATAATAACTTAATAACAAAATAAATAAATAAAAAACTTAAAACTAGTATGCTCTTTCCACAGCAAACATCAGCCACACCCACCCACCCACAACAACAACTCAGAGTCCGCTATTCCACCGTCAGCTTATTTCCCACGCATGAATTCGGCATGTAACGCCCCGTGCATCTATTCTGACCCAGGCAACAATTTCACGACTCCAGTGTAAATCTTCCTTGCAGCCCTAGTGCCCATTTACCGTTCACCTCCCCTCTGCCACTCCACTTTCCACTATTCAGGGAAAAAAAAAAGGACGATTAGAAAAAAAAAAGTTGAAAAAGACCTTCCTCTATAATGCTGCCTTCAATTTTCAGCCACCCTCCTCTACAGCGCCACTTCCAATTGACATCGCAACTTTCCGGAAATTTCTAAAAAGGCCTTCGGTGTATCGGCTATAGCACCGGCAGCCACTCTCCCCCTCTTACACCAGCGGCCGGCCATCATTGGGAACTAGGGGCTATGGGGCCGTATATAGCGGGTGGGGGAGGCCGGGAACATTTCGGTGTTTTTTATACTACCGGGTTAGGGGTTGTGGAAAATCACCTCTATTATGATCGCCTTCATACATCCACAAAACACTGCAAAACCAATGTTGTGTTATTTATATGTTACATTCATATAAGTAAGAGGTATATAAGTAAGAGGTATATAATTAAGAGATATTACGTTACTAAATAGCAATCTAGATTAGGTTAGGTTAGGTGATATGAACGAATCATGGTTGGATAAAACACAGTTGTGCGGTGAACTACCTCCATTCTGGCTTTACGTGCACGGGGCCTTTCCTTCTGCTGGGTTTGTGAGTCGAATGTTAGACCAAAGAAACAGACCTGATTCTTCACCATGTGAGGTGGCATCAGTGACAAGAATTAGACATTAGTTATGGGTAGAGTGTGGGTGGAAGCCTGGGAGCATCGTGAGAAACTGGTTATTTAATTGCTATTTAATTGCCAGCTACTGGTTTTCCTTGTTTATTGAGACCATTCAATTACTGGAGGTTGTGATTATATTATACTATAAATAATACAGGGAATATTGCTATGCTTGCTATCTGTGCTGTACCAAACTTATAAGTTAATATACATAAAATTAAAGATCCAGTAATCACTCATTTGCATGTTAGTGTGTGCTTGCAGAATCTAGTCAGTGATGCACAAGAAACGATATTTTTGTGATATAGTTTTAATGACGGTGTTGGTGATTGTCCCAGTCCCACAAACTACGGTGCTTATACCAATGCCAATCGAGCCACACCACCTGCAGCTGTAAAAAGGATTATCAGACTAACGCAGGTATTCTGAAAAATGTGGGAATCGTGTGCCTCTCTTAATATCGAACGAGGCTGCGGATCTTGGCGTTGTTCAATGACAGAGAACTAGATATTGTTTGGAGTGTCTATTAATTGTCCTTATTATGTTAAAAGGGTAGATGCATTTATCATTGCAAGGTTTGTTAAAATATATTACTTTAAGCATGACCAACACAGTATCTCACAACTACTTTACTTGTGTATTGAAAATAAAATATTTGTCAAATTTCGAATATGCTGCATGTATATCGTAATTAAAGTAGGGGAAAAGTGTTGTGAGTGACATTGTAGCTGGCTTAAAACAAGAATTAATTGTTAATTAGCAAGTTCAAGTAAATATATCCTTTTAATATATTTTCCGCAACAAAAAATAACATTACTGCGAAAATATAAGCATTTAGAGAACAATGCTTCCGAAATTTATTAGACACACTATAGCTATATTTCCAAACCAAAGCATAATTAGGGGTTAAAATAATGTCCACCACGACTACAAGGAGTAAAGTAGGTGAGAGGAAACAGTGTGATAGCCCCCTCAAAGACCCAGGGCCCTGCAACGGGATTCGGTATGCACGGCTCACAATCGCGGAGGCACAAAACACCGAGTTTACAAGACCATAAAATCCCATTGTTAAGGGGAGGGAAATGTCCTCGTTTGGCTATGCTAACGACCCTATGAGTGTGGGAGGGGGAAGAAGGGCGTGGTGGTGGGAGGGGGTGGGTGGGGGTTAGATGAAGGGGGACGTAGTTAGTATAAATGCGAGGAGGATTGGGGGTGGGGGCGCAGTTGAGGAAAGACCGAGAAAGGAAGGGAAGGACAGTGGATAGGTATAGTTCAAGACAAAATGGGTAGAACGGTAGGGCTGTGGATGGGGAAACTTCATATATGCGTTGGTAGGGTCATGGTTAGGTATGATCCGAAGAATGGAAGGCCATGGTTTGGAAACACAGGGAGCGTAGGGCCATGCAAGTCAGAAGCCCGAAAATGGGTGTAAATGAAAGTTGAAGGAATAGGGAGACAGAGGAGGGACTGGAGAAAAGTCATATGAGGAGGGGGAATAGTATGGATGAGAACATTCTGAATAGGGGTGGGGAAGATCGTGGATAGGAAGGGACCGAGAAAGAGTAGGTAGGGTCATGATTAGGATAATTTCGGAAGAAGAATGGGGAGGGGGGACTGTTGATAAAACAATTACAGTGGTTCGGAAATAACCGTAGTTAGGGTAAAGCATTATAGGGAAGACCGTAGCTAGAGGCAGAAAGGAGTGTGGTTATGGATAGATTATCCTGGATTGGGTGGGGAGGGGGGGAGGGTCTTCTGGGAGGGGAAGAAGTGGACGCTATGGGGGAGGGTCTTCTGGGAGGGGAAGAAGTGGGCGCTATGATAATGATACAATGGGGCTATGACTGGGACTGTAGTGCAGAACGGAGGGTAAACACAAATTGACAAGGTGAGGATGAGGTAAATTAAAGGAAACATTCAACAAGAAAAAAGAGGTGAGACATGTATACAGTATATATATATATATATATATATATATATATATATATATATATATATATATAGAGAGAGAGAGAGAGAGGGAATAAAAGCGAGAGAGAGAGAGAGAGAACTTAAGGTAACCTAAGGTAAGGAGAGAGAGAGAGAGAGAGAGAGAGAGAGAGAGAGAGAGAGAGAGAGAGAGAGAGAGAGAGAGAGAGAGAGAGAGAGAGAGAGAGAGAGAGAGAGAGAGAGAGAGAAGGGGGGGGGGGGCGCCAGAGGGGGAGGAGGGCAGGTGTTGTGGGCGTGTTAGTGCCTGGAGCAGTGTTTTGTTGAATGTCTGTCTGTTGGGGTTTTTGTCTGTGTTTGTGTGCTCGCGTGGGTTCGTGGGTGGTTTGTGTCTTTTTGTACAAAGGAGTACAAAGGAAATCAAGCAACAACAGGTCTAGTGACCCTTCTAGGCTGCTTGTCCTCCAAAACACTGAAGATCAAGTGTCCAAACAGTGGTTTAGAGTGGGTAAGGGAACATTGGAAAGGGAACTACTGCCCTGGAACTAATGTCCGTGTGATGCACTGTGTGATTGTGTATGTGACTCGTGTGACTCTGTGTGTGTGTGTGTGATCATGGAGATGGGTTTGTCTGAGTCTAGATGATGGTGCTGATGATTATTACTGATAAAAATATGAAATATAAGGATAACCTGGAAAAGGGTGTGTGTGTGTGTGTGGGTGTGTGATGAACGTGGAGGTGGTGAGCTTGAGTCAAGATGATAATGAAGGTGATGAATATAGATATGCCAGTAACGCAAACACAAAAATCAATTTGTGGAAGGGAGTGTGATGATGATGATGATGGTGTGTGTGTGTGTGTGTGGGTGTGGGTGTGTGGGTGTGTGTGTGCGTGCGCGTTTGTGGGTGGGTGTTTGTATGTGTGTGTTCCTATGTGCATATGTGTTTTCCCGTTTATTTTGTTCTGGTGCTACGAATTTAACGACCCCCTCTATATTTTCGCATGACCGAAATATAACAGAAGTGCATGCCATTTTTTTTCGGTATTACTAGTTGCCCTATTAACATACGTGGGACGGCTTTTTTTAAACATGCATATACAATTATATAGATCCAGTTCACTTTTTATATTAATATATTTTTTCGTTGCAATTGGTGTTTTACTGGATTACTGAAGCGTTCTCTCCCGCTGGTAATTTGGAAAGCAATTTTTACTTTAGTTTTATGAATGTTATGATGAAAAATAAATTGCCTGCTGGTGAATGAATAAATGTAAAAATGAATGTTGTTTCGCTGTGCCCACTCTGGTTATTTCTTTAATGTGCAGGGCGTTAGTGTAACGACTGTGGATTACGTTGTACATGATGTGGGGAGTACATATGATACGGGGTGCACATGGCGGGCCAACGTACATGTTTGATGTGTACTGATGTGGGGTGTACATGATGTGGGGTGTACATGATGTGGGGAATACAAATGATACGGGATGCACATGGTGGGGCACGTACATGTTTGATGTGTATTGATGTGGGGTGTACATGATGTGGGGTGTACATGATGTGGGGTGTACATATGATACGGGGTGCACATGGCGAGGCACGTACATGTTTGATGTGTATTGATGTGGAGTGTACATGATGTGGGGTGTACGAATAATACGAGGTGCTCATGGCATGGTGTGTACGTTCATATGTATTGATGTAGGGTGTACATAATATGGAAAGTACACATAATACGAGGTGCACATAATACGAGGTGCTCATGGCATGGTGTGTACGTTCATATGTATTGATGTAGGGTGTACATAATATGGAAAGTACACATAATACGGGGTGCATATAGCTTGGCGTATATGTGTTCCATGTGTATTAATGTGGGGTGTATGGTGGCACTAATAAATCGTGGCTCAGCTGTCATTCAGTTTGGTTCGCCCTGTGCTGTATTAATGTCTGTCAGATGTTGAAATGGGTGGGTAAGTGTAGGAACATGTTTGTATATTTCACTCGATATGAAGAAATGAAGCTTAGATATTGCTGATACCAATTATTGATCAAAATATACTTCGTGCCCAGACATCACTTATTAGCCCGACTATACATGGTGTGGAGAGTGCGTATGATATGAGGTACACAATCAATGGCATGGAGTGTATCTGGGTTATGTGTATTGATGAGGGTTGTACATACTATGGAAAATGCGTATTATACGAAGTTATTATTATATGAGGCCCATCATTTAATTTCAATACAGCACAACATCTCCATGTATAAGTTGGTCTACATAAAGTTTACCACGATTTCTTGACTTAATTGTATTATACAGATGCACTTTGGAAACCTATTTAGGCCATAATAAATGTGTACTTCACCGAACAAGCTTAGGATGAGTTTGAGAAAGATTATTATGATTATTATGAACACGAAGGAAGTGTAAGAATGACAGTAATAACCAGTCTAAATGTATTATTATGAACACGAAGGAAGTGTAAGAATGACAGTAATAACCAGTCTAAATGTATTATTATGAACACGAAGGAAGTGTAAGAATGACAGTAATAACCAGTCTAAATGTATTATTATGAACACGAAGGAAGTGTAAGAATGACAGTAATAACCAGTCTAAATGTATTATTATGAACACGAAGGAAGTGTAAGAATGACAGTAATAACCAGTCTAAATGTATTATTATGAACGCGAAGGAAGTGTAAGAATGACAGTAATAACCAGTCTAAATGTATTATTATGAACACGAAGGAAGTGTAAGAATGACAGTAATAACCAGTCTAAATGTATTATTATGAACACGAAGGAAGTGTAAGAATGACAGTAATAACCAGTCTAAATGTATTATTATGAACACGAAGGAAGTGTAAGAATGACAGTAATAACCAGTCTAAATGTATTATTATGAACACGAAGGAAGTGTAAGAATGACAGTAATAACCAGTCTAAATGTATTATTATGAACACGAAGGAAGTGTAAGAATGACAGTAATAACCAGTCTAAATGTATTATTATGAACACGAAGGAAGTGTAAGAATGACAGTAATAACCAGTCTAAATGTATTATTATGAACACGAAGGAAGTGTAAGAATGACAGTAATAACCAGTCTAAATGTATTATTATGAACACGAAGGAAGTGTAAGAATGACAGTAATAACCAGTCTAAATGTATTATTATGAACACGAAGGAAGTGTAAGAATGACAGTAATAACCAGTCTAAATGTATTATTATGAACACGAAGGAAGTGTAAGAATGACAGTAATAACCAGTCTAAATGTATTATTATGAACACGAAGGAAGTGTAAGAATGACAGTAATAACCAGTCTAAATGTATTTACGTAGCCACCCGATGGGGGCATTGCTTAAATCACACTGCAAGCGCAAGTTAAAGTAATAAATGGTTTTATTTTCCAAATAAACGTGTATTTGTCATTCTAGTACCGGCTTTAAGTCGAGATCAGTTCTGTTTAGCTTAAGGGAACCCACCTCGCTTTTTTTCTCTTTCTCTCCCTCTCTCTCTGGCTTGTATCCATTCGGCCCCATTGAGCCTACTGTTTTAAGACGTTTATCCCCATCCTGGTGTTGATTTTATCGTGGCGAGCATATTTGTTTATAATGTTTTTGCCAGCAGGCTAAATTTGTAATTTTTCGATAGAAAAATTTCTCCGGCGAAGCCGGATTTCTCCATACAATGCTGGCTTGCTATCACTCGCCAGGAATAAATAGACACCTGGATGGGGATAAACGTCTTAAAACAGTAGGCTGAATGGGGCAGAATGGATATAAGCCAGAAAAAGAGAGAAAAGTAGAGAAAAAAAGCAGGTGACCCCCCTTAATGGGAGAAAAACAGAGGCTATTCTTGGGGACTGCACTGTGCGGAAGTTGTGGGTAGAGTTTAGGATCGGGAGTAATGATATACTTTGCCTGAATGTGTAACTAACGTAGACTATTCACCGTCAAGATTTGCCATGTTGTCTCTGTTTTGATAATAACCCAGAATATTATGTTATCCTTAATCAACGCTCTGCCAAGCGAGGGTCTTACACGGTAAAATGCGTGTTCGATATTAATCATATAGACGGTAACAGAATAGGCAGATGTAGGACTAATTATTTGAACACATTTTAGAGAGATTCATTAGTGTGAGAATAAATTAAATGCTTACCAAAGAAACTCCTATTACTTGATATGTATTCGTGATATTGTACAAAGCGTGTATTACAGATTGATTGATATATGGACTATACCCTGTTTCTTTTCAAATTACGGTAGATTGAATCCCTTAGTAGCTATTTCTTCCGATACTTAATGGAAAAATATGAAACAACAATGTCTCTGCATCATATTAAGACTAAGTTTAAATAATTAGCATCATATTTCACTACAAAATCTAATAAATAACTGAGAAATCTTGATGGAAACCTTGCAATTTACCGTCAGATGAAAAGAAACACCCTAAGGTTTCGTTACAGTCTATAGGTTTATACTAAATCTACAAGTGTTACAGTGTACCAGACATAATACCTGGTGGTTGTAAATAAGTGTGTCTCGCGAGGACAATGACCGGGGGAGAGCGGGGCAGAGGGGCACTTGGTTTTATGGCGGGTACCAACACTGCTACTCCCAGTTGGCACGTTAGACAGGTAGCCCCCTCTCTTCTTAAGGGGGTAGTACTCGCTTTTCCTGGACCCCCTTCTCCCTCATGCTTAGCCCCATTAATTTTGAGATTTTAAAACGTTCAGCCCCTTAGTTTGTCTATTTAAACACCTTTCGCCCCATTTCGTTGTCAATTTTATGACCTTTCGTGCAATTTAGGTGTCGTTTTCCCTGGCGAGCGCTAGACCGGCCTTTGGCCGGGAAATTTGTTCTACAATTTTTTTTACAAATTTTTCTAGGAAGGGGGGTCCAGGGGGTGTTTTTCTAAGCTTAATAGAGGTCTAGCGAGGAAACCAAGAAATAAATGAATACATGAATGAACAGACCAAATAAACCAGCCACTAGCCCCTCAAGTTACCCGAGTGATTTACGTCCAGTAGCGAGGGGGAGTGGGGGGGGGGGGGGGATAAAAAAAAACATCTGGTAGGTAGTTAATTTCGACCCTTGTTAGTACTGATATGTTTGTACAGCATCTTTATAATCGTAGAGTCAGTTTTATATTTCAATTCTTGTTACTGCTGTTGTTTTATGCAAGAAAGTGTTAAGTGTTTTTGCGTGTTCGTTGTATTATGTTGTGTTGTCCCTATTCGGGCTCTGTCTCGAGTCGGCCACCCCCAGAACAAAAACAAAAATGGAAAAGTGGGGAATGGGTCTGAGTAAATACATACATCATATTATGACAAAGCAGAGTTTTGTGAAGATTATGTGAGCATCGTTGTGTGTCTGTCTCTTTGCAAGCGGTATTTTTCGAATACTTATGTACAGATTTAGATGATACTTGCTCAGTATCTTAACCCTTTCACGCACATATGACGCAGAGGTTGCCAGATTAGTAATAAGAAATAGAGTTCTCTCACTCTTATAATTACCTCTCCAAAATTGGTTTTCTGCCCACAGCTAACTCAAAGACAACTTCAGAGGTTGAAGTAACTAAACTAAAGGTTTCTAAATACCCCTGATGGCAACAAAGGCTTTAAAGCATCCCCAATAGGCTCAAAATCGCGTCATATGTCGGAGAGGGTTAAATTGGCATACGAATAGAAATTATTAACCCATTCAGTACCAGTTAAATCCCTTTTCATTCTATTCTGGCAACTATTACACTGTTTTATTCAGCTTAGGAAGGATGTCTAGCCGTTAAAAGATTACAGATATATCTCAATTAATCCTTTTAGCTACCATATATCCTTTCTAAGCTGAATAAAATTTTCTAAATGTAGCTGAAATACAAACCAAAAGACGTGGCCGGTACTGTAAGGGTTAACTATTGGCTAACCTCTGATGATCTCCCGCCCCCGGTACCACACTTACGTAACCCCCCAACATAACCTCTGATGATCTCCCGCCCCCGGTACCACACTTACGTAACCCCCCAACATAACCTCTGATGATCTCCCGCCCCCGGTACCACACTTACGTAACCCCCCAACATAACCTCTGATGATCTCCCGCCCCCGGTACCACACTTACGTAACCCCCCAACATAACCTCTGATGATCTCCCCCCCCCGGAACCAGACCCACGTAACCCCCCAACATAACCTCTGATGATCTCCCGCCCCCGGTACCACACTTACGTAACCCCCCAACATAACTGTGTTCATGTGTGCTCGATTCTCATAAAACTACTTGTAACCGACAACAAAAATCACACATGACATTTGACGATGATTGGTTAAATTTGCATTAACCAACAATCACAAGGATGTTTCCCATGGCGAAGTGAGTGCTTCATGTTGAGTGTTTCTATTTATACTGTATCAATATTAATATTATTAAAAAAATATACCATTGTATTTACAGTCAAAGGGAATTTATGTATGTATTAGCATGCAGCATTACATAAAATACAGTCATAGTTGTTGTTGTTGTTGTTGTTGTTCCCTAAGCTGCCTGGCCGAACAGCCCCGATACAGTCATAGTTGGGTAGAGAAGCTGGCAAGGAAAACATTATTTGCCAGCTTCTCTACCCAAGACATAAAACAAAGTATATTATACAATTATTTGCCAGCTTCTCTACCCAAGACTTATAAAACAAAGTATATTATAAAATTGTATACTGAGTTATGACGCAATTTTTATATGCGGAGGTGCTAAGCCTGCCATGATGGATTGACAACGGAAAGTTTAATCAATAAAGTCAAACTGTTCACCGCTACAGCCACCAAGATGGATCACCATTGGAGACTATCAGATCAATCAGCAAGGGCGGAGCAAACAAGCCAAACCTCCTAGACTTATCGGGCAACGTAGGGCATGGACGAGGTACAGTCAGGCTCAAAAGTCGTGATCTATCTCTAACTTAAGGGGAGATCTCCACTAGAGGGATTTTTTTCTCGACTCCTTTCTCCCTCATGTTTAGCCCCATTGCTTTTGATATTATAAAACGTTCGCCCCGTTAGTTTGGCGATTTTAATACCTTTCACCCATTTTAATACCTTTCGTGCCATTCAGGTGTCGATTTTATCCTGGCGAGCGATAGCGAGCCTGTAACAGGAAACGGCCTTCGGCCGGGACATTTTTCTGCCGAAAAATGTACAAATTAATCTTGAAAGGGACTCAAGGAGGTGTAATTTTAAGCTTGCTGGAGGTCTAGGGAACAAACTAAATACCTCCCCTTAAAGAATGATTATATGACTATGAAAAAAGAACCGAACACTAAAACACAAATAAAACGTCATATCTAAGCTTATATCAGTTTTGTGAAAAGCTTAAATTTCATGTAATCAAAATGGAAATAAAGTCGAAATTGTGAACTTTGGACTCGAATTTAGAGTGTGTTTGTACTGACAGAAGCGGGACTGATGGCTATATGCTTACGATTTTAGTGACTGGATAATTTTTTATTTATTTTGCCTAATATCAAACGATTTTCAGCATACATATCTTCAATTAAAAAATGTGTTTAATTTAAATTAAAGAGGTTAAGAGCCATAGACAGTCGGAAAAGCTTTAAAGGTTTTTAGTCCATAAGGAGTCTTAAATAGGTCTTAGAACCTAGTGTGGGTTAGGCAATTTAGGCAACCCTGACCAAAGACTGCTACCCCCAACTCCGACCCCACTGACGGATCTCCCAGCAAACAACCTCAGCAGCAGTCACGGTGATCCCTGGCGTCCCTCCCTCCTATATCTTCTTTACCATTGGTCAGACAGTGGAAGAGTTAATAGGGTAGTACTCGCTTTTTATGGACCCCCTTCTCCCTCATGTTTAGCATATTAGTTTTGAGGTTTTAAGACATTCGTTCCGTTAGTTTGGCGATTTTGAGACCTTTCGCCTAATTTTTGTTTTCAATATTAAGACCTTTCGTGCCCTTTAGGTGTCGATTTTTTTCATGGCTAGCGATAACGAGCCTTTAATTTTAGAAGGAACCGGCTGTTGGCCGGGAAATTTTTCTAAATGTATTTTTTACAAATTTATCTCGAGAGGGGGTCTAGGGGGTGTTTTCTAAGCTTGATGGAGGTCTAGCGAGGAAACTAAAATAAAATAAATGAATTAATTAATATATAAACCAAAAACCAAGCACTACACCCTTAACACCACACGTACTTGGCCTCCCTACCTCCTCCCATGACGGGGCACATTGGTTGGAGGGAGCAGGGGAGATAATCTGTCTTAATTGGCGACTCGATAGTTTCGTACTTTGGTCTGGGTGTTGACTTGCTATGGGTTCGAATCCTACCCACTGACGGTTGAGATTGTGAGGTGTACTCTTACATTTTTTTTTCTAATGTGAGTGAGGGAGACAAATGGTAGAACTGCCTGTAGCGAGTGCCTCCCCAAGAGTTGAAAGAGTGACAGGGCCAAAATCAAGGGACGTTCGAAAATAGTCAGCAAAAATAAAAAATAAAATTTATAGAAATAAATAAATAAATAAATAAATTTAACATATACCCGGTATATATAATGATAATTATCAACAAAATTATATACACTTTGGCATGTGATGATGTGTGTTGAAGCCGGAACAATTCTTGAAATGGTCATGGCGTTGTAAAAATTAACTAACATTCACGTTATAAAACATCAAAGGTTATTGCAATATGATCATATGCAAACATTTGCCAGTGGCTTAGTTAATTTTATGTTCCAAAAGACGTACCACCAATTGCTAGCATTGTGTCCGAATCATGTGATTAAGGGCACAAATCCCCATCGAGGACATTTCAATCTTTACATTAATTTTGCCAATTGAAGTCACTAAGGTCGACAGGGAAAACGGTACAAATTATGAAATTCCTCGATAGGCCCTGGTAAGATATTGAATGGTCACGATACCCTATTTTATCCATAAATCATATATTTCGGAAAACATATCGGACAGTGTGCTATAACGTGAGCGTCCCTATTGAAAGAGGAAAAGAGCCTACGAAGAGCCGGAGATAGGAAGGCAGTTGTTTCTTACTGGACATGAGGGAGGCTGGAGCTCTGACGGTACCGAGACATAGGTTTACGGTCTTTAGCCCATCAGTCTTTTCGTTCAGAGTCACTTTGCCCACATTTATAATAGATCTCTCACACTTAGCGAGACCTGATCAAACCTTAGGTGAACCTCTTCAATAACATGCCATAACTTAGGTGAACCTCTTCAATAACATGCCATAACTTTTCGTTTATTTCTTGCCAACACTAGACACATTTGTTTACCTTAATTAAGAAGGCATCTTGCAATCAAAAGGTTAAAATTTCACTTCTTTTAGAGATTAGGACGGCCATCTTGCAATCAAAAGGGTAAAATACATCTCAATTACTGACTCCAACAAATATCTTCTAATTAACGAAAAAGTGTCTCATAATAGCCAGAATAAAGGATCGAGTGCGTCAAGGCATACTGAAAGAGTTAATATATTTAACCAAATCCATTTTACCTAAAAATATTATACTCAATACTTAATCTAACATAATCGAAATATACAAAAAATCAAAGCTACCCTAATCGACCTAACGAAGAAACGCTAGTATGGACGAAAGCACTTGTGGGCAGACGAACAGACAAGTGGGCGAAGTAACTGGCATACCGAGCCATAACCAAAGCTAACTAATTTAAAATCAAACATACAAACCAAACCCATGCTAATCGACCTAAACGTATTAACAAAATAACTCTAGTGTCGGCGAAAAAAGAAGAAAATCCCAAGGCAAGGGAACGAACCAGTGGGCGAAGTGACTGTTACCCGGAGCCATAAATAAGCGAAGTCGGAGCTGTGTACCTGTGATAGGGGGTTAATGTAGGCCGCCGCGGAAAGGTAATTTATGTCCAGATAAACCTTTTGCATTTCTCTTTCTTCGTTATTCTTTACGCCAGCGATGTTCTACGGTTCGTCTCGGGGGGAGGGTTTTACGAGGCCCTGGTGAATGATATACTATGCTTTGTCGAGGGCCAGATCGTGAATCTTTTGATAGATAACTGACTTCGGTATTTATGTTTATAGAATGACTTATAGGCCTATTGCACCGACCGAGTGACTTATAGAATGACTTATAGGCCAATTGCACCGACCAAGTGACTTATAGAATGACTTATAGGCCAATTGCACCGACCGAGTGACTTATAGAATGACTTATAGGCCTATTGCACCGACCAAGTGACTTATAGAATGACTTATAGGCCTATTGCACCGACCGAGTGACTTATAGAATGACTTATAGGCCTATTGCACCGACCAAGTAACTTATAGAATGACTTATAGGCCTATTGCACCGACCAAGTGACTTATAGAATGACTTATAGGCCTATTGCACCGACCAAGTGACTTATAGAATGACTTATAGGCCTATTGCACCGACCGAGTGACTTTGCCATTTCTACGGTAATCCAATGTAAACATACAGTATACAACACATGCTTTACAACTGACCTCTTGTTAAATAAACTAATGTGACAGCGAAACAAAAACAAAATATATATATATATATATATATATATTGTATAATAATGTCACCAATGAATAGGCAATATATTCTTAAGGGGAGGTTTTTAGTTCGTTCCCTAGAATTCCATCAATCTTAAAATTACACCCCCTAGACCCCCCTTTCAAGATAAATTTGTACATTTTTCGGTAGAAAAATGTCCCGGCTGAAAGCCGGTTCCTCTTAAATTACAGGCTCGCTATCGCTCGCCAGGATAAAATCGACACCTGAATTGCACGAAAGGTCTTAATATGGGGTGAAAGTTATTAAAATCGCTAAACTAATGGGGCAAACGTTTTATAATATCAAAAGCAATGGGGCTAAACATGAGGGAGAAAGGGGTCAAGAAAACAATCCCTCAAGTGGAGATCTCCCCTTAACTCTCAGTATACGAGAACGCATTTCTTCAACATAGTTTGGTTATTGTTAAACAATTGTATTCAGTTTTGACATGTATAGTTGGAGTTGGACAATTAAATGAGTTAGCTTTTACCCCTTTGATACCTAGAGATCCTTCCTAAGCTGCATAACATCGTATAATGATATCCAAAACAAACTGAAGAATCACGTCCTCATACATAGAGTTCATATTAATAATCATAGCCCTAAAAATAAATGGGTCACTTGATAACTTGCTCCTTCAAGTTATCCGTACGACCATGTTCCATTTTTTTTTTATTTTTTTTTTTATTTTTTTTATTTTTTTGTAATCAAGAAATGGTAAGTAGTATATATATATTTCCAATGGCCAAGTTCATGATCACATACTAAACACTAGTTAAGGCCATTTCCATGTACTTTCCATTTGTATTTCCATCTTGGGTCTGCCTCGACTGCATACGAGCGACACTCCAGCAACAACGGTAACTGTGCGCACTGCCAATAATAGCATCTTAAATCCCGTTTTAGGGGGTCGGCAAACTGGTTCGTCGGTGCGGACTCGTGTGATACGGATGTGTAATGGCCGGGGAAATTTATTTATTTATTATTCCACTGAGATGGTGGATTTCGTGTGTATGGCATCACTTCTTCTCATTTGATTGACGGGGAGGTGTGGTGGAGTGGTTTTGCCACTGGACTGGTAATCCAATGGACCCGGGTTCGAATCCCGATATGTCAATGGGAAGATATTATTGGGATGGAATTTGTGATGTACCTACTACCTAGTATCAGTGCATTACCACAAACCTCACCGACACGCCAAATAAAAACCCTCATTGTTCCCTGATTAAATAGCACTGTATGAATATTCCCATATTCAAAATATGCTACAGGGGGACAATACCTAGTGAGTTCGTTGCTCAATAGGTGGCGTTCTGAGAGTGAGGGTCCAAGTCTAGGGGATGAGACAGTGAAGCACTGGAGCGAGGAAGCTTCAGAGATGGGGCTACTTCGAGTCGTGAGTGGGCAACTAAGCCCCATGCATCCTGCGAAGGCAAGATGGCAGGGGCTGGTTGCAGCTAAAAGTGCTTCACATGTCTCAACCCCTAGACTGGAACAAGACCTCACGGGCAATGATTAGCGGTTGAATGTATAGGTTCTCAGCCTATGATCGAGGGAGTAGTTGGAATATAGAAGAAGAAAAAATACACACAGCATTTTTAAAGGATTTAGTCTAGGCAAACTACAATCCTGTAGTAAAAGTAATCGGCCATCCTTGTCTTTGGAAGCCATTTTGGTGACACACTGACCAAACAATATGGTGATGTTTTATTTTAATCATGTAGAATTTAGATCCAAAGACTAAACCAGTATTGCCGAATGTATATATAATTGTATGGACATATTATATGAGTGTAAAGAAATGCTAATGACGCCAGTGGCACCAATATGGGTCGTCCATCTCAGTTACTATAGGGTCTTTAAAGGGAGGTTTTTAGTTTGGTCCCTAGATATCCATCAAGCTTAAGATTACACCCCCTTGACCCCCTTTCAAGATAAATTTGTACATTTTTCGGTAGAAAAATGTCCCGGCCGAAGGCCGATTCCTCTTAAATTGCAGGCTCGCTATCGCTCGCCAGGATAACATCGACACCTAAATGGCACGAAAGGTCTTAAAATTGACAGAAATGGGTCGAAAGTTCTTAAAATCGTCAAAATAATGGGGCGAACGTCTTAAAATTAGAAAAGCAATGGGCCTAGACATGAGGAAGAAAGGGGTCAAGAAAAAAATCCCTCAAGTGGAAATCTCCCCTTAACCCGTTCAGTACCGGTGACGTCCTTTTAACTTTATTCTGGCTAGTGTTAGACGATTGCAATAGGCATAAAAAGGGCCTTCAGCAATTATGAGGCTTCGAAATATCTCACTTGACCCTTTCTACTCCCTCAAGTCCTTTCTAAACTGCACAGAATCGTCTAATCATAACAACATTGAAATTAAAAAGACGTAGCTGGTACGGAAGGTGTTAAGTCAAGCTTGGTAGGGTTCACTAATATCGGTGCTGGGATATGTAGTGACAATCGATAGTTTCATGAAAATTGTGTTCGCAAAATGTGTGATTTTAACCCCCTCAGACTCATATGACACAGAGGTTGCCAGATTAGCAATAATAAATAGAGTTCTCTCACTCTTATAATTACCTCTCCAAAATTAGTTTTCTGCCCACAGCTAACTCAAAGACAACTGCAGAGGTTGAAGTAACTAAACTAAAGGTTTCTAAATACCCCTGATGGTAACAAAGGCTTTAAAGTACCCTAATCGGCTCAAAATCACGTCATATGTCGGAGAGGGTTAAGTTAATATTGATTTACCTTGCCAATGTTCACGTGATTCTAGTTTTCAGTGACTAACTGTTTTTTTTTTTTCACGCCGTAGAAATATCGATCGTATGTCACTCTCACCTAAAGATTAAGGTTGTCGACGAACTATTCATTGCGACTGTACGCTACTATTATGCGTTATTTAATGTAGAACACATGGTCTGTAGTGAACCTAGTTTCTCATTTGGCAAAAATATGTGTGTGATAACCCGGGTTCGAATCCCGGTGGATCATATATACTTTAATTAATTTCATTGGGGGTGTGGTGGTGAGATTAATAAAAATAATATTATTATGAAGTAATAGTTTATTATAACATACGCTAAACATATATTTGTTTTAAACATACGTTCATATCAGGACCCACAAAATGAGATTCAGTTTCAGTGCAGGCATGCGTTTCTATTAGAACAAACATATTCTTAAAACAAAAACAAATAAGTTGAATTTTTATCTATTTATTTATTTATTTATGTATTTATTTATTTTTGTGATGGATTAGAAAAGCTCATCACAGCCGAGAATAGCAAGTTGGTGTATCTGGTTTACTATCCACTGCCCGTGTTCTTCCTCGGGGTTCGATTCTGATGGTAATGACGCGGTGATGTGTTTATGAGGGTTGGTTACAAGGTGGGCTGTTGTGGTGAAAATATCGACTTAAGGGGAGATTTCCACTTGAGGGATTTTTTTCTTGACCCCTTTCTCCCTCATGGTTAGCCCCATTGCTTTTGATATTATAAGACGTTCGCCCCATTATTTTGACGATTTTAAGAACTTTCACCTCATTTATGTCACTTTTAAGACCTTTCGTCCCATTCAGGTGTCGATATTTTCCTGGCGAGCGATAGCGAGCCTATAATTTAAGAGGAACCGGCCTTCAGCCGGGACATTTTTCTACCGAAAAATGTACAAATTTATCTTGAAAGGGGGTCATGGGGGTGTAATTTCAAGCTTGATGGAAGTCTAGGAAACCCACTAAATACCTCCCCTTAACAGGAGGCCCCCATACAAAAGTGAGGAATATCGTACTACTGTAATTTACTGAATACCCGTTTGTCAAATTAGTTTATGCAAATCAATGTTATTCGATACGCCAACTTTGATATTTCACCCTTTGGCAACATTCTCTCTCTCTCTCTCTCTCTCTCTATATATATATATATATATATATATATATATATATATATATATATCAAATTATATATATATATATATAGAGAGAGAGAGATCGGTATATTTCTGTTTGTCATAGTTACTGTCTCTCTATTTTTGTATATCTGTCTCTGTCAGTCTGCTGCTATAACTACACCTGTCTAGTCCTCTATATATTATCACCCCCCTCCCTCTCCCCCATCCCATACCTAGTGCACAGCAGCCTCACCGTAATGAAAGATGGACCGGAGATAGCCAACCTAATGATTATGAACCGTAGGGGCACCCACACGGCTTCTAAGGGACCCCACAAAGATTTTGTTTCTCTTTCTCTCCCTCTCTTTTTGGCTTGTATCCATTCGGCCCCATTCAGCCTACTATTTTAAGACGTTTACTCCCATCCAGGTTTCAATATTTTCCTGGCGAGCGGTAGCGAGCCAGCATATATATATTTTTGTTTTGACAGCAAACTAAATTTTTACATTTTTCGATAGAACAATGTCTCCGGCGAAGCCGGATTTCTCCATACAAGAAGAAATCGACACCTGGATGGGGGTAAACGTCTTAAAACAGTTGGCTGAATGGGGCCGAATGGATAAAATCCAGGGAAAGAGAGAAAAGGAGAGAAAGATAAAAAAAGCCGGTGACCCCCCTTAAGCCGGTGACCCCCCTTAAGCCGGTGACCCCCCTTAAGCCGGTGACCCCCTTAAGCCGGTGACCCCCCTTAAGCCGGTGACCCCCCTTAAGATGTATTCCTCCTCAAAATGTATTCAGCAACAAGAAGAACTAACCCCCTCCTCCCTTCCTCTAGACCTTCATGTGTATTCAGAACAAGGCCTCTTCTTGGTAATGGTACATACAACTGGGGCCATACAAGCGTCTGGGTATCAGGGGCACTGGTAGGGCGGAGTGAGGTATGGTAAGTGAAAGAGCTTATAGGCCGTGGCATGGGGAAGTTATGAGGAGAGAGGAGTGGGTATCCATTTTGAGGAATGAGAGAGCAGACAAATTAATTTAAATGACCGGGGGAATTATGACAGGCATGGCAACAGGAACCTGCAAACAACCATAGCAAAGTAAACTGACAAGTGGAGAAATTTACTATAAAAATAGCAGTACCGTGAATTTCGATGACAATGACAAAAAAAACCGTTGATGGATTTGTTTGTAGAGTTCACGAAAATAGGGGATGGGAAGGATTCAACTGAAGACAGTAGCCAAAGATTTCTGAAATGTGGGAAGGTATTTAAGTTCATCAAACATATTTTGCAGTGGGTACTTTGGGGGCAGGGGGCTAGGAATCCTCCTCCTCTTGTATAATTATCCTACTCGATGAGACAGAGAAACGGGCGAGAGAACGCAAAAGTGGTCCCGGACCCTGAGAATAGGAACTTTAAATGTTGTTTCTGTTCGGGTTCTGTCTCGTGTCGGCCACCCCCAGCAATGGGGTATGTGCCTGAGTATATACATACAGTACATAGATACATACATACTTTGCAGATGAATGCAAATGACAAGACGAAGGTTTGCGTGATATCGAGACTTTTATGAGATAAAATAAATTGAAAACAAGGGTAAGAGGGTTCTTTACAAGGATAAGAGGGCTCTTTACAAGGGTAAGAGGGCTCTTTACAATAGCGGAAACTTAAGGGGGGTGACCTGTTTTTGTTCTGTCCTTTTCTATCTTTCTCTGGCTTGTATCCATTTGGCCCCATTCAGCCTACTGTTTTAAGACGTTTATCCCCATCCAGGTGTAAATTTTGTACTGGTGAGCGGTAGCGAGCCAGCATATTTTTTATTTGTGTTTGACAGCAGGCTAAATTTGTACATTTTTCGATAGAAAAATGTCTCCGGCGAAGCCGGATTTCATCATATAATGCTGGCTCGCTATCGCTTGCCAGGAAGAAATTGACACCTAGATGGGAATAAACGTCTTAAAACAGTAGGCTGAATGGGGCCAAATGGATACAAGCCAGAGCAAGATAGAAAAGGACAGAACAAAAACAGGTCACCCCCCTTAAGCCATCATATTTCACTATGGAGAGTGGCGTGGGGTGAACAAAATACAGGAAAATTAAGGTTTATAGAACAGGATATTTGAGATAATTAAAAGGTCAGGGAAGTTTGAGGAAGTTGTAAAGAAAACTTGGGGCAAAAGCTTGTGTGAAACGTTGCACATTAAGAAACTGAAGACAAAAAGCTGTATGAGAACGGCTACTACAGTACACGAGAAAGCTGAACACAGAGGCCTAGAAGCTCAGGAAAGTGGAGCGTCTAAGGAAGGTTGTATGGTAAAGATGGGATCATACGCCTGAAAGAGAATGGTGAAAGTATCTGAAAGAACTACAAAAGCAAGCTGAAAGTAGAAGCATATATAAACCAAGCCCGGCATTTACGAAAAGATGGGTGTCTGAGAAATGTTGTAGTGGAAAGATAAGAGTAAAGAGGTATTTGAAACTATCATAAGAAAGAAACTCAGTGCTCAGGAGGCTGTCTGAGAGAAGCTGTAGGAGAATGGCAAGGGCTGCGAACTGTTTACAAGAGTCCTGGACGTTAATCAAGGAGGGTTACCTGAGATTATAGTGGGAAAATGAGAACAGGGAATTGTTTGGAAAAATAGAGAAGCTCGGGGAAAAAGCGGTCTGGGAGAAGTTGTGAATAAATGCTAAGGGCAGAGGGCTGTTTGCACGAAGCCTGAAAGTAAGTAAATTATGTTGTCTGAGAAAGAAAAACGAGAACAGAGAAGTGTTTGAAAGAAGCTATGGGCGACAGTTAAAGGCAGCGGAAAAGAAAGTCGAGGGCAGAAGACTGTTTGAAAGAGACTGTTGTGGAGAGGAGATGAAGGAAGAAGAAGGCTCTTTGAAGGAAGGGGGCATAGGGGGGGTTGGTTGGGGGAAGGGGGTGGGTTTCTCGAGCGTGACCCATAAATCTACCCGATCACTGGATGGGCGTCTGTGGGCGTGGAAATGGAGGGGTGAAGGGAAGAGGAAGGGAGGAGTGAAGGGAAGAAATGGGACGGGCGATGAGAAAAGGCAGGAAAGGGATAGAGGAAAAGGAAGGGGATACACTTTACAAGTAAGAAACAAAATATGCTAGAGTGAAAGAAAAGTGTACTAAAGTGAAGCGAAAAACAGATATGCTGGAACTGCATTAACAACAAATACTAAAGCGATCGAAAGAGAATCATGAGAGACTAAATGATAAAATGAAATGATCACGGAAATGTGCAATAGCGAATGATTTTAATAGGTGATATAAATAAGTAGTGGGTGGCTTCTAAGGGAATGATACTAGGAAGTTGAACATTGTAGCTCGATGAAATACACAAACAAACAATAAGAGAAACGAATGAAACAAGTGAAAATATGAAGTATGAGAGGAAAGAGAGGAGATGGATGAATAGACACTACAATATTGAGGTTAACATGTGAAGTGAATGATGAATTATGAAACTGAGATTATATACAACAATGAAGATAGAACAATGGAAAGAAGAAGGAGATGCATGATACAACATTAAACTATATGGAAGAATAAAGAGCTTTATAGAATGAAGGAAAATTGATAATCAGAGAAGGATGTAAAGCCGGTATCACACGAGAGCTTTTATAGTCAACATTCAATGATCAATATTTTTCTGGTAACATTTCTGGAATATTTTGCACTGGTATCAGAACATAGACTGATGGTAGATGAAATTAGGTGACATAAATGCTCTAAATGTTGACCTCATAAGCTGCCAGACCAGTGTTGAGGCTAAATGTTGAGGGAAAAAGCGCTGTATGATACCGGCTTAAGACAACAGTGAAAACAATAAGGGAGGAAGGAACATACTTGCCTTGATGGGATAGTCGGATTGTGCATTGAACAGGTAAACATGTAGAAGAGAGTTGAAGATACAGAGACATGAAAGACCTACTACGATACAGGCATCGAGCAAGAAATGTGATGTGGAGAGATAAACATAAATGATGAGGACATGGCAACAAAATATTATCTTTTTAAAAATAACTAAACATACAGTATATACATAACAAAATATACATAACAAAATATGGATGAAAACAAAAATATATATATATATAATGACATGTGCTTATATAAAAAATATATTATAAATAGATAAATAGCAGAGAGAGAGAGAGAGAGAGAGAGAGAGAGAGAGAGAGAGAGAGAGAGAGAGAGAGAGAGAGAGAGAGAGAGAGAGAGAAGAGGGAGGGGTAGTAGTGGGATGTAGGGAGGAGACAGCGGAGTGAAGTATGGGATGGCAAGAGTTGTAGGGGAGAGATGATGGAAAGGGAGATGCTCGGGTTGGGGGTGGGGGTGGGGAGCTTACAGAGGGAGCTATGGGAACTGGGATAATTACACAGAGTTACAAGTAATAGTTAGTATCAGAAAGGACCTTGTGCTTCTTTCCAGTGATACGTTCTGAATATACTGTATATAATATATACATACATACATAATTATATACATCTTTGGGGGTGGGGTGGGGGGAGGAGTGGTTATGCCACTGGACTCCCGGCTTCGAATCCCGATGTATCAATGGGAAGATATTATTGGGATTGAATTTGTGCTGTACCTGTATCAGTGCATTACCAAAAAACCCACCGAAACGCCAAAAAAATACCCTCATTGTTCCCTGATGAAATAGCACTGTATGAATATTCCCATATTCAAAATAGGCTACAGGGGAGCAATGCCTAGCGCTCAATAGGTGGCGTTCTGAGAGTGAGGGTCCGAGTTTAGGGGGTGAGACAGTGAAGCGCATAAGGCGGAGTAGCTTCAGAGATGGGGCGCTGTTTCGAGCCATGGGTGAGCAACCGGGCCCCATGCATCTTGTGAAGGCAAGATGGCGGGGGCTGGTTGCAGCTCAAAACGCTTCACATGTCTCACTCCCTAGACTGGAATGAGGCCTTGCGGGCTTCACCGTTGAATGTACGGTTGAATGTACAGGCTCTCAGCCTATGCCCGAGAGGGAGTAGTTGGAATATAGGAAAAAATAAAAATAAAATAAAAGTATATACCAGTCTATATACAGCATATATATATATATATATATATATATATATATATATATATATATATATATATATAAAGAGAGAGAGAGAGAGAGAGAGAGAGAGAGAGAGAGAGAGAGAGAGAGAGAGAGAGAGAGAGAGATAGAGAGATAGGCTAGATAATGTGAGAATGTGAAAGAATACAAGAGAAGAAGGAGCTAGAAAGAAGCCGAGTGAGAGGAGGTAGGAGGGAGGCTGGGGTAGTGGAAGGAGAGGAGAGGTAGAGGTAGAGGTGGAGGAGGTGGTACGGGTATATATAGATTCATCAGCATTGACAGAGATTATAGACTCGGCCGGACTGCTGGACGGGAAAGCCATCTCGAGTCTGACATATTTAAAAGACTTAAATTATAGGCATAAACATCTGGACTGGCGTGGACTCTCGGGTTCGCGAAGTTTTTGATCGTAGGCAAAAAAGAGCGTAATTACCAGTGTGCCATCGGGAATTATAAACTTAGTAATTATAGATTCTTCGTGATGCAGAGGGAAGGAGGGAGAGGAGGAGGGAGAGGGGGAAGAAGAGGAGGTGGTAGGGGGGAGGATCCGAGGAAATTCATAATTTTTGAAAATATTATAACATGCTCAGCTAATGGCCCCGGAGAAGGACGGCACTGATAGGGCTGACGAGGAGAGTAGGTAGCAAGAAAGTGAAAGGAGTAAACAAGAGTAGAAAAGGGAGGAGAGGAGAGGATCAGGAGAGGAGAGAAAAGAGGCGCTAGAACGGAGAATACACGGAGGGAAGACGATATGGTAGAGAGAAAATAACCTGAAAAACAAAAAGATCAAATATTTTGGAGATGAGAGAAAGCCTTTAGTATTTGAAAGTTACTAAAATAGGATTAACCGAATGACAGGTCCCTACTTACCCAAATAAAGCCATAGGAATGTACGAAAATTATCAAGTGATTGAAACAGATATCTGCTTGACGGTTTGCTTAGGTCTCGCAAACCTGTATGGCATGGATAAACTCTAGCATATACAGTACACTCAAACTGGCCTGTACACTGCTCAGTCTGACATGCCAAATTTAACGTGTGTTCCAGAATTAGTCAAGGGTTCTGGAAGCGAAGGGATATATCGTAAAAGGTGTCTAGAGGTAGATATTATACGCCAATACATAAGGGAAGGAATTTAACAATGGGAGGTGGGGGAGTTAGGAGTAAATGAATTGGGGAAAGGAGGAGGAGAGGGAGATGAAAATATATACAGGAAAGGAAAAAATATGGGAAGGAGTTAGGACGAAAGGACATAAATGGAAAGCAGCTGAAAGAGAGAGAGGGAGGAATATAAGCTGGAAAAGGGATATATGGATTATGATGTTCAATGTTGGTGTCTTTATTACAGAATGGACATAGATTCCTTGGAGAGAGTACAACGAAGAATGACAACAAAATATCCATAATATTTGAATTCTTCCATATGAAGAAAGGTTGAAGAAATTAGGCTTACATTCGTTAGAAAGACGCAGAGTTAGAGGGGATATGATAGCAGTGTTCAACTGGTTAGTGGGATTAATAAAGGGGACATGAAAGATGTACTGGAGCTCAAAGATAGCGAAAGAACTCGAACAAATGGTTTCAAATTAAATAAATTTAGTTTCAGAAAAGATATAGGCAAATATTGGTTTGTTAACAGAGTTGTAGACATATGGAATAGGATGCCGAGTGATATGGTAGGATAAAACACGATAGAGAGCTTCAAAATAAAATTAGATAGGCATATGGACGAGATGGGTTGGGTTTGAAAGGGATCTGCCTTGTGTGGGCCAATCGGGTCCCTGCAGACTCGTGTTTTCTTATGTGTTTACGTTAATTTGAAGAAGAAGAAGAGGTAAAGAAGAAAACATTAAGAAGAATATTAAAGAGTATCACGTATTTAGTGATTGTTCTCTTCTGAAAATACACAAACATACTTTATAGAAGTAGTTCGTACGTGTGTGTGTGTGTGTGTGTGTGTGTGTGTGTGTGTGTGTGTGTGTGTGTGTGTGTGTGTGTGTGTGTGTGTGTGTGTGTGTGAGAGAGAGTGAGTGTGGGCATGCATACTCTTGCCTGTGTGTGTGTAAACACACCTTAGTTTGATCCTTATACAAATTAAGTAGAAACTATATATCAGTAATGGTAAAAATTTACATACTATATATATATCTAAGCATAGAAAACGATATTACACACACTGAGCAACATATACAACAGTGCAAAACAAAATGGCGATCGACGGAATAACCCAATATGATATTCTTTTATCAAATATCCCCATACACAGAGGGAGAGGATGTGGTGGTGGTGGTGGTGGTGGTGGTGGTGTGACAGACAGGGGATAAGCCGGGATGGCAACAGCGGGGTCAAAAGTAACAATTTATGAGGGCAGTGTCAGGGGGGGTGGTAGGCCTATGGGGGTAACGAATGCCATCACGTCACGATTTATGGCGGCCATTGTATTATTCGGGGATACGGCGTGGAAGAGGGAGAGATATATAGAACGCGGAGGAAATGTGAAGCACGGCGGGGTTAATAATTTATGGGTGTCGTTGCGGCCTAATATCCCATGATTTTCACCTTTTGATGAAAATAGACGGGGTTAAATGGGGCCATGAAAGTCTTAAGGGAAAGGCGGAGGCCGGCGACTCATGCGGACGTCTGGAAAATATACGACAGATTTTCACTGACGTCACAGATGGAATTTTACATCAAGTCGGTATCACACGAATTAGTTTTCCCTCAACTTCTATTTTCAACCCTGGTCTGATAGTTTATGAGGCAATATTTAAACAAAATATCACCTAAATTAACTTAGATATAATGAACGAAATAGGTACGTACAAATACACGACCATCTTTAAAAAACGGGTAACAAAGGGTTAATCCTTGTCAGTCAATGCCAAGTTCCCTAGTCTCCAATATACAGTATATGGGTTATTTTGAAAAATCTCTAATATGTTACGTTTGTCAGTCATCATTAAAAGTACACGTGGCTGTTAGGGTAGCCATGAAAAATAGACACATTGATTTATTATTAAACTACTGTAAATCATTCTGAACTGAGTGGTTGTCTCGTACAAATTAAATTAGGTAATGGTAATATGATGGTCAAATATTTCGTTTAGACGTTAGCAGGGGGTTGGTTGTGCGTTACCGTAGTGTAAGGCCTATATTTATAATTATACTCATGAATATATTCAGGAAACGGACATAATGCATGAATACATCCATAATATTACTATAAAATGTACAAAAAGATAAATAGCGACGCACTCATACATATATATGCATAATAGCATATTAATACTGTATATAATGCAGTATTTGCATAAATACGTAATAACGTACGTACATACAGTACAATATAAAATATATATATATATATATATATATATATATATATATATATATATATATATATATATATATATATATATATATATATATATATATATAAGTTACTTGTTTGCGTATATAACTGTAATATAAGAGTAGGTACCATATCAATCAGAACAACTATAACAATAGGCGCTGAATCAAACAACAACTTAAAAATAGGCTAGATATCTCGAAAAGTTACTGTACAAAAATATATAGTGTAGCAAACTCCAGCAATGTTGATGGTAGTTATCGCACTAAGTACCCACACACACACACACACACACACACACAACACACACACATATATACACATTTCGCCTTACATCACCGTTAAACGATATCCAATTCGACTGAAAAAACCGAACACCACTATAACTAAAGCAAAACAAGAAAAGAAAACAAAAAAACATCTGTAGACAACCTCTTAATAACAATTATCCGACGTAGCTCTAAGTACACCTCATTAGGGCAGCTGCTAAATGATCGGGTATTTTCGTCTGCAGGCTCGTTACCCCGTGTAGTTAACCTTAATGCGCCGGAGAAGCCAATTATCAACACTGATTTGGGCAGGTGGAATAAATCGCCGTACATTTATACCTGTAATGGCGAAGAGGGAGGGAGGGAGATGTGTGTGTGTGTGTGTGTGTGTGTGTGTGTGTGTGTGTGTGTGTGTGTGTGTGTGTGTGTGTGTGTGTGTGTGTGTGTGTGTGTGTGTGTGTGTGTGTGTGTGTGTGTGTGTGTGTGTGTGTGAAAGAGAGAGAGTGAGTGAGAGTGAGTGGGGGAGAGCAGATATATTCACGTATGATAGGCAAAACTGTTAACTTACAATGTAACATAAACCCCCAGCAGAACCAACAATTCAACCTAACAAATATACCCACAAAACTAGCCAATTTATTAAACCACTAACAAACCAAAAGCCTGAAGCTCCCCATAATAATGAAAGAAAACCGCACACCGTGACAACTCCAACCCAGCAAAACCACCGACTTACTAAAAAACACCAACACACCAACATTAACCCAACAACAGAACCACTCTCACCAAAACTACGATCTCTAAAAAACATCAACAATCAAATACAAAATAATCGAACACCCCAGAACTACATCCTTCTAAAATCAACCCCACAAAACTACCAAAAACCATGTACCTCATCAAAGTAAGTATTCCTATAAAACCATTAATTCCGCCAAAATAAGCAACCTCACACTCTACACTACCACACACCACAAACACCAACAACCCCATCACCCTTGAATCACAAACTCGCCTAACAGCCAATCCCGCTTGAACCCTCAAATTCACTGATCTCTGAAACAAAAACCAAGTCCTAAGAGCGCGAGGTGTAACATCAATTATTCCTATGTGACTTAAACCCCTCCATCTCACATTCCCCCAACCCCTGCAACAGCCCTGTTTACGGCCGGACCACTGTTTAAGGGCGCCGTCACTGTGCTACTTATGAAAATTTTACCTCGACATAAACCAGTGGCAAGTGCGGGCCGAATGTGCCACTCTCTCAGTCCCGGTGAGAGGCTGTTTCCCTGCTGACGACTGCCGGGATGGAGAGCTGGGGGGGATTGTGGAGAATGAAACTTTGTGAGGGAATATGAAGAGAAGGGAAAATAAGGTAGAGAGTGTTGGCTGTGGGGGACTGTTGAGTGTGGAAAGGTGAAGTGTGAGAGCAGAGGTTGGATTGTGAAGAAAACAAATGTGAGTGTTACAGATTGAATGTGGATGATGAGGAGACCTGGGGGGGATTGTGGAGAATGAAACTTTGTGAGGGTAGATGAAAAGAGAGGGGGAAATAATCTACAGAGCGTTTATTTTAAGGGACTGTGAGTGTGGATGAAATGGTTAAAAATTTGTTCATTATGACATTTTGGGAAAAATTGGTTTTGGGAGGAGATTGTGGAGAATGAAACTTTGGGAGGGTAATGAAGAGTGAGGACAATAATAAACTTAAGATCGTTGATTATGGGGAACTGCTGAGTATTGAGGACTGTTAAGCGTGGAAAGGTGAAGTGTGGATGATAGACTGGAGTTTGTTAGTTGTGAGTAATTTTGGAGAGATTGAATGAGGATGAAGAGTGAAAAGGGGAAGCTGAGGATTGTTGAGAATTAAACTTCGTGAAGGTTGAGCGTAAATAAGCTAGAGGGTGTTGATTTAGGGGGACTGTCGAGTTTGGAATTGTAAGGTGTTGGTGGAGAGACTGGAATACTAGTTTGGAATTGTAAGGTGTTGGTGGAGAGACTGGAATACTGATTGTGAGAAATGAGGAAGGATTGAAAGAGAGAGCAGACCACTGTTTGGAGATGTAAGGATTGGTTAGTGTGAACAAATTGAGTGTGGTTGAAAAGACAGAGAGGTACGCTGAGTATTGAGTAGAGTGAGGGATTGTGCGTATGGATAGAGAGGCTGTAAATTTGTGAAATGTTCGAAAATGTGAGTGAGGAACGATAGGGTGTGGATGAAGATGGAGGCTAAGGATTGTTTGGAGGTTTCAAGGATTGTGGCCTGTGAAAAGGTAAAGGCTGTATAAAGCTGGGAGAGGGAGGTGGTGACTGCTAAGAGTGTCGGATTTGTGGTGGCAGACGAATACAGTTGATAGAGAACCCGGGCATATTGTTGGATGAGGGAGGAATTGTGATTGTGGAAAAGACGCATGTGAACAGTATATGAAGAGGCTGGGCATATTGATGGATGCTGGAAGAATTGTAAGTGCATGTGCAGTAGATCAAGGGGCTCAGAGCATGGGTGTGGTGTTTGTCGTAAGGTGAGGAATTGTGAATATGGATGAGGATATTGGTTGAGAGAAGTAGTTGAGTATGAGAAATTGATAGGGTGGAAACTGTAGAAGTGAATGGAGAGGGCAAATAACGAATAAATGAGAGAGAGAGAGAGAGAGAGAGAGAGAGAGAGAGAGAGAGAGAGAGAATGAGAATGAGAGTGTGTACGAGAGAGACGATAACAAGAACGATCCTCACATATTCCAAGCGTTCCAGCGACTGTACTGCCATGACAAGTGAGAACCCACAGAAAAAAAAAAAAAAAAAAAAAAAAACATGCATGGTGCTGATGTACTTTGCTGGCAGAGAGATGATGATGATGATGGTGGTGACGAGTGTGTGTGTGTGTGTGTTTGTGACTAATGATGTGGTGGCCCCTGACTGACTACAAGCACCAGGAATGAGTGATGGCTCTCTGAGTGATGATGGGGGATGCTGTGTAAAACCCCGGGATGACAGACGCAGCTCAGGGGTCTTAGTAGAATGTGCTGCTGGGTACGGTGTTGATAGGCGCCCGATAAAGAGTGTGTTCTAATATTTGATTCTAGATATTGTTATGTGTAAAATGAAATAATGTGTGTGTTCTATTATGTGTTTCTATACATTTGTGTTGTTGTTGTTGTTCCCCAGGCTGTCTGGCCGAACAGCCCCAAGGTCTCGAGCAAGGCCAAGGCCATAAACGAGCGCCCCCACAAAATCCTCCCTGCTTACCACTAACAAAGCCCGGGTGACCGAAGCCACTCCAAGGCAGGGAGCTGAGGAAGGTGCGGAAACGCCCGGGAAACCAAAGCCCCACCCAAGGCCCTGTGCCCCTCAGCAATTATGAAGGGAAAGTTGAGGGGTAAGGGAAAAATGTGACGCTTTGGCTCCCAATCTGCCAACTTCTAGGTTGGCAGTAGGGAGGTCAATCCACGGAAAAGACGCCGCCACTTGAGATCTAGAAGATATATAAGTAAAAGGAACAGTCAGAGTAAGCTATGGGTATGGCAGAGATCGCTCAGTTCTCACTCGAATAGACCAGCCCATCACCACATGACTAGAACCCAATCCTCTCAGCATCAGCTAGGAAAGGCCCTAGAAAGCCGCCTTTGGCGGGGGGATAGCTCCCCTATTTCAACTCCTTTCGGGGTTGGGCACCCGCCCATACATTTGTGTAAAATTAAATACTGAACTAAGGTAAAGAGTGTGTGTTATAATATGTTTCTATATATTGTTATGTGTAAAATGAAATAATGAAAGAGTGTGTGTTATAATATGTGTTTCTATATATTGTTATGTGTAACATGAAATAAAGAAAGAGTGTGTGTTATAATATGTGTTTCTATATATTGTTATGTGTAAAATGAAATAATGAAAGAGTGTGTGTTATAATATGTGTTTCTATATATTGTTATGTGTAAAATGAAATAATGAAAAAGTGTGTGTTCTGATATGTGTTTCTATATATTGTTATGTGTAAAATGAAATAATGAAAGAGTGTGTGTTATAATATGTGTTTCTATATATTGCTATGTGTAAAATGAAATAATGAAAGAGTGTGTGTTATAATATGTGTTTCTATATATTGCTATGTGTAAAATGAAATAATGAAAGAGTGTGTGTTCTGATATGTGTTTCTATATATTGTTATGTGTAAAATGAAATAATGAAAGAGTGTGTTATGATATGTGTTTCTATATATTGTTATGTGTAAAATGAAATAATGAAAGAGTGTGTTATGATATGTGTTTCTATATATTTGTGTAAAATGAAATAATGAACTAAGCTAAAGAATGGGTGTTCTACTATGTGTTTCTATATATTGCTATGTGTAAACTGAAATAATGAACTAAGCTAAAGAGTGTGTGTGGTCTGCTTCATTTATATTATGTTGATATTTATGAATGCTAAAAGGGCCCTGGAAAACAATACCTCGAGTAACCTTGGATCGAATTCCGTCAAGAGATATTTAAATCCTGGGCTCTTGGGGCCTGTTAGCCTTACATAACCTGATGTAAGTAAGGGCATACTTACATTAACCCCTTGAAGTTCTGACGCGTTTTAGCAGTATATTTGAGCTCTGACGTGTTTTAGCAGTATATTTTAGCTCTGACGTGTTTTAGCAGTATATTTTGGCTATCATTAGACGACTTTATGCAGCTTAGGAAGGATCTGTGGGTATTTAAAGGGTAAATACTCTCTCAATCAACCCTCTGACATCCACATACCCTTCTTAATCCGGATAAAATCGTCTAATCACACCAGAAAACAAAACAGAAATGCCTATTGGAGCTTGAAAGGGTTAACCAGGCCAATGTATACGTCATGGCAATTCCAGTCTATCAACAAACTGGCTTCATCCTTCACAGCAATGACCGTTGTTTCTTTGAACATTTATCATGGGAAACATAATCGCTGAATCAACCTCATATGGATGTGCTTATGAAATAATATTATAGATAGATAAACAGCAACGTGTACATAGCTTTACATAGATACACTGGCCACACAGACCTTACGATTCAAACGAGATGGTCAGGACTTAATTCTAGTAAGAGATAGCATATCCGATAGCAAAGGAAAGTTGAAGGAAAGAATAGAAAAGAAGGAGAAGAAGGAGAGAAAGAGAGAGAAAAAGAGAGAGATTGGGTGTTGAGTTGGTCGTAATGTGAGGAATTGTGATAATAGATAAGGATATTGGCTCAAGAGAAGTAGTCGATTGGGGAGTATGCAAAACTGATAGGGTGGAAACTGTAGATGTGAATGGAGAAGGTAAATAACGAATAAATGAGAGAGAGAGAGAGAGAGAGAGAGAGAGAGAGAGAGAGAGAGAGAGAGAGAGGCAGAGATAGACATACGGTTGATATATTACACGACTGCTGGCTTTGTGTGTGATGTTGATTGTATGAGTGTGGAGTGAGGCTGGTGGGTGAGGGTAACGGGCTTAAGGGGGTAGTACTGGGTTTTTGGGCTATATATTTATATATTTAATTATTTTTTAGTTTCCTCGCTAGACCTCCACCAATCTTAGAAAAAAAAACCCTAGAACCCCTTTCAAGATAATTTTTTACATTTTTCGGTAGAACAATGTCTCGACCGAAGGCAGATTCCTTCTGAAATTAGAGGCTTGCTATCGCTCGCCAGGAAAAAATCGACACCTAAAGGTCACGAAAGGTCTTAATATTGACAAAATAATGAGGCGAAACGTCTCAAAATCGCCAAACTAACAGAACCAACGTCTTAAAACCTCAAAACTAATATGCTAAACACGAGGGAGAAGGTGGTCCAGAAAAAGCGAGTAGTACCCCCTTAACAGGCATCTTGTAAATCACTTCTCACCTCGTCTGGATCCGACAATTGCCCGCCCTCGGAACACAGTGAGTAACCTTGTATGTTTTACGGTTATAGACCACCCTACAAACCTTTGCCTAAATTAACGAAGGAACCGGAAATATACGTGTTTAGTTTCCGGAAACTCTCAGTAACCTCAAACAGGTATTCAAAATTAGCTTGCCTATGCTAACACAAACTTACTTTTATATAATTCGATATATGCTTGACACATTTATATTGATATATTTTGTCATGATCAGTTCGTTTCGGCAAGGCAATCGTCTCAAGTTATGTCATAAAACCGCTACACCGAGGAAATATTATACAATATAATGTGATGTGGGTTGTTTATGGATAACAGGTAACTGGATTAGGTGTTGTCTGCTTCCGGTGGATGACTTTTCCTTTTTACTGTCTTCCTTTTGTCTCCTCTCTTCTTTATCCTTTAAGTTACTGATTGTTGTGTAACTCCTATTCTATACAGTTGATAATCTACCTTTGTCTTGCTTACACCTGTATCCAAAGAATCTCTAAAAATCAGTGTTGACCTGAAATAACAAAGGGGTTTGCTTCTATAAAAAATGTCAGTATACTTCATCACTTCCTACCAACTATGCAGTTTGAATGCCACTCCATGCATGATAACGACCCTCCAGCTGTTTACAGTACCATCCAGCGCAACTCTAACGATCAGTCTTGGCCTGAGATGGTGAAATGGGGGCAAGGGACTAACAGCCACCCCAAGAGAGCCGTAACGCTTGAGGTGGGTGCAAGGTGCGGGCGACAGTTGTAGGGCTGCAACTCATGACAGACGCGTGAAGCCGGGGGAGTCATGGGGATATACCTCTCACTTCCACACACACATACTGAGAGAGAGAGAGAGAGCGAGAGCGAGAGCGAGAGCGAGAGAGAGAGAGAGAGAGAGAGAGAGAGAGCGAGAGAGAGAGAGAGAGAGAGTGAGAGAGAGACTTGCACACATTTACGCTACTAAATAGATTGCATACTCCTTGCGATCCCTACTAAGGAGACATACATTATATCTAAATTTGTAGTTGATAGTAAGTGGAAAACGAAAACAGGAGAGAGAGAGAGAGAGAGAGAGAGAGAGAGAGAGAGAGAGAGAGAGAGAGAGAGAGAGAGAGAGAGAGAGAGAGAGAGAGAGAGAGAGAGAGAGAGCTATTCCATGATTCATAACACTCGTTAGAAATTATAGTGTTCCTTCAATTCGATTTGCGTAAAGTGTTGTATTTTATGATATGCATATTTACATGATACTTTATATTAATGAAAGTTTGGAAATGGAGCTCGAATAAATGTACCAATGTTGTTGGGGCGCAAAGACCGAGTCATTGTGCTCGATTCATCATTGTTCATAATTTTATTCTTCTTGTAGGCCAGTATATCCCTATTACTTACTTGCAAATGATGTAATGCTCAACAATACGTACTAGATAACTTAATGTAAATTACAATTACAATCATTCTTCCATGATAAAGGGAGCTAGAGGGAGAGATCGGCATTTTGCAGATTTTTATTTTATCTTTATTCTTAACCTGTAAATGGTAATTCACAAAAAAAAAAAAAATCTGTCTGAGAGAGAGAGAGAGAGAGAGAGAGAGAGAGAGAGAGAGAGAGAGAGAGAGAGAGATTTACCCTCCCTCTGTAAGGTTCCAGGGAATGTCAGGAGAAAGGGTTGGGGGGAGGGGGGATTTAGCTCCCACTTGCACACACGGGAAGTCGGCCTCGCTGGGGAGAAACGACCCCCTCGGAGTCTGTAAAGGAAATGGCTGGCACTCCGGACTGGCCGGGATAAAAGTAGTCACAATGTAGAGGTAATTTTTGTTTCATTTTGTCGGGAGGGTTAGCCGGCCCGGGCACAAAAGGGAAGGAAAAAATCTGCCCTCTTTCCTGTCTCCATATATCCGACCATTTGCCGCTTAGTATTGATTCGAAATTAACCTCGAATGAAATCTTATCCCTTTCGTTTGAGCCGTCACGTAAATTCTAGAAACGCAGCGCTTATGCCTTCCATTAAGAGCGTTTCTTACGGCGGCGTAGACTGCCTCGTGGAATGAACAGGGAAAAAGGCAAGTGCTAAGCCGAGAGAACAAAGGGGTTTAAATATAAGTGAACGAGTGAAATCTCGAAACCATTCTCTTTTCCATGTGATCTTTTTCGTTCAATTACTTCCAGCAGCTTTTTCTATATATTTCTTCTGTTTCCTATGCACTGACGATGACAAAGATTTTACGCCATTACTGATACATAACTAATCAATTATACATGGAAAACTGCCTTCTATAGTTTTGACATGATGTTCAACTGGAATGAATTTTAACCCCTTGATTTCACTAATGATGCAGAAGTTTCGAAGCTATCCTAGATTTCATAGAATTTCCTAATTAACTATGTATCTAACATTGGTAGACTAGATTAAACAGTTCCAAGTCAAATTGGGCTAGAAATAAGACATTTTTCTACCGTCTACCGAAAAATGTACACATTTATCTAGAAGAGGGATCATGAGGATGATTTTTTTAAGCTTGATGGAGGTCTTGCGAGGAAACTAAACAAAAATATAAATCAATGAAAAAATCGACCAAAAATAAGCCCATCCCCCCTTAAACGTGTGCCAGCATGTTTGTCAGTCCTTCTATTATCTGGACCCCGAGACTTCTATTGACCTCAGTCATCAGCGGACACACCAATAAATGTAAAGACGCAGAAAGGCATCATACTCGATCCCAAGAGCTTGCCAAGACTCAGGGTTGGATTCGACCATGGGCCAGCAGATTCGTAGTCAGAAACACAAACCACTCGGCCACCAGTACTACTTCACTGATCTTAAAACCATAATTAAGGCGGTATCAGACAAGCAGGCTTTCGGAATATTCACAATCGGATTTTGTATTTTAAATATCTTGGATAAAAAAAAAAACGTATGTCGTTTAATCTAGTCAAGTATTTAGTTGGTACCTGGAATTGATGTTGATTGTACAAAATCATTCACTCAAATACAAATCTGATATAAAATGCAAAAGTGATGGCTAAAATCGGTTACAGGTATAAAAAAACGCTTAATCCGCTGGCCGAGTGACGCCACCTTTACTTTGTCTGCAACACATCATCACCCAAAACACAAAAACGTACACAAAAAATTCAATCAGCGACAAGTAAGCCCGGCAGAAATGTACAAGCTCCCCCTAGGATAGTCAAACCTTCTATAATGACAAAGCAGTGTCCCCTCGAGTGTTCTTTCTAGCAAAATATATATACCTGTATATATATATATATATATATATATATATATATATATTACGGGAATATACTATATATTCCATAGCTCTTTTATAACGGTAAAGAGACTGAAAGTCTGCATTACCAGAATTGTCTAATATGCCTGGAAAAGTAATCGTATAACTTCCATTAACACTTTCAAGAAAAAGGCACCTTCTTGTATATCTGGAGTAGACAGAGATTATGTATTTAGCTCAGAAAATAATGCCATTTTCAAAGTGTTAAAATCTGTGTTTATTCATTTTTAAAGCAATGTATTCCCATGTTCTATTAGAGTAGCAGTATATATTAGTACCAGTAGTCTAACTTATGCCCGTTTACTCTCAGAAAATAATTGAAGAATTAAAAGGAGGCTGAAAACAATAATACAATTTACAATGCAACACATTTACTTAAATATATCTATATACCATCAGAAAAGTTCAGTCAATTGATAAGGGACATATCGCAGTTAATGAGCTAAAGCACAAGTCGATTTAAAAGAGTGCCGGCTTGTCATTTCTTCCAGCGCAGATACGAGAGGAGTGAAAAAAAAAAAATCCTTATTTCTAATGGTTAGTTTTATGCCGTAATCCCCCACACCGCTTCGGGAGTCTCATCATTACAGCTACCAGAGAGTACAGTTTACTTTATCCACCCCAGTTCGGATTATTCTTATACTTAACAACACCAGTTCTCGTTTGATTGACGCGCTACACACATACGTACAATAGTTACAATGCTCATTATTTTAACAATGATATGGATATGGTTCAAGTTGGAATAAATTAGACATGATTCGATAAGGCTAGGTTATACTAAGTTGATTAATATAGGTACTACAGAACCATGTGGATCCGTATCAAACTTTACAGAAACATTATAAGTCTTTATTTTAGCCTAGGTGCTTCATAACTTGGCATTCAAAAGTTCAAATAGTCAATTGTGTGTCTGCTTACTAATGTTTAGGACTGTCCAGATGGTCAGAAAAGGGTTACAATAAAGAGACTCACAGCCGGGTTATTTCCAGCCATCCACCTCCTGCCCATCACGATAATCACACGTCATTGAGTCCCCCCATGGCCATTAACGTCAACTTTACAGCACGGGAGCCTTTTTCTATCATATTGGGCCGCCCTCCGTCAGCCCCGCTAGGAGGGTTATCACACTGCAAGGGGGCATCATCACTTCGACAGCCTTCAGTATACATCCCAACGCAATAATGGGTTTTTCTTGTTTATCGACATGCCTTTGGTTTCTACAGATGTCCTACAAGCGTATTAGGAAAGCAAATTTCAAGATTATTATCTTGACACATATTGAAGAATTACAGTAGACTTAAAGATATATACAAGCGTATTTTAAAACTGGGTCTTTCTTGATTCTCGACATGCCTTTGGTTTCTACAGATGTCCTACAAGCGTATTATTAAAGCAAATTTCAAAATTATTATCTCGACACATATTGGGGAATTACTGTAGATTTCAAGATATTTACAAGCGTATTCTAAAACTCCATTAAAAACACACACACCAAAATACTAGATATACTCGAACTAGGGAACTGATTTCAAGACCCTTTTTCTTTCATATTGGGACGCCCACCGTCAGCCCTGCTATCAGGGTTATCACACTGTATGGGGCCCTCATAATTTCGCCAGACTTGAGTATACGGTCTAAGGCAATAATATCGTCCTTATCCAACTCGACGGCACTACGATTTCTGGAGCTTACTCACAAGCGAATATAACTAGTCGATTTCAAGTGATTACCTAAAAGCGTATTAATTAAAGCGCAAAAGATTATATCAAGAGGACAGGCAGATACTAGATAATACTATAGTTACGAAAAACAAAAATAGAATACATGAGAGCTTCAAGCCTCCACCAGTTATAATCATCAGTTCGTCTGTTTCTATCATATTAGGCTGCCCTCCGTCAGCGCCGCTAGGATGACTATCACACTGTTGAGGTATCATTTAGCCTGAGCTAAGTATAGGCCTTAAAACCTCTAGGACAAAAATGAAGCTCTATTACTTCTCGGTGCCACTTTGGTTTAAGCAACTTGGACCTGGAAGCTGATCAGGAAAATAGATTTCAAGTGATGACTTTCAAACATAATTGGGAACGAGTTTCAAGTGAGTATCTAGAAACGTATTAGGAAACTTATTATAGAGATTACCTAGAAACGCATTATGGAACTGAATAAATGGAGTTCAAGAGATTAGAGAGTTAGTGAAATCGATTTCAATTAAGTATGTTCTATACACGTACTAGAAAAGCCCATATGAAGAGGACACCCACATTCTAGATATACGCAGGTTTCTTTTTAGATGATCGCAAAGTCAGAGAGCCAACGGTACTATATCTATTACGTAGCCACATTTGACACAAAACAAAATAGACTTAAAGGCAGAGCTATAATATCATGTTAGTAGAAAATATCGCAATTCCTTGTACTCATAAACAAAAATCTTCACAATATGGCGTTTTTTATTGCCACATGCAATATAATGCAACTAATGGTTATGTGTAATTATATCAGGATAAATGAGAAGCCTAATGTTATAGTCTCCTTGTCTTGTTTCTCCAAGCTACCAACCATTCTACCAATAACTATAAATCAACCTCTAGCTATTTTATTACGATGATATTCGAAACACTCATGAGGTTCAATTGATACAATTGCTTACAATTGATACTAGACCTCCCCCCCCCCCTCTCTCTCTCTGCATAACACACACACACACACACACACACACACACACATAATAATAATAAATATTAATAATTATTATTATAACACACACACACACACACACACACACACATGTATACAGTATAAGTCTTACTTTCATCAGAGTAATCAGGAACTAAGGAACATATTGATATCTCACTTACCCATTCATGTATCTGACTGTTTATCTATCTATCTACATATAGATATTTATGTAACTATATATCTAAATAATCACGATAATTTAATGAATAATAAGCTCCCTATCAGGGTTTACCTGAAAAGTTCTCGTCCTCACCTTCGTAGTCTTTTGAAGCAACATAATACAGGCAGCATTTCACTTACCTCACTGAAATATGAAAGGAGAAAAAACAGAGTTAGACATATAATAAAAACCATATTTGATAATATATTATACGCAATTAATACTAATTCCCAACATAATATGATACGGCAAACAATGATGTACGCCTTTCAACGTTGATTAAAAGTATCGAAGAAAATGTAAAACAAAAAAAGGGAGATATTTTCCTAAATGAAGCAGCGTATTGAATTGCTATGAGGTACCGATACTTTCAATAAATAATATCATTGGTACATTATTCAAACCATGGAAATTGTTGACTGGGAAATATAGGCTTGCAATTTGATTAGGAATTGACAAGACGTATATTAGTTATTTGATCTGATTGTGCTTCTTGCTAACATCCAGAATCCATTCTATAGTTCTAGACTATTATTATTGTTAGGAAGTTATTTTTTATATTTAATCATTCAAATTTGTTTTGCTTATGTATAAACTATGTAGTATTTTGTATAACTAACGTACATATGCTTTATCTCTCTCTCTCTCTCTCTCTCTCTCTCTCTCTCTCTCTCTCTCTCTCTCTCTCTCTCTCTCTCTCTCTCTCTCTCTCTCTCTCTCTCTCTCTCTCTCTCTCTCTCTCTCTCTCTCTCTCTCTCTCTCTCTCTCTGTCGTTATTGTGTTCTTCCCGGTATAGTAAGATCATTATGACGAACACTGCATCACCGTACCTTGGGCACATCCATCACCACCATCAGTATCAAGGCTTTCATTGTCACCATCAATATAATCAAGTCTTTTGTGTATATCTTTAATTGTATCTTCATGCCTATGTACAGTTGTGACTATATACTGTTAATCCATAGAAACACATCATAAACACACACCACTATACCCACACACACCAAAAGATGACATCAACCACACGCCACAATTACTCATGAGACCCACCACACAATGTGTAAACCACAACTCCAAGTAACGCATCAGGACTTACACGTGAATTCACATAATATTAAAATCACATACTATGTCACCCTAACTAAATTAAGCATATAAACCACCATTACGATCCACCTAACACCACCAGTATCAGAAGTCACATCATCTAAATTCGCATCATATTTCAAAATCACCACATATCACCACGATCACATCATCCTGCACAGGCATAATATGACCAATATATAATATCACCACCAGCATCACCACAAGCATAATATCACCAATCACCACAATCACATCATCCTGCACAGGCATAATCTGACACCACACAACCACAAACCACCACAACACAACCACGAGACGGCCTCCCATACACACTTCCATCTCTCCCCTTTCTCCACCCCCCCCTTACGCCCATACGTATAGCAGCCCCTCGCCCATTGACCATAACTCCCACCTCTACCATTACCACGCCCTCCCATCCCCACGACAAGTACCTTTCATTCCTACCTACCATTACCTCCTACCCATCGATCACCTCCCATACCCCCTTGCGCCACCCTGTTTAGTTCTCACCATAGTATCCGGTTTTTTTCTCTCTCCCCCTACCTTCCTTTTCTTTGGCTGGGGTTATTTACGTTCTGCCTATATATTGTGTCCCGTTGAATGTGTCTATTTGTTTACCATACAAAAAGGTTATTCAGGCGCTTTATTGCTCCTTTCTTTGATTGTCTTGCTAATGTAAATACTATTGGTACATTTTTGCATTAATGTGATGGTGATATGTACACGCGTGTGTATGTGTCTGCCTGTATGCAAGTGTGTGCCTTACCTATTAAATTAAAGGCTTATCTAATAATTATTTTAAACTTCTACAAAAAGGAATGGAATGCAGGGGAAATGTGTATGTTTAAATACTTCAAGAATGCCATAATTGCAAGCGACACTAATGATACAGATTTATCAATAATAAATTAGCTATAGAATTAGCTATAGAATTAGCTATAGAATTAGCTATAGAATTAGCTATAGAATTAAAAGTTTCATATCGATGGAAAATTCTATGTGTGCATAGTTTATTTAATGCTTCCATCCCTGCTCATCAGCAAAACAGTTTCATCAATGTCATATATAAATTGAATTGATTAGTGAGATCTTGATAACCAAAATAATTAAAATGATATCCTACAGACATGGTTGGAGTAAGTTCCATTTAGCATCCTTTGAAAATATAACACGAAGTTTTGGCCGGATTAACATGATTGCCAGGGCTACACCTGTAGAGAAAATACACAAATTAGTGTTTTCTTTCGTAACACCTATTTACTGTATGTATATTGTAAACATTTGAGCTCTCGCATGTGTGTTTGTGTCATTGAGAGAGAGAGAGAGAGAGAGAGAGAGAGAGAGAGAGAGAGAGAGAGTGAGAGTGAGAGAGAGAGAGAGAGAGAGAAAGAGAGAGAGAGAGAGAGATACATTGTATGACAATGTATGCAAATTAAATATCGTGTATGAGAAACTGAATCAACGTTTAAAAGAATATCATTACAGCATTATCCTCTTATTTCATCCGATGTAAGCGCTTAAGGGAGCCCACCTCGCTTTTCTTTTCTCTTTCTCTCCCTCTCTCTTTAGCTTGTATCCATTCGGCCCCATTCAGCCTACTGTTTTAAGAAGTTTATCTCCATCCAGGTGTCAATATTTTCATGGCAAGCAGTAGCGAGCCAGCATATGTATATTTTTGATTTGACAGCAAGTTAAATTTGTACATTTTTCGATAGAAACATTTCTCCGGCGAAGCCGGATTTCTCCATACAATGCTGGCTCGCTATCGCTCGCCAGGAAGAAATCGACACCTGGATGGGGATAAACGTCTTCAAACAGTTGGCTGAATGGGGCCGAATGGATACAAGCCAGAGAAAGAGAGAAAAGGAGAGAAAGATAAACAAAAAGCCGGTGACCCACCTTAATTTACCGGCGTCAACCCTGTATAGTAAATATCTCCACTGACATCATTATGACCTGTTATTACAACCCTTCCTGTGAATTAATTTTCAGCGTTCCACATTAAATATGCCCCATCAACCCTTCTCATCAACCATTGCTATCATAATTACGGCCAAGGTCGTATTGGACAAGGGATTCATATACTTGGATATTAATTAAACATATTATTTACGATGATTTTGATTATTGTTATTATTATTATTATTATTATTATTTGTAGTAGCAGTAGTAGTAGTAGTAGTAGTAGTAAATTCAATTCAATTTCGTGATTTCGTAATATAGGATATAGGCTAGGAAGAAAATAAAACATGATATACAGTATACAGTATACACACACAAAGACAAACACACACACACACACACACAGTATAATTGTATCTATCTAACTGCAATTATTAATTCCTTTAATCTTTGATACCACACTCACATATCACTTTATTATCCATCCCAAATTCTAGTTATCTCCTACAATTTTCGAACTGCTCGTAGGTTAAAGTCAAAGCAAAATTACACTATAGAAATTAGCACCGAAATAAACAATTTGATGTCGCGAAATAATGTGAATCTGATTTACGAGTACCAGATAGTGCTCAGGGTTGTCTCTATTTACGAGTACAAGATAGTGCTCAGGGTTGTCTCTATTTACGAGTAGCAGATAGTGCTCAGGGTTGTCTCTATTTACGAGTACCAGATAGTGCTCAGGGTTGTCTCTATTTACGAGTACCAGATAGTGCTCAGGGTTGTCTCTATTTACGAGTACCAGATAGTGCTCAGGGTTATCTCTATTTACGAGTACCAGATAGTGCTCAGGGTTGTCTCTATTTACGAGTACCAGATAGTGCTCAGGGTTGTCTCTATTTACGAGTACCAGATAGTGCTCAGGGTTGTCTCTATTTACGAGTACCAGATAGTGCTCAGGGTTGTCTCTATTTACGAGTACCAGATAGTGCTCAGGGTTGTCTCTATTTACAAGTACCAGATAGTGCTCAGGGTTGTCTCTATTTACAAGTACCAGATAGTGCTCAGGGTTGTCTCTATTTACGAGTACCAGATAGTGCTCAGGGTTGTCTCTATTTACGAGTACCAGATAGTGCTCAGGGTTGTCTCTATTTACGAGTACCAGATAGTGCTCAGGGTTGTCTCTATTTTACGAGTACCAGATAGTGCTCAGGGTTGTCTCTATTTACGAGTACCAGATAGTGCTCAGGGTTGTCTCTATTTACGAGTACCAGATAGTGCTCAGGGTTGTCTCTATTTACGAGTACCAGATAGTGCTCAGGGTTGTCTCTATTTACGAGTACCAGATAGTGCTCAGGGTTGTCTCTATTTACGAGTACCAGATAGTGCTCAGGGTTGTCTCTATTTACGAGTACCAGATAGTGCTCAGGGTTGTCTCTATTTACGAGTACCAGATAGTGCTCAGGGTTGTCTCTATTTACGAGTACCAGATAGTGCTCAGGGTTGTCTCTATTTACGAGTACCAGATAGTGCTCAGGGTTGTCTCTATTTACGAGTACCAGATAGTGCTCAGGGTTGTCTCTATTTACGAGTACCAGATAGTGCTCAGGGTTATCTCTATTTACGAGTACCAGATAGTGCTCAGGGTTGTCTCTATTTACGAGTACCAGATAGTGCTCAGGGTTGTCTCTATTTACGAGTACCAGATAGTGCACAGGGTTGTCTCTATTTACGAGTACCAGATAGTGCTCAGGGTTGTCTCTATTTACGAGTACCAGATAGTGCTCAGGGTTGTCTCTATTTACGAGTACCAGATAGTGCTCAGGGTTGTCTCTATTTACGAGTACCAGATAGTGCTCAGGGTTATCTCTATTTACCAGTACCAGATAGTGCTCAGGGTTGTCTCTATTTACAAGTACCAGATAGTGCTCAGGGTTGTCTCTATTTACGAGTACCAGATAGTGCTCAGGGTTGTCTCTATTTACGAGTACCAGATAGTGCTCAGGGTTGTCTCTATTTACAAGTACCAGATAGTGCTCAGGGTTGTCTCTATTTACGAGTACCAGATAGTGCTCAGGGTTGTCTCTATTTACGAGTACCAGATAGTGCTCAGGGTTGTCTCTATTTACGAGTACCAGATAGTGCTCAGGGTTATCTCTATTTACGAGTACCAGATAGTGCTCAGGGTTGTCTCTATTTACAAGTACCAGATAGTGCTCAGGGTTGTCTCTATTTACGAGTACCAGATAGTGCTCAGGGTTGTCTCTATTTACGAGTACCAGATAGTGCTCAGGGTTGTCTCTATTTACAAGTACCAGATAGTGCTCAGGGTTGTCTCTATTTACGAGTACCAGATAGTGCTCAGGGTTGTCTCTATTTACGAGTACCAGATAGTGCTCAGGGTTGTCTCTATTTACGAGTACCAGATAGTGCTCAGGGTTATCTCTATTTACGAGTACCAGATAGTGCTCAGGGTTGTCTCTATTTACGAGTACCAGATAGTGCTCAGGGTTGTCTCTATTTACGAGTACCAGATAGTGCTCAGGGTTGTCTCTATTTACGAGTACCAGATAGTGCTCAGGGTTATCTCTATTTACGAGTACCAGATAGTGCTCAGGGTTGTCTCTATTTACGAGTACCAGATAGTGCTCAGGGTTGTCTCTATTTACGAGTACCAGATAGTGCTCAGGGTTATCTCTATTTACGAGTACGTTGAAGTAATAATATACCAAACGTAAATGGGTATGTGGATTACGGCAAAGTACATACCTTCAAGAAGGATACAAGACAAGTTATACTATGAGAAGAAGCTAAACATACTGTACGCACGTTAGGGGAAAAATGACGAGACACTCTTTACATCCCTCAAACATCCTTCGGAGGCTGTAAGTGGTTCATCAGTAAGTTAATATATATCGAAAGTACATAGCCCCCTGCAAACATTGCAATTTGTGTAATGTAATATGTACACCATCTGTCATTTAAAGTGTCTCCATGTAATTCACGCACTGACACCTCTCTCTCTCTCTCGCTCCTAACTCTTGCAATTCCCCCTGCCCATTTCATCACACCCCGCATTTTTATTTATCATCAAAGCGACTTTCCCCCTCCTCCCCTGTGGCTGGCGCTCCCCCACAGGCGTCAGTTTCCCCCTACACACACCCTCTATCCTCACACTTATCATGACTATCCTACATCCATGTCCTTCGTATCACTATAGTCTGTTTCTTGTCAACTGACGGTAAATTGCAAAGTTCTCATCAAGCTTCTTCAGATAGTTTTAAGATTTTGTAGTGAAGTATGATGCTAATTATATAAACTTGGCCTTATTATGATGCAGAGACATAGTAGTTTCATATGTGTCCATTGTGTATCAAGAAATTAGCTGCTAAGGGATTCAATTTATCGTCAGTTGAAAAGAACCAGAGTATAGTTTGTCTTGCTACTTTATCCCACATGTTTATTCCCCTACATCCTATCTATCCTCCTTATTATGATGACTATCCTACGCCCATATCCTTCATATAACTATTTTGTCTTTGCTACTTTTTATCCTACATGTTTATTTCTCTACGTCCTCTCTATGTACCTCCTTGTTATGACTATCCTACGCCCATATCCTTCACATAACTAGCCTTTTGGTGCTACTTTATCCCACAGGTTTGTTTGCCAATATACTCTCTCTATCCACACACTTTCTCATGACGATCTTACACTGCATGTCCTTCATATGAACAGCTTTTCGATGCTACTTGTACCCACGCTCTTCCACCTGCCATGACTATACTATAAGCCTTGTCCTTCCCATTGTCCCCTACTTTCTATGTCTTTCTCTTGATTCCTTCCCAGTAGTTATAAAATGCAACATTAATGTGGAAGTTGGTGCCCACAAGGTGAAGCTGGTCAATTAGTATCATAGGTGAGCTTGGGTCTTAATGTAACCCACTTCATAAACAGGCAATTGATTACTTCTTCCAATTATTCTCTCCTTGACCTTAGTTTATAACTGTTTATCCCACTTCTCTTAAGGGGAGATTTCCACTTGAGGATTTTTTTTCTTGACCCCTTTTTCCCTCATATATAGCCCCATTGTTTTTCTAATTTTAAGACGTTCGCCCCATTATTTTGACGATTTGAAGAACTTTCGACCCATTTCTGTCAATTTTAAGACCTTTCGTGCCATTTAGGTGTCGATTTTATCCTGGCGAGCGATAGCGAGCCTGTTATTTAAGAGGAACCGGCTATCAGCCGGGACATTTTTCTACCGAAAAATGTACAAATTTATCTTGAAATGGGCTCAAGGGGGTGTAATCTTAAGCTTGATGGATATCTAGGGACCAAACTAAAACCTTAACCTTCGACTAAACTTTCTCAACATATTATTCATTAGCCTCTTCCGCATCACTACCTTCCGCCTCACTATCCTCTATCGAACCAAACAGCAGCATAATTACTGTATTTTTAAACTAGTTTATATCTGCATTTTTTTTTCTTTCTTCTATCTATTATACAAAGGAATATACAGAAAAATAGAACAGCAAATCTTGGAAAATAAAACAAAATTGACGAGTTCTAGGTCATGGTTAAGGGGAGATCTCCACGTGAGGGATTTTTTTCATGACCCCTTTGGCCCTCATGTTTAGCCACATTGCTTTTGATATTATAAAACGTTTGCCCCATTAGTTTAGCGATTTTAAGAACTTTCACCCCATATTAAGACCTTTCGTGCAATTCAGGTGTCGATTTTATCCTGGCGAGCGATAGCGAGCCTGTAATTTAAGAGGAACCGGCCTTTGTCCGGGACATTTTTCTACCGAAAAATGTACAAATTTATCTTGAAAGGGACTCAATGGGGTGTAATTTTAAGCTTGATGGAGGTCTAGGGAACAAACTAAATACCTCCCCTCAATTGAAGGTGCAACTCCGACCATTGCCTATTTCCTTCATTATAATCATGCACATATTTAATCACTCATTCTGGTTCTGTTTCTTTAGTCACTAATTATTTTAAAATGTTCACTATTCTTTAGCTTAGTTCACTTTTGTGAACCTCTCTTCTGCCTGACTATGTTCTCTTTACGTGTTGGTATCATCAGAGATCCCTTCCCGACGAGTCAGATCCAATAAACTTCCAATCGTGGTTAAGGGAGAGTAAAGTGATCGTTAATTTTGTTGTGCATATATTTTATCCAACTCTGATCTGGAGGCTCTTGAAATAAATTTTAGAATATTTCAGTCACTTATAATTACCAAGAGAGCTTAGAAATGTTGCCAAAATAAGTTGTCATTCAAAAGTTACCACATTCCAACATCGACATCGGGTGGTATTGTACGATTTTTGTCAGAGAGATTAGCGCTCAGTTCATCGATATATTTTACTATGATGTGACTAACTTACTATGGTGTGACTAACTCAAATTGATTATATTCTTCACAGGAAAGGTTGTTCGTAGTCACAGGACTTATAGTCGAGAATCTTGGATTCAAGTTCCAAGTGTTTCCAAAACTGAATTAAGTCTTTTGGCAATAGCTACATAAAACACGATACATTGTCATTGTATTAAGCCTAAAACACAATTTTCTCTAAGGATAATCTATCACAGATATGCTGCAACCTTTTGTGGTGAAATTAATTGTTGGAGTGTGTGTTCATATAACTGTACAGTATAAACACACATTATCCTATCAATATTGCTCCACGAAACGTTAATTCCTCTACACTTTCTGAAATAAGGGGGTGAACGTAATTACTTGATTTGTGCTTGTACAGTAAGTGGCTAGATGGATTATGCTGCATGTAAAACCTACACAGAATTTAAAGCCATTTGCACCCACGTTCAAAGTCACCTGCACAGAACAATTTAACAGGGCGAACAGAGCGTGTGTGATGGCCTTTATAATTGTTACCTCCACAGGGCATATCAGTCCCCCATCTCTCTTACTTCCTCTCAAGCTGTCTTTATATATTAACTTTGCTCTCTCTCTCTCTCTCTCTCTCTCTCTCTCTCTCTCTCTCTCTCTCTCTCTCTCTCTCTCTCTCTCTCTCTCTCTCAAATGGAAGAAGAGGGAAGATCGTAAGAAGAGTGGGTAGGTTGGGATGTGAGGAGGATGGAGGGAGGTAGAGAAGAGGGGTGAATTAGAAATATACATAGGATCGTGTGAAGTATGAATGGAAAGAGGAGTGTAGAGGTAAGATGCGAAAGGAGGATGGTTGGAGAGCTAGTGAAGGAATAGGAAAGGAAAGAGGTTTGTAAAGGTAGAATGGGAGTGGGAGGTAGGAGGGACAGAAGGGGTGGAAGGATGGGAGGGGAAGAATGGAGACAGCATTGCAGCATAGTTATGATAAAAAGGATTGGAGGGTAGGAGGGTAGATAAAAGAAAGACGGAGGAGGAGAGCTGGAGAGAACAGTAAAATAGGATGTGGAGGGAAAGAGGGTTACAGTTAGGATGACATGACGGAGAGAAAAGGGGTGTAAAGGTATGTTGCGGAGTTGGACTAGGAGGGAAAGGGGTAGTGACAATAAAACGGAGGAAGGATGACAGGAGGAGAGGAGAGTGGGGCGTAGAGACAGCAAATGTAGGTTGGGAGAGGAAAAACTAGTGGTGATGGTGGAAGAGGAAGAATATTACAGACAAGCAGTAAATTATATGTATAGCCTATATTATATTATATATATATATATATATATATATATATATATATATATATATATATATAGAGAGAGAGAGAGAGAGAGAGAGAGAGAGAGAGAGAGAGAGAGAGAGGGAGAGAGAAAGAGCGAGAGAGAGCTGGTGGGAGGCGGGGTGGTAGTACTAGGGGTGGTGGTGGTGATGGGAGGGGGAGGGGGAGGGAGGGAGAGAGAGAGAGAGAGGGGTAATTTGAGGGCGTGCACCCATAAAGCATACATGATTTACTCTGACGCTTCTGCCGGCCAGCCTGCATGTTCCCCTGCCCCACTACTACCACTACCACCATGGTTACCATCACCATCACCACTATTACCACCATCATCACTACCATCACCACCACCGTCACTATCACTACCACCACCACCGTCACTATCACCACCATCACCACCGTCACTATCACCACCGTCACTATCACTACCACCACCACCGTCACCATCACCACCACCGTCACTATCACTACCACCACCACCGTCACTATCACTACCACCGCCACCACGGTCACTATCACTACCACCATCACTACCACCACCACCACTACCACCGTCACTATCACCACCGTCACTATCACTACCACCACCACCATCACCACCACCGTCACTATCACTACCACCACCACCGTCACCACCGTCACTATCACTACCACCGCCACCACGGTCACTATCACTACCACCATCACTATCACCACCACCACTACCACCGTCACTATCACCACCACCACCACCGTCACCGTCACTATCACCACCACCACCACCACCACCGTCACTATCACCACCACCACCACCGTCACTATCACCACCACCGTCACTATCACTACCACCACCACCATGGTCACTATCACTACCACCATCACCACCGTCACTATCACTACCACCACCACCACGGTCACTATCACTACCACCATCACCACCGTCACTATCACTACCACCACCACCATGGTCACTATCACCACCACCACCATCACTACCACCACCACCGTCACTATCACTACCACCACCACGGCGGTCACTATCACTAACACCACCATCATTACCACTACCACCACCACCACGGTCACTATCACCACCACCACCACCACTACCACCACCATCACTACCACCACCACCGTCACTATCACTACCACCACCACGGCGGTCACTATCACTAACACCACCATCATTACCACTACCACCACCACCACGGCCACTATCACCACCACCACTACCGTCACTATCACTACCACCACCACCACCATCACTACCTCTACCAACACCACGGTCACTATCACTAACATCACCATCATTACCACTACCACGGTCACTACCACCACCACCGCGGTCACCATCATTACCACTACCACCACCACGGTCACTACCACCACCACCACCACGGTCACTACCACCACCGCCGTCACTATCACTACCACCACCACCACCATCACTACCTCTACCACCACCACGGTCACTATCACTAACATCACCATCATTACCACCACCACGTCACTACCACCACCACCACCACCACCGCCGTCACTATCAATACCACCACCACCACCATCACTACCTCTACCACCACCACGGTCACTATCACTAACATCACCATCATTACCACCACCACGGTCACTACCACCACCACCGCGGTCACCATCATTACCACTACCACCACCACGGTCACTACCACCACCACCACCACGGTCACTACCACCACCGCCGTCACTATCACTACCACCACCACCACCATCACTACCTCTACCACCACCACGGTCACTATCACTAACATCACCATCATTACCACCACCACGGTCACTACCACCACCACCGCGGTCACCATCATTACCACTACCACCACCACCACCACCACCACGGTCACTACCACCACCGCCGTCACTATCACTACCACCACCACCACCATCACTACCTCTACCACCACCACGGTCACTATCACTAACATCACCATCATTACCACCACCACGGTCACTACCACCACCACCGCGGTCACCATCATTACCACTACCACCACCACGGTCACTACTACCACCACCACCACGGTCACTACTACCACCACCACCACGGTCACTACCACCACCGCCGTCACTATCACCACCACCACCACCACCATCACCACAGTCACTATATATAACTACCACAACCACCACCGTCACCATAACTACCACCACGGTCACTACCACCACCACCACCACCACCATGGTCACTATCACTACCACCACCACCAGCACCGTCACTACCACCACCATCATAACTACCACCACCGTCACTACCACCACCATCAGCACCGTCACTACCACCATCACTATTACCACCACTATCACTATCATTACCACTGCTAACACTAACACCACCATGAGCAGTACCACCACCTCTTCCATCATTACTACCACCACCACTCTCATCATTACCACCACCATATTAACACCAGCTTAATATCTATCACCAAAACGACCGCTACAACTAATACCACCACTTTGACAATCATTATCACCATCCACCCCTCGAGAGAGAGAGAGAGAGAGAGAGAGAGAGAGAGAGAGAGAGAGAGAGAGAGAGAGAGAGAGAGAGAGAGAGAGAGAGAGAGAGAGAGAGAGAGAGATTTAGCTTTATGGGAGTGAAAGTAAAGAACTAATTAATGTGGTGATGGCGTAGAGTTGTATATAGTTCAATTTATAGGACCAAGGTAAATTACCAGCTGGAATATAGACAGTTAACAAAGACATGCCATAGTCAGCATCACGGAATATAGGTGATCTGAAAGTGCCACCAATAAATTTAAACATATAAGAAGCAACTAATTTAGAACAGGAGTGAAAGAAAATTATAAAAAACTAATTAACGCAGCGGGGTAAAGAAACACAGGTGATGATGATGATCGTGGCGGTGTAGTTACTGGGAGGGGGGAGGGGGGGGGGGGGAGAGGGGGCATTATTTTTTATAGGGAGCAATATGTCGTTGTCCTTACATATACGGGCTCCATATTGCATAATTTCCCCTGTCTAAAGTCGTGTTACACATTACCATTTCTGTAATTGTAAGACGATATTTCTTTTTGGCAAAACTGTAAAGGCCTTTTTCCTTTGACAATTGTTCAGGTGTGCTTCACAATTATTTCTTAATATAGGTGTAAAGAAACCTATAATTGATGTTGGTAGTATTACAAGCATATTGGCCCTGTAACACAAAAGTAGTAGGGCAATACCCAGGGGTATGTGATAGGGAGTTGCTGGAACTCCAGTTTAATATGTCTGGCTTCCCTCACTGTTTCTGTTTGTGTCTCACCTACACAGAGAGCAATTCAGCTAGCTCTCATTAACACCACCTTCTCCTATTCATTTCACTACACCAAACAAGCACACCACACTTCTTTCCAATACATAAAACAAATAATAATAATAATAATAATAACAAAAAAATAAATAATAATACCTAAATAAATAAATATATAAATATAACTCTTTCAACTTTGGGGGAGATACTTGTTGCAAACATCTTTGCCTTTTGTCTCCTTCATACACATAGAAAAACAATTATTTTTGTACACCTTTCGTGTCATTTAGGTGTCGCAACTTTTCTTGACGAGCGAAGCGAGCCTGCAATTTAGGAGGTACTGGCCCTCGGCCGGGACATACCTAAAAATGTACAAATCAATCTCCAAAGGGCCTTTGGGGGTATTTATTTAAGCTTGATGGAGATCTAGGGAGCAAACTAAAACCTCCACTTAACAAACATAGCGGGTACTGTAGATAAATTAACTAAGCATCCCCTACAAACGGCTCTTAATGGTGGTAAGAGTTGGTGATGGAGGTAGGGGTGGTGGGGATGGTAGTGGCTGTAGAGGTGATGCTGGTGGTGGTATGAGGGATATGGCAGTTGTATGATTTGTAGCCGTTGTAGTGGTGGTGGTAGCTATTAAGATGATGCGAGTATAAGGGATGTAGGGTGGCCGCGGGTGGAGGTGTACGGTAGGCTAGAGGGATGGCCATAGTTGAAACATGGGCCGGAGTTCAGGGCCTTTAGTTCTCTCTTTCAGTCTGGTTTTCTTTGTTTTTATTTAAATATTTGTTTCTTTAATCTCTGGCTATATTTTCACAGTATACACTCATTAATCTGTGTATAGCAAATATTTGTTCGAAACTGGATAAACTTAGAGTATTTAGACATTATTGAAATGATAAACACAATTTTACAAACCTTCTGTAATTGTAATTTATGTAGACAATTGCAGGATTGACAATGTTGGTCTTCCCTATATCCCTACAGATCACATTGCCCGAGGATATCCGTTTTAGGATCATCTTACGAAAGTCTATCGAATATCCAGACTGTTGAAAGAATGGAGTTGATTAATTATGAATATTGTGATGATTAGCACGTTAGCAAAACAAACATGGTGGTGGTTATGGTGATGGTATAGTCACGGTGGTAGTGATGGTAGCGATGGTGATGTCAATGATGGTGATGGTGATGGTGGTGGTATTGGCGATAGGGGTGATGTTGACTGCGGTTTGGTGATAGTGGCAATGTTGGTGGTAGGGGTGGTATTGACGATGGTGATGTGATAGTGGTAATGGTGGTGGTGGTGGTGGTGGTGGTAGTGGTAGTGGTAGTGGTAGTGGTGGTGGTGGTGGTGGTGATACTGGCAATGATGGTGGTGGTGGTAATAGTGGCGGTGTTCGGGATGGTATTGACGATGGTGATATGATACTGGTAATGGTGGTGGTGGTAATGGTGCCGATGGTGGTGATACTGGCGATGGTGGTGGTAATAGGTTGGTGGTAGTGGTGGTGGGTGTAAAGAGTGGTGGCTGTAGGGGAGGTGGAGATTGAATTATTCAGGGTCACAGTGGGTGATGATGTGGTACCGGAGGCTGGCTTAGTGCTGGAACTCCATCAGGGGATTCACCATTAACTCTGGATTTCGTGCTCGATAGGATATGTATGATATATAATATGCTAACGTGAGTTGTTGCTATTAATCTGATTTTTCAACTACGAGCTGATTAGATTAGCGTGTTCTGATACAGGAATCTATCTAATTAGAAATAGTGGTGGTGATGGTACCACTATGGTCATAGTTCGGTTAGTGTTATAAGTAAAGTAATTGATGTGGTGCATATGATAAATATTATGGGTGTAGTGCCAATAGTTTTGGTAGTGGAGTCTTTAATCATGGGAAAACACTGGAGTTAAAGATGTGGGTAGTGATGGGACGAACGATAGAAGAAGAAAATAATGTTGTAGAAAGGGAGAAAATTGGAAGTTTAGATGGTAACACTGATGGTGGTGAAGGAGGGAAGTGTAGCGGTGGCGGTGATGATGATTGTCTATAATAGAGTGACAAACCTCAAGGTATTAGCCTGATGATAGAAAATGCAGATGGTGAAATTGGTGGTTGTGGTGATTAATGTATTGATACGAGCATGGGTAGTGTCCAGTTGGTGAGTGTGGTGATTGAGGTAGTGAAAACAATAATAAAAGTGAAGCTTCAGATTGAAGTAGGTGAAGGTTTTGTGAGATATAATTTGATGAAGGTGATTAAAGTGACGATATCAATTATTTAAAGGACGGTGATTATAGTGAGCATAGTGAGTGATGAGTGTAGTCATCATAAAGACAGTTGGTAGCTACAGTAATAATGTAGATGGTATGAGTGATTGAAGATATATATGGTGAACTGAAACAAGAAAAGATACTTAAAGATATTTACAAACACTCTTAAATTTGAACATACATTAGCATTAGGGATGAAGGTAATAGTGTCCGAATATATGCAACATATATACTGACGACATTGAAAAAGGTGATTACAACGAGAATGATGAAGTAAAGGGTAAGGATATAGAGGATATGAAAGTGTGGGTTGTGATCGTGTCTCTCAATGTGGTTTACTGTCATATTTCCAAGACATTTCGCTCCGTGTCGCCTCGTCCACATTCAGAATCGATTCGCCTGAACCTAACGTTTACTTATTCAATTCGTTTCAGTTATTTTGGCTAACATTAGACGATGTTTACTGATATTAGACGATGTTTACTGATATTAGACGATGTTTACTGATATTAGGAATGCCCCTATGACTCAAAGGGGTAAAACTTTATAGATAAAGTGTCTAACTTGCACAGGTATTTCCTAACAATATTATCTAGCTACAGCTCCAATAAAAAGCAAGCCAAACACGTCACCCTACAGAAAGGGTTAACCTAGATATAGATTAGGGAAGTGCATGTTAGTGAACAGAGCTATGGGCTACTGATCTGAAGATCTTGGGTCAAGTCTCGACGAAACGTTTTCTTGAGGGTTGATATCACCATTCCTGAGAGTTTTGCAGTATGTTACACCGACATGCCAACAAACCCCCCCCCCCCTCCCCCACACACACATACACACACTACCAACATCAACTCTTAGCATAGAAGATGACCGGCAAATTATTTAATCTGCATGGGTAACTTAGCAACACATCATCAATTAACACATTAAGTTGAGACATCACAACCTGCCATCTAATGGCATTAAATATAAGGAGCTACCACCAACTCGAAGCTTTATGTCCCCAAGCAGCCAAGCAGGCAAGATTGCCTTTGTTCAAGAAATAAACAAAATAATGGACTAAGTTAACCTAGTTTCAATCTAACCAAAATATCAAGTTACTTATTCCTATCCAAACCAAACCTAGCTTATCTAACTTAACCTACCTTAACCTAAAGGAAAGATTTCACTCTACCTGACTTCACAGTGAGAGGGAAGCCACATACGAACTTCCTAGTGAACAAAATGACCTATATAACCTCTGAGCATAATAGGGGTGAACCAGCAAGCGGCACAGACACTGATAACTGGCTGCTGACTGTCGTAAATAACTGGCTGCTGACTGTCGTAAATAACTGTGGATATGTTACTGACTGTCATAGATGACTGGGGGGGGGGGATGTTGAGTGGTGACTGTGCAGGTTATGTAGCAGAGGGGAAGCTTTGGTATCCATGGCAGGTTTTCGCTCAGAGATAGTGTGAAAGAAGTGCTATTGAAATGTATGAAATGTCAATAATTAAAGTGTATAAATTGCTGCTAAACAGTTAGGATATACACACACATACGAACAAACACAAACTACGATTAGGCCATGCATACAAACACCCATACACCCAAACACTCGCACTCACTCACACACACATATATGTATATAAATATACACACACAAGCGCATACAGACACACGCCACAACGCAACACAGTTTAAAAAATGCTACAGTCCCAACAAAATAGACCACGATTTGTTTCACTCGTGCAAAAATGAAACTTTCAAGTATACGAGAGTATATCTGTGGCGATCCATGTGTGTGTGTGTGTGTGGGGGGGGGGGGGGGGGGTATGATATGTGTGTGGGTTTTTTTCTATGTGAATGAGGGAGACAAAAAGCATAACTGCCTGCAGCGAGTGCCTCCCCCAGAGTTGAAAGAGTGACAGGGCCGAAATCATGGGACGTTCAAGTTAAAATGCCTGGACACACAGAGTTTGAAGCAATTTAAGTCATAGGAAGAGGGAAAGACTGATTCTGGGAGAGTTCCAGAGCTTAGCAGTTGAATAGAAGAAAGTCTGCGAATAGCGTTTCACTCTTGGGTTGGACAGTAGCACAGAGTAGGGGTGGGATTGTGTTGCAAGGCGGGTACTACGTACCCTACGTAGAGGAGGTGGTATACACTGTGTGTGGATGTGTGGATGTGTGTGTGTGTGTGGGGGGGGGGGGGGGGGTTTGCAAGTGCATGTATTCTGTGCCATGCAAATGCGTTAGCATTTATTGATATGGCATAAATATTTAGCTTAACGACATGTAGTTGTACGTATGAGTGCATATGCAGTATACTGTATATGGTTACTCATAAAAAATCGAAGCTTTTTATGTATTCCGTTGATTTCCGGATGTAAATACAAAAGCAACCATTGATTTATTGACGTGTCAAATTATGCAAAAAAAAAAAATAACTAAATGTCTAAATAGTAAATTAAATGTGTCTTAATTAAACGATAATTTATATAATAATACTTGATAAATATTATGCATGTTATACTTGCATAATGAAAGACATAGGACATGGATTACCTGCTGCAAATGGCTGCACTGTCACTATACGCGAGAGAACATTTCGGTGCGCACATTCTAAACAATACGCATAAATTGACATCCCTACATATACATTAAACTCTACATTGGTGCGAGGGCAATAACACAACCCTTTAGTAAACAGAGATTACCGATCTACCGGCATTTCGTGATCTTGTCAATTTACATGACTGTGAATTGTAAGATTTTTGAATGTTAGCATTTTAATTATACATTTGTGGAGATCAATTTAGAAAATATGAATGATCAAGTTATATTAAATTAAACTATGACGCTAAAGCAATTATTGTACAGTCGGGCTAATAAGTTATATTTCTGCACCAAGTATATATCGATCAATAACTGGTATTAGTAATGTTAAACACTTGATATATTCGTTTCGAATGAGATCTAAAAGCATGTTCCTAAACTTATCTACCCTATTCAATATCTGACAGACATTAATACAGCACAGAGAGAGCCAAATGTAATGACAGCTGAGACATGACTTATTAGCGCCACTGTACCTAGTGTTCAAAACGTGGCAATGAAGAAACGTTGACCGACGACAGTATTGTAAAAGATCTCGTGTGCATAGCTTAAAATTACAACTGTACATATATCCGCATTCACGAGGAGGGTGCGTGCGTGTATGGTGACTGAGCATCCCAAAGACCTGTGGTGATGGTGGTGATGGTGGTGATGATGGTGATGGATTTATGGGGCAGGGGAACAGCATGGCGGTGGTGATGACAAGGGATCAGTGAGAAATATGTGGTAATGATTGTACAAATGTTGGGGAAGGGAGGGAGGGTGACGAGAGGAGTGTGTGTGGGGGAGGAGTGTGTGTGGGGGAAAAGAGTGCGTGAGAGAGAGAGAGAGAGAGAGAGAGAGAGAGAGAGAGAGAGAGAGAGAGAGAGAGAGAGAGAGAGAGAGAGAGAGAGAGAGAGAGAGAGAGAGAGAGAGAGAGAGAGAGAGAGAGAGAGAGAGAGAGAGAGAGAGAGAGAGAGAGAGAGAGAGAGAGAGAGAGAGAGAGAGAGAGTAAGTGAGAGAAGGGGGGGGGGGAGGTATGGTAAAGTAATATAGACGGAGAGAAGGGTGGATTGGATCCTAATACATGGAATATAAAAAGATAACCCAAAACAAAAGTTTACATATAGGAGGACACAAGTTCGATAATGAAAGACATGCAAGCTTCCGGTTATGAAGAATCTGATAAATTATCATAGTAAGGAAAATACACAGTAAGATCTGAGTATGAATTAATGGACTATACTGCGATACAGAAGAAAAATAAGATTATCTAAAATACATAGGTTACAAAGGGATAGGAAAAATATATACTTGATGAACAATAAATATAGAATGTACGCTTATACTGTATTATAAGTACGCTTATACTGTATTATAAGTACGCTTATACTGTATTATAAGTACGCTTATACTGTATTATAAGTACGCTTATACTGTATTATAAGTACGCTTATACTGTATTATAGGTATGCTTATACTGTATTATAAGTACGCTTATACTGTATTATAAGTACGCTTATACTGTATTATAAGTACGCTTATACTGTATTATAAGTACGCTTATACTGTATTATAAGTACGCTTATACTGTATTATAAGTACGCTTATACTGTATTATAAGTACGCTTATACTGTATTATAAGTACGCTTTATACTGTATTATAAGTACGCTTATACTGTATTATAAGTACGCTTATACTGTATTATAAGTACGCTTATACTGTATTATAAGTACGCTTATACTGTATTATAATTATAAAACTGTCAGGTAAAGTTTACCAGGAAATTACAGATTAGATTACCATTGTACGCACAAAGCATTATGCGTAGATATTAGAACAATATTAATACAAGGAAAACTAAGAGTAAAAAGGGGGGAATGCGTAGAAAAAGACAAATGCCTCTTAATAAAGAGAAGATTAGAACACAAATGGACATGGAGAGGCAGGGAATGCACCACTGGAAAAGTTATATAAAAAGAGAGTACCGGTATATAGAAGAGAGGTACCATCACGGACATCATTGCAGTGTTCTACAGTATATATATATATATATATATATATATATATATAAGTTATATATATATATATATTATATATATATATATATATATATATATATATATATATATATATATATATATAAGTTATATTATTAGACTGATAAATCTATTATAATATTATTAACTGGATCACACCAGGATATTTTGAAAACATCAGCTAAGTCATTAAACCAATACGACTAAATATATAATTATAAGACAAATTCCAGCGACTGAAACCAGAGGAAGGGGTTCAGATGAGATGGTACTAATAGGGAATTAGAGATATATGAATAATATAATGGGTTTTAAACAGTGTGATAACTAGATGGGTAAAGCTAGATATGAGCAAATAATAAGTCTAAATAAATCCGTTACTGTGTATTCTGATAACTGTAGGAGTGCCTGTATGATTGGAAGTAAAGGAAACATGGAGATTCAAGCTATTAAAGAGAGTACCGGTACCGAAAGAACATATTAGGGTCCTTGTTCGCGATTTCAATGCATGTGTGCGCGTGTGGTTACTTACGTATTTTCCCACGTATTTCCATATGTGCATGCATACATATTTGCCAATCCTTGTATACAGTATGTGAGTGCCCACTACGTACCCTTGCATATGTGTTATGTATACCGTATGTGTATGTGTTTGTGTGTGCGTGCGTGTCCGCCAAGACGGAAGGAGTGAGTGGTTGTCATGGCGAGGGATGTTGATAAAGAAGAGAGATTACGGTGATGGAGAGATGTGACTAAGAAGGAAAGACGAGACGATAGAGGAGAGATGATAGGGCTGATGGAGGGATGAGGATGGTGGGGACGACGATGATGATGATGAAAAGTTATGACGATGGGGGGAGAGGGGACTTGTGGAGGAGGGAGGATAGAAAAGGAGGAGAGAGAGAGAGAGAGAGAGAGAGAGAGAGAGAGAGAGAGAGAGAGAGAGAGAGAGAGAGGAGAGAGAGAGAGAGAGAGAGAGAGAGAGAGAGGGAGAGAGAGAGAGAGAGAGAGAGAGAGAGAGAGAGAGAGAGAGAGAGAGAGAGAGAGAGAGAGAGAGAGAGAGAGAGAGAGAGAGAGAGAGAGAGAGAGAGACGGAGAGAGACAGAGAGAGAGAGAGAGAGAGAGAGAGAGAGAGAGAGAGAGAGAGAGAGAGAGAGAGAGAGAGAGAGAGAGAGAGATGCTAATCTCTCGGAGACAAGATATTCCAACATATACACCACCAGATATTCAGCTTGATGGGAGGAAGGTTCAGATGCAAAGTCAAGTGACAATTCTAGGAGTAAAATTTAATGATAATCTGTCTTTCACCAGCCATGTAAAGGACATCATAAAGAATGCTGCATGGAAACTTGGTTGCATTCGACGTGTATCACATCTCCTGGACTCTAAAGGTGTTGCTACTCTGTATAAGTCTCAAGTTCGTCCATTGATGGAATACTCTCCACTTGCATGGTCATCATGTCCCCCCTCATACTTGAAACTTTTGGACCAAATACAGAAAAGAGCTGAACACTTGATCCAACTCAAAGAACAAGAACATCATGCCCCCAGGTTTCAGCCTCTACAACAGCGTCGGGATGTGGCAGGTTTGTGTGTAACATACAAAACCCAAAAAAATGCACACTCCACACCTGGCAGCCTTACATCTACAACCTGCCCAACCAACATCATATGCAACAAGAACCGCATCCACAAGGTATCATCAGGTCAGTGTTCCATTTGCTAGGACAGAACACTACCTTCGTTCCTACTTACCAAAGTACGCAAGACTGTGGAATCACCTGGTTCAGCACACTGACCTGCATCACTTAACCTCACTACAACAGTTCAAGTCGGAGGTTAATAACTGGCTCAGGAATATCACAGTTCCGTACTAAATCTTGGTAATATAATTATTAATTATCATACTTCATAAAGAGGGATCTTTGATAAAAATATATACTGGTATCTATTATATATAAATATATCAATGCTATATATTTTTTGCATTTTAAATGTGTTTCGCTATAGATAATTCCACGTTCATTACTGGAATTTTAGCTGTAAGAACACCATATAATGTCGTGAAGTTTAGAGAAAAAAAAAAGAGAGAGAGAGAGAGAGAGAGAGAGAGAGAGAAGGAGAGAGAGAGAGAGAGAGAGAGGGAGAGAGAGAGGAGAGGGGGAGAGAGAGAGAGAGAGAGAGAGAGAGAGAGAGAGAGAGAGAGAGAGAGAGAGAGAGAGAGAGAGAGAGAGAGAGAGAGAGAGAGAGAGAGAGAGAGAGAGAGAGAGAGAGAGACTAGGAGAGGGAGAGTTGGGGGTCTTGAAGAGGGGGTTTGGGGGACTAGGTGTTAAGGCAAGGAGGTGGGAGTTTGGGGCATGGAGACACGTGTTGGGGGCTAGGAGAAGGGTGTTTGGGCTAGAAGGCACATGGAGATGAAGGCTAGGGGATGGAGTTTAACCCTCTCCGATATATGACGCAATTTTGAGCCTATTAGGGATACTTTAAATCCTTTGTTACCATCAGGGGTATTTAGAAATTCCTTTAGTTTAGTTACTTCAACCTCTGCAGTTGTCTTTGAGTTAGCTGTGGGCAGAAAACTAATTTTGGAGAGGTAATTATAAGAGTGAGAGAACTCTATTTCTTATTGCTAATCTGGCAACCTCTGCGTCATATGTGCACGAAAGGGTTAAGGGCTAGGAAGAGAGATGGTTAGGACAATAAGGCGAAAGGGTTGAGGCTAGTCGGGGTTAGGATAGTTGCTAATGGGGAGAGGGTTCAGAAATAAGCATAGTTAGGAATACAAGGAGACAAAGTTGGGCATAGGAAGAAACATATTATAACTAGGTGGATGGCTAGGAAGAGGAAGGGAGTACAAAGGAGTACAAAGGAGTACAAAGGAAATCAAGCAACAACAGATCTAGTGACCCTTCTAGGTTGCTTGTCCTCCAAAACACTGAGGATCAAGTGTCCAAACAGTGGTTTAGAGTGGGTAAGGGAACATTGGAAAGGGAATTACTGCCCTGGAACTAATGTCCGTGGCAGGGTTGGGACTATACGGATGGAGGGTCTTGGATAACAGGTGAGAGAGTTGGGTTGAAAAGGGGGAAGTATAGGCGGTAAAAGTAGATAAGGTTAAGGGCAGATCTCCACTTGAGGGATTTTTTTCTTGACCCCTTTCACCCTCATGTTTAGCCCCATTGCTCTTGATATTATAAAACGTTTGCCCCATTAGTTTAGCGATTTTAAGAACTTTCACCCCATATTAAGACCTTTCGTGCCATGCAGGTGTCAATTTTATCCTGGCGAGCGATAGCGAGCCTGTAATTTAAGAGGAATCGGCCTTCGGCCGGGACATTTTTCTACCGAAAAATGTACAAATTTATCTTGAAAGGGACTCAAGGGGGTGTAATTTTAAGCTTGATGGAGGTCTAGGGAACAAACTAAATACCTCCCCTTAATGCATATAAACACCATATGAGGAGGAGTACTCTAAAGAAGGTTGGATAGGGGGATAATTATAATATAAAGAAGGTAACAATGGGTTATATATGATGCTTAGGAAAAGGTAGACATGGGATTAAAGGAGAGAAAACAGGGGCTAGGAAAGAAAACAGGTTGGGGTTAGCAGGAGGGGGGTAAGGTTTAGAAAACGGGGGAGGGGGATGGAAGGGGAGGGTGGTGGGTACAAAACACGCCAAGCTGATGGAAAGATGAAAATTAAGGCACGGACGCTGAAAAAAGAGACGTGGATGCCAAAGACTTATGCGGTCATGATGAGAGAGAGAGAGAGCGAGAGAAAGAGAGAGAACTATATTTTTATAAACTTATATCATTATTTATGGAAACAAAAAGAAAAGCAATGTAAATAAAATAAGGACACGTTGTTTTGTACAATCATTTATCACATTTGAAAGGGAACCAATGGTGATTCCATCTTTAAATGTACGTCGAGGCATATTATAAAATCCTATTAAATTAAATGATCAAGCATGATATCATCAAGGAGTTAAAGAACCGAAACTACTTCCGTGAATCTTATCCGACTACGAAAATATTGGTCAAAAGAAAACGTCAGTTCCAGAGCACACATAGTGAGGGGTAACAGAGGAGAATGGCAGTGCAGAAAGGAATATGAACGAAAGAAAAAGTCGAGAACAAAACAATAACAGGAGCAATATATTAATGTTGTCATTAACCCCTTCGCTACCGGTATCGTCCTTTTCGTTGTATTCTGGCAGCAATTAGAGGATTTTATGCAGCCTAGGAAGGACCTGTAGCCATTATACAGCTACAGACTATCTCTAATAACCCTTTTAGTTCCCACAGGTCCTTCCTAAGCTTAATAATATCGTCTAATAGTTGCCAAAATATGATGAAAAAGACGTCGCCGGTACAGAAGGGGATAACTGTGGTTCTAAATCCGTGAATATGTTTTCGAGTTATTTTATCACAGACACCCATGATCACAAACTAACGATATAAACGAGTGAACACATGAGAGACTTGCCAAGACCGAGGCATAGGGAATGATGAGGTGGAAGTGTGAGAAGGGCATGAACCCCGTACGATTATGATAGACTAATAGGGCTGTACTGTGCCTAACATGGTGGTGGTGGTGGTGGTAGGGGTCCTGGTGGCGGAGAAGGCGGGTGTTAGGACCATGTCGGGTGGAGTTAGGAGGGTAGGAATTGGAAGTGTGGATAGTCTTGAAGATCATAAGGATAGTCTTGAAGATCATAAGGATAGTCTTGAAGATCATAAGGATAGTGAAGCACAGTTATTAATATTTTCAATCAGATAACGCCAGTAAAATATATTCAGACTACCCCCAAACAATTCTATTCAATTTATGAAAGGCCTGTCCGATTTAGACCCTATATTTCCATATACTGTAACCAATTCATTCTTCTAATTTCTTCTTTCGTGGAGTAATATCCCTAAGCTAATAGCATTAACAACGTATATAATTCGTCATCTGATTGAAACACTTAACATTTTGATGTCAACTCGTCCCCCGTTTTTTTCAACCACACGTCCTAAAATAACAAGCTAGCTTAACAAAACTAAAATAACAAGCTAGCTTAACAAAACTAAAATAACAAGCTAGCTTAACAAAACTAAAATAACAAGCTAGCTTAACAAAACTAAAATAACAAGCTAGCTTAACAAAAACTAAAATAACAAGCTAGCTTAACAAAACTAAAATAACAAGCTAGCTTAACAAAACTAAAATAACAAGCTAGCTTAACAAAACTAAAATAACAAGCTAGCTTAACAAATCTAAAATAACAAGCTAGCTTAACAAAACTAAAATAACAAGCTAGCTTAACAAAACTAAAATAACAAGCTAGCTTAACAAAACTAAAATAACAAGCTAGCTTAACAAAACTAAAATAACAAGCTAGCTTAACAAAACTAAAATAACAAGGTAGCTTAACAAAACTAAAATAACAAGGTAGCTTAACAAAACTAAAATAACAAGGTAGCTTAACAAAACTAAAATAACAAGCTAGCTTAACAAAACTAAAATAACAAGCTAGCTTAACAAAACTAAAATAACAAGCTAGCTTAACAAAACTAAAATAACAAGCTAGCTTAACAAATCTAATCTAACTTGAACTAAGGTACCGGTACCCAAACCAAACCTAATTAAACTTTACCTAACGCACCCAAACCAAACCTAAGCTAACTTAACCTAACGTACCCAAACCAAACCTATTATAAACACATAATACACCCAAAACCTCATCTAACTTAACGTAACGTACCCAAACCAAATCTAATCTAACTTGAACTAAGGTATCCAAACCAAACCTAATTAAACTTTACCTAACGCACCCAAACCAAACCTAAGCTAACTTAACCTAACGTGCCCAAACCAAACCTAATCTACCTTAACCTAACGCACCCAAACCAAACCTAAGCTAACTTAACCTAACGTGCCCAAACCAAACCTAATCTACCTTAACCTAGCGAACCCAAACGTAATCTAACTTAACATTATTCTAAATTTGACCACGGGTTAAGTTAAGCAGGAGTTAAATTGCCCGACCAGCTGCTAAGAGAAGTACCGTTGTGATGCTGAATAATATACCGACAAAGGATGAGGTGATATTGTGTTGACGTGATGAGTAGTGATTATAGCGGTGATTAGAGGACTATGTTATGTTACCCCTCAATAGTACAATAGGGGTGCAGGTGTTGTTAGTTGTAGTGGTAATGATAGTGGTATGTGTTGCCCCCCCTAGAAGTGATAATTATGCTAAAACAGTGATGGGAATGGAGGCGATAATCATGGTGGTGGGACTGGTGATAAGGCCACATCGGCATTGAATTTGTTAAAGGGAAAATTTTCCATTTATTTATATATATATATATATATATACTGTATATACTGTATATATATATATATATATATATAATATATATATATATACTGTATATATATATATGTATATATTATATATATATATATATATATATATTATATATATATATATATATATATATACCGTATATATATATATATATATATATATATATATATATATATATATATATATACAGTATATATATATTTATTTATTGTCTTTTTGGTTTCTTCCCTATACCTTCAAGCTTAAGACAATACTCCCAAGACCCCCTATGAGATAAACTTGTCCATTTTTCGGTAGAAAAATTCGGCATGGTTAGTCCAAAATTGCAGGCTTGCTATTGGGCGCCAGGAAAAAAAATCGACACCTACTGTAAATGGCACGAAAGGTCTTAAAATCGCCAAACTAATGGGGGAAAATGTCTTAAAATCTCAAAAACTAATGGGTCTAAGCACGAGAGAGAAGGGGGTCCACATATAACCCCCCCCACCACCCCTGACTGTTTAAATTAGGTGATGATGATATTGGTGTTACAAATGAGTGTGATTATAGTGGTGTAGGTGATGGAGGACTATATGCGCTACTGATTGGAACCCCTCGGGGATGATTAAGGGGAGGTTTTTAGTGTGTCTCCTAGACTTCCATCAAGCTTGAAATTACACCCCCATGACTCACTTTCAAGATAAATTTGTACATTTTTCGGTAGAAAAATGTCCCGGCCAAAGGCCGGTTCCTCTTAAATTACAGGGTTGCCAGGAAAACTCGACACCTAAATGGGACGAAAGGTCTTAAAAGTGACATAAATGGGGTGAAAGTTCTTAAAATCGCCAAACTAATGGGGCGAACGTCTTAAAATCTTAAAAGCAATGGGGCTAAACATGAGGGAGAAAGGGGTAAAGACAAAAATCCCTCAAGTGGAAATCTCCCCTTAAGTGATGCAGCTGTTGCCAAAAAGTAATGATTTTGGTATGCTAATGGTGGTGATGATAGTGGTAGTGATAGGGGTGTTACCAAAGGAGGCGATATATTTAAAGGTGATGATGATAAGTGTCTGGTGATGTAATGGCGACCAGTTGATAAATAATGTGTTTCTAAAAGGTGGTGGAGATGAGTGTGTTACTGGAGGCGTTGCTGAATCCCTTATGTATCGATAAATAAACTGATGAGGGATTATATATTTCGCCGAATCCCTTATGTATCGATAAATCAGCTGATGAAGGATTATATATTTCGCCAAGTAAACAAAATGTCAACACATAAAATAAATATATGAATATATAAACAAAAGTATAACACCTTCTCCACCATTACCACCACCTTCATCACCAGCAACTTTAGGTACACCACCAGCTATTTTGGCAACACCTTTATCCCCAACCAATAATGAAGCATGTCATTCCACCATCACCACCAAGGCTATTATGACCAACTTTAGCAACACAACTACCTGGTTTGGCTACACCCAAATTAATAGCCTTTAAGGGGGGATGGTTCACTTTTTGGTAGATTTTTTTATTTGTTTACTATTTTTATTAGTTTCCACCCTAGACCTCCATCAAATTAAAAAAAAACAAAAAACATCCATTAAATCCCCCTTCTAGATTAATTTGTACATTTTTCGGTAGAATAATGTCCCGGCCGAAGGCCGATTTTCCAACATTACAGGCTCACTATCGTTCGCAAGGGAAAAAATCGACACCTACATAGCACGAAAGGTCTAAATATTGACAAATAAATGGGGCGAAAGGTCTTAAAATCGACTAACTAATGGGGCAAACATCTTAACATCTAAAAACTAATGGGGCTAAACATGAGGGAGAAAGTGGTCCAGAAAAGCGGCCCATCCCCCCTTAAAGGGGTCTATCACCATCATCACAACCACTGCTGTCATCGTCACCTTTACTATCTTTGCCACCTGTTTTGGCAACACCACCACTATCATCACCAATTTTAGGAACATTACTGCCTATAGGAAACAAAGAACTGCTATGTCTGTCTCTGCAGCATATTTACACCACGTGTTTTTTTTTTTGGTTTACTATTGACACCATAATTTGATATCAAATCCTCATAAATAGCTGAGTAATGACAATGAGGACAAGTCAATTTCTTGCCAGTTTAAACAAAAACAGACTATAGTGGTAGTGAAGGTGGTGGTAATGATGGTTGATGGAGTGGAAATATTGGGGATAGTGGTGATGGAAGTAGTAATGGTGGTGCAGGTAGTAATGAAGATGGAAGTAACGGTGGTGGAGATAGTAATCGTGGTGGTAGTGGTGATGGTGGTGAAGGGCGTTAGTAGTAGTGGTGGAGATAGTGGCTATGGTGGTGGTAGTGAAGAGTAGTAATGGCCGCTGATGGTGGTGGTACTCATGGTGGTAGTGGTAGTGGTGGGTAGTAATGGCCGCTGATGTTAGTAGTAGTGGTAGTGGTAATGGAGGGTAGTAATGCCCATTAATGATGGTGGTAGTGATAGTGGTGGTGGTAGTGGAGGGTAGTAATGGCCGCTGATGGAGGTGGTACTAATGGTGGTAGTAGTGGTGTTAATGGTAGTGGTAATGGTGGTAGTGGAGGGTAGCAATGACCGCTGATGGAGGCGGTACTCATGGTGGTATTTATGGTAGTGGTAGTGGAGGGTAGTAATGGCCGCTGGTAGTGGTGGTAGTGGTAGTGGAGGGTGCCGCTGATGGTGGTGGTACTCATGGTGGTATTTATGGTGGTGGTAGTGGTAGTGGAGGGTAGTAATGACCGCTGATGGAGGGTGCGCGATCCCAGGGTGAGGTTTATCAAATTAACAAGTCGTTTGTTATCTAAATGGCGGTGTTCGGACCTGTTACGCTCAACCCGGAGAAAATTTACACACGATGTCTTTATGAATGCAAAAAATCTATTCCTCGGCAGCCAAACAAATAGCCCTGCATTGTGGTAGTAAAAGGAGATGCATCAACACGTCAGCAATATCTGTGCTGAAGAAATCTACATAAATGGAAGCTGAATGCAAAATAGTGTTTACTGCATTTTTCTATCATTTACATTCACTCAGAGATCATAACTTCGGTATAAATATAGCACTTAAAAGAAGAAATATTTTTTCATTTAGACATCAGGTACACGCTTTCAAAACTGATGAACTGAATATACTGTACTTATATTACACATTTGTCTTTGACATAATTACATGCAACCGTTACATTCTGTTCATATACCACTAATGATCCTATATAACAATTCAAGGTCTTAATATTGACAAACAAATGGGGCGAAAGGTCTCAAAATCGCCTAACTAACGGAAAGAACGTCTTAAAATCTCAAAACTAATATGCTAAACATGAGGGAGAAAGGGATCCAGAAAAAGCGATTAACTCCCCCTTAAGTTGAGTCACAAGGGTCATTTTTCCGTCAACTTCTGATCGGTAAGTTCTATATTTTGGTAACATTTAAGGGGAGATTTCCACTTGAGGGATTTTTTTTTTCTTGACTCCTTTCTCCCGCATGTTTAGCCCCATTGTTTTTCTAATTTTAAGATGTTCGCCCCATTATTTTGACGATTTTAAGAACTTTCAACCCATTTCTATCAATTTTAAGACCTTTCGTGCCATTTAGGTGTCGATTTTATCCTGGCGAGCGATAGCGAGCCTGTAATTTAAGAGGAACCGGCTTTCAGCCGGGACATTTTTCTACCGAAAAATGTACAAATTTACCTTGAAAGGGGCTCAACGGGGTGTAATCTTAAGCTTGAAGGATATCTAGGGACCAAACTAAAAACCTCTCCTTAAGGGCCTTCTGCATTGATATTAGCAACTATGGTTTGTTTGTTTTCAGCTGAAGGTATATTGTCATGTCTCCATTTTGATTACTCGGCCATTGCGACGATTGTGTAGTGAAATATGCTGTTCCTTATGAGAACTTGACTTGCTAAGGGATGCAATTTACCACCAGTTGAAATAAAACCCGACTATATACTTAACATAAGCAAACTCTGGGATATAAACATGATTTGAGATAATCTAGATGACCTGAAGAACATGAAAGCGATACGTCGTTAATAGTGTTGTTCTCACCTAGCTAACTGACAGACAACCAAAGTACTGCTAGTTTGAGAGGTCAGATGTGCGTCGAGGTGGTTAAAAAAACACGTCATTTAGAATAAGTGCAATAAACATTGTGTCCAACGAGTGAATTCACAATATATATATATATATATATATATATATATAAAGTCTTACATGAATTTAATTCAGAATCTGATAAAAAACACTGCTGAAATATGTTGTCAGTAACGTGATTAAGGGGAGGTCTCCACTTGAGGGATTGTTTTCTTGACCCCTTTCTCCCTCATGTTTAGCCCCATTGCTTTTGATACTATAAAACGTTTGCCCCATTAGATTAGCGATTTTACGAACTTTCACCCCATATCAAGACCTTTCGTGCAATTCAGGTGTCGATTTTATCCTGGCGAGCGATAGCGAGCCTGTAATTTAAGAGGAACCGGCCTTCGGCCGGGACATTTTTCTACCGAAAAATGTACACATTTATCTTGAAAGGGACTCAAGGGGGTGTAATTTTAAGCTTGATGGAGGTCTAGGGAACAAACTAAATACCTCCCCTTAACCCTTTCACGCACATATGACGCAGAGGTTGCCAGATTAGTAATACGAAATAGAGTTCTGTCACTCATATAATTACCTTTCCAAAATTAGTTTTCTTCCCACAGCTAACTCAAAGACAACTGCAGAGGTTGAAGTAACTAAACTAAAGGTTTCTAAATACCCCTGATGTTAACAAAGGCTTCAAAGTATCCCCAATAGGCTCAAAACTGCGTCATATGTCGGAGAGGGTTAAGTGACTCCCCCTTAACACCGGTGTAGCAGGAGTTCCCTGATAAGCAACCAGCGGCAGCAGTGTTAGTGAATAATTCATCCCAGGGAAGGTGTGTTGCGCAGCCGGGAGTTTCATGATCTCTGACAGGGAAAGAATGGTACTGCGGACCCTCCCTGCTGCCAGAGCCTAGAGCTGCCTCCCTGCATGTGTTTAGCAAGTTGTGGTAAAGGCCGAATGAGGTATCGGTTGGCGTATCCTAATGTGATCCCTCCTAACAGCTTCCCAAGTGTTAATTAAGATAACGAAAAAAATAGTATCTGTCGGTAGTATTTAAATAGTATCTGTCGGTAGTATTTAAATAGTATCTGTCGGTAGTATTTAAATAGTATCTGTCGGTAGTATTTAAATAGTATCTGTCGGTAGTATTTAAATAGTATCTGTCGGTAGTATTTAAATAGTATCTGTCGGTAGTATTTAAATAGTATCTGTCGGTAGTATTTAAATAGTATCTGTCGGTAGTATTTAAATAGTATCTGTCGGTAGTATTTAAATAGTATCTGTCGGTAGTATTTAAATAGTATCTGTCGGTAGTATTTAAATAGTATCTGTCGGTAGTATTTAAATAGTATCTGTCGGTAGTATCTGTCGGTAGTATCTGTCGGTAATATCTGTCGGTAGTATCTAAATAGTATCTGTCGGTAGTATCTGTCGGTAGTATCTGTCGGTAGTATCTGTCGGTAGTATTTAATTGTTGACATACAGTTAGACTTAGGTTAGGTTAGGTAAAGATGATTTTAGCTTAGGTTAAGGGGAGATATCCACTTGAAGGATTTTTTTCTTGACCCCTTTCTCCCTCAGGTTTAGCCCCATTGCTTTTGATATTATAAAATGTTTGCCCCATTAGTTTAGCGATTTTAAGAACTTTCACCCCATATTAAGACCTTTCGTGCCATTCAGGTGTCGATTTTATCCTGGCGAGCGATAGCGAGCCTGTAATTTAAGAGGAACCGGCCTTTGGCCGGGAAATTTTTCTACCGAAAAATGTACAAATTTATCTTGAAAGGGACTCAAGGGGGTGTAATTTTAAGCTTGATGGAGGTCTAGGGGAACAAACTAAATACCTCCCCTTAAGTAAAGTGAGATTAGGATTTGTTATATTGGCAAGGGTTAGGTTACTTGTGTAGTCAGTGTGATCATCCTGGGAAAAGATATGAGCGCAAGGCCAAACTCCTACTAAAACCTGGGGAATAATACGGTCTGGCATCAACGTGAATACCGACTCATTAACCCTCTCAGACATATGACGCGATTTTGAGCCGATTAGGGATACTTTAAAGCCTTTGTTACCATCAGGGGTATTTATAAACCTTTAGTTTAGTTACTTCAACCTCTGCAGTTGTCTTTGATTTAGCTGTGTTGAGCCTATTGGGGATACTTTAAAGCCTTTGTTACCATCAGGGGTATTTATAAACCTTTAGTTTAGTTACTTCAACCTCTGCAGTTGTCTTTGAGTGGGCAGAAAACTAATTTTGGAGAGGTAATTATAAGAGTGAGAGAACTCTATTTAGTATTGCTAATCTGGCAATCTCTGCGTCATATGAGTCTGAAGGGGTTAAAATACCAAGATCGGCCAATGATGCCGCCTTTGGAACTCAACCACATTGCATGAATCTGATAAAATTAATAAACTCTAAATGTTTTCCATGATAACAGTGTTTTGGCTTCCAAGCTTCTGCAACTATACATAATGTTACACAAACAATGCAGTATTACTAGTGGTTTATAAGGCAAATGTACAGTTGTTAAGGGGAGGTTTTTAGTGTGTTTCCTAGACTTCCATCAAGCTTGAAATTACACCCCCTTGACCCACTTTCAAGATAAATTTGTACATTTTTCGGTAGAAAAATTTCCCGGCCGAAGGCCAGTTCCTCTTAAATTACAGGCTCGCTATCGCTCGCCAGGAAAATATCGACACCTAAATGGCACGAATGGTCTTAAAAGTGACATAAATGGGGTGAAAGTTGTTAAAATCGCTAAACTAATGGGGCGAACGTCTTAAAATTAGAAAAGCAATGGGGCTAAATATGAGGGAGAAAGGAGTCAAGAAAAAAATCCCTCAAGTGGAGATCTCCCCTTAACCTTGAACCTGGATCAAGTGCTGTGGATGAGTGATAGGATTTAATGTCTTATATGCTTATATATTCGGTCTTTTGATGGTGAGTTCTACTGTAGTTGTTCCTCTTGTAATAATGCTGTTTGGAGTGGCAATGTATGCTATTATCATTACTATTATGCATGGAACCTTTATGGCGGCTATATAAAATCAATTTTCCACAGCATTTGACCAAGATTCATGTTGTGTCAACTATACAATATGCCGGCAGTTGTCTACTCCCTATTTACCGCGGGGTCTGTAAGGCGTGATGTCTGCCTCCCGATAAATCAGGGCCGGAACCGTCATTTTCACCCTTATTCGGGGCTCCCTAGGCACTTGAAGGCTGCTCCCCAATAACATATCGAATCTCGGACCCTATAATTACGACAGAGCGTATACTGGATTTATGAACGAGTTTTGATGAGGTTGATGAATATCGCCTTACATGTTTCACCTGGGAGCTGTCGGGGAGGGAGGTGGGAGGGAGGAAGAGGAGAAGGAAGAGGAGGAGGAGGAGATGGAGGAGGAGGAGGAGGAGGAGGAAGAGGAGGAGGAGGAAGAGGAGGAGGAGGAGGATATATAGGAGTAGGACGAGGATTAAATGAGAGAGGGGGGAGGGGAGGGGGGAGGAGTTTGCTCCCTAATTTGTACACGTCTTTGCATGCTCGCTATCGCTCCCAGGAAAAAAAAAACGACACCTAAATGACGCACAAGGTCTTAATATTGACAAAGAAATGAGGCCAAAGGTCTTAACTGGGCTAAGCATGAGGGAGAAAGGGGGATCACACAGAGCAAAAACCTCCCCTTAACCCTTTCACGCTCATATGACGCAGAGGTTGTCAGATTAGCAATAAGAAATAGAGTTCTCTCACTCTTATAATTACCTCTCCAAAATTAGTTTTCTGCCCACAGCTAACTCAAAGACAACTGCAGAGGTTGAAGTAACTAAACTAAAGGTTCATCAATACCCCTGATGGTAACAAAGGCTTTAAAGTATCCCCAATAGGCTCAAAATCGCGTCATATGTCGGAGAGGGTTAAGATGATGGGAGAGAGTAACATGACAAGAAGAAGGAGGATTTGGAGGACAATGAAGAATAGGAGAAATACGATGATGTGAGACAAGAAGAACAAGAAGAAGAAGGAGAGAGAGAGAGAGAGTGGGGGGAGGGGGGTAGGTATGTAAAGTAGACAATTCTGGTGGGTGATAATGTGGAAGAGGAAGAGTTGCGAGGTGATAATGTGAAGGAGTGTTAAGGGGGGATCTCCACTTGAGGGATTTTTTTCTTGACCCCTTTCTCCCTCATGTTTAGCCCCATTGCTTTTGATATTATAAAACGTTCGCCCCATTAGTTTAGCGATTTTAAGAACTTTCACCCCATATTAAGACCTTTCGTGCAATTCAGGTGTCGATTTTATCCTGGCGAGCGATAGCGAGCCTGTAATTTAAGAGGAACCGGCCTTTGGCCGGGAAATTTTTCTACCGAAAAAATTTACAAATTTATCTTGAAAGGGACTCAAGGGGGTGTAATTTTAAGCTTGATGGAGGTCTAGGGAACAAACTAAATACCTCCCCTTAAGGGGGGATGGCCGTATTTATTTGCTCATTTATGTAATTTTCCTTATAGCCTGAAACTCGCAAGTGGTCAATTGAAAGAATGCGTCACGGTTTACTGAAAGGGTTAAGAGAGACGCGCAATAGGGTGTACCGGTACTTAAGGGAGTAGTACTAGGCTTTTGATGGACCCCCTTCTCCCTCATGTTTAGCATATTAGTATTGAGGTTTTAAGACGTTCGTTCCGTTAGATTGGCGATTTCGAGATCTTTCGCCTCATTTTTGTTTTCAATATTTAGACCTTTCGTGCCCTTTAGGTGTCGATTTTTTCCTGGCGAGCGATAGCAAGAATTTAATTTTTAGAAGGAACCAGCCGTCGGCCGGGACATTTTGCTACCGAAAAATGTACAAATTTATCTTGAAAGGGGGTCTAGGGGGTGTTTTTCTAAGCTTGATGTTGGTCTAGCGATGAAAGTCAAACCTATATTAATAATGAAATATATAGATAGACCAAAAACCAAGCACTACCCCCTTAACACCTTCCAGATTCAATGATGTGTCTAATAATAACCATTTAAAATGACCGAGTTGCGTCATGGTATAATGAATGGATTAATATGAGTTGTTGCTGTGATGAAAATTGAAATTTTTTGAAAATTGAAAAATGCCTCTTTGAATGCCAAAAACAAAATAATAGTCTTGCCTGTTACTATGCTTAACATAAACATGGATGTAAAAAGCCACAGGACCTAATAATGGTAATATAGAGCCCTACAAATACACCTTATCTGGTATCATAACTAATCTAGATCCTTTGAGATGCATTTACAAACCTGGAAAAACATTTAATAATCGCACACCCACATGTATATACACACCCACACACACACACACACAGACAGACGTACCCACACACTTCCTATGCCATCAAAGAAACATTCAATACCTTGACGGTGTGTTACAAATTACCGCCCCGCCTATACATACTTACTACGGGGGCACAATATATCAAGTTGATGTTGAATTATTTATGCTATAATTTCTGGTATTTGGAATATAATATTATTATTATAGAAGATGTATAGGGTAATAAAAGCTGAGTATATATATATATATATATATACAATACCATAATACAGTATATGATTACGATAATGATGACAATAATGTATGATGTGGGTAGAAATTAGTTATCGTGCTTAAATAAAATGTATAGTATTAACATTTATGCGTCATTTAAACTGACCAAAACATTCCCAAAATTGAATGACAGGTATACGTGCATTTTTAATATTAGGTTAGATGAAATTAAGGAAATCTATAATAAAAAAGATAGATTTGCGAGCGTCACGAACTTTGGCAAGCATAACAATTATTGTCGACTATTTAGCGAAATATGAGAAATACAGAAAAGAGACATCAATATTTAAACAGGAGGTTGAGACAGTTGATTATATGAAACTTGTGAGATATATAGAGATGAGAATAGAAAAGACAAATATAATATTACCTTGCGGAATGAGATAAATTAAAGAAATAACAGAAAGTTTGAGATCCGTTGCGATGAAGTGTTAAACATCAGATATCCACTTATGTTTACCTTCTCTTTTTGGTGCACCACAGCTAACCTCATATTGTAAGGAAGTTGGAGCTGTGGCCATATATATTTAGCAGAATTATCAGCTGAAATACGGTCATAATACAATTATATATACTAAAACACAAATTTGTCATACTTTTAATCCATCAGAAACCCACATAATTATTGCATTTCTCTTTAATATCGATTTTCACGGCTCCAACTTCCTTATAGCCTGAAACTCGCAAGTGGTCAATTGGGCAGCACAGAGTGTCCTGCGGTTGTGCTTAGGAATTATCAAGAGAATAACTGCTACACTATTATAAATGGCAGATGATTCCACTCTTCAATGCTGAATGAAAAACAATGTACAGTATGTTTGTATGTGTGTGTGTGTATGTTTATGTGTGTGTGTTATGGGTGCATATCTATGTATCTCAATGTGTGTGCGCCCGAGTGTGTAGGGGGTGAATGTGTACTGTATGTATGTTAAGTAGATATGTGTGTGTACTCCCCCACTCGCCTCCGTCTCCCCAGCCAAGCCTCCAACCTGCCCACCCTGCTTCTTTATACCTGGGTTAACTACATTACGGCGAGGGAATTTATTAATACATTACGGAATATTTACGAGGGCTTTAAACATCTGTTTGGTCAGGTGAGGTTATCATGCTAGGCCACAGCGGGGGTGCTGATGTTTATGCGCGCTTTAAAAAAATCTTTTGTGTATTCTTGCTGCCCTGTGTTAATATTTCCTGATTTATTAACACCGGTTCATAAATGAATGTAGAAGTTTATTATCATGTTTTCAGCTCCCGCTCCGCAGGAATATTGACATTATTTAGTTGGGCTCCAGAACACTGGCAATGAAGACCCGTTTTCTTTTAGCTCGTAGGGCAAACTATGCTGTGCTTCGGGTCTGCCACCAGGTGCTAGTCGCCATTTCTGATCCCAATTCCCGTTATGTACAACTCCGAGCTATTTAATATCATGCTGAATGCCCCTCCTGATGGCAAAGTTTCCCTATTTGGTGGCGTCTCATGGTCGTGTTGTCGTCGTTCTGGGCGCCATCATGTCGTGAGACAAGTGCGAGGTCTGGCGCTATATTGACATAGTTTCTCCTTCGTCCCCACCGTCTAACTCAGCCTCCCAAGCATTCCTCCAGAGGGGCGTGACATCGGACCTTCTCGCTGGTCTCTTGTCAATTGAATCTACGGTCAAATGAACCCGTAGTCCAAGAGTAAACTAAACCAAACTTGTTTACTCTATCATAAACATGTATAACCAAACGTGAACTTCAGATCAGTCTCATAAAATACAATAGACTTTGCTAATTTAACTAACCTATTGTACCTCACCCTAGCCTATCCTATCTAAGACAACCTATACCTCATCTAACCAACTTTGACTAGCTAATTTAACCAAACCTTGTCGACACCAGCCTAACTTAATCTAACCTGTATAACTTTACCTAATCTACCCTTACATATCTTACCCAAATATAACTTATTCTTGACAAACTAAATCTACAATATATAACCAACCCTCTTAACTAAACATACAGAGCCTAACCTAGTTTAATTTTGGCTTGAAAATTAATTGACAGGGTATTTCACTTGACCTAGCACCCCCATAATCCCCCACCCCCGACACCCCCCACCCACTCCCCCTCCCATCGCCCTAGTGTCTTATATTGCCAGCTTGTTCTGAGTTACGCTGCACATCCCCCTCCCTTTATTTTCGGGAAAGTATTCGGGAGGGGGCGATCTCGGGGCCATAATTGCAGGCGCTCGGAGAAGAGGGCGGGATATCGTGCAAAATAAAAGATTCTTTCTCCTCCTCCGGGAAGAATTTCGAGCGCCGCGAGTGTCATATTTTCGTCTGGCAATTAATAGATAAGACCCGGAAGACCAGTTCTCAATAATTCATTATGGGTATGGAGTGATAAAAATAACGTCTGAATCGCTTTGGCCACAAGTTATTCTGCTTACACTCAATTCACTCACAGTCACAGTCGGTTTGCTCAGTAAAAAGATAGATAGCGAGATAGATAGATTAATAGATATATAGATAGGAAGAGAGTGAGTGGGGGGGGGGGGGAATACACCTTGGATACGCCCACTATTTAGCTAACCTTAACTAACCTAACACATCTAAGCAATCCAACCTTAATACTTACGGTCAAACCTACTTAATTAATATAGCCACACCAACTAAGCCTCACCTAACCTAATTTAATTAACCTTAACCAACTTAACATTTGATCGAAGCAACCGTAATGCCAAAAGAACATTGCCAAAAAGAACAATGCCAAAACAAAGAACAAAACAAGAAAAATAATAAGGAAGGAGAGAGAGAGAGAGAGAGAGAGAGAGAGAGAGAGAGAGTGAGAGTGAGAGTGAGAGAGAGAGAGAAATTGAGAGACAGAAAAACCTACATCACACATTCGTCCGTTTTATTATCTCTCTCCAGTCACGGATTCGTTTTTATTTGCCTTACCCTCTTTTACCGACATTCCCTCACATCCCCGCCTTTCCTCACCACCACCGCCGCCACGTAGCGCAAAATACGAATCAATTAAGGGGGGATGGGCCGGTTTTCTGGACCACTTTCTCCCTCATGTTTAGCCCCATTAGTTTTCAGATGTTAAGATGTCTGCCCCATTAGTTAGTCGATTATGAGACCTTTCGCCCCATTTCTTCGTCAATATTTAGACCTTTCGTGCTATTTAGGTGTCGATTTTTACCCTGGCGAACGCTAGTGAGCCTGTAATGTTGGAAGAACAGGCCGGGAACTTTTTCTACCGAAAAATTTACAAATTAATCTAGAAGGGGGATGTGATGGATGTTTTTTTTTTTTAATTTGATGGAGGTCTAGGGAGGAAACTAGAAAAATAATGAATACATGCAAAAATCGCCCAAAAAGTGAACCCTTAAGCAGGGGCGGCGATGATGGTTAGCGGGAGGCATTTCTGTTCCTTTTGTTTTTTCCGTTGGCCCTCGGCTGGACGGCATTGTCTCCAGTCCGTGCAGAATTAGAGGGGGAAGATGAGCCAACTTTTTAACATTAAGCCACCATTTTGATTACTTTGCTGTAGTACTGTTGGTCTTATGCTCCAACCATAATGTTTTCTGTCACTGCATGATGAAATGCAAGCATAGTCAAACGACCACTTTTTTCGTTAGATCTCGTAGGCAGCATTTGAGTTAAATATTCATAATCATTTAGCCATCTAAAATGATCAAATTGTTGTCTAATTGCCGATACTAATGGAGAACAATCCTTACATGCTGCCACAAATGGTTGCATATTGTTAAGCCGGTATCACACGAGAGCTTTTATAGTCAACATTGGATGATCAAAAAAATTCTGGAATATTTTGCACTGGTATCGGAAACTAGACTGGCGGTAGATGAATTTAGGTAACAGAAAAATATTAAATGTTTACCTTATGAGCTGCCAGACCAGTGTTAAGGATAAATGTTGAGTGACAAAGCGCTCGTGTGATACCGGCGTAAGTGCCATCAATAGAGCTCGTGCAACATGGTTTACGACTGATGACTATATTATTGGCTGTACCATCGTTCTTAATGGCCATCACATAGGACCTCACTACCATAGCACTACCATAGCACTACCATAGCACTGTTAGGTAATACCGCCAGGGTGATATCATTGAAACAGTGGCTATCTATACTTCAGTCAATGGATATATGATAGCCTTAAATATGCAAATTAGCTCTAGGTTTTACTTAAGGGGAGGTTTTTAGTGTGTTTCCTAGACCTCCATCAAGCTTGAAATTACACCCCCATGACCCCCTTTCAAGATAAATTTGTACATTTTTCGGTAGAAAAATGTCCCGGCCGAAGGCCGGTTCCTCTTAAATTACAGGCTCGCTATCCCTCGCCAGGAAAAAATCGACACCTAAATGGGACGAAAGGTCTTAAAAGTGACATAAATGGGGTGAAAGTTCTTAAAATCGCCAAACTAATGGGGCGAACGTCTTAAAATATCAAAAGCAATGGGGCTAAACATGAGGGAGAAAGGGGTAAAGAAAAAAAATCCCTTAAGTGGAAATCTCCCCTTAATCTTCACATTTGCAAGTTATCTATTGAATGTTGTTAAGTCTCCCAAAACAAACACAGGCACAACCCATCGAAGAAAGACAGAAAGAAAACTAAATCCCCACTAGGTATACAAGATGGGGTGTATAAAATCCAAGATGGCGGTTAAGAACAATGCTTCTTCTTCTTCCTCCCCCTGATGAACATGATACCCGCCGACCATTCTCACGCAACGTCATTTTTTCCAGACAGAGTTGTGAGTCGTGTCTGCTTGGGGGAGTTTGCTTGCTTGCTTGTGGGGAGGGAGGGATGGGGTAGGGAGGGAGGGGAGGGGGATTGTGTTTCTGTGGTTTATAATCACACGGGGTTATTTCAGGCAATTTTCGATCGGTAGCATTCTGGTGAATTGTCCGATACTTACCAGAATATTGTGGGCTATAACTACCGTAATGTTGATACCTATCACATACATATCCAGTACATATAACACCAGTACATATAACACCAGTACATATAACACCAGTACATATAACACCAGTACATATAACACCAGTACATATAACACCAGTACATATAACACCAGTACATATAACACCAGTACATATAACACCAGTACATATAACACCAGTACATATAACACCAGTACATATAACACCAGTACATATAACACCAGTACATATAACACCAGTACATATAACACCAGTAACGTTATACAGTATTGACAAAGGCTTCATGTTTCTATAACCATAAGAATAGTGATGTTGATGCCAAGGCATTTAAAAGACAGTCATTATAGATTGTTATTGGCATCAGGATTTCTATATAGGCTAAAAATGTAGTGGTTATGATATTTACTGGAAACTTTAACCAACTGGATCTCGTGGCAACCACAAAGAAATTTCGTCAAAGGCCTACGGTGATTTTTTTTGGCAGTTTATTTGACATGTACGACTTTAAAAATGTTGGCAAAATAGAAGTCATAAAATACCAAACATTTAAAGGATTGACTGCAAATACCAAACATTTAAAGGATTGACTGAACATATTCGTACCGGTAACACTTAGGCACCCGGATATATATTTTTTTTAAGCTGAACAAATTCCCACACACACAACCAATACCTCTAACGGCAGATATAAAAAATATATATTGTAATCCAATTGAAAGTGTAGAAACAAGCCCACGCCTCAGTGATCAACACGACTCGCACGATACAAACTCTCCAAGCAGAGGTTTTTAGTGTGTTTCCTAGACTTCCATCAAGCTTGAAATTACACCCCCATGACCCCCTTTCAAGATAAATTTGTAAAAAAATTCGGTAGAAAAATTTCCCGGCCGAAGGCCGGTTCCTCTTAAATTACAGGCTCGCTATCGCTCGCCAGGAAAAAATCGACACCTAAATGGGACGAAAGGTCTTAAAAATGACATCAATGGGGTGAAAGTTCTTAAAATCGCCAAACTAATGGGGCGAACGTCTTAAAATCTCAAAAGCAATGGGGCTAAACATGAGGGAGAAGGGGGTAAAGAAAAAAATCCCTGAAGTGGAAATCTCGCCTTAACCTAAGCGACTCCAACAGCCGGAGTCTGAAGTGTGGGCGAAACGACTTGGTGAAGATTCAGTACGTCCATGGAATACTATTATGTGTACGCAATAATATAACCACATAAAAGTGGACTATTACTTCCCATATCAATAACTAGATGACCTTAGATGTGTGTGTGTGAATTTTTATTTTAGTTTGTGTGTGTTTGTTGTTTTCTGTTGTCTGTCTTGAGTCCCCCCCAAAAAAAAAAGAAAAAAAAACAGGAAAAATGGGGAATGGGCCTGATTAAATACATATGTACATAGTAAAACATACATACATACATACATCCATAACTGAAACCCCTTTGTCATCTCTACCTTATTCTGTCACTCATTTCCCTCTTGATTCAATCCCCCTCTTAGCTGTATTTGCAGTTCAACCCCTCCCTTATAATTACACTAGTCAAGGGATTAATTGGATACGAAAGTCTTTATCCAATTACAGGGGGAAATACATGATACTTATGAAAATGCATATTGTATTGGTAGGCTAACACTGTGGGGAAAGAATATATAGTATTTTCACCATCACAGCTCGGCCTATGTTAAGGGGAGATCTCCACTCGAGGGATTTTTTTCTTGACCCCTTTCTCCCTCATGTTTAGCCCCATTGTTTTTGGTATTATAAAACGTTTGCCCCATTAGTTTAGCGATTTTAAGAACTTTCACCCCATATTAAGACCTTTCGTGCAATTCAGGTGTCGATTTTATCCTGGCGAGCGATAGCGAGCCTGTAATTTAAGAGGAACCGGCCTTCGGCCGGGACATTTTTCTACCGAAAAATGTACAAATTAATCTTGAAAGGGACTCAAGGGGGTGTAATTTTAAGCTTGATGGAGGTCTAGGGAACAAACTAAATACCTCCCCTTAATCTTATGGGTAGCACATTAACAATGTGCTACACAACCTGGATGTGTGAGAGTTTGTGTTTTTTATCTGTGTTTATTTTTTGTTTTATGTTGTTTTTGTGTTTTCCCTGTTCTTGCTCTGTCTTGAGTCGGCTACCCCCAAAATGGGGATTGGGCCTGAGCATATAGATAGATAGATAGATAGACATTAACAATTATACACACTGTATATGAACTTTGACTACGAAAGATTCCTCCTAAATACAATATCGTATTTTGGAGGTAAATGTATAGTACACAGTTCATTTTCAGAACGGATTTTCACATCCATTTACGAATAATATTGTTCACTGCTAAGGTGTAAACCCAGTGCTTATACACATCCTTAATATATTTTCAGAACGACCTTTCACATTCATTAACCCTTTCTGTACCGGAGACGTCCTTGTAACTTTAGTCTGGCTACTATTAGAGAACTATATTCAGTTTACAAATGGCTTCCAGCAATTAATAGGCTTCGAACTATCTCACTTAACCCTCTTTACTGCCACAGATTCTTCTTAAGCTGCATACAATCGTCTGGATATAGCTAGATTATACGGAAAAAGTCGTCGTCGCCGGTACAGAACGGGTTAACGAATAAAATATTCCACACCCGAATGACAGAGTTAAATTCAGAAACCCTTCAACACTGACTGTAAATGCTTGGTTCGACTTGAAATGTTTGGACAGTGAGCTCTCCAAGCCTAACTGCCACGAAGATTGAAAAATAGGCTTAGAGAGAGATCAAGCTATGGGAGGTATGGGGTGCTCAAGCTATATTTTGGTATCATATCAGCCTCCTATCAAGATCTTTCTTTAGTTTATATAATCACATGGTAGCATCTGCATCATAACACAAATCAAGCCATACGATACAAGATAATTATTCCAAAAGGGTTCTTCTCATTGCAAACCCTGTAGTAAATAGAATTACTTGAAATTATCTGTTGTATAAATATCAAAGGACATTTGCAAGCAGAAAAACAAAATAATTTCTTTGCCTGGCTGACTAATTCAGGTTAGGTAGGGCAAGCAAGCTAAAGTTTTACCCTACTGTAATATTATGTATTATTATGTATTATTATGTACTATTATGTATTATTATGTATTATTATGTATTATTATGTATTAGTATGTACTATTATGTATTATTATGTACTATTATGTATTATTATGTACTATTATGTATTATTATGTATTATTATGTACTATTATGTATTATTATGTACTATTATGTATTATTATGTATTATTATGTACTATTATGTACTATTATGTACTATTATGTATTATTATGTATTATTATGTACTATTATGTATTATTATGTACTATTATGTACTATTATGTATTATTATGTATTATTATGTACTATTATGTACTATTATGTATTATTATGTACTATTATGTACTATTATGTATTATTATGTACTATTATGTATTATTATGTACTATTATGTATTATTATGTACTATTATGTATTATTATGTACTATTATGTATTATTATGTACTATTATGTATTATTATGTATTATTATGTACTAAACTGTGGGTCTTCAGTACTATAATTAGTCATGGTTTCTCATAATTTGTTTAATTACTTTAAGACTGCTCTAATTTATGAAACCTCTGACTACTCGTATTTAGCCCATACAGTTGTAGCATTGGACTCAATGGCAAAGTTATGCTTTCTTTATTTGCATACCTTTAGGATATCGTTGGTGTTAGCTACAAAAAAAAAAAAAAAAAAAAAAAAACACACACACAAGCTGAATGAAATAATTATATGTAGTACACTTTGGCTCATATAGTCAATACTTGAAGAAAATATTACATCAAGTGAAAAATTTACTTTAGATAGTTTTAATATTTTGACTTGTCTGAGGATAGTGAGAAAAATATACAATAACTAACTGGCGTTATTTTGAACACACACACACACACACACACACACACACACACACACACACACACACACACACAGACCTACAAGCAACCCCCCCCCCCTTCCCTCCTCCTTCACACAGACACACACAAACCGCCACCTAGAAGTGTTGATTCGCACACTAAAAACTTGCGGTAAACTCTGCGGACCTATGAGAGAGCAGACACCTTCCTTTCTGTGTCAGTTTTCTCACCCGTCCGGCCCTCTGTTGGTTTACTCCTCTCGGCTTTGTGGGGGTCCTGTCGCCGGCCGGGTAGGAAAACACGGAGGTTGAAAGCGGCGAAAGGGGCGAAAAACTTATACGAGATGGAAGAGAGGACGTGAAGGAGGCCATTTATACTTATTTGGAAACGTGTGTGTGCCGACCGGAAAGGGATCTGGGAAATATCTCTTCGTTGGACGTTATGTATTATGATATAACTCTTCATTGGATATCATATATTATCAAATTTCCAGCTCGAATTGTCTAATTGGAAAAGAGTGCCAGAAAGATCTTCAAGATCTCCTAAGTTATAATTATTTAGGAGTATATGTGGCTTGACTCGAAACGTGAACAAAGTAGCTCCTTCGATGTAACACTGTAAGTATCAGAATATATTTATTTAATGTGTAGTAAAATTATACCACTTAAAAGAAAAGAAAAAACACAAGACACTGAATGATTTGTTGTATCGTGTCCTCTTAGAACCATACAACATATTCAGTATATGAAATAAGTCCATTAAAGGCCAGCTGGCATAAACTTTAATGGAATGCCGTTTTTCATAAATCGATTAGAACAATGTTATAAACAAATTATATAAAAGATACATTGTCAACTCGATACGTCAATATCAAGGGATATATCGTTCATCGTTGACAACTCAAATAAAATATTGGATAGACTGATACAATCATAAGCTGTGATATAAATACTCGGTATGCTTATCTAATGCCCAAAGCAATTAAGAAAGTTATTACCAGTCGACGCACAAGTTGATATCTTGGTCTTAAGAAATAGGGTGAACATAAATGTCCAATTAACCATGATATTGCACTGCTGAAAACGCTACCAATATTGTATCTTCTTTGCCTATCCACTAATGACGTTAGATCAACAACGTAAATATATTGTGTCCTATTATATTATCATGACTTAGATATAACGTGGTTATTGAATTTTACTTTAGTTATATATTATAAGTAGGTGCCGGGAGGCCTTTAAGGGGAGGTTTTTAGTGTGTTTCCTAAACTTCCATCAAGCTTGAAATTACACCCCCTTGAGTCCCTTTCAAGATAAATTTGTACATTTTTCGGTAGAAAAATGTCCCGGCCGAAGGCCGGTTCCTCTTAAATTACAGGCTCGCTATCGCTCGCCAGGATAAAATCGACACCTGAATGGCACGAAAGGTCTTAATATGGGGTGAAAGTTCTTAAAATCGCTAAACTAATGGGGAGAACGTTTTATAATATCGAAAGCAATGGGGCTAAACATGAGGGTGAAAGGGGTCAAGAAAAAAATCCCTCAAGTGGAGATCTCCCCTTAAATACTACTACTATTATCTACACTTTAGATGTTTAATGGAAGGTAATACACGGTAGATTATAATATTGAAAGTATTTAGAAATAATAATATCAATAACAAAATAATTTACCTACTGAACATAATGAAATCATGCAGTTTTTTTTATAGAGGAAGGAAGCCAGAGCAAATACACGGCTTGGCAATTTGAAAGTGGTTGAAAGAAGTACAATAAAAGTGAAACGGAATTACATATCTATAAATTAACAATAAATAGAAGGTAAATGAACAGCACAGAAAAAATGAAAAACAAATAAATTAAATATACCATTATATGAGCAGTAATACTTAATACAGTTATATAATAGAACATAAAAATATGAAAGCGAAAACGGAGGTTAAGAAATATGAAACTACAGTAACAAAGAAAATGGGATAAACAAGAAGAGAGAGAGAGAGAGAGAGAGAGAGAGAGAGAGAGAGAGAGAGAGAGAGAGAGAGAGAGAGAGAGAGAGAGAGAGAGAGAGAGAGAGAGAGAGTTACATATACACAGACTGCACAGACCTTGCGGTCCCTAGTAGGCAGTCCGGACTTAAATCTAACATGGGATTTGTTACAAAGTGGAAGGTAAAACAGAAGGCTCTCTCCCCACCCACCACATCCTCCGACCTTGCGTCGGCATGCAATTTAGTTAGGGAAACAAGGCCCAAAGCAGAATGAGAAAATTTCTACTGGGAAATTTATAGTAAAGAACGAAGTTGAGAAATATTGTATACTATTGATACTAAACCTAACATTACATTAATATTTAATTATTCTATTTAATATATTTGGTACCTATATTTCTCCAACCTCTTGGAAATGGATGTCTAGCTTGCTTTTTAATGTGTCAATTGTATTACATTGTACAAGAGAGATGTAGAGAGAGAGAGAGAGAGAGAGAGAGAGTGAGAGTGAGTGAGTGAGTGAGTGAGTGAGTGAGTGAGTGAGTGAGTGAGTGAGAGAGAGAGAGAGTGTGAGTGAGAGTGAGAGAGAGAGTGAGAGAGATAGAGAAGGGGGGAGGCCGGTTGATTATGTTGCTTGCATGTGACTTGTAATCGCAGGTCGGCTGTGTAGCGTTGAGGTGTGTTATTAAGACAGCTACATCCCCCTTCTCTCTCTCTCTCTCTCTCTCTCTCTCTCTCTCTCTCTCTCTCTCTCTCCCTCTCCCCCCCCCCTCTCTCTCTCTCTCTCTCTAGCAATATTATAGATTTGCAGTACTGTTGAAACATCGCCTTTTTCCCCCACTGACTACGTTTACCTAACAAGACACGCACACATTACCTCCCTTGTGGAATAGATATAGTAAGATAGTTTCTATTTTTTTATTTTTCTGTCGAGTATTATGTCAGTTTTCCATGCTGCATGGAAAAGATCATTCTTGTCCATTTTAAGCCGTCATATCTCACTTACATAATAGTTTAGGTAGTTTAGATACAAGTATCAGTAGATCTGTTGAGTGCTTGCTTTCCATGGTATTCCTTTGTACACTCTCTCTCTCATCTCAATTACTCTTGTTCTGGTCCTCTCTCTCTCTCTCTCTCTCTCTCTCTCTCTCTCTCTCTCTCTCTCTCTCTCTCTCTCTCTCTCTCTCTCTTCCTTAGCCAAAGTTGACAATCCTTGTTCTTATGTTATTGTTTAGCTGTTTCACTGCATTGTTTTCTGTGTCTGATTGTCACTGTCTGTATGTCGTGTGTGTGTGTGTGTGTGTGTGTGTGTGTGTGTGTGTGTGTGTGTGTGTGTGTGTGTGTGTGTGTGTGTACAAACGCTTGAGTGTAAGCAAGTATGTATGTGTGGCTGTCCATGTTAGAATATGTATATCAGATATTTCGCCCATTGATAATGATTGTGATTAAAATAAATGTATCATGTACAAGTACTAGATAATTACATAGTAGGTTTGCACACTAAACGAATAATTATAGCCAGGCAATGTCAAACAAATGTATGTTCAAATAATTGTTCTATTGGTAAGTTTTGGAATTGGTCACCATAATAAAGATATTGGCGACACAAATGTTTAAATTAATAAGTAAGATCAAAATGAATACATAGATAAATAAATATAATAAAATCTAAGTTACCAATTATTGTTAGTAGCCATATTTTCTCAAATATGTCACTATAAAACAGCATACACGTAAATTATTTAATTTCCCACCATAAATATTGACATTTCATTATTTCTTTTGGGGGAGGAAATTCTGTAGGATCAGAGAGAACTATTATAAATATTGTGAATAATTTCGGAACACACAACCAATGGATGGGATATTATAGGCAGGAGAGAAGCGATAGCAAGGGAAGGTGTGGCTGACTGGTTATGGTAGTGGATTTGTAATTACAAGTACGTGATTCGATACCCGGTACAGCAAGATAATCCTTGTTGCAGTAGGCTTCAGAATCTCGGTGTTAGAAAACTGGAGTAAACAATGATCCGAATGAATAAATACAAAGCATATCCATGGTTATCCTGCTCCCATGCAACTCAACAACTGCTTCTATTAAGGGGAGATATCCACTCGAGGGACTTTTTTCTTGACCCCTTTCTCCCTCATGTCTAGCCCCATTGCTTTTGATATGTTAAGACGTTTGCCCCATTATTTTGACGATTTTAAGAACTTTCAACCCATTTCTATCAATTTTAAGACTTTTCGTGCCATTTATGTGTCGATTTTATCCTGGCGAGCGATAGCGAGCCTGTAATTTAAGAGGAACCGGCTTTCAGCCGGGAAATTTTTCTACCGAAAAATGTACAAATTGATCTTGAAAGGGGCTCAAGTAATCTTAAGCTTGAAGGATATCTAGGGACCAAACTAAAAACCTCCCCTTAATTGCATCATACTCTGGCTAACAATAGGTGATGTTGTAGGCTTAGGGAGACGTTTCGCACACAAATCGTCTTGTAAAAAATAAATAATAAATGGTCAGGTTAAGGGGAGGTATTTAGTTTGTTCCCTACTTTTTCATCAAGCTTAAAATTACATCCCCTAGACCCCCTTTCAAGATAAATTTGTACATTTTTCGGTAGAAAAATGTCCAGGCCGGAGGCCGGTTGCTCTTAAATTACAGGCTCGCTATCGCTCGCCAGGAAAAAATCGACACCTTAACGGCACGATAGGTCTTAAAATTGACAGAAATGGGGCAAAATGTCTTAAAATATCCAAACTGCTAGGGCGAAGGTCTTAAAATCTCAAAAGCAATGGGGCTAAACATGAGGGAGAAAGGGGTCCAGAAAAAAATCCCTCGATTGGATTATCTCCCCTTAACTGGCAAAGGTTGCATAGGTATACATGCATTACCTTTATAGACATTGAGAGCTCCATATATCTAAGATGAATTAGCTATGCAAACATGATTTCTTACCTATTCATCACATTTGAATATTATGGGTGTAGCATTTGGTGATCTGGGTCGGAATTTTTTAACCACTCTAATTACTGGAAAGATGAGATGATCTATGATTTTGTAAGTGTGTGTGTCATGTAAGAGAGAGAGAGAGAGAGAGAGAGAGAGAGAGAGAGAGAGAGAGAGAGAGAGAGAGAGAGAGAGAGAGAGAGAGAGAGAGAGAGAGAGAGAGAGAGAGAGAGAGAGAGAGAGAGAGAGAGAGAGAGAGAGGAGCCGGATATACTGCGTAATACCTTATAAACTTTTTCTCCCCCACGATAATAACATTCAAGCTGGTGGTTTACGATAGCATCAATCAGTCATGCTAGCCGCTGTGCCGAGGGGAGGGAGAGAATACTAAAAAAAAAGTAAAAAGATAAACACAAAAAGTACAAAAATAACAACAGAGAGAGAAAGCAAAATAAATATGGATGAGATATTATTTACTTTTTTTTTTTTGGTGTTGCTGGGTTTTTTTTTTAGGTTAAAGCAGAGGAGAGGTGGGGTGGAAAGGAGGGTTAGGGGGAGCTACAGGGAGAGAGAGAGAGAGAGAGAGAGAGAGAGAGAGAGAGAGAGAGAGAGAGAGAGAGAGAGAGAGAGAGCGAGAGCGAGCAAGAGAGAGAGAGCGAGCGAGAGAGAGAGCGAGCGAGAGCGAGAGAGAGATTATGCACTGTGGCTCATGTTAGACAATAAGAGAAAGAAAAATCGACGACACAAATGGACTAATAAATCTATAATTAAGTAAGGAGTTTTTTAGTTTGGCCCCTAGACCTCTATCAGGCTTATAAAAAATACCAACCAAAGGCTGGTTCCTCCTAAATTGCAGGCTCGCTATCGCTTGCCAGGAAAATATCGACATCTAAATGGCACGAAAGTTCTTAAAACTGACAACAGAAAAGTGGCGAAAGGTGGATCGAACGTCGTAAATTCTCAAAACTAATGGGGCTAAATATAAGGGAGAAGGGGGTCCAGAAAAAACCCCTCTTAAGTGAATATATACCCTTAAGGAAATAGAAGAACGCTCCTAGAAAGACGTTGTGCTAATGAGCGGGGGAATTATTAACGAAGCGGAATCGAACGAAAGAAATATATCAAAACAAGAGCAAATAGAGACAATTTGGTAATAATGTAAGAGATAATGGATATAACGAGACGAACATCAGACACGAAGACTGGAGGAAAATACACAAACATTAAAACTGTATACATACTAGAAGGATCTAAAGTAGACAGGAAAAACAAATTAACCAAAGGAAAATATACCAATATGATATAAACAAAAACGGGAATACAGATAATTGCACCTTCCAATTATGTTTTCCTCTGCATCATAACTGCCAAACAATATCGACCAACAATCAATACAAACACCATTATTATAAACTTCAACATAGATAAATTGCCTCGTAATGGAACACATACTATATCCATCAATGTTGAAACGAGGGCTATTGTAAATCCGACGTACTGTACTTTAATGTGTAATGATAAATCAATACTGCATGTTTAAGCTATTAGGAAAAATATGCAATCGATGTAAATGTTATTGTACATACATTGTACTGAAAGTTAACGCATGACCATTGCTATACACAGTACAGTGGCCTGCCCATGTTCGCTTCCTAGTTTATCAGTGATTAAATGTACAACAATTGAGAGAGTGGTGTCGAATAACAAAAACTGTAATATTAATCGATTTTAGGAGTATGGTTGGTTGTTGGAAGGAACATAATAATTGATATTGGTTCAGGAGTAATTTATCGAGAGGACTTCCCTAAGTGGTTAAGGCCCCATTAATTGCTCTTTCCATTCACATATGCATAGCCTACGTGAGTTGCAGTTGGGATGTGTGTACATGCTTAGATTGATATGCAGGATTCGAAGTTGCATAATAAATCGTAGGCAGTGTCCACCAACCTTTAACTGTCTTCGTGGTGCGATGTATAAGGTGTTGATTTTCGGTGTGAGCATCCTGGGTTCGAGTCCACGGACTGCCACATGTGTTTGTAAATTTCATTAATCGATTTTAGGAGTATGGTTGGTTGTTGGAAGGAACATAATAATATATTATATGTTTAAAGGTAGGATAAACTTAAATAATGTTAGCTTAGGATAAGCAAGTATATACTTATATGCACCCCTTGACAATAGGATGTATTTAAAACAAAATCTGGCTATAATTTGACGATTTTATTCAGCTTAGGAAGGGATTTGGAAGGCCAGAGGGTAAATTGATATACACTTACATTAACCCTTTGATTCATAAAGGGCCTTCATAAACCAGGCATGCGTCCTAATATTGAAAGTATTAAGATAGGTTAGATATGGTCACAAGATGGATGAAGATGACTTGACTTTGCATGTAGAAGAAGTAGTTGAGGGCGAAACGCTTTATAGGCAAAGCAACAGAAAATGGAGTGAACTTAGACGGTGGCTATTAGAAAGGAAAGGAAGGTATAAAATATAAAACTAAAGTGATGGTAAAAAGATATCACCAGACACGAAATGATAAAATAAAACAGTAATGCCGATGTAAAAGGACAGCACGAACGAGAGAAAAAGGAGAGGAGAAGAGAAGATGCAATAAAGGAAGAGGAAATGAGATATTAAGGACTTGGAAGAGACACACAGATGGAGATATGAGGTATAAAGAATGGGGTGGGAGAAAGATGAACATTTTACATACGTGGTACGGTTAAGGGGACACGTTTTGAAAATACGAATACGGGCTTCAATATACGAATCTATCTATATAATTAAGTGTCTAAGTATATATATACTTATTTATTTATCTATCTACGTATATAGTACTAGCTATGTAGGTATATATATATATATAGCCTACTGTATATACAGTATATCGTGTCGCTAACATAACAACAAATAAATCGCCATGACAAAATTTCAGAAAGCAAAACAACCAGTATGGATTTCAAGATCGACGAAAATTCTTATAAACACCTCACTACCGGATCTTATAGCTTTACCTATCGCGGGCACAAGTAACAACTTATATACACACCTGACGTCTATTCTAGAGCCTTAACCCCTTCTGTACCGGTGACGTCTTATTAATTTTATTCTTGCTATATTTAGACGATTGTGTGCAGCATACGAAGGACCTATGGTAGTACAATGGGTTCAGTGAGATAGTTCGAAGGACCTATGGTAGTACAATGGGTTCAGTGAGATAGTACGAAGGACCTATGGTAGTACAATGGGTTCAGTGAGATAGTACGAAGGACCTATGGTAGTACAATGGGTTCAGTGAGATAGTACGAAGGACCTATGGTAGTACAATGGGTTCAGTGAGATAGTACGAAGGACCTATGGTAGTACAATGGGTTCAGTGAGATAGTACGAAGGACCTATGGTAGTACAATGGGTTCAGTGAGATAGTTCGAAGCCGGTTAATGGCTGGAGGCCTTCTATAAACTGAAGCAAATCGTCTAAAAGTAGTCCAGAATAAAGTTAAAAGAACGGCACCGGTACAGAAGGGGTTAATTTAAATTAGTCACTACCCCTTGCCTGAATTACCACGACGCGTCCCAGCAGCCCCAACTTGGCAACTGCATCCCTTCCTCTCATGACATCCCGTACTCAGTCATCTCCTCATCTTACCCTAGCAAAAACAAACGAAATATAAACGACAGAAAAACGATCCAAGATTAACGAAGAAGGGGGAGGGGGGGGGGGGGGGAAGGGTCAAGGGGGGTCATCGGCTTTGTTTTATCTTTCTCTCATTTTCTCTCTTTCCCTGGCCTGTATCCATTCGGCCCCATTCAGTCAACTGTTCTAAGACGTTTATCCCCATCCAGGTGTCGATTTTGTTCCTGGCGAGCGATAGCGAGCCAGCTTTGTATGGAGAAACCCGGTTTCGCCCGAAACATTTTTCTATCGAAAAATGTACAAATTTAGCTTGCTGTCAAAACAAAAATATATATATATATGGTGGCTCGCTACCGCTCGCCAGGAAAATATTGACACCTAGAGGGGGGTAAACGTCTTAAAACAGTAGGCTGAATGGGGCCGAATGGATACAAGCTAAAAAGAGAGGAAGAGAAAGAGAAAAAAAGCGAGGTGGGTTCCCTTAAAACTATGAGAAAGGATCGTATTATATGATGGTTAGGGTACGTATAATCGGCGGCGGAGGCTTGGTGATGCCGGGGTTGCAATGGTGGTGTGCAACTTGGGCATTTGTTTGCAGGGCTGCTCACTGAAGGAAGATAGTTGCAGGAAGCGAGGGGGGAGAGAGAGAGAGAGAGAGAGAGAGAGAGAGAGAGAGAGAGAGAGAGAGAGAGAGAGAGAGAGAGAGAGAGAGAGAGAAACTGAAAACACACGTCTAAACATCATTTCATCTGGGTGTGAACATTATAAACTTGAATTCCTTTATTATTAAATTCTGGATAACTGTACCGTATGTCTTTTATCACGTAAGACTATTCTGCATTAGCACGAAGTACAAAATAATTACGGTCAATTTAACACTACCAGGTCATTATAACACCACCATACTAATACAATTTCAGATGGCAAAATATCACCCATAAACTACTAAAAGCTCAGGCAAAACCCAATCTGTGACTTACTGAATTTCGTTGCTCCTGTGTATTCAAAATCTCGGCCTTTTTATTTATTTTTATTTTTTTTCAGTCAAATATAGAAGAAACTTTTTACTTTTAATTGTATGCAAGGGGATACTGGGGAAAGTGAGGGAGTACTGGTGTATTTGAGGGGGAGTTGGTGGAGGGGAGAAGACAACGGGTAATATTGGGGTGAGGGATGAATGGGGAAGGGGATAGAGATGCTTAATGTGTGTGTGTGTGGGTGGATAGAGAGAGAGAGAGAGAGAGAGAGAGAGAGAGAGCGAGAGAGAGAGAGAGAGAGAGAGAGAGAGAGAGAGAGAGAGAGAGAGAGAGAGAGAGAGAGAGAGAGAGAGAGAGAGAGAGAGAGAGAGAGAGAGAGAGAGAGAGAGAGAGAGAGAGAGAGAGAGAGAGAGACGGGTGAAAGGCACAGAAGAAGAAATAAACACAGGATAGAAAGTAAGAACTCGGAGATGGAGGGAACAATGAGATAAACGATACAAGGAAGGGGGGACGAAATAAGAAAGGGAGATGTTGACATTGGGTAAGGAAAGGATTAAGGAAGGAGGAATAAAGGATCAAGGAGGAAATAAGAAAAGATGAGGAAGGGCAACAATGAGTGAATGAAGAAAGGAAGCGTTAAAGTGAATAGGAAGATAAAAGGTAAAGAAGGAAGCTAGGAAAGAGAGAAGGCAGAGATGGTGTAAGAGTGGATGGAATGGAAGGGAGGAAAGAAACGACGATTTCACGAGGAAGGTTAAAAGAGAAAAGGCAGATGAAGACCGAAAGGAATGGATGAAGAGACGAAGGAAGGGAGCGATGGAAAAAGAGTAGACGATGAAAGGAAAAGATGATAAACGTGAAGAGAGGATGGAAGGAAAGGATAAAGGAAGGAAGGGAAGAAGAAGATTTAAAGAGGAAGGCAGGGATAACAAGAGGTCAAAGAGGGAGGGGGAGATGTAATTAAAGAGGGTTGTTTGCAGTAGTCGAGGAGAATGAGGAAGGGAGGGAGGGAGGGAGGGAGAGAGAGGAAAAAAGAGAGACTGAGCGAGAATAGAAAAGATAGCGGGGGTAATGACAGGGAGAAGATAATTAAGCATAAATTTGAAGAAAACGGGGATATGAACATGGCTAATGGAGAATCACGATAGGATTTTCAATACATGTACACGAAAAAATATACACCCATAAACTCTTGCTAACTACAAGCTTGAATATGAAAATTATTACGGAGGATATATACTGTGTGTGTATATATACAGTATATATATTATTTTCTTTTAATATTATTATTATTTTGTTTAGCCTGAACCATGTTTGTCATAACATTTCAGATTTAGATTATGTGATATTAGTAATTAATGGACTAGGACGAGGTAATAGGTATGAACAAAACAGACTAATAATGTTAGTGTATGAACATTATACTACACATTATATCACTGATGTTGAACATTTGGATTATAATAACAGTTTCTTGGTTAATTTAGATACGATACAATATATTAATTATCATATAACTGTATGATATTATAATGTTGATGATATTAATAAATATATAATAATACATTAATTAAGCATTCATATATTAGTGGCTTATATATACTGTATATCATTAATCAAGCTAAACCCATATCAAATCAGCCAACCCACACATTACAACATTTAAATAGCTGGTTGGTCCTGTTTTGAATCTTTTTATACAGCAGACCGATGTAAATGCACCAGTAAATAGTCACCAACCAAACGACAACTAAAGCGATATATATACACACACCCGAGCTACTGAAAAACAACAATTCGGCCGAACACATTGGACGAATTTTTAGCTTTCAGTATATATTTCCGAAAGCTGGTTACAGATTCGCGTAATATTATTTGAGCGAGTGGTGTAACCCCAGCCACCTAGTCCTCCCCCCTACCCCCCCCCCTGCCCCCCCCCCCCCCCCCCCCCCCCCACCTACCCCCAACCCCCAACACTGCCACCACGTAGGCCCAGACTTATGGAACCCGCGCTACATGTGACCAATAAAACCCAAACATGCCAAAAGTGACTCATTTCTCACCAGATACTCTTTGTTTATTGTCATTGATTTGCACAATATATTGGTGATGCTGAAACTCCGCATCGGTGACTCCGCCTATAAAATTCAAATTAATCACACTCGAAGAACTCGGTTGACGGTATTTTGCGGCCGGGTATTCGATCAAACGGGGCTGCTGAGTTTAGGCGGACGGATAAACAAAAGCGGGTGTTTAGGGGAGGAAGGCAGGGGACTCGTTGTGGGGTGAGGATAGAAGGGATAGGTGCTCATTGTCAGCAGTGCGTTCTGGGAGCGAGCTGAGGTGTGCCGAGGTGATTTGGAAGGAGGAGGATGTGATTTATTTGATTTACCTTACAAATAGTGCACCAAAGACTACCTGGGAGGATGTGAGTAGGTGATTTATGGGTTAGATGACGTTATTTACTTGATTAAGTGTGTTAATACTGGATTAAACCCATCTGTACCGACGACGTCTTTTGAATTATATTATAGCTTTATTTAGATGATTTTGTGCAGTTTAAGATGATCTGTGGTAGTAAAAAGGGTTCAAGTGAGATAGTTCGAAGCCTGTTAATTACTGGCCCTTCTTAAACTGAATAAAATCGTCTAAAACCATCCAGAATAAAGTTAAAAGGACGACACCGGTACTAAATGGGTTAAGTAAAACTACAAATTCATCTAATAAGACCGGGTATTAGCCCTTGTGTAGCCATATATAACACGGTAATCATACGTATTTCAAATAATGCATATGGGAGGTGCGTTTATACGAGGATTTGTACAGTGGGGTTAAGCATGATTAGGTTGCGTACATTGCGTGAGTATATTGCGTTTTAAGGTGCAGGGAGAGATGCGATTTAAGGGGAGATCTCCACTCGAGGGATTTTTTTCTTGACCCCTTTCTCCCTCATGTTTAGCCCCATTGCTTTTGATATTATAAAACGTTTGCCCCATTAGTTTAGCGATTTTAAGAACTTTCATCCCATATTAAGACCTTTCGTGCAATTCAGGTGTCTATTTTATCCTGGCGAGCGATAGCGAGCCTGTAATTTAAGAGGAACCGGCCTTCGGCAGGGGCATTTTTCTACCGAAAAATGTACAAATTTATCTTGAAAGGGACTCGAGGGGGTGTAATTTTAAGGTTGATGGAGGTCTAGGGAACAAACTAAATACCTCCCCTTATGAGATCAAAAATATATTGTGGGCTTTAAAGAGGGCATAAAACTGTAATTAATGTGTCTTTAATAAATTATCTTGTAAAGGTATATAATTATATTGTTATACCCATGATTTGGGATTTGTTTTATCTCACGTAGTCCTGAAGCTCGGGAAGAGAGGTTTAAAGAGGGGTAAGCCAAACCAGCGAAAATAAGGTGATTGCGAAGAGGTTGTAGGTATAGAATATAATGTTACATGAGGGATTTTGTTTTTTATCACGTAGTTGGCATAATTTATTGTGGGAGTGGATGCAATGGGAATGTCCAAGACTAATTTAAGATTATAATGACCAAATGAAGAGCAAATGGGTATATCAACGTTAAATGGAAAGAAGCAGACAGACAGGCATACCGAATGAGAAATGGAGAGTAATAGCCAATGTTTAAATTAAAATCTTGTTTTTGCCATTAGATGAATACTACTAGAATTAAAAAAAAAAAAAAAAAAAAAAAAAAAAAAAAAATAGAAGGTCCCACCCCTTTCCCATTCTTAAGTAAGCCATTTTAGATTTACAGAAGAGTGACCATTACTTGCATTACTGCATGTCCACAAACATTTCAGAATTAAAACACACACACACACGCGTTGCAACTTTAACATAAGGAGTAAGATAATTATGATTGATGATCTAAGGTGATAACACTGCATAAGTAATAGCCGAGTAGTGCTATGATATGTAGGGCAGGAAGGCATGATTTGTGATTAATAAATTCCTAAATGAATGCTGTTAAGTCATGTGTGTAAGATATGAGATAGCATGAAAATATCTAAATACAGATGTAAGATTATATTTATGAAACACCCGTCATGAAGTGTACTGTGTGTGTGTGTGTGTGTGTGTGTGTGTGTGTGTGTGTGTGTGTGTGTGTGTGTGTGTGTATTAGAGAGGCAGAGAGGCTATTTTTACTTTATTTGTCCTAATTATTATCTGTTGTTAATGTATGTACATTTCTATTTTTTAAACACTGAATTAAACGCTCTTCACAATGACCAATTATACAATGCTAAAATTATTTTCCTAGCTGCCTAAATTCATTTATATTTTTCATTTTAGAAACATCTCAAACAAAGTTATACCCGACCATTGGAATTTTTGTAAAGCAGTGCTTAACCCCTTATGTACCGGCGACGTCTTTATTATTTCATTTCAGCTACATTTAGACGATTTTATGAAGCTTAAGAAGGATTTGTGGTAGCTAAAAGGATTAATTGAGATAGTCTGTAGCCTTTTAATGGGTAGACATCCTTATTAAGCTGAACAAAATCGTCTAATAGTTGGCAGAATATAATGAAAAGTACATCACCGGTACAGAAGGGGTTAAGTGAAGGTTAGAAGAACAATAAGATCATAATTATCACGGTGTGTGGCCAGGAAAGTAAAAACAAATTGTCACACAGAACCTATTGGAAGTAGAGGAGCCCGATACCCTACTTTTTGTTCACTCTCCCTCACTAATATCGTCTGTTGTTATGATTTATTGTCGTGGGGATAATAGACTATACCCCCCCCCCCATACCCCCTTCCCTCCTAGCAATATAGACCCTATACTAAACAGAGACTGGACAACTACCTACATTTTGGATAGATACATTTACAATGCCGTGAATGTTTTTGAATGGAGAAAGATACGTACATAGCACACACTGTATGTATAGCAATAACGACGTTTTCCGTCATGTGGGTATCTTTCTCTACCTACATATTATCTCTCTGTTAATAAAAACCTCTAGTTACTCTGAATTATTCGTATACAAAGATGTTTACTAGGACAATGCCATGAACTTTAAGAGTACACTGTAACAATTGGGGTATTAAATGTAACAACAATTATATATATGATAAGTGTCTCAAACGTGTACGTGTTCAAATTAGCATTCATACGCAATTGGACAACCTATTATGTGTGCAATTTTGTTTTAGTAATGAACACACAATTTGTACAGTATATATAAAACGAAAGTCAACTAATCATTGATACCAACGAACCATCCTCTGAGTTTGTGGGTCATTATTATAAGGCTCTTCTAAAACAGAGGTATTACGTACGAGGCCGTTATTATTACGTACGAGGCCGTTATTATTACGTACGAGGCCGTTATTATTATTATTTGTGTTTAATTCGGTTGCAAATAGCTTTTCTTGTACAGTTGGCAAGATTTCCAGCTGGCCCAAGGCTGTTTTTATTTATGGCATTTAAGCTATTTAAAAAAATATAAATGATAAATGTAAAAGACAGACATGAACAAATTAGTGAAGGTTAAATTAAGTCTATATTTTGTTGGCAATTCCTCTACATTAACACTCTATAATAGCATAAATACAATTAGCTCGGGGACAGTTGGGATTCTTGCCTCTGTACTATTGTGAACATTGAGTAGTATTTCAACTAGTGCTCTAAAGCCAGGTAAAATAAGATTTGAAATTCATGTTTGATCATTTCTAAAACGAAGACTTGCTGTTATCATGGCTGTACTTCTCCAAAATGAAGTCGTGGCAAAAAGTTGTCCTATCTCTGAATTCCAAAGCCTCCCTACCCCCACCTCCCCCTCTCCTTATCCTCAATAAAGATAGCAGTTTTAAAGCTTCTTCTCCAATAAATTATGCCTTATCAGTTCATTACTTCCAAGCAGCCATTAATCATTCCATTATCCCATTATCTCTACATCTTATCGATCCATCTGGCCGCTATTTATCTACGAGAGGCACTTATCTATTCAATTAATCTTGCATCGCCTGGGCTTTGTCTTGTTTGTCCAGGGGTTCATTGTATATCTCATCCATATTAACACACTGACACTGATCGTATACTCATTGGTCGATCGGTCGGTCATTTTCCTCGGAGGTTTACATTGATTTACATAGATTCACTGGCCACACAGACCTTACGATCCAAAAAAAATGATGGTCCAGAGGATGTTCAGGACTGTAAGATCCTAGTTAAGAGAGCTTAAGAACAGGGAAAAGGAATAGCACATATGAAGGGCTCGGGCTCTACCTGTCCGCTCTCTCTCCCCACCCTTCTGAGAGAGAGAGAGAGAGAGAGAGAGAGAGAGAGAGAGAGAGAGAGAGAGAGAGAGAGAGAGAGAGAGAGAGAGAGAGAGAGAGAGAGAGAGAGAGAGAGAGAGAATAGTCATTATATTTTCGTATATGACAAAACACGGTAAAATGTTGTGCGTGCCTCGTTTGCAAACAACTTTCAATTGTGATTTATATAAAGTCTTTTACGATGGATAATGTTCATGCTCTTTCCATAATAGGCGCCAAATGACGCCCCTGGCGTTATAAGCACACTTGGGAGACGGGAAAATCCCTTATCTTGGCTTCAATAGCTGATTATAGGTCATCGATCGTCTTGGGATTGTCCTCGAACACGCATTTTTTCAAATTACCCCAAAGGTCAAAATCTGGGAGGTTCAGTGCAGGTGAGCGGAGCACCCACTCAATGTCACATCAGCTGATGAGTTGGCCGTAAAATACATGTCTGAGCCACAGCAGAGTTTAATTTGATGCTTCAGGGGTGGCTCCATTTTGTTGGAGCCATTGTGCAGCTCTTGCGATGTTCCTGCGTCGCCCCAATGCGAAAATGTATTTAAAAACTTCGTGGGTTGCATTTTTGAGGGGCCACCCTGTACTCTCTTCTCAAATACTGCTTAACTAATAGGGGTGATATCGTACATACCAACCATTCTGCTTTTATATATCCTAAAATCCTTTCTGTCAGATAAGTAATTTGTATTTGTTTCTAGCAATTACCAGACAATTTTAATCTTCAGTAAAAAAATCAACGAAGAACCGTGCTTGCCTCGTGTATTGTAAACACGTGTGTATCTGTCAAAGAAAACAAATCCCGAACAATTGCATACCAATTATGAAGAAATTTAATCTGAACGATTAAATCAAAACCACTTACAAGTGAATACAACGTCTGGAATAAGATAATCGTAAAAAATTGCCCATGCCCCCCTATCCCCTTTAAAAAATGTTGCAATATGTGAGCATTGAAACATGAAACTTCTGAAAATAGGGCCTTTCAATTGCAACCAAGAGATCAACAAATGTGAAAGGGAAGGAGGGGAGACTGATTAACTTTCATCAAATTTCGATTATAACTCAGCAA
>CM064495.1:45331093-45397770 GCA_032716605.1 Paralithodes platypus
TCCCTAGCCCAGCAAAGGAAAGCCATAACCGTATTGATAACGTAATTCGGTACCGGTCCGTGTTCGTTCGGTATGTGCGGCGGCGGCGGCGGCGGAGAACGGGGTGGACTTATGTTACGGCCCCGCGGATTGCTTCATACTCGGGTCCTCCTCCTTCCTTCCCCCTTTCAACCCTCGTTAGTTTTAATCCAACCTGGTTCTTACGGCAAAATGGACACACGGGCACACCGCTTCCCATCTGATTAACTCCCTACGAACCCCCGAAGTTGCTCTGTTAACCTATATTGTTTCCACATAGCGATTTTGATAATTTAATTTGACTTTATATTGTCCTTGTCCCAATTTTGGTTTGTTTAGTTTGCAAGTTTTACATTTTAATTATTGATTTACTACTTTTGATCATATATGGAAACGGTCAGAGGAGAACATTAGAAGATAAAACAATATTAGACCAGCTTGACTAATTTCGGTGTTGTCATATCGACGAACGTGCCCCCACCTAGGTTGGATTAAAACAAATCTGGGTCCCGGATAAGTGTTTTGGGATAATTGAGCATTTTTCATATTTTTCTGAAGACTTGGGATAATGCTGGCCCTCCTTCAGAGTTCAGACGCCGTGGATGTGAAGCCTTTATAGTTACGGTATGGTCTTCTACGAGAACTAATCTGCAGTCACTAGCAAATTATTGTAAGTTTGTATACATGCAGAGGCAAACACACACACACACACACACACACACTAATCTAGATCTTCGTATTCCGTAACATATCGAATACATTAATAGGAAAATAAACAACAAATGTAGAACAAATAACTAGTCAATTATTTTACATTAATAAACTCAGTTTTAAACCATAAACAAACAAACAAGAAAAAAGAAGAAAAAAAGTAAACTGAACAAGATTACGTTTCCATTGAATGCCCCATTAAATTCAATCGTGGAGGCCATTGGAGGAAATTAGTTCTGCGTTTGACAATAATGTGATATGGAAAATGCTGACGGTTCAATACAACCTTCGACGCTAACTCTATTATTCCAATCTATCCATCTGTTGGTTACGAAAGTTACACAATGAAGAAATCTATTTAGCATAATTACTGAAGTTTCATTATTTACTTTTACAATGTACTTACAAAATACCTACTTTATTAGCTAAGAACAAATAAAACAATAATGGCACTGTGTGTGTGTGTGTGTGTGTGTGTGTGTGTGTGTGTGTGTGTGTGTGTGTGTGTGTGTCATATTGAACCTCATCCTTAAAGTATATTAAGGAGGCACCTGTATTCACCGACTGTGTTGTATTGGTTCAATTTAAAAGACAAATACACACGATAGAACTACACAACACGTCTCAGCACTCAGTTTGAAGTTTTTAGTATAGTTTAATTCATTATTAACACTTGATCTAGTATACTTGTATTCATAGTTTGTCAAGGCTATAGTTAAATAATATTAAGGTGCACATCCTCAACCCTACCAAGTTTAGAAATTGGCTAAATCAAAAGACAACTGGGAATTAGCTTAGATATCATTATCATTATGCTTTAAGTATGTATATCATCATAAATATAAAATACACTGCATACAGCAACACAAGTTAACTATTAAAGCGCTTCAGACACGAACAACAATTGATATTTTATTGTTACACAAAAACTGCTAAAACAGTTGCACCTTGAGATACTTTATCACAGACTAACATCTATACCCACTTCAATACCCCCTCCCCCCTTTCCACACACATACAGCTAATTCAAATCATCACTATACAACGCTTGGCTCAGTAGACGATACTTAAGTAAGATTAAATAAAACAATATTCCACTCAGCCATCCCCCCCCCCACGCACGCACGCACACACACACACGCAATATCTTCCCTCCCCCTCCCACACACACACACACTAACCAGATCCCAATGAGCAATATTATGACGTGCGGGGGACGGGTTTACACTCCACACCCTCTCCAAATATCTCTCCAGTGCGCAGATGACATGCCTGATTCACCCTACGCGCATTCTCGTACGGCGCAGGTTATCAACTGTCAGCGGATGAAAGTATTGTTAAGGTCTGGTCTATATTTAGCTTGTGTTGGCTTTGTGTATAACGAGAGAGAGAGAGAGAGAGAGAGAGAGAGAGAGAGAGAGAGAGAGAGAGAGAGAGAGAGAGAGAGAGAGAGAGAGAGAGAGAGAGAGCGTGAGAGAGGGAGAGAGAGAGAGAAGAGAGAGAGAGAGAGAGAGAGAGAGAGAGAGAGAGAGAGAGAGAGAGAGAGAGAGAGAGAGAGAGAGAGAGAGAGAGAGAAAGTATATATATTCTGGCGTACTCGTACACTTATGCATAATGCACAATCCTATCTTCATCTAATCACCGGTATACTTGAATCGTGATGAAAAATACTGTATATATATATTCCTTAGAACAAATAAGTAAACTTTGATTTGTTTCCCTGTGTGTAATGAGACAAATGGTAAAGCAGCCTGCAACGAGTCCCCCCCCCCCCTCAAAAAAAAATAAAGTGACAGACCCAAATTCAAGGTACGTTAGAGTAAAAATATCTGGACACACCGAGATTGAAGCAGTTCAAGCCATTGGATGAGGGAAAGATAGATTAAAGGATACAGTACCAGAGTACCAGTGTAAAATATCTTTTTAACACGTCTTATAAATGGGTGACTGTAACATTATTGTTGAAGTAATAGAATAACAACACTTGCTAGAATATAAACATTGAATTATTGTTGAGGTACTAGAATAACAACACTTGCTAGAATATAAACATTGAATTATTGTTGAAGAAATAGAATAACAACACTTTCTAGAATATAAACATTGAATTGAAATTTACAGTTGTGAGTCTTACAGTTATGTTCAAAGTCTCACCCCAGCTCAACACCTGCATCATTATTTCCCTCTTTCAATATATGGAAACATATATCGATCAAGGAAACCAAATGAAACTAAAATACAGAGGCTTCCTAACATAAAATTACAGGCTTTCTTCGTGTATGTTAAGTACACATTTTCTTATAGAAGATAACAAGATTGGAGATAATAGATGTAGGCTACTATACTCTGTTTCACTTCATCTGACGATAAATTGAATCTCTTAGCAATTAATTTCTCGATATTTAATGTATAAATATGAAACCACTATGCCTCTGCAACATATTAAGACCAAGTGTATATAATTAGCACCATATTTCACTACAAAATCTGCGAAATAACTGAGAAATGTTGATGGGAACTTTGCAATTTACCGTCAGTTGAAAAGAAACCGAGTATAGTTTTTGAGCATGACTGTAGACGACCTTTGGCCCTGACTGTATGCAAACATCCCCGTGATACCGGTTCTTACTCCCACTCTGATTATGACGGGCGGGTTTTTAGTGTGTTATTGTAAACAGCGGGGAGAGGTGGCTGCTCGCAAGATTTTTCATTTTCAATCCAACCGAGAAGGGGCAGGTCGTGTGGGCTATATGGTAACACCGATATTACTCCATCATAGCTTGACCTAACTCTTATTATATTGTGCAGTCAACCATTTCATGTTTTTATTAGTGTAACAAATAATATAACTAGAGATTTTTGTTGATACACAGTATATAATTATTTAGTCGATCAGAAGAGGGAGTATTTTCTGTGCAGTCTCCAACTGTTGAATCTTGACATTATTTGACAAGGGTGTCAATATAAAGGGAGTTTAAGCAGAGTTATAAAATGGAGAATAATGATCGATTCGGCGCTTCATCATACTGGTTGAACTTAAAAGAAACCAGAGAACAAACTGCCGTAACCCGGTTGAATAAGAAACAAATGCGAGCCTCCCACTATTTTTAGGAACCCTGGGGGCGGTGGTAGACAGGTTTAAAACGCGTATAAACACAGTCATATACACAATTGTCCGGTAATGCTGGCTGACACACAAATGCTCTATATACGCCCGTGGATGCTCAATTCACAGCTCTAATGACATCCATATTCTTTTCATTCGCTGATGCGCGGGGGCAGAAATGGGGTCTACGCTCCCCTGATAATTAAAAACGAAAATAGTAATGATGCCTAGCCTCTGGACGTAATATATACTTCACAACAGTTAAATCAAATTATAAGTAATTTGTTGAATGTTTAAATATTCACTTCTACAGTAACGAGGGTAGGAAGAGCACCTAAACTTCCTGCATACTACTACTACTACTACTACTACTATTACTACTACTGCTACTACTACTACTAATAATAATAATAATAATAATAATAATAATAATAATATTAATAATAATAATACAAATAATAATATAATAATAACAACAAAAAGTGTGCTTAGTAAAACACTATTATCTCTTAAAGTGCCATTTAAATTCGTCCTACCCGCGGCTGTATTTGTCGGCGTCCGTTTTGACCCGCGAACAAGTAGGTATGTGGCCGATTTGGTCCTTGGATTATATAGGTAGATGAGCAGTCGATTTATTCCGATCGGTATTGGTCAAGTCACCATTTAGGTTCGCGTCCGTTTAGGTCCGTGGTCAGGGGCCGTTCATATTGTCTACGGTTGGTTTGGTCCGTGGCCTACATGGACAGAGTCGAATAGTTGATATGATTGTATTGTCCGAGTTTAGATCTGCATTTGTTTGTGGCTGTACTGGTCCATTACCATTTTGGATAGTCCGTAGGTAATTGATTTGCGGCCGTGTTTGTCCTTAGCCGGTTTGAGTCATTGATATTCACTAATACTGCTTGCATCATCCAAATATCATTTAGTTCCGTTTTTTTTTTTTTGAGATGATGGCACGTTCAATTTTAGGGGTTAAGCTTTGTATTCCTTTGAGTATGGCATAAAGTTACTATATATTATTTTGGTAACAAATGGAGGTACTGGCGAAGTTTCATGTAAATACGTCCATTAGTTTTTGAGAAATCATGTTTACAAACATACAGACAGACAAACAGGCAGGGACGATCACAATCTTAATATCTGCACACTTTGTTTGATGGAAACAATAAAACATCCTAGCTTCTGAAAGTAAAGCAGTACATCACACTGGTTATTATCAAATAGAAAACAAATATATAGTAATAGTAACAAGACTAATTTAACCCTCTCCGACATATGACGCGATTTTGAGCCTATTGGGGGCCTTTGTTACCATCTGGGGTATTTAGAAACCTTTAGTTTAGTTACTTAAACCTCTGCAGTTGTCTTTGACTTAGCTGTGGGCAGAAAACTAATTTTGGAGAGGTAATTATAAGAGTGAGAGAACTCTATTTTTTATTGCTAATCTGGCAACCTCTGTGTCATAAATGCGTGAAAGGGTTAATCAATTTATATACAGAATAAATTAAAGCCTACGTTACCCAAACAATAAAAAATGTGTTCCCTTCCCCTGATCGCAATACAACACATCACCCTGGTTAAATCAAACAGGCAAAATGAACGCTTAAATATTTACGGATGCTGGACTGGAGGTTAGTTGGACATTCGTACCCAAACACCCGGAGTTTATGAAGGTGTTAACGGTTATTTGCGCGCATAAAGCTTCATTAACATAATCGGATATTAAAATACAATTGTGCAGACGTGAATGGAGCGGTATTCGAGTCTCAATATAGTAAAATACGGTGTTGCGTTGTCAGAATTACCATAACTGACAGGTTCAAATAATTCCCCCCTGTGGTAATCACTACGGTTATATGATCCGCCCTTCATTTTACGATCGGGAAAAATATGGCCACGTTAAAAGCAATAGGGCATCAAGCAATTGTCTTGTAATGAAAAATTCAATTGCATCCGCATCCATAGTCAAATGATGCCTCAGATTAAAAGTGATAAAGAATTGTGAATTGTTATATGAGGATAGACTCTAAACGAACTGCACAATATCATCCAATTCCATGGTAGATTGACCCAATAGGTTATAATTGGTATAGTCACCATAGCTATTTTAACATATTGGATTAATCGATATTATTGTAGAAATGGATGCAGTTGTACAATTTAATACCGTTATATTCTCATATATGATGATGCAACGATTATATACAAATAACTTTACATGTTTACACTTAATTGATTTGTTAGGTTAAATCTTAAATGAGTTATGAGGATAATTTGTTAATATATGCATGAGTATGTAATTGCAACTAAAATTCAATTAAATCCACATTGGGGATTAAGAAAACAATGTTCTAAAAAACGTATACTATATTCTACACATCAACCCTGCAAGCTTTGGATTCGATGGCTGAAAGACAACGAAGTCTGGAGGGTAATCGAAAGATGGGGCTAGAAGGCTTCCCATAGTCATTTAAGCTTTCCAAACATTGCACGCCACATTTAATTATTTTAGTTTCCTCCCTAGACCTCCATCACGCATAAACAAACATAAAACAAATACCTACTCCAGATTAATTTGTACATTTTTCGGTAGAAATAAAACTAATATAAATAAAGTAAAATAAAAAATACAAATCCTAACAATAACCTAAACAATTACAGCGTTTACGAACTCCGATACAAATGTGGCCATAACATATCCGTGTGTGATACCCGCTTTCCACTCACCATAACATATCCGTGTGTGATACCCGCTTTCCACTCACCATAACATATCCGTGTGTGATACCCGCTTTCCACTCACCATAACATATCCGTGTGTGATACCCGCTTTCCACTCACCAAAACATATCCGTGTGTGATACCCGCTTTCCACTCACCATAACATATCTGTGTGTGATACCCGCTTTCCACTCACCATAACATATCCGTGTGTGATACCCGCTTTCCACTCACCATAACATATCCGTGTGTGATACCCGCTTTCCACTCACCAAAACATATCCGTGTGTGATACCCGCTTTCCACTCACCATAACATATCTGTGTGTGATACCCGCTTTCCACTCACCATAACATATCCGTGTGTGATACCCGCTTTCCACTCACCATAACATATCCGTGTGATACCCGCTTTCCACTCACCATAACATATCCGTGTGTGATACCCACTTTCCACTCACCATAACATATCCGTGTGTGATACCCGCTTTCCACTCACCATAACATATCTGTGTGTGATACCCGCTTTCCACTCACCATAACATATCCGTGTGTGATACCCGCTTTCCACTCACAATAACATATCCGTGTGTGATACCCGCTTTCCACTCACCATAACATATCCGTGTGTGATACCCGCTTTCCACTCACCATAACATATCCGTGTGTGATACCCGCTTTCCACTCACCATAACATATCCGTGTGTGATACCCGCTTTCCACTCACCATAACATATCCGTGTGTGATACCCGCTTTCCACTCACCATAACATATCCGTGTGTGATACCCGCTTTCCACTCACCATAACATATCCGTGTGTGATACCCGCTTTCCACTCACCATAACATATCCGTGTGTGATACCCGCTTTCCACTCACCATAACATATCCGTGTGTGATACCTGCTTTCCACTCACCATAACATATCCGTGTGTGATACCCGCTTTCCACTCACCATAACATATCCGTGTGTGATACCCGCTTTCCACTCACCATAACATATCCGTGTGTGATACCCGCTTTCCACTCACCATAACATATCCGTGTGTGATACCCGCTTTCCACTCACCATAACATATCCGTGTGTGATACCCGCTTTCCACTCACCATACCATATCCGTGTGTGATACCCGCTTTCCACTCACCATAACATATCCGTGTGTGATACCCACTTTCCACTCACCATAACATATCCGTGTGTGATACCCGCTTTCCACTCACCGCCACTACGGAAGCGACGTGATGAAGTGGCCGAAATCATGACAATTTCCCTGGGCGCAACAAGATATTCAGGAAATATTTACGAGTTCACTACCACCAACACCCTTAAGGGGGAGGCATTCGCTTTTTCTGGACCCCCTTCTCTCTCATGTTTAGCATATTAGTGTTGAGATACTTACACGTTCGTTCCGCTAGTTTGGCGATTTTGAGACCTTTTGCCTCATTTTGTTATCAATATTAAGAACTCTCGTGTCTATTTTTTTCCTGGCGAGCCTGCAATTTTAGAAAGAACCGGCCTTTGGACGGGACATTTTTCTACCGAAAAATGTACAAATATATCTTAAAGGGCGTTCTAGGGGGTGTTTGTTTAAGCTTGATGGAGGTCTAGCGAGGAAACTAAAAAATATAGTAAATAAATACAAATACAGAAGAAGAAAAAAAGCAGTAGCCTCTTAACCCTTTTAGTGATTGAAGACGCCTTTTCATTTTATTCTGACCTGGATGACCAAATTCAGCTTAGGATGGATCTATAGTAATATAAGCGGTGACATCTACCCCAATTAATATTTTGATGCCAACAGATCCTTTTATTATATTTTGATGCCACCAGATCCTTTTATTATATTTTGATGCCAACAGATCCTTTTATTATATTTTGATGCCAAGATCCTTTTATTATATTTTGATGCCACCAGATCCTTTTATTATATTTTGATGCCAACAGATCCTTTTATTATATTTTGATGCCAACAGATCCTTTTATTATATTTTGATGCCAACAGATCCATTTATTATATTTTGATGCCAACAGATCCTTTTATTATATTTTGATGCCAACAGATCCATTTATTATATTTTGATGCCAACAGATCCTTTTATTATATTTGATGCCAACAGATCCTTTTATTATATTTTGATGCCAACAGATCCTTTTATTATATTTTGATGCCAACAGATCCTTTTATTATATTTTGATGCCAACAGATCCATTTATTATATTTTGATGCCAACAGATCCTTTTATCATATTTTGATGCACAGATCCTTTTATTATATTTGATGCCAACAGATCCTTTTATTATATTTTGATGCCAACAGATCCTTTTATTATATTTTGATGCCAAACAGATCCTTTTATTATATTTGATGCCAACAGATCCATTTATTATATTTTGATGCCAACAGATCCTTTTATTATATTTTGATGCCAACAGATCCTTTTATTATATTTTGATGCCAACAGATCCTTTTATTATATTTTGATGCCAACAGATCCTTTTATTATATTTGATGCCAACAGATCCTTTATTATATTTGATGCCAACAGATCCTTTTATTATATTTTGATGCCAACAGATCCATTTATTATATTTTGATGCCAACAGATCCTTTTATTATATTTTGATGCCAACAGATCCATTTATTATATTTTGATGCCAACAGATCCTTTTATTATATTTTGATGCCAACAGATCCATTTATTATATTTTGATGCCAACAGATCCTTTTATTATATTTTGATGCCAACAGATCCTTTTTATTATATTTTGATGCCAACAGATCCTTTTATTATATTGTGATGCCAACAGATCCTTTTATTATATTTTGATGCCAACAGATCATTTATTATATTTTGATGCCAACAGATCCTTTATTATATTTTGATGCCAACAGATCCATTTATTATATTTTGATGCCAACAGATCCTTTTATTATATTTTGATGCCAACAGATCCTTTTTATTATATTTTGATGCCAACAGATCCTTTTATTATATTTTGATGCCAACAGATCCTTTTATTATATTTTGATGCCAACAGATCCATTTATTATATTTTGATGCCAACAGATCCTTTTATTATATTTTGATGCCAACAGATCCATTTATTATATTTTGATGCCAACAGATCCTTTTATTATATTTTGATGCCAACAGATCCTTTTATTATATTTTGATGCCAACAGATCCTTTTATTATATTTTGATGCCAACAGATCCTTTTATTATATTTTTACTTTTGTTTTTGTTCTATGTGCATGGAGGAGACAAAAGGCAGGTTGCTTGTAACGAGTGTCTCCCCCCAAAGTTAAAAGAGTGACAGAGCCAAATTCAAGGGACGACGTTGGAGTCAAAATGCCTGAACACATGAACGGTATCGCCAAATAATAGTCAGAATATAATGAACCCACGCGTCACGGTATATTGAAAGGGTTAAGGGGGGTGTCACAGCCTTTTTTTCTCTCCTTTTATCTCTTTCTCTGGCTTGTATCTATTCGGCCCTACTGTTTTAAGACGTTTACTCCCATCCAGGTGTCGATTTTTTCCTGGCGAGCGGTAGAAAGCCAGCATATTTTGTTTAAAGTTTATGACAGCAGGCTAAATTTGTACATTTTTCGATAGAAAAATTTCTCCGGCGAAGCCGGATTTCTCCATACAATGCTGGTTCGCTATCGCTCACCAGGAAGAAATTGACACCTGGATGGGGATAAACGTCTTACAACAGTAGGCTGCTGAATGGGACCGAATGGATACAAGTCAGAGAAAGAGAGAAAGCCTGTCACTCCCCTTAACTGCTTAGTCTGTCGTCACGTTCACGATTAAGTGAGGGGGAAACAGCTCTTTTTCACCGCGGACACGATACAAAATACAATACAAGAAAAGGATATAAAAACCTCCCACCAACCCACCCTAAGTATCGAATAAGGGGGCATTAGCAGAACTTCAAGGTTAGATTACATAGCATTATAGCAGTAACGAACGAACTGCTACGACTGCGATGGCGGCTGATAAAAGGGTAAGAGCGAACGATTACTCTACTAAAAGCGGTTAAGGAGGTAATACTCGCTTTTTCTGGACCCCCTTCTCCCTCATGTTTAGCATATTAGTTTTTGAGGTTTTAAGGCGTTCGTTCTGTTAGTTTGGCGATTTTGAGACCTTTCGCCTAATTTTCTTTATCAATATTCAGTCCTCTCGTGCCCTTTAGGTGTCAATATTTCCTGGCGAGCGATAGCTTAAGGCTCCAAGTTTGTTAAAGGGGCCGGGACATTTTTCTACCGAAAAATGTACAAATTTATCTTGAAAGGGGGTCTAGGGGGGGGTTCTAAGCTTGATGGAGCACTAGCGAGGAAACTAAAACATAAATAAATAAATAAATATATATAGACAAAAATCCAAGCACTACCCCCTTAAGGAAGTCAGTCAGTCACCTCGGGTCGGGGTATAATGATTCTGCGATACGTGCCTGAACGGTAGGTATAGCTTATAATGGTGTGCAGTCGGCCAAATAAGTCATGTCGCGGCACCGAGTATATTTCGATCAATAATTGGTATCAGGACTATCTATGCATTAATTCATCGAGTGAGATATACAAACATGTTCCTATCTTTACACACCCTATTCAACATCTGACAGACATTAATACAGCATACAGCGAGCAAAACGGAATGACAGCGGCGACACGACTTATTTGAGCAACTGTACTTGACGGGTTAACCAAGATATTGCGTGATTTTAACGCCGATTGTGATTATTTAGGTATATTGTTGAAAGGTTAGCACATAATCTGGATGATTTTAACAGCAGTATTGATTATTTAGCTCTATTCTTGAAAGGTTAGCAGATGTACAGGATGACTTTAACAGCAGTATCGATTGTTTAGCTCTATTCTTGAAAGTTTAGCAAAGATATTGCGCGATTTTTGCACCAAAGGAGTTATTGGTTACAAAATTAGTGTTTGATTATGACATCAACAAAGACAAAGGCTTCAGCAAATATACAACTAAATATCTCACCAAAGGATATTACTGATGAATAAAGAGAGTACGTAATATTTACACGTCTAAACGTGTAAATAAACGGGATAAACGCCTTAAAACAGTAGGCTTAATGGGGCCGAATGGATACAACCCAGAGAGAGAAAAAAAGCAGGACACCCCTCTTAACAGTTCCCCATGGTTATATAATAGTCGGTGAATAGTACGATTTACCTTACGTCGTAGAAGTGGAGTTCAAAGTTCACCTCAATCTCTTTGGATTCCACGAAATTGTCATGTAGATATTTGGTGAACCATTGATTTTGACTTTACATAACATACCGGTAGCTTTGGGTAAATAAGGCCGGTATCACACGAGCGCTTTTTCTCCCAAAATTTATCCTCAACACTGGTCTGGCAGCTTATGAGGTCAACATTTACAATATTTCGGTTACCTAAATTCATCTACCATCAGTGTAGTTTCCGATACCAGTGCAAAATATTCCAGAAATGTTGCCAGAAAAATGTTGATCATCGAATGTTGACTAAAAAAGCTCTCGTGTGATACCGGCTTAAACCTGGGCATGTTAATCGACCATATAACAAAGACAACGAGTGATTTTGACACATTGCAAAGTGAGTGAAGCAGATGACGCCGGTGCATTGCATAGATTTGGGCGAAGTTTGACATTTCATTCCCGTGTCGAGATCCCCTTCAACGTGTCTTCAGTGGGGAGAGTACAGCCATGTTATTATTTGTTCGCCATATTGCATACCCGGAACTGTCTCGGTTTATTTATTTCCAAGTGTTGCATTTACGTTTTGTTAAGTCATACTCCAGAAAACAAGGGAGACAAACCCACATTTATGCGTAATTTCAAAATGTAAAATAAAACAGAAAAGTATATAGGGCAAGTTGAACACATACCCACTACTATAATACGAATGGGAAACAAAACGAGGGATACACCATGGAAATAAATAAAAACAAATACAATATGGAAACATAACAAGAGAAGGTACAAAGAAACAAAACAAGGGATACCATAAGAAAACAAAATAAGGGATGACACATGAAAACAAAAACGAGAAAACATGGAAACAAAACAATGGATTTAAGACAGAAGTAATGGAAACAACATGGCGTCCACTGTATCAAAGAAGTCGGCCTGTAACGCTCCCTACATATTGAGCCCTGATAAATACCAGGCGGGTGTTGGGGGCAGCAGGAAGCAGGCTGTCACGTCGAGGGCCTCTGCTGGGGTCGGCTGAGGGCTGTGTTGGCGGGGGCTGAGTGACGGCAGGAGAGGACGTGAGGGCTGGGGTAGCGAGGGCTGGTACAGGGAGGGGTTAGTAAGGGCTGGGAGAGGGAGGGAGGGTAGGAAGGGTTTGGAGAGGGAGGGGTAGTAGTGGGATTGGGGAAAATGGAGGGTGACCGTTGGAGAATAGGAGGTTCGAAGCTGAGTGATAAGTTAATATCATCATGAAATTAAAATGTACCTATTTCGAGAATAGTTCATTTAGAGACTCTACATGGGAGTAATGCCAAATTACAGAAGCTCACAATGATCAATGACGCAATAGAAGGGCACTGTATACATGAGATGTTACGCAATGCACAGGTAAAGTATCACGTCGAGGATATGAGGGTTGGGGAGGACTGGGATAGGCTAAGTGAGGGGAAGGCTACAATAGGCTGGGGGAGAGACGTGTCAGGGATAAGGATAGGGAAAAGGGAGTCACGCTTGGGAGGGAGAGAGCAAGGGCTAGGAATGAAGAAACAAAAAAGGATGGATGGGAGTGCAAGATAAGGGTGAGGTTTAGGGAAAATAGAGTAAGGCGTGGGAATGAAAAGGGTGGGGTGGTGAATATAAGGGTGAGTATTGTGGAAGAGTTTTTCTGAGGGGTGGCCGACTCGAGACAGAACCCGAACAAGGACAACACATCACAACATAGAAACAATGAACACACACAAACAAAACACAAATTCACACACATCCAAGTCACCCAGGAGATAATACAATGGGGAATGGGCCTGAGTAAATAGATAGATAGATAGGTAGATTGTGGAAGAGGTGGGTTGGGGATGGGAAAGAGATTATTAAAATATGAACTAGGGGTAGAAAGGTGTGAGGATTTGTAAAGAAAGGGTTCGTGATTGGAAATGTGAGCAGTGAGGAGTGAGGCATGGAGGAAGATAGGCTTGGAAAAAGGGGAGGATCGAAATGAAAAAAATATATGTCACAGGTGGGGCTGGGAGAAAATGGGTGAGTAAGGGGAAACTATATTGAGGAAACAAACAACAATAATCTGATGACCTGGACGATCAACTTTGCAATGGCAGATATTTTTATACCACGGTAAATTATAGAAAATGGTAAAAGGGTAAAACTGCAAGACGCAAGATGTTTCAAGGGTTTCGAGGGGTACATTTTGGTAGAGTGAGTATGGAAGCGTATAAACAATATGATTTAAAAATGTAACAAACAAAATGCAGAAGAAATAAATTTTTTGAGTAGACACTGACACAATGATCAAGTAAATTAAAACAAAAAAATACATTGAACACAAGAAGAAGACGAACAACACGTTTTGTTTTTGTTTTTTTGGTACGATATAATACCCCAATGTTTTATAAGACCATAAGAAACTAGGAGTCTGCAGAAAGCCGATTGGCCCACACAAGGCAGATCCATCTCACACCCAACCCCAATTATAAGACTTAATTATAGGCCAGCTCACTAATACCATGAGGACCGTATGTACCTGATCAAAACGGTCAGGTCAACACAAGAAAACGGGAGTCTGTAGAGCGCCGATTGGCCCACACCCAGCAGATTCCCCTCACACCCAACCCATCTCGTCCATATGCCTATCTAATTTTATCTTAAAACTCTCTATCGTCCTTGATCCCACTATAGCACTTGGTAGCCTATTCCACCTATCTACAACATCCCACTATAGCACTTGGTAGCCTATTCCACCTATCTACAACCCTGTTAGCCGGAGGGTGAAGAGAGAGCCTTCTACTTTGCTGTCCTATTTTTCTACTATAAACTGTCCCTGTCTAGTAGTATTAAGGCCGGACCACCTAGTAGGGACCGCAAGGTGTGTGTGGTATGAGTATCTGTGTAACTCTCACCATATCCACACCACACACCATTATAATATAGGCCTACCGGTAGTCGTCATTAGTAGCCAGCATAAACTGTCAACACGCGTCACAATCCTCTCAAAGGGTTAAAAACTGCAGAAAATTGTTTAATAATAGCCAACATAATAAAAGATTGCACCATCGTATCCTGAAAGGGTTACGTATACAGTATCTCAAATATCTCACCTTATTTCAGCCTATTTCCTTCCGATTCTTCTCCTAGATCGTTCGCTATTCGTCAACCGCCACTTCTAGACTCTTTCCGCATTTCCATCACACGAATATCGCACACAAAAAGCAAAATTAACTACGAGAAGAGTGACGCGTCTTTACCAAGTGTCTCAGTCTCTGGGAATCAAGCGCGAGTCTATAGTCCTTCACCTGGACACTTGCATACAATAACACAAACACGCGGCTTAAAAATCGACTAAACTATTAAACCGCTAAGTCAATGTTAGTATGTTGATTTGTGATAGTGAAAATAATTATGACGATCCCCTAGAGTTAAATATGGTAGGTATTTTGATTTGCCCATCTGGGTACCCAGCCAGGACGGCCAAGCGTCGCGCTTTTCCCGCCTAAACCCCGTTTTCTGTGAACATGACATTATATCACCTGGCTTAATTAATTACAACAATTATATGAAGGGTGGATGGGTCGTTTTCCTAGATCACCATCTCCCTCATGTTCAGCTCCACCAGCTCCCATATTCCAGGACGTTTGCCCCACTAGCTTGTCGATCTAAGACCTTTTGCTCCATTTCCTTGTAAATGTCAAGACCCTTTCGTGCCATTTGGTTGTCGACCTCCCTCCCGGCGAACGATAGTTAGCCTGCATTTTTTAAAGAACTGGCCCTACCGAAAAATGTACAAATTAATCTAGAGGAAAGCTACCACCAATTTTAATCCCTACCCCTCCACCACTACCACTACTATTACCACCAAAACACCAACTATCACCATTCTTACCACCTTCCCTACCACCACTACTACTACTACTATCACCACCATAACACCAACTACCACCTTCCCTACCACCACTACCACCATAACACCAACTACCACCTTCCCTATCACCACCATAACACCAACTACCACCTTCCCTACCACCACTACCACTATAACACCAACTACCACTAAGATATTGGTTATAGGCTAAGGGCCTCATAAATATCTACTGTTAGGTTAGGTTAGATATAATAAGTTAGTTAGGCTACAGTTAGTGAGTTAGTTATAGCCTAACTGGTTATTAGTTAGGTTAGGTAAGGTTAGTTAATGTGAAGCGATGGTCAAATTTTTATATTTTATTTATAGCCCATTTTGTTTATATTTTCTTTGATTTATTAGTGTGTTTAGCCATTATTTAGCAATGTTAAGAAATAGCCTACCCCCCATTTTTTGCCATTAACCTAACCTAACAACCTAAGATGGTGCACTTACTCAAATTTACCTTTTACTTATTGAATGAACAATATACATTATATTAAAATATAGATTTTACTTATTTAAATGTAATTTTCAAATGTAGATTATACTTTTTAACCCATTGACTGCGGGAGACGTTTCGGAATGCCATGGCAGTTTACAGCCATTTACAGGCTTTTAAAGCCTCTTGAAGCCTATAGAATCGAGTGTGAGGGAGTGCGAGCGCGACAGGGCACCCGTCTTTCCTCCTGCCAGCCTGCCGGTGCACTGAGGAGTATGAGCCATACTCTCGCGACTTCGCGAGATATACAGCGCTGCCAAAGGCAAATGTAGCGCGACATTAGCGATAATTGCTCATTTTAGCGAATGTCTATAGTAGCGCTGCGGGTGAAGCCCGCGAGCTACGAAGTTCGTTTTGGTGTACAGTGGCGGATCCGGGGGGGGGGGGGGGGGGGGCCCGCCCCCCCCCCCCCCCCCTTAGTGACCAAAATTGCACCCTTACATCTGATATATACTGCATTTTATCTGAAATACAATACATATAAAGTTATGGCGCCCCTCATGTATATATATCAGCCCCCCCCTTAAGCCTGAGCTGGATCCGCTCCGCTGTTGGTGTACTGTATTATTTTGAAGCTATTTTCTTCTAGTTTTTGGCTGAATACATTTAATTTCATTCAGACACTTGCTTAATGAATCATGAGTGCCTGAATGAGCCCTAATATGATGGAAATATGATGGAAATATGCCTGCACCGTAAGTGTTAAAATGCAAATTTGACTTTACTATTGTAATTTTACTTATTCAAATGTATAATATAAGTATCTGAAATAGATTTTACTTATTTAAAATGTTTTTTACTTGAATAAGGAAAATCAACATTTGAATAAGTACTTTTTTTCAATTTGTAATAAGTAAAATCTACATCTAAATATGTAAAATCTCTATTTGCTGTAATGTGATATGCAAACTAAAGAAAATCTTTTCTACAGATAATGCTGTGCAGTCTCTTCTTTGATTTATTAGTGTTTTATACCCATTATTTTGCAAGGTTAAGACACCCCCCCCCCCATGTTTTGCCATTAACCTAACCTGGTAGGTAAGGTAAGGTTAGTTAGTTCAGGCCCTATTTATCATCTTGTTACATCTTTAACTTATTCTCTGAGGGCTTATTTGAGCTATTTAGGGCATATTCAGGCACTCTTGAATGATTAATCAAGCAGCTGCATTAAATGAACTGTATTCTGCCGAAAACTAGGCGAACATCGCTTCAAAATGACACCAGAACGAGCTTCATAGGTGAAAATCGCTTCAAAATTACACCAGAACAAGCTTCGTAGGTGGCGGGGTTCACCCGCAGCGTTGCCATAGACATTCGGGAAAACTCCCTAATTATTAGTTCTCGCTCGCTCGGCAACACTGTCGAGACACAGTCTCCCTTAGTGAGCGGCTGGCTGCTCTGAGGGTCGGAGGGAGGTCCCTCACACTCTCGCCCAATGACACTCGATTTCTTCGGCTTTTACAGGCTTTTAAAGCCTGTAAATTGCTGTAAATTGCCTATGCGTTCCAGAACGTCACCAGCAGGGAAAGGGTTAATGGTGAATTACACAATGATGATAACAAGTGAGATAAGCTATCTAGCAGAACGTTAAATTCTCTAGTAATACACATTATCGGGAATATCCTTAAATTTGCCCATAACATATTATACAGTATACTAAATTGGGTCAAGTTAAAGGTAAATTTCTGTTGCCTGACAACTATCGGATTCTGTGACGTCATCACAATGCTGGAAAGCGCAAAATTTGCAAGACGGTCAACTATCGGACGCCGCCAGATATAAAAATGTTGAATATAGTATAGTATTTGTTTGCTTTACTGACATAAATTTACTTTATTATACACAAACCTGAGCATCCTTAATATGTTTTGATGCATACAAAATATACATCTTAGTAGGTATGCAGCTTATGTAATTCATCCTTTAACTCCACTTTATCCCTCATCTTCATAATCCTCCCCACTAGAGGGGATCGTGTTCTTAGATTGTTGGATAATGGGTAAATACTTCTTGCCGCATGTCCTCGGCATACAAAGCCGCTGTTTATAAAGGAAAAATTACACAAAAATTATAAAATTGTTGGTAAAACTCATGATGGTGCACTTACTCAAATTTACCTTTTACTTATTGAATGAACACTGTTCATTGAACAGTATACATTACCCAGTTACAGTTATACAGTTACCCATTGAACAGTATACATTATATTCAAATATATATTTTACCTTTTACTTATTCAAATGTCATTTTACTTTCAATTGTAGATTATACTTTTAAAAATTCAGATTTTACCTTTTCTAATGTAATTTTACTTATTCTGCTATTCAGATGTATAATAAGAGTATTTTGAAATATAATTTACTTAATTAAAATAGGTTTAACTTGAATAAGGAAAATCTACATTTGAACAAGTAAATTTTTTCTATTTGGATTAAGTAAAATCTATATCCTTTACTTTTTACTTATTCATATGAATAAGTTGAATCTATATTTGAATATTTAAAATTGATAATCTTCAAGGACACTACATCTGCCTTATTAGAGAAAATTTATTAGGGAAAATAGGGACCAATAGACTCACCATATTTTTCTCATTATAGTCCGCATGGAGGAATTTTGTTATTGACACTTGAAAAACCCCGATTTCACAGAAAAATACACCAAAAATCTGTCAAAGGTGTCAAATAGTGGGGGTGTGGGGGCGGCAGCCCCCACCCATAATATTAGGATAGGTTAGGTAAGGTTGTTAGGTTAGGCTAATGTCCTTTCAAAGGGGTATAGGCTAGTAAACACTATAGATAGCCTATACCTGGTCAGAGGTAAGAAGAAGAAAAAGAGTCCTGCTGTAGTCTCCTTGAATGCTACCTTAAAATCTGTATTTGGTGCAATATGATATGCAAAGTAAACACAAAACCTTTTTACGGATAATGCTAGTCTCTACCCTCCTGTTGCCCTAAAAACAGTCATTGGCTACAACTGACCAATCCACCAGCTTGTAGGTGCCAATGTGGATCTGATGCTAAGGCCAAGTACCAGTAGGATTTCTGTAGTGGTGTAAGTGGCAGAGAAGCCCAAGGCCTTCTTTCAGTTTTGAAAAGGTAGGATATGTTATAATAGTGACCAGCAGTACTTCAGCCAAGGCTTGAGGAATAACTCAAATATATGAATTCTACATTATGTAGTTCCTTATTGTTGGTGATTAGAATGGAAACAAGAGCATTGGTGTTATTCTAGGATTAAAGTATTGATAATGGAGGTAGTATTAAATTATTTCTAGGCTAATGGGCTATGGGCTTAATAAGATACTGTACATTGTACAGTATACAGTATACCTAATTGATTTATGTGCTGAAAGAATCTTTATTCAATTTTGAGATTAGGGAGGATTACTTTGTTTCACCTGCATACTGCTGGGAGCCTCGCATGAGCGACGGTAGTCAAATCTATCTACACCAGATGCCATGATCCCCGAAGGGGTGGCCACAAATGAATCGCTCCCGTCAACCGACAGCCCTCTTCCCATCCAGCACCGCATTCACGCATATACCTATCAACTCCATCCTTCCACCTCACTCTCGGTCTGCTCTCCTCTCTGTCCTTCCACATCACTCTTATACACTCTCTTAGTCATTCTCTCGCTTCCCATACATTCCACATGGCTGAACCATATCAAGGTGTTCCTTTTCACACTTTCCAGTATAACCACACCACACCGCTCTCGTATTTCCTCATTCATCCATGTAACTCCACACGTACTTCTCAAGTACGGTAACTAATTTCCACCTCTCTCACTAATTGGGTGACACATAGTGGCAGCTATGGTTTCAGTTCATTATTCATATTGATGTCTGTCCTTTTTCTAATCTTATTTCTTTATTTCAGATGCCACGTAAATGTTGCGTTCCTGGCTGCATGTCCAATTATCGGGTATGCGTTGCATCCGTCTTTCGCTTCCCCAAGGATAAGGAGCGGCGACAGCAGCGGGTCAAAGCCATCAACAGAATGGATTTTACACTTAATGATAACACTGTTGTGTGTGGTAAACACTTTGACCCTAGCTTTGTTATCACGGAAGACAGGATGACGCGGCCTGATGGAACAGTTATAACAGCTAAACGAGGAACTCCAACACTTTCAAAAGATGCTATTCCAACTAATTTCCCAAACCAGCCCAAGTACCTCTCCAAGGAACTGCCACAACCACGAACAACACCACAGGAAAAAAATAAAAATAAATTGCATGCAAGGGATGAAACAATATTTAATGAGTGGATTGAAAGTGACAACATTTAAGATTTTGAAAAGTTTTGTGAAGGATTCAGTGGGAAGCTTAATCAGTTCTTAAAGATAACTGTGTTACCTTTGTAAAATTAAACTGTGATGCCCAACCAAAGGTGATAGTGTCTTTTAAAGTTATGACAGATTTAACCATTATAGCGTGGTATGACAACTTAGCATTGAACCACAAAAAATTACAATGGCTGTTAGGATCTGAGAACAAATATGATTTGTGGTCAAAATTTGAGTTTTTGCTTAGCCACCTAGGTGCTCATCAAGAAGCAAGTGTCAATACCAGAGACAAACTAAGCCACTGCATTTCTTTGATAAGAGACATTCTTGACAGGGCGTCAGCTAATAATGAAAGTGGTACAAAGAGTGATAGCACAAGTTTAAATGCCAAGATATTGTGGTTTTGTTCTGAACAGTTGGAATTAACTATTCAGAAAAAAACAAAATACAGCAGTGATATCTTGATAAGGGCTTGTACTGTTTATTATTCCAGCCCTTCATTATACAAGTCTATGCGGAATAGTTGTGTTGTTAATCTTCCTCATCCTGATTACTTAATAAGCTTAAATTGAGTAGCAGCATTCCACAATGTTCAGAAAGTTCACACGAGTTCTTGAAAGAAATAGTTTCATCACTGAGAGAGGAAGAAAAACTTATTACTCTAATGCTAGACGAGATTCATGTAAAGAAGGGTCTTTCTTATAAAGGAGGAAAATTGTACGGCATGTCAGTCAACTAGGAGAAAGCTGCCACAACATTACAGGCCTTCATGATATCCTCTCTATTATCAAAGAACAAACATATAGCTGCATTTTATCCTGTGTGTAATATTACTGCAGAAACACTTCTTGAATTAACAAAGTTCTCAAATTCATCCACAACATTGGATTTAAGGTAGTAGCACTTATCTCTGACAACAACAGTCAACAGAAAAATGTTTGAACAAGTGTGTGGTGGAAAACTCTCTTCCTCCATTCCGAATCCATTTGATCCAAATGTCCCCTTATTTTTTCTTTTTGATTCAGTTCACTTGCTAAAATGTGTCAGAAACAATTGGCTCAACCAAAAGAATCCCATTCAAACATTTGTACTACCTTCACCTGTAGATTTTGAAACTACTAAGAAAGCCAGCTTGATGCCTTTGAAAGAACTGTATTCAAAAGAATGTAGTTCACATGTTAAGATGGCTCCTGGTTTGTCAGAGAGAGTGCTCTATCCTACCAATTTGGAAAGGCAGAATGTGACATTTGCTATCAAATTGTTTGATGAGAAAAATGTAGCGACACTGAAAATGTTGGAAAGTGGGAGTGTTTCAGGTGTCATTGAGTTTTTGCAACAAATAATAATGTGGTGGAATGTTTAATCAACCATCTGCTTTAAATTAACTGTATTCTGCCGAAAACTAGGTGAAAATAGCTTCAAAATGAGACCAGAACGAGCTTCGTAGGTGGCGGGGTTCACCCGCAGCGTTGCCATAAACATGCGGGAAAACCGCTAATTATTAGCTCTCGCTTGCTCGGCAATGCTGTTGTGAGACACCCGCGCGAGACACAGTCTCCCTCAGTGAGCGGCTCGCTGCTCTGAGGATCGGAGGTGGGTCCCTCACGCTCCTGCCCACTGACACTCGATTTCTACCGCTTTCACAAGCTTTTAAAGCCTGGAAATTGCTGTAAATTGCCTATGCGTTCCGGAACGTCACCCGCAGGGAAAGGGTTAAATTTCTATAATGCATTAATTTTTAAGATATGTAATGTATATATATTTATTGTATGTATGTTATGAAATAAAGACATTGAGCTTGAACTACTATCACCACCATAACACCAACTACCACCACTACTATCACCACCATAACACCAACTACCAACATAGCTACCACCTTCCCTACCACCACCACTACCACTAGTATCACCACCATAACACCAACTACCACCTTCCCTACCACCACTACCACTACCATAAAACCAACTACCACCATTCCTACCACCACTACCACTACTATCCACCCTGTTAGCCGGAGGGTGGGGAGAGAGCCTTCTACTTTGCTGTCCTATATTTCTACTATAAACTGTCCCTGTCTAGTAGTATTAAGGCCGGATCACCTAGTAGGGACCGCAAGGTGTGTGTGGTCTGAGTATCTGTGTAACTCACACCATATACCATTATAATACACCGGTAGTCGTCTATTAGTAGCCAGCATAAACTGTCAAAAGGCGTCACAATCCTCTCAAAGGGTTAAAACTGCAGACAATTGTCTAATAATAGCCAGAACATAAGGAAAGATTGCACCATCGTATCCTGAAAGGGTTACGTATATCTCAAATATCTCACCTTATTTCAGCCTATTTCCTTCCGATTCTTCTCCTAGATCGTTCGCTATTCGTCAAACGCCACTTCTAGACTCTTTCCGCACTTCCAGCACACGAATATCGCACACAGAAAGCAAAATTAACTACGAGAAGAGTGACGCGTCTTTACCGAGTGTCGCCGTCTCTGGGAATCAAGCGAGAGTCCATAGTCCTTCACCTGGACACTTGCAAACAATAACACAAACACGCGGCTTAAACATGGACTAAACTATTAAACCTCTAAGTCAATATTAGTATGTTGATTTATGATAGTGAAAATAATTATGACGATCCCCTAGAGTTAAATATGGAAGGTATTTTGATTTGCCCATCTGGGTACCCAGCCAGGACGGCCAAGCGTCGCGCTTTTCCCGCCTAAATCCCGTTTTCTGTGAACATGACATTGTATCACCTGGCTTAATTAATTACACAGTATATTAAGGGTAGATGGGTCGTTTTCCTAGATCACCATCTCCCTCATGTTCAGCTCTACCAACTCCCATATTCCAAGACATTTGCCCCACTAGCTTGTCGATCTACGACCTTTCGCTCCATTTCCTTGTAAATGTCAAGACCCTTCGTGCCATTTGGTTGTCGACCTCCCTCCCGGCGAACGATAGTTAGCCTGCAATTTTTAAAGAACTGGCCCTACCGAAAAATTTACAAATTAATCTAGAGGAGAGCTACCACCAATCCCTACCCCTCCACCACTACCACTACTATCGCCACCAAAACACCAACTATCACCATTCTTACCACCACTACCACTACTATTACCACCAAAACACCAACTACCACCATAGCTACCACCATAGCTACCACCACTACCACTATTACCACCAAAACACCAACTACCACCATTCTTACCACCTTACCTACCACCACTACCACTACTATTACCACCAAAACACCAACTACCACCTTCCCTACCACCACTACCACTAGTATTACCACCATAAAACCAACTACCACCATTTTTACCTCCACTAGCACCACAATTAGCACCCTGAGCAGCCACCATTACACCAACTACCACCATTCCTACCACCACTATTAGCACCATAACACCAACTAACACCATTCGTACCACCACCACAACACTAATTACCACCACTAGCACCACAATTAGCACCTGAGCAGCACCCGGTGAAGGAGCTGCGCCAACAGAGCCACGGTGTTACGACAATACCACTAAGGCCTTCAAGACGCTAGCCGGAGGAGGATCGCTGTTGTTCTAGTTTATTTTGACATCATCCCCTAAAGCAAGTCAAAAGTTGTAAGAAGAGTTGTTGGAAGGACATTGTAGTGGTTTGCGGTTGAGGAAGTAGAAGTTATATACGATGAAAAACAGGAGAACAACGAACGCCTAATATAGTAGGGGGTATTAGTGAGTCAATTCGTCCCAAACGTTTTTCATCTGTAATTGAGCAACTACTTGAACCAAGAACGAGTCGGGTTAACCAATACAGCACCGGTGACTTCCTTTTCTTTACATTGTGGCAACTTTTAGACGACTTTATTCAGCTTAGGAAGGATCTCAAGCAGCAATAAAGCTTCAAACTATCTCAACCAACCCTTTTAATTACCGCAGATCCTTGCTAAGCTGCATGATATCGTCTGAATATAGCTGGAATAAAAGATAATACACGTCGCTGGTACTGTAAGGGTTAAGATATGCTGGGTTAGCTATGGTAAGGTTAACCCCTTCTGTACCGGCAAAGTCTGTTGTAATTTAGTCTAGCTATACATGTATTTAGATGATATTATGCAGCTTAGGAAGGATATGTGGTGGTTAAAAGGGTTGATTGAGATAGTTCGAAGGCTTATAATTGCTAGAGATCCTTCCTAAACTGAATAAAATCGTCTACTAGTTGCCAGAATATAATGAAAAAGACGTCGCCGGTACAGAAGGGGTTAAGTTAAATTGGGTAAGGTAGGGAATAAAATATTAGGTTAGGTTAGGGGTAAGCTTACAGTAGGTTGTGCTGGATAGGGGTAAGCTTACAGTAGGTTGTGCTGGATAGGGGTAAGCTTACAGTAGGTTGTGCTGGATAGGGGTAAGCTTACAGTAGGTTGTGCTGGATAGGGGTAAGCTTACAGTAGGTTGTGCTGGATAGGGGTAAGCTTACAGTAGGTTGTGCTGGATAGGGGTAAGCTTACAGTAGGTTGTGCTGGATAGGGGTAAGCTTACAGTAGGTTGTGCTGGATAGGGGTAAGCTTACAGTAGGTTGTGCTGGATAGGGGTAAGCTTACAGTAGGTTGTGCTGGATAGGGGTAAGCTTACAGTAGGTTGTGCTGGATAGGGGTAAGCTTACAGTAGGTTGTGCTGGATAGGGGTAAGCTTACAGTAGGTTGTGCTGGATAGGGGTAAGCTTACAGTAGGTTGTGCTGGATAGGGGTAAGCTTACAGTAGGTTGTGCTGGATAGGGGTAAGCTTACAGTAGGTTGTGCTGGATAGGGGTAAGCTTGGGTAAACCAATTATAATTCTGGGCGAAGGAACATGAAGGTGAAAGGACCATGAACCGAGTGAGTATTGGAGTGATATTGACAGAGTGAGAAGGAAGCTATGGACGTCTATAGGGGAGGCCTCAGGTAACAAGAACTAATTGTGATAGAGGGGAAAGATTGGCCAGGGGAGGAGTGATGTGGGACACTGGTGGTAGGAGTGAGTAATGCGAGATATTGAGGGATAGGCAGAGATATAGGACAGTTTGGAGTGACGTCACATGTAGACTTTATTATTGCTTTAGGGTGGATATGTCGTCAGGTAATTCAGCACCTACTGAGTCATCTTCAACTGTAGATATATGTTATGATAAAATATATTGAACAAGGCCCTCAGAAAGCGTGTTATTACGGAGGGCAACTTCCGCCTATATTGATTACAACTTCGACAGTCCCTCACCTCAAGAGACATGGTCCTTCTGCTCTTTCACCATCAACAGGTTCCCCAACCTTGTCGAAATCAACACTACCGATAACGAGACCACTATCAAATGTGACTGACTGACTGACTGACTGACTGACTGACTGACACACACACACACACACACACACATACACACATACACACACACACACACACACACACACACACACCGTTGAACTCCACATCTACGCCCCGATATTCGGGGACGGGGGGTGACCCCAGCCGAAGAAAATAAATAAAATTAATTTAAGAAACATCTAAATGTATTTGAAAGACAAAGACACCTTCACAAATGCACTGTACATTTGACTCTAGCCCTGTAAATCACTATATACTTCCCCCATTGTACAATGTATTCATAGATTAGCCACTTTAATGCATAATTGATAATCGTGATTTTTTGGGCTAGATTGTACGGTTGCCCACATGTCCAACTGTTATATTTAACCCTTTGAGTACTAGCAACGTGTGTTATCTTTTATTTTAGCTATGTTTAGACGATATTATGCAGCTTCGGAAGGGTCTGCGTTAGTTAAAAGAGTTGGTTGAGATAATTTGAAGCCTCATTATTGCTTGAGCTTCTTCCAAATCTGAATTAAATCGTCTAATAGTTGCCACAATATACTGAAAAGGACGCCACCGGTACTGTATGGGTTAACTGTTCGTAATTACGTTCTTTTAGTTAAAATATGAATATAATAATGTCAATGATAGGTTAAATTTGTCACTATTATACTCTGATTAGCTAAATTAGTATATATAATAGTTATTTATTTTATTTGTTTTAGAAGGCAGATGTACGAACAACTGTACATCAAGCAGCGAGTACCTGCTAACGTTTCCTTATGCACATGATAGTCATTATGTCGTTATGTATACCACAAGAAACTTATATATATCAATATAGCATGAAGAAAAGTAGAGAACTATAACAACCCATTTGTAACCAAAATTGCCTACTAAGAAGTGTATGTAGGAAATCCCGGTGATAACAATGCTTTCCCTACTGTTTCATAGACGATACTGCACGGTAGTATTTGCAAATTACGTTGAGATTCACCGTAATGACAGCTCCGAACACTAAATGGAGAGTGATTACAGGAAGATGAAAATCGTGAGTTCAACCAATGTTGCCTAGTTCAGAAACGCCGCGGAAAGAGAAATTACTTTGATTGATGCAATTATTTTCTAGGAGTATATATTCAAATATACTGTATATATAAGTGCTGAGTATCCCATGATCAGAACGCTTTGTACCTCATTATCGCGGTAGTAAGAATAACACTGGTAGTGCTAATAAACACATAGACGTTCACAGTGGAACAACTTAATTCAAAATATCATGAACTTTAAATAGTATATATATTTATTTATATTTGTCTTTATATGAGTGTATATGTATATGCAATGTATGCAATGCATTTATGATGCGAACACAAGTATGTATCGATGCGAGTGTATAAGTATATACATACCGTACATTACATATCTACTGTATGTATCTACAGTATATATCAATTGAAACGAACGTGACGACACCTTACCTACACCCAGGTAACCTTATCTAAAAGAACATGGAGGAAATATGGTTAAAAACAATAATAATAATGCCAGTGATAGGAAGAAGCTATTGGGTGAACATGCAAAGGAGGTGGAAGTGGGGAGGGAGGGGGGGACTTAAGCAGGAGACTGATTTCCGTAGTTGTGAGGAAGTAGGGGACGAAGTGTAAATAGAAGAGCAACGAGGGGGCGAAGGTGAAGAAAGTGGATATCATTTAGAGAGAGAGAGAGAGAGAGAGAGAGAGAGAGAGAGAGAGAGAGAGAGAGAGAGAGAGAGAGAGAGAGAGAGAGAGAGAGAGAGAGAGAGAGAGAGAGAGAGAGAGAGAGAGAGAGAGAGAGAGAGAGAGGGGGGGGGGCGCAAGTGGAAAAGACAGAGCAGGAACAATAGACGATCAAGAAATATTGAAGACAATTAAAGAAACCCTGTGAAGTTTTACGAAGAAAAAAATACACAAGCCAAGTATATAAAGATTGAAATTTTAAGAATAATTCGTTCACAATCATTCCGTCACCACAGTATTCAAATAGTTCGCACGGCTAAATATCCAAATGATGTGGCATTCCGAGCAAAGAAAAGTTCAATATTACGTCACGATATATTTGGGACTCTAGTTACCAACCACAGATGAGTTCATGCAACATATATGTTTATAAACAGTGTACGGTCTTTGTAAAACCATTACATAACATTTTCGGGGTGTTTCATTCGAAAGTGTATGGGGGGGGGGGCCCCCCCCCCCCCCCCAAAGGGGTGACGGTCATTAAAAAATACCAATAAGTTCAACTTATCCATACCAAATGAAGATCCTGTCCAAAACAAAAACAGTGTATTTTAACGATGTTTTTGCTACAACATTAAGCAAGCACACATATAATCATATAAGCAATCCACATATAATCTCTACCGAATAAAATCGTATCCTTCAATAAATAATGACAATATTAAGTAACACCCCGTTCTTAACATTAATCATCAATTACAAACCCCAAACACTTGAATAAACTAATGAAAGCATAAATTATGGTCTTCCCGGGCTTCAAACACGGGACACCACACTGAGAACATAAGCATCTAAACCATTACACCACCAAGACGGAGGTAAGAAACGGAAGGTCAGCGGCAGTCATCGCCCCGTCGGACTAACCTGAAACGCCAGCAAGCAAACAATAAGAAAACATTTTGGTCTCCTCTTCTCCAAACATCCCCCAGCCGTAATCACTCCCCCTGTGTTGAGAAGTGATACTGGGGAAATACACCATCCCCCAGCCACTCTTGATGCACTGCTCACGACCTGACCATTGAATATACACACACACACACACATACACACACGTCTTGGGGGTACCGTTGACTTGGCTTGGCAGTGGGTGGTTCTGGTGACTGTGGTGTGGGTTTATGCGTGGTTTGGTTTGAAATGGTGTATGTGTGAATCGGTATTGTGAATGTGTGGTGTTAGGTGGAGTATCTTGGCTTAGGGTGGTGTGTGGTGTGGAGCGGTGTGGTGTGATATGGTGTGGCGTAGTGGATGTGTGGTGTAAGTTGGAGTATCTTGGCTTATGGTGGTGTGGTGTGGAGGGGTGTGGTATGATATGGTGTGGTGTAGTGGATGTGTGTTGTAAGGTGGAGTATCTTGGCTTAGTGTGGTGTGGCATGGTAGGATGTAGCTGGAGTTGTGTAGTGAATAGAATCGTAGAATAGTTTAGATTGGTTAAAACAAAATTGGTTTGTATTGGGGAGTGTAAAAGTTGTATTTGGTGTAGTGTTAAGTCGCTCTTTAGGTTAACTGGAATCTAGTGTGGCTTAACGTAATGTGGTGTGTTGTGATTAGTGTGGTATGATGTGATGTAATATAGTAATGATGATAATGATGGTGTGTGTGTGTGTGTGTGTGTGTGTGTGTGTGTTATATAACAACGTAGGCAAAACGCAAAGTTGGTTGCAACGATTGCAATTTCGAGTTAAACAACAAAATGGAATGAGCTCCAAATTCATGACATTTTCGAGCCAAATTGCCTGGACAGGAAGAGATTAGAAATAAACCCACGCCTTAAGGGATTTTTTTCTGAACCCCTTTCTCCCTCATGGTTAGCCCCATTGCTTTTGATATTTTAAAACGTTCGCCCCATTAGTTTGGCGATTATAAGAACCTTCACCCCATTTCTGTCAATTTGAAGACCTTTCGTGCCATTTAGGTGTGGATTTTTTCCTGGCGAGCGATAGCGAGCCTGTAATTTAAGAGTAAGCGGCCTTCGGCCGGGACACTTTTCTACCGAAAAATGTACAAATTTATCTTGTAAGGGGGTCTAGGGGGTGTAATTTTAAGTTTGATGGAGGTCTAGAGAAAATACTAAACACCTCCCCTTAATAAGGAAGGAAGATGACCCGAGGAAGTGTAAGTAGCTGCAAAGATTACCAAGTCAAGCAAACGAAAAGACTTGATAATAAAACGGTTCACGGTGTTGGCGGCGACGATGATCGGGGAACGCATTTCAGAGAGACTCGCATTTACGTCCTGGTCTCTGGGGCGTGAGTTCTTAGGAAATTCTCTGCCGAAAATGATAAGCATATTCGAGCAGAACGGCTTTGATAGCATCGTTAATGACAGCGCTAAGTATTAACGTGTGGGATCTGCCGCGGTCACGCAAGCTCCACAGGCCGCTGATCCCTTAGAACCCCAGAACCCGCCGGGGCCTGTCCAGACGTCGATATGCCCGCTCCGTCTATAAGGCCCTGTAGTAAAGAGAGAATCACATATTTCCTATCTCACCGCCATGTTGGTGGCACATTCATTTAAAGAAGTACGTATTGCGTTCGTAATAATTGGGTGTGGTGCAATTGTTATATTTATTTATCTATTTATTTATTTAATTTATTTTTTATTTTATTTTTGCCATTAAAATTGCATTTTGTCACGAAATATATGCGTATATTTATGTTTGTCCCGACTCTGCCACCCCCAACTATGGGGTATGTGCCTGAATATATACAAGCACAAACACAGCCCCAAAACAAGAATAACTGTAAGAAAAACAACAATAACGCTTACGATTAATTGACCTGAGTCTCTTGTGTAGGTGTATTTCTACTACACTGAAATAATAATAGATTCACATTCTAGGCCATAGCTTCATTATCCTGTACCAATGAAGTATAATAATGATGAAATGTCAGAATAAATTAGCACCAATATTTATAAAGCTGGTCCATGTTCATCTCTCTCTACATTGTCTGGTGTTTGAGAGTCTATTGTCTGGTGTTTGAGAGTCTATTGTCTGGTGTTTGAGAGTCTATTGTCTGGTGTTTGAGAGTCTGTATTGCCCACAACCGAGTTCTTTCTTTCATCTCGTCCTCGCTTTTCACATTATAAACGTTTTTGGGCACGTTCATAATATATAAACAGTGGTATACAAGGCAGTACTGAAGAATTCACAAACAAATTCTGTTATCATTCTCTCTAAGCCTAAGGATTGATATGGGAGTTACGAGTGTGTTTCTAAATTACAGAATGCATAAACCGAGATTAAGATTGGTTAGGATATACTCACGATTTACAGAATGCATAAACCGAGATTAAGATTGGTTAGGATATACTCACAATTTACAGAATGCATAAACCGAGATTAAGATTGGTTAGGATATACTCACAATTTACAGAATGCATAAACCGAGATTAAGATTGGTTAGGATATACTCACAATTTACAGAATGCATACACCGAGATTAAGATTGGTTAGGATATACTCACAATTTACAGAATGCATACACCGAGATTAAGATTGGTTAGGATATACTCACAATTTACAGAATGCATACACCGAGATTAAGATTGGTTAGGATATACTTCCAATTTTACAAAGCAAAATTAGAACACTATCAACAGGTTTTCGAGTTAATAGTTTTATAGATACAATCTCCGAATATCTACGAATCTATATATACCATAAGCGTAATTTCATATCAATTATTAACAAACCCCAATCTTGAGAAAATCACAAACCAAACTAATATTACTGCATCGTGTAATAATACCAAAAGGAATTGTCAATACATGAATTACACTTACACATCGAATAGTAATTATATTCGTAAGGTCTCTAATTATATTCGTAAGGTCTCTAAAGCTTCGGATATTCTTTAGTTCCTTCTAAGTGGGCTCGATAGGAATAAAAACAACAATATTCTGACATTAAAAACACACATTTCGTAATATATGTGGATACAAATTTTGCATTAACTAAGTCGGGACAGTATAGATATCAACGAATCAGAGATGCGATGCATTTACGTGATGCACAGGGAAATGGAGAAAATATTGGTATAAATTCATATTATTGCAAAGTATGATTTTCGGTACTAATACGGAACCAGTTGGAGATCCTTACGATTATGATAAAGCACACCATCTGCATAATAATTTACGCTTCCCGTCCACAAGGGCTTATTCACACGCTATCCCCTGCGAGGATCAAATGTTTTATGCTTTAAGGGGGTACTACTCGCTTTTTATGAACCTCCTTCTCCCTCGTGTTTAGCATATTAGTTTTGAGATTTTAAGACGGAAGTTCCTTCCATTAGTTTGGCGATTTTAATACCTTTCGCCCCATTTCGTTGTCAATTTTAAGATATTTCGTGTCATTTAGGTGTCGATTTTTTCCTGGCGAGCGAAAGCGAGCCTGTAATTTGAAGAGGAACCGGCATTTGTCCGGGAATTTTTTCTATCGAAAAATGTACACATTTATCTTGAAGGGGGGGGGGGGGGGGTCTAGGGGGTGTTTTTTAAAGCTTGATGGAGGTCTAGCGAGGAAACTAAAAAAATATATATAAAATTATACATTATACGGTATATACCAAAAACCAAGCAGTACCCCCTTAATATGAACCCGGCCAAGCGAATCCACAGGTGCTCCCCAAGTCCCGCCTCCAGACCCTTCACCAAACAGCGACTCCAAAGCTTACCGACATTATGTGCCCTCTTCATATTATAAGATATCAAAATGAACACTCATTGTTTGGTTCACTGTCTTCTGAAACCCCAGTGAAATCAACCCCATTCTTGTCAATTTTAAGACCTTTCGTGCCATTTAGGTTTCGATTTTTTCCTTGCGAGCGATAGCGAGCCTGTAGTTTAAGAGGAAGCGGCCTTCGGCCGGGAAATTTTTCTACCGAAAAATTTATAAATTTACCTTGAAAGGGGGTCTAGGGGGTGTCATTTTAAACTTGGAGGTCTAGGAAACAAACTAAAAACCTCCCCTTAACCCTTTCAAACTCATATGACGCAGAGGTTGCCAGATTAGCAATAAGAAATAGAGTTCTCTCACTCTTATAATTACCTCTCCAAAATTAGTTTTCTGCCCACAGCTAACTCAAAGACAACTGCAGAGGTTGAAGTAACTAAACTAAAGGTTTCTAAATACCCCTGATGGTAACAAAGGTTTTAAAGTATCCCCAATAGGCTCAAAATCGCGTCATATGTCGGAGAGGGTTAATATCGTGCTGACTCTTGTCACGCCATCCTATCGTATCCTATTCTTACATGTCCTTGTTACCCATATTCTCCTTATTTTTTCCTTGTCCTGAGCTTACATAATCTGCTGTATCCAAGCCATTCATGTTTTGCCTTTCCATGTCTTACTCTTATCGCCAATAGTCTGTCCATTTATGTTGGTGGTGTAATGGTTTAGAGTCTTATGTTCTGGGTGTGGTGTCCCGAGTTCGAATCTCGGGAGGTCCATATACTTTCATTAATTTATTCATGTGCATTGGGGTTTGTAATGGAGGATTAATGTTAAGAACGGGGTGATCCTTAATTACATACACTTCCATTTCATATCACATCCTCTCAAACGCTGCCTTTCTACGTATTACAGCTATATTCCATGATATGCATACCTTCCCATGGTTCGCTCTTCCATATCGTGCCCTTGTCGCCTAAACATATTACTAACAACTGTGCCCTACTAACACCTCCTAATCCTGTCACGAACATTTGTCCCAGGGCAGTCTTCCCTTTCCATTTTTCCCGTACCCACTCTAAACTACTATTTGGACACTTGACCATCAGTGTTTTGGAGGGCATGCAGCCTTGAGGGGTCGCTGAACCTGTTGTTGCTTGATTTCCATTGGACTCCTTTGTAGCGTATCCTCTCTGTGTTGTCATTATATACCCTGAATTTATATACTCTGTAATTTCATATTCTAATCATTCATACCCTGTTTATCCACGTTTTACCCAAGTCATCCATACTTTTTACGTCCTAGTTCCCCCCTGTCTGTCTAAGCCCTTACCCCACATCCTGCAGCAGTAAACCCCAGGGTTACAAGGGCGGCACCATCAACCTATCTCCAGCCCGTGATGCAGCAGTTATAAGATCCCCAGTGTAGAGGATCCAGATTATTTTACAGTAAGGTTTTTACCAATCGTGCTTTGTGGGCACTTGTTGCATTATCCTCGGCCTATTCTTATATATATATAATATATATAATCCGTGGTTTATACTTCGTTCTGAGGGTCTACCATTCTTGAATATATAATTACTTTAGTTTGAAGCATGAATAATGGCAGACCATAAACAAAATACACAGATAAAAAATAAGCCAAAGTTTCAAATGCATGATACGGCAGAACGCAAGGTAAAACAACATAGAAGGTACTGTAACCATCAAGGATAAAATCCCCAAAAGAAGGCCAAGAGGCCCCAAGACGGTTGGGTATAGTTGGGTCAGCGGGGAGGCTACTAATTCGGCGACGCTTCATAAACTCCTCAATATATCCCGATAAGGAACAGGCCACTCGCTGGGATAGCTATCAAAGGTCGTCTATAAGGAAAAGTAAAGCTAAACTCAATACAGGTGCCAGCTATATTCTTAAGACAATTAGTCTGCGCGCCATCTATAATTTGTTTACAAGGTATTTGCCAGGAATAACCAAATAATTGCAGAGAAAACGTAAATCCATTATGGCAGAGCATATAGAATACAGAGTCGGCTTCCCGACTGTTCCACAGAGCTTAGAGATTTAGAAAGATGAAGGACAAGAATGGAACAAGAAATGGAACGACTGTAAGCTCATACATTTCAATGACAATATTGAACATTTGGAAGATATGAAATAACATCGTCTACTTGTAACAATGGGTTATACAAAAGACTCTATCAATGGCCAACAGTTCGAAATGTGCAACATGACTTAAATTGGTAAAATGTTAGGATATGTACCAAAACTCTATCTATGGAAGGCTCCGAGTATAGGATGAGCCATAAATGTTGCTCGGCCGTCTGTAGTGGATATTTATTGGCATCGGGGTTTTGTCGTGGCTCTTCCCGACATAGCACGGCGGTGGTGGTGGTCGTTCTGGTCGCCGTGGGGGGCCTAGTGGACAGGTTATTATGTTAGGAGGTCCTGTCACACGAACTATCTTAGCGGGGGATATTCGGAGTCACATTATCCGATGACAATATAATGTAGCTATGTCAATTCGATTGTTATTATCTCCATCATTAGAGAGATAGATGGTGTGTGTGTGTGTGTGTTAGTGTGTTTGTTTGTTTGTTTGTTTGTTTGTTTGTTTGTTTGTTTGTGTGTGTGTTTTTTTTTTTTTTTTTTTTTTATATATTCCAACTTACTTCCTCTCGGGCATAGGCTGAGAGCCTTAACATTCACCGCTTTACAATGAACAGTGAAGCCCGTGAGGTATTGTTCCAGTCTAGGGAGTGAGACATGTGAAGCACGTAGAGTACAACGAGCACCTGCCATCTTGCCTTCACATGAGGCACGGTGCTCACTCATGGCCCGAAACGACCCCATCTCTGAAGCCACCTCGTTCCCGTGCTTCACTGTCTCAACCCCTACACTCGGACTCTCACACTTACACACACACAACGCCACCTGTTGAACAGATAACTCACCAGGCATTGCACCCCTATAGCATATTTTGAATATGGGAATATTCATACAATATGCTACAGTGTGTGTGTGTGTGTGTGTGTGTGTGTGTGTGTGTGTGTGTGTGTGTGTGTGTGTGTGTGTGTGTGTGTGTGTGTGTGTACGTGTTTAAATATACACGTCCATAATAGTTACAAAGAAACGAGAATAAACACTCAAAAATACCTGGTAACCAACACCAGGTATCCAGACTCCAGCTTCAGTACCACATTGTATCGGAACCCAGCTACAACAAGTATGCAATTTCAGGATCAACAACATTGGGAAGTCAGGGAAATATATGTAAGTGTATGATTAGATTGTCCTAGGGATAACTATAAAAATAAACGGAGAACGAGATGACATTAAAAAACTATTGGGTGACCGTGATTTACTTGAGTCTAAGCTCTTTAGTCTCCAAATTCACAGTTCCTGTTAGAGAGTCGTGAAAGTGCGTTCGTAATCCCATATATGTAGTAACAATTAAATGTCTCGTGTACACCTACCAGACTCTCCAGAATAGTTCTCCATCCCCAAAATCCAACTGAAGTTTTTTGCTCAACTTACCTGAAAAGACCGAGACAATATATTAACAATGATACCTTTGGTTAATATCAGCATTACATAATTCCGTACTAAGAATAATGTGATATTCTAAAACCAATTTATTTTCAACTGTTTAGGCTACTTCGATAAGTTCGGATGCTGTAGTAAACAAAAAGCAAACACAATTAATGAAAGAGTAATTTCTTGACAACCCTTTAAAATTATGTTACTAAAAATCCTTGTACATGAAGTGTTTGAAATTTAAATAATTTAAAATGAAGAATAGTTTCCTGGAATATCTTTGGATGAGAAAAATTTAAATCCTTTTGAAATTATTAAAATAAATAAATAAATAAATAAATAAATAAATAAATAAATAAAGAAAGAAAGAAAGAAAGAAAGAAAGAAAAAAAAGAGAGAGAGAGAGAGAGAGAGAGAGAGCATAGACAAAGAACCATTACCACACATGAACCACCATACACAGTCAAATCACGCTCAAAAGTTGCATGACATTTTCTTCAACTTGTGTTTTCCTTTTTTGATACAAGTAAAATTGGTCCTACACAAACATGAATAATTTGTTCATGTGCGTTAAAGACTTATAACACCGTTTACTAGAGAGTACCAAATATTGAAATTACGGATATAAGTAACACCCAGTTCTTAAAATTAATTGTCAATTATAAACCCCAATGTACTTAAATAAACTAATGAAAGTATATGGTCCTCCCGGGATTCGAACTCGGGACACCACACTCAGAACATAAGCACCTATAACAGAAAAGCATACCTCTCAAGAAAGCACAACCATTAAGCTTTACATACGAAGATTTTGCCCATGTGTGTTAGAATGTGTCTTCATTAAACTGTATAATACATAATAATATACAATAAGTCTTTATATCTTTATATAGTATACAAATTATCAACTCTACTCTATACTATAGATTTGTTTGTGTATATACAGAAACATGACCAATGATAAATATATGAAGTCAATTATAAGAACCAACTTTCGAGCTATATTGTAAGACCACACCATAGAAACATGACCGAAAAATTTACACATTTATCTCGAAGGGGGATGTTGAGGATAAATTATTTAGCTTGATGGAGGTCTAGGGAGGAAACTAAATCAATAATTTAAACATAAATATATTAAGTTAAAAATGGGAACCAACTTTCGAGCTATAATGTACAACCACACCATAGAAACACGACCAAAGTTAAATATATAAAGTTTAAGAAATAGGAACTAACTTTTGAGCTAGACTGTAAGACCACGCCAGTCATCCACACATGCATCTCATAATTTGCCCCCACAACCCAAACAGAGGAGGGGCCCCAGACAAACCACACGGTGTATAAGCCACTGCTCAAACAATCAAACAGTCCGGGGCTAACATCACAAATCAACACCTCCATTCCATTTACAGTCGATCACCCTCGCCTTGTATCCTGTGACTCGACTGGAAAAATATACATCCTCAAATGATGTACCTATCATTTATTTATCTAGCTAAATGTCTATATATCTGTCTATCTATATACAGTATCTATCTATCTATCTATGTCAAAATATTCTTGAAAAATCGACCGTTTCGCACAGGCTATAATTGTATAATGTATTTTCAGTCATGAGTTTCGCAGTTATCATTATCATCCACTCATCGTCCACCTATTAAATTGAAACCCTCCCAGAAGAGGTATGATATCAGACGGCTGAAAGGGATATTGATATAATGTTTGAAGAATTGTAAAGGTTTCCAAGACCCACCCACCACTCCTACACCCAGTCACATGCCAGGTATTTGATGTAATTCAATATGTTGTAAACACTCCTTTGATGATAATTTGTAATGTTTGAATTGAAATTTTTGTTTTCTCAGCGACACTGAGTAACCAAAGCTCACAAACTAACAGTCATATCACCATCACTAGTCACCACACCGTACCACCTCACAAACACTGCTCCCCACACCATCAACCCAATATTATCTCAACCTCATAATCACCACCAGTCACCACCATTCACTACCGGGCGGGTGCCCAACCCCGAAAAGGGTTGAAATAGGAGAGCTATCCCCCCGCCAAAGGCGGCTTTCTAGGGCCTTTCCTAGCTGATGCTGAGAGGATTGGGTTCTAGTCATGTGGTGATGGGCTGGTCTATCAGAGTGAGAACTGAGCGATCTCTGCCATACCCATAACTTACTCTGACTGTTCCTTTTACTTATATATTTTCTAGATCTCAAGTGACGGCGTCTCTTGCGTGGATTGACCTCCTAATCTACCAAGATTGGAAGCCAAAGCGTCACATCTTTCCTTTGCCCCTCAATTTTCTCTTCATAATTGCTGAGGGGCACAGGGCCCTGGGTGGGGCTTTGGTTTCCCGGGCGTTTCCGCACCCTCCTCAGCTCCCCGCCATGGAGTGGCTTCGGTCACCCAGGCTTTATTGTGGTCGGCAGGGAGGGTTCTGTGGGGGCGCTCGGTTATGACCTTGGCCTTGCTCGGGGCCTTGGGGCTGTTTGGCCAGGCAACTTGGGGAAAAACAACAACAACAACAACAACAACCATTCACTACCAAACCTCACTCACCATTATCTCTCACAGCAGCCCATCGCCACCCTGTCAAAAGCTCTCAGCAATGCATCAAACTCCAGAAAAACATCTCACAGCCATCAGTCACAAAGCATCACCCTTCACCACCATCATTCATCACACCTTATCACTCATAACACTTCACCAACAGTCACCCCACACCCTACCACCTCACCAACACTACTCCCCCCACCCCCACCCTACCACCACACCCCCACCGATACACCAATCACCACCATTCACCCCCAAACCTCACCTCCACCGCCATCCCTCACGCCAGCCCATCGTCCCCCTGCCAAACTCTCTCAGCGACCCATCAAAGTCCAGAACCATCCCTCACGACACGTCAGGACCCCGGAATATATCGCCGGAGAGACAACAAAAGGACGCGGAGATTTATGCCACCGTGCAAACAGAAGGTGCAAATTATCCGCGATGCATATTTACTATCACCGGAGGGGTGGGGGGTGGGGGGTGGGAGGGGTGGGGTTGGATGATAGGGGGTGAGGATGGGGCGGGGTTCTCCAAATAATGTTAACTAATTTATCGTGTTATATGTTTGTTTTGGGTGTCTCGCATCGATTATTTACCTATGTTCTCTCTTGTCATCAGTTTTGTTTCGCGTGATACAAAAGGGTATGCACGGCCTAGCGAATCAGTGTGGTCAGTTTTTGTTCATATATACTGTATATACAGTATATATATATATATATATATATATATATATATATATATATATATATATATATATATATATATATATATTATCAGGATCTTCATTTAAATATATGCAGCTAAAATAACAAGCTTTTTCATTAAAGCATAGTGTTCGACCTTTTTCATTAAAGCATAGTGTTCGACCTTGTTCATTAAAGCATAGTGTTCGACCTTTTTCATTAAAGCATAGTGTTCGACCTTTTTCATTAAAGCATAGTGTTCGACCTTTTTCATTAAAGCATAGTTTCGACCTTTTTCATTAAAGCATAGTGTTCGACCTTTTTCATTAAAGCATAGTGTTCGACCTTTTTCATTAAAGCATAGTGTTCGACCTTTTTCATTAAAGCATAGTGTTCGACCTTTTTCATTAAAGCATAGTGTTCGACCTTTTTCATTAAAGCATAGTGTTCTACCTTTTTCATTAAAGCATAGTGTTCGACCTTTTTCATTAAAGCATAGTGTTCGACCTTTTTCTAAGGTATAGTTTTTATCTTTACGAAGCACTTCCAATAAAATGTTATATTAATAATAATAGTTATTTATATATCGGGAACATTATAATGAGTATTATTAGCCTAAGTATATGACTACTAACAGATCTGAGGAAATATGCTAGTTAAATGTAATATTGTAAATACATATGCATATGCAGCTGGTAGATAAAATCAGATACTTTGAAACTGAAGTAATATGATTTCAAAAAATGCCAATGGTTTAATATCTGCTTCCATATTAATTATTTCAATAAATATACAGTTGGTAACAGGTTGAAGGAGTGTTTCCATGCAGCTCTGTGATAAAATAAGTTATTATAAATATATGTGATTAAGGATCAAATAATTGCATCGCCTTACTAGAGGTGACTTTTCATGAATATTTAGGTACGGTGAAGACAAGTTCTGCACCTTCGAAGAGCAAGGAGTGTAAATTAAAGTCGATATGAGAGACAATCTGGAGGTTCCATCTTGGTTGCGTGTCAGCACCTCTCTGGTTCCGCTTGGTGGTGTATCCTTTCTCCACCACCTCCACCACTCACCACACCCACTACACACCTCATATAAACCACACTCCCACACTGTACACACCTCATCACACCACACCCTCTACACACTGCATATAAAACAAACTCTCACACTGTATACATCTCATCTCACTCACCACACCATCTACACAACTCATCTCACCCTCATCCAAACCCTACACATACTTCATCTCATTCACCACACCCACACACTGTACGCTCCTCATCAAATCCACCACACCATCTACACAACTCATCTCACCCTCATCCAAACCCTACACATACTTCATCTCATTCACCACACCCACACACTGTACGCACCTCATCACATCCACCACACTCATCCCACCCTCATCCATATTCTGCACATACTTCACCTCACTCACCTCACTCAAAACACTCCGGAGACCTCAGATATCAACTACGCTCACCCACTGTATACACCTCATCTCACTCACCACAACCTCTACACACCTCATCTCAACTACACGCACACACTAACACCTCGTTTCCCTCACCACACCCTCCACACAACTCACCACTCCCTCTACACACCTCATAAAACACACCCATACACGGTACAAACCTTTACACTTTACGCACCTTATCTCACTTACAACACTCTCACTTACCCTGTATATAACTAATTTCAATCATACTCACATAATTCACAACTGACTGTATAATAAATAAAACTCATCTCACCAATCATAAGTTTTTACACATCAATCTTACCAAAGCCTTTACTCAACACATTATACACAGACTACCTAAGTGAGTAACAAGGATGGCTCTGGGTGTCAGTTGAAAATGTGCATATCAGTTCAATCTATTCAACACTAATATCAAAACTCCTACACACTAAAATACGAATTAAAATTAGTATTTCCTTATATAGTACGTTATCTCTCGATCATAAACATAATTATTTATACTGTATGTTAAAGTAAATCATGATTGGCATCAATAAAATGTTAACAGAAATATTCAATTATTCATAATCCTTTAAATATATTCAGCCACTTGTATCGAAAATAATGCTTCCGCAAACACTGATATATTTTGAATCATAATATTCGATATACACTTGACTAAGAAATGGACGTGAGGTACACAAACAAAGCAGTGAGAAATAAAAATACACACACATACAGGTACACACACACACACACACACACACACACACACACACACACACACACACACGCACACACACACACACACACACACACACATACACACACACACACACCCACACATCTCAGCAGTATCTACGAACAATTTCACTGATCTGCCATATACATACCCCTCCAGAAATCTTCCACCTAATTCCAAACACTTAGTTCACCGCGCCGCCTGACCTCTTCCACCTCAGGTCCACCCTAACCTTCCATTTGGCCTGTCAATCCTTCCACCCTCCGTACTTAAGGTCCTTCCACTGGGATCACTCCGTCCTTCTTGGGTCGCGTTCTGGCTTGCTTTTGCGATTTTCTTAGTTTATGTGTACAATAAATGTAGGTTATTTGTAGGGTAGTAATTGGTAGGGTTCACTTGAGGCATGCTATGCTTACAGGTACCTACCCGATAGCACACTATCGTTAGTAAGTGGTGTATGTTGTTTGTACTATTGTAGACATCTTGTCAAATTGCAAATTACCTTATTATAAAATGTTATATAAATTGTAGTTTCTTTATTCATACAGAATTTAGTAAAATTTACCAGAACGTCCCGTACTTCCCAAATTGACTAATTCCTTGAACATGACGATAGTTAAACTCGTTCAGTACCAGGGGTGTCCTTTTCATCATATTCTGGTAACTATTAGACGATTCTATTCAGCTTAGCAAGAACCTCTAGCAATAATAAGGCTTCAAACGATATTAACCAACCAATTTAACTACCACAGATCCTTCCTAAACTGCATAATACCGTCTAAACTGCATAATACCGTCTAAACTGCATAATACCGTCTAAACTGCATAATACCGTCTAAATATAGCTAGAGTAAAAAATAACACACGTCGCTGGTAGTCAAAGGGTTATATGTGCGATTAGTTTGCTTGGAACCAGATTAACTTTCTTATGTAGTGATGTACACCCTATGTGGTGGATTGTGTTCCTTTATTTCCAAATTTTATTTTATTAATCGTTATTTTCACATAGCTATTTTTATTAGTTCCTTTGCGTTTATCTTGTGTCGTCCCAGTTTTGGTTTGTTTATGTTGCAAGTTTTACATTATAATTTATGTTGCAAGTTTTACATTATAATTTGTTTTCGGCCTCGTATGTTTATGTTGCAAGTTTTACATTATAATTTGTTTTCGGCCTCGTATGTTTATGTTGCAAGTTTTACATTATAATTTATGTTGCAAGTTTTACATTATAATTTGTTTTCGGCCTCGTATGTTTATGTTGCAAGTTTTACATTATAATTTATGTTGCAAGTTTTACATTATAATTTGTTTTCGGCCTCGTATGTCCTTTTGCTTCCTCCGTATACTAATTTCTTTCTATTACTCAGTCTCTTCTCTTCTCTCTTCTCTCTCTCTCTCTCTCTCTCTCTCTCTCTCTCTCTCTCTCTCTCTCTCTCTCTGAATCAGTGAACCAGTCACTGTCTCTGCTTATCTATCTCTCTATCTGTCATTATGTTCGTCTTAGGGCAGTGATGCAGCATGATAACATTGACTGCAAAATGAGTTTACTTCACGTGTTTGTTATATTTCACTCACCTCAGAAACTCTTCAATGGACAGACTTAATGAAATATGATGGTTTCTGTTGTGTACTTAACGTCCAATTATATGTTAACATATTGTATTTTTCAATGTTGATAGTCAATACTGTTAATATATACTAAATATGTTCAAGTTCTCATATATATTTTTGTTTAGTTTCACTTGACGAATGTATACGTTATGTTCTTTGTTTTGCATATACAATCAAATATCTCAAATAGCGTTCATATCATAAATAAATAAAGGCAATTTGTAGGAACTAAGTATTCAAAATGATAGCTAATGCCACCCAGTGCTCTTACTTCTGATTAACCACATCCATTCTTCTCCCCGCGCTCTTATTTCCCTCCATCTACAGATCTACACAGTCACTCGCCCCGTCCCCTTCCCGAGACAAAATGTGACTTAGCTAGCCCACCCCGTCCCCTCTGAAGCCCCCTACCCTCCCCTACCTAGTAATCATCATCTCCGCTGGTCCCCACTGCAGGAATAGAATCAAAAGGCCACAGAAAAAGCTGGAGCTCAGAATCATTACGTCATTATTCTCTTCTCACGTGAATGGATGGGCTGCAAGCGCTGTTTTAGCCCGTAAAGCTACAATCATCAGAGTTACCCCTCGTGCACCGACCCCCACTTCCCCCTCCCCCCCCATCAAAGCTATGCCCCACCCTCCCATCACCCCCCTTCCCCCGTCAAAGCCCCCCCCCCCCACCGCGCCCCATGTTCTGTTGTCGTAACATTGACAATTAATGAGGTATTATACAATTTCGAGTGCACATTTTCTGCCCCATAATCTGGCTGTGATCTGTGCGTGTGGAGGAAGGCTGGTGGGGTGGCCGATAGCTGTGCTGGAGGGAGGTGGAAGAAGAGGAGGAATGGGGAAGGAGGGAGGGAGAAGATGAAACAAGAAGAGGAAGAAGAAACAGAGGAGGAGGGAGGAAGATGAAGAGGAGCGAAAGATGGAGTGAGCAAACAGGAGGTAGAGAAAAGGCAAGAGATGGAGGAGGAGAAGGAGAGCAGAAGAAAAATAAAATAGAAGAGGAAATATGAGAAGGAGAGAGAAAGATGAGAAGGAAGACGAGTTTAAGGAGCAGTAGGATAACAAGAGGAATAAAGAGGAAGGAGGAGGAGTGAAATAGAGGAGATACGAATTGGAGGATAGGGCAGGGCATGGAGAGGAAGGGGAGAGGGACGAGGAAGAGAAAAGAGGGGAATGAGGAGGTGGGGGAAGGAAGATGAAGGAGGAGGATGGGGAAGGAAATTAATGGAGGAGGAGGAAAATGAGAGTGAGGAAGAGGAGAAGGAAAGAAGATGAAGGAGGAGGATGAGGAGGAGGAAGGAACTGGGAGGATGAGGATGAGGAAGGAACTGGGAGGATGAGGATGAGGAAGGAACTGGGAGGATGAGGATGAGGAAGGAACTGGGAGGAGGAGGAGGAGGAAGGAAAGGGGAGGAGGAGGAGGAAGGAACTGGGAGGATGAGGATGAGGAAGGAACTGGGAGGATGAGGAGGAGGAAGGAACTGGGAGGATGAGGAGGAGGAAGGAACTGGGAGGAGGAGGAAGGAACTGGGAGGAGGAGGAGGAGGAGAAGAAGGAAACAGGGCACAGGGAGATGATATGGAAGAGAGCAGAGAGGAAAAGAAAGTAATGACCATGGGGGAGGGGTAACAGGTAAGGGGACGAAAGGGTTAAGGGCAGAGGAAAACAAATACAGGCCAAGAAGTAACGAAGGTGAGGAGGAAGACGATAAGGAAGGGGCAAAGAAAGGCAAGAAGGACTACAATAAAGCTAAGAAAGAAAACACTGGAATAAGGAAGAGAAAAAGAAATACGGGTACAAGGAGAAACAAAGATAAATATTATGGGGAATGGTGTAAACAAGATATCTGACAATCAGGCATAAGAAGAAAAATATATAATACATAGAACATTATAATTCATTGAACGCTAAATACGGCAAACGAGTAATAAACATTGATAACTGATGACTTATAGGAAAGGTAACATAGGTAACCAAAACATATAATGAGGACAATTACAAGATTAGAGATTGGAAGCGGTAATTATTGGAGAAAATTAAACGAATAGAACAAATACTGAGCGATACACGATTGAACTGTGAGTATGGGGATAATTACAAGAAAATGGAGGATAAATGCACGACAGACTATTGGGAAGACGATGTAGGAAGATTGAATATATAATTGTTAAATGGATATTATTATGAAAAGTATAATGAAAACTATTATATCTCTCTCTCTCTCTCTCTCTCTCTATATATATATATATATATATATATATATATATATATATATATATATATATATATATATATATATATATATATATATATATATATATATATATATATATATATATATATATATATATATATATATATATATATATATATATATATATATGTATGGAAGAACTGGACGAAGATTGGCAATTCGGGAAGATATATTTAATTACCTTTTCAGTGCACGATCATGATTTTCTTTTTGTTTTATATATCAGTAGACAGTTTGATCAGTTTAGGAAGGAATTCCGATAGTCAGATGGTTAATCAAGAAACGCTTTACCAGGTTAATATGTAGAGAGTGTTTCAATACTGAATAAAATAGTTTAATAGTAGTCATATTTAAGTCAACAAGTAGGGGGAGTTCCAATGCTGAGTAAAATCGTCTAATGATAAACAGAATAGTGAAATAATCTTCGTGTACTGAAAAAGATTGACCAACATTGCAGGTCTGTATTGATGATATGAACGTTAGATTACGTATTGATGAATTTGTTTTCAATATTTTACCTTCAGAACCTCTCTACCACAGCTCTGCAATAAACAGAATAGGCCTATTTTAATTTTGGATCCAAGGATCACACAATTCACTAAATAAATATATAAAAGTGTTTATACTATAAACCTAATTATATCATTCTTAAATAAAACATAATTAATTAGATATAATTCACTTAAATATATACCAATGATTCTTCATCATTATATAATTATGTAATCGCTCTATTTTGTTTCTTTTCTATGTGATTGAGGGAGGCAAAAGGCAAAATGCCCTACTACAATGTGAAATAATTGTATGAATTGCAATTGCATAGCTAAATCCTCTATAGTGTATATCACATAACAACGCTAAACGTTTCGCAAGATATTCACGTATCAACAGCTACCAAAGAACTATAATGAATTAATTGCTCCATTATCATATTTACCGCAAGTTATGGAGATATTTACAACGCACCCACCCAAAGCAATCCAACCCATTATAGTATTAGTTCACAGCCATCAATAACACCAACGTGAAACCGGCCATATAATCTACTCGGGTCTAGCGGGGAGAATCTGGCGATGATGGCCAAACAATTGTAACTTGGCTACGTCATTATCGCCACACTCCGCCCAGCCTTAAGGGGGGTCACCGGCTTTTTTATCTTTCTCTCCTTTTCTTTCTTTTCCTGGCTTGTATCCATTCGGCCCCATTCAACCCACTGTTTTAAGACGTTTATCCCCATCCAGGTGTCGATTTCTTCCTGGTGAGCGATAGCGAACCAGCATTGTTTGGAGAAATCCGGCTTCGCCGGAGAAATTTTTATATCGAAAAATGTACAAATTTAGCTTGCTGTCAAAACAAAAATATATATATGCTGGCTCGCTAACGCTCGCCAGGAAGATATTGACACTTGGATGGGGGTAAACGTCTTAAAACAGTAGGCTGAATGGGGCCGAATGGATACCAGCCAAAGAGAGAGGGAGAGAAAGATAAAAAAAAGCGAGGTGGGCTCCCTTAACAGATATTACCGTCAACAAACCCATAATCTCCTCCCTTCACACTCACATATATATTGCAACTCTCCCTTTCTCACTTCTTCAATTTTAAGCAACTCTACCGTACTGAAATTTATTGGCTTTTGGCGAATATAATTTGATTGGCTCATTGTCAAAGCCATAATGTTGGACCTTTTTGTTTTATCTGTGTTTTTCCTTCCTCCGTTCATTGTCTCTTTAAAAAAAAAAAAAAAAAAAAAAAAAAACATTCTATACTGGTATAGTCAATTTATATTGATTTATTACTTCAACAACTCCAATGTTATTTAAATAAGTGCCGTCAAGCTTCAAGTCTCAGTTAAGTTTCCATTATTCGTAACCAATAGTCACACAATATATAATCTTATACAAGCTATAAATAATCTATAAGCAATGTTATCACGCATCAAGACACAAATTGTTCATCTAATACATCTAACGATTTAATCTACCTACATTATCTAACTAATTCCCCAGCCATAAGGTATTTGGCTGTGATAATGTATGAACCAAACACACGCCCCTCACAAGCAGGCACATTTCAAGCTCTCAGGATTTCTGGCGGTATCACCATCACCGCGGCAATGCAAGAGGAGAGAGATAATAATGGAGTTTTGATTGTCAAGCGGACACTAAATGCTAATTCGGCAATCATTACTTGAGCATTAACGTCGCTTCACAAGTAAACACCCCTTGGAAGCAGGGGAATATTTCACCATTATTTACAGCCTCCACTCTTACAATCATTAGCTTATGGGCTTGTAAGGAACAAACAAACAAACAAACAAACAATAAAACAAACACACACAGAGAGAGAGAGAGAGAGAGAGAGAGAGAGAGAGAGAGAGAGAGAGAGAGAGAGAGAGAGAGAGAGAGAGAGAGAGAGAGAGAGAGAGAGAGAGAGAGAGAGAGCGAGAGCGAGAGAGAGTTCCAACCTTCGTTCCCTCTAACAACTTATTAAAAAAGATAAAGTTAATTTTATCTTTATTGAACTATCGCGACATCAATGGTGCTTAGAAGATGCCATATAGATCAGTATGAATTTTGAATTGGCAGTTGGTGAATTGGTACAAGTTCAAAGTCTTGGGCTTCCGTAGATATTTGGTAACAGGTACAAAGGAGTACAAAGGAAATCAAGCAACAACAAATCTAGTGACCCTTCTAGGTTGCTTGTCCTCCAAAACACTGAGGATCAAGTGTCCAAACAGTAGAATCAGAATCAGCCAATTATACACTATTATCCTACAATATGATTTTACCTATACACTGCACTGTTCATATTTATCAAAGCAGAAAAATACATTAATCCTTCTTATATCAAAAGCTATTAACATTAAACGATTTTACTATTTTCATTCTACCTTCTGGCAATTTCGTATCAATGACGAACTAATATGATTAGTATCAAATAATCTTTCAAATACCAATTTATTTGATATAACCAGCTTTCCCAGTAAATACATAATTCCGACCATCGGGGATGTATCTCGCTTCTTGTGCGGCATACTTAGGGTGAAAGTCGTAATTATGACAACATGTAATCCGTTCAGGTTTATTAGAATTTGCCTCAGCCAATCCATGCCTGCTAAGGTGATAATATTAGGGCGAGGAGTGAGAGAGTGGCCAACAGGTGAAGGTGAAGGTATTGAGGGTTAAGCCTTTACAACCAACATTCCTATTAAAATAATAATAATAATATAATATGTGGTCACCTCTCTTGGTCCGTACGGCCAGTATAGGTGAGACGTGGAGCATATTATACCACACACATGCATGGTTTAGGATTACTAAGTACATAATTACTACTACTACTAATAATAATAATAATAATAATATATATCATTATACATATTATTATTATTATTATTATTATTATTAATACTTGTATTGTTTTAAATATCCTAATAAAGTCCACATAATTATCTCTATACACTATGGCTATCTTTCTACCAATTAGGAAATATATAGTTTATAGTAGGCCACACACACACACACACACACACACACACAAATTGGGCTTGTCTCCTTTCATGTGTTAGCCTCAGTTCACCTAGCTGTAAATAGGTACCTGGAATAAGTGGACGACGTTGTGACGTCCCATCTGGGGTTGGCACAAATGGTACAAGGCGAGATGGGTATCATATGGTTCACCTAAGCTGATGGCTACCTAAGCCTTCGGGCGAGACGGTACCGTCTATAGTGAGAATGGTACCACACAGATCCACCCTAAGCCTTCGTTTCCGATGTCGCCAATTGGCTAAAATACAGACTACACACACATCCACAGCCATTCCAACAGTACATAAAACACTTAACATGCATTTCACGCAATACATTCCCAGTTAAGGAGGCGCGATAATAATGAGCTTAGCTCGCATTGCGTGGATTCCCCTTGACGAACAAGTAACTGAGTAACTGAGTAACAAGCACCTTCAAGAGCAAGAACGCACACGCGCGCTAGTGCGTGAGCTCTCTGAGATTCTTCTGTCTGACCTCAGCGATACACACAACTTTTCATGCTGGCAACAAAGACCCACAAATTAAGGCCCCAAACACACTCCCAAGCGAGTCATAAAAACATCAGTGGGAGGTGAAAACAATGAAGGAAATCCCCGATAATTGGCCGAACATTTGGCTGTATATCTCAAATGCTTGTTCGCTCGCTCTCTCGCTCAGCAAATTACCAAGGCCATATATCAAGCCACACGAAGAGAGGTCACGGGACTAAGAAATACGCACCTGATCACCGGAACGAGTTTTGTTTCGCTAATGACTATGCTTACGTGTCAAATCTGCGAGGCGCCCCAACCAACCACTTATAAGGCATTCTTCCCTATCGCTGTAATTGACGGGGCACAAACGTCGAAACTTACGAATGCCCCAGCTCCTCCTCCTCCTCCTCCCCTTCCTCTCGAAAAGCAATCATCCTCATCCTCTCCTTCCCCGAAATCCGCCATGATAAAGCTCCGTAGGTGTAACAACTTTTAATACTTTGACTCGAGAGATGCTGTCTAAGTTGAACAAAATCTACTAGCGGCATGTAAAATGGAATGGAAATGCATAATTGTATAATATTATGTTTTTCTAAGTCCACTAACTGCAAGAAGTTTTCTTTAAATAAATCAAATTACCATGTCGGTAGGTCGATTGATAATATAAAGTATACGGGTGAACAGTGTTAGCTTTCGGGAAAGGTCGGTATCAAAGCCAGTATCACTACCAGACACCTAAATCAAAACTCGGTAACAAGGAGGAGAGAGATATATACAGATTACACAGAATATACATATTACACAGACTGCTCAGATCAGGAGGGAAGAGAAAAAAAAACAATCAGACAATAAAAACAAATAAAACAAGATATAGACACAAACAAAATATATATATATATATATATATATAAAATGGATGCAATAGACAACCAGTGTAAGAAATAATAACAAGAATAAAGGCAAGAACTAGATCAACAAAAGCCAGAAAGTGATCCCCAGAACGCGAGCAACAAGACAGCGCTACCAAGAACGAGATCGCAAAAGCAGAAGGCGGTGGCTGTAGCGGGAGGCAAAAGTAGAGCCCTAAGGTGTTGAATACGGTGGAGGGCGATGCGGCAAGGTAGTAGGTGAGATGGGTGGGAGAGTGGGAGGTAGAAAGGACGGTGCGTGAATGGTAGCTATAGGGCAGTCTTGGGGTAGAAGGTAAAGCCGCTTGGTAGAGTAGGTGTTGTACAGAGGGCGATCGGGTGGGTGGTACAGACAGACATGGGTTAGTGGCATTTGGGAAATAGGGTGGACTATAGGGTGGTGGTGAATGGTATGATGAGTGGTATGGTGTATGGAAGAGAGGAATGTAGTGTGAGCTGTAGAGAGGGTGGTGGTGGTGACGATGGAGGGGGGGGGGGGGTGCGGTTAAGGGGGGCGATAGGATAGAGAGGGCGGAAGGTAGGGCTCTTTATTTAAATTAATGTGCTTTTTTTATAATAAACTAGGTTATAATAAGTTAGGCTAGGTTATCTAATTACGTTGTAGCTATATGAAACTGAACCATCTCGGAAACATTAAATATTTCAATAATACAAACGGGAGGATGGTGGTGGTATTTGTGGCAGTGATGGTAGTAGTAGATTATGGTGGTAGTGATAGTGGTACAGATGGCATTATAAATATATAGGTAGCCGAGTAGTTGTTGGTGGTAATTGCTTTTGGTTGTGGTGGTGGTGGTAATGGTGGTGGTTGTGGTGGTGGTAGTGGTGGTGGTAGAGCTGGTGGTAATGGTGGAATAAAGGGGAGGTATAGTTGAGACTGAGATAAGAAGTAAGCCTGAGAGTCACTGATGCTCCTACAATTATGCCCCAGCCCGAATAGACGCCTGATAAGTTCCACCAGGGCTTCAGAGGCACCCCACGACCGGTCATTGCTCTCATTCGTTTTTTTGTTTCCTCTTTTTTTTTCTCTCTCTATCTCTCTCTCTCTATGTCTTTCTTTTGCTATTTTGAGTTTGTTCTCTCTTTCGGAAGGGGGGGCGAAGGAGGGATTGTTGTCAGTCTTGCTCTGGTTTCGCTTGCCTCTACTTCTGCAATTCATTATTTACTTAACTCTTCTCTTTTATTTTCTTCTCCACCTCTCTCTCTCTATCTCTCTCTCTCTCTCTCTCTCTGTCTCTCTCTCTCTCTCGTCGTTGGCCTAATCAAGTATCTTTTGTTCCATAAGAATCTTAATTAAAATCTCAGTCAATCAATGTTTTTTATCATCTTTGACAATCACTTGTGGTATTGGTATGCATTTTTGCATTCACGCTTTGTCTTTGCCTATCTATTTTATGGATCTTGGCCAGTCGCGCTCTACCAATCTCATTTTTTCACATTCGGCACAGTACTATCTGGCGATATATATTTTTTTGCAAGCTTGCATTATCTTTCTAGCTTTTCTTTTGTACTAATTTCTTCCGAGGGGATAACTTTTCACCTATAACATTGTCTGTTTGTTTTTTTTTTTTTTTTTTTTTTTTTTTTGTAATATAATTGTGTGTATGATCTTATTATGAAACAGTGCATTAACATATTCAAGCATTTTTTAGTTCTTCGTATATATTAAAGTGTATTCAGCTATGCTACCTGTTTACTTGTCCTCGATTCTGCCACCTACTTTTTAAGGGGAGATATCGACTTGAGGGATTTTTTTCTGGACCCCTTTCTCCCTCTTGTTTAGCCCCATTGCTTTTGAGATTTTAAGACGTTCGCCCTAGTAGTTTTGACATTTTAAGACATTTTGCCCCATTTCTGTCAATTTTAAGACCTTTTGTGCCATTAAGGTGTCGATTTTTTCCTGGCGAGCGATAGCGAGCCTGTAATTTAAGAGCAACCGGCCTCCGGCCGGGAAATTTTTCTACCGAAAAATGTAAAAATTTATCTTGAAAGGGGGTCTAGGGGGTGTAATCTTAAGCTTGATGGATATCTAGAGACCAAACTAAAAACCTCCCCTTAATGTCTGAATAATCTGAATCACATACCAACGACACTTGAAGATCAAAGACATTTGGGATATTCTCTCATTGCCCTACACGGTTATAAATCAATGCAGTACTACGGTCAGATCCCCTTGTTAGGAGTGTAGCGTATTATACAACAACCCTTTTTTTAATCTCAGTCTGGTCTTTCTGTCTGTTTAACTATCTATCCCCCTCTCACTCTCTCTCTCTCTCTCGCACGCTCTCACACTTACACTCGTTCTCACTCACACAAACATTCTCACTCTCACACACTCACACCCTCTCTCTCTCTCACTCAACCCAAGTAGGCTAGGAGCAAGAGGAGAGCAAGCTAGCCTGGGAAGGAGGAGGAGGAGGAGGAAACACCACCTTTTCGTTCCTATCAAACTATCACGAAAGTTTTTGCATATTGAGTCCTAGAATTGCAGGTTTACGGGAGATCTTAGCATAAGGTGAGACCATGCCTGAAATTTGGCGCTGGGATTCCTCAGGAGCACGTATCTTGAATCTGGTAATGTCACTGGCATCTCTCAGATCTGATGGAAAGGTGACGGCACAGAAAATAGAAACACAATGGAAATACAGACAAATTAAATGTGGATAATAATAATAATAATAATAATAATAATAATAATACGATATATAATATAAATAATAATACATTGTCATTATTAGTATTATATATATAATAATTATAATATATATAATTATATTCTTATCATAAAGTAATGAGCCACTCTCCCCTTCTCTCATTGAATGTGACCTATCCTTTGTCAGTCAGTAGCCAACACTATCAAAGAGCCCTTGAGAATAGAAAACACACACACAAATATATATATATTGTATTGAGTATTGTTCACATGTGTGGGGAGGTTCCTCTCACACCACTCTCCTAGACAAAATCGAAAGGAAGGCCTTTCGTATCATTAACTCCCGTCCACTCACCAACTCTCTGCAATATCTCTATCTTCGCCGCAATGTTGCATCTCTCTCGCTATTCTAACGCTACTATAATAATCAGTGTTCCTCAGAGCTTTCCCAGTGTATACCACCTCCTTTACGTAGGGCACGTGGTACCCGTCTTGCAATACAATCCCACCCCTTCTTTGTGCAACTCTCCAACCCAAGAGTGAAACGTTACTCTCATTCTTTCTTCTATTCAACAGCTGAGCTCTGGAACTCTCTCCCAGAATCAGTCTTTCTCTCTTCCTATGACTTAAATTGCTTCAAACTCCGTGTATCCAAGCATTTTGGCTCGAACGTCCCTTGATTTTGGCCCTGTCACTCTTTCAACTTTGGGGGAGGCACTCGCTATAGGCAGTTCTGCCTTTTGCCTCCCTCACTCACATAGGAAAAAAAATATATATATATATACCGGTATATATATATATATATATATATATATATATATATATATATATATAAATATATATATATATATATACCGGTATATATATATAATATCCAAACCATGTAATGTTCTTTAATAAGGTGAATATACAATTGTTGTCTTATGACTTTGACTGTTATAACCCAACCAACATTACTTATTCCAACCCACACACAAAACCAACCCCGTACCACCACTCATTCCCTACACACACACACACACACACACACACACACACACACACACACACACACACCTAGCGTCACCTAACACCCAACTCCAGACAGTTTTGCCTTTCTGTGTTTCACCTAGCCAACAGCCAGAACATGTTTTCCCACAGCATAACCCCAAACAGTATAACAAATAAAACACATATCCAACAAAACACACATCACACCCACACCAAAACACACTTAAAACACATATCCAACAAAACACACATCACACCCACACCAAAACACACTTAAAACACATATCCAACAAAACACACATCACACCCACACCAAAACACACTTAAATCACGCACTACAACACACACAAAACAACGCCCCCACCTCCACTACACAAACACAGATATCTAGCGCCCCCCTCCCACACACAACCCCCAACAGTTTTGCCCTTCACCTCTCCCGCGTTTTGCCTAGCCCACAGCCACCGCCAAACTTTTTCCCCGGGCGTTAGTGATGTGACCGATATATCCGCGGTATCAGCAACACGCCGCGGGGCTTGCACAGGCTACGAGCTTTAGGGTATATTCGCCTGCAGGGTCCTTCGCCTATAAGTATTTTCACCGATACATATGACCGCTCACTATTTGATGTAAGTCAGGTTAGATAAGGCTAAGTTCGGTTTTAAGTAAGATTAGCTAAAAATTGTTTGGCATGATTATGAACCGTGTTCTTAAGAAACTGCTTGGGATAGGCCTATCCCCATAGCGAATTAGTTTTTAATTTGTTGGGATAGGCCTATCCCCATAGCGAATTAGTTTTTAATTTGTATGTTCTATGTGAGTGAGGAAGACAAAAGGCAGAACTACCTGTAGCAAGTGCCTGCCCCAGAGTTTAAAGAGTGACAGGGCTAATAAACAAATTTCGTGTTTGTGTGAAAATGTATATATGAACCCGTAATTAAAAGTAACAAAAACATTACATTTATTTCGTTCATCAAGTATAATGATTTTATTATGGTAAGATATTATTATATGGCCATATCTACGACAGATGTGAGACGATCGACTAAAATAAGTGAGAAGATTGACCAGGCCATAAAAATGTCTTGTGAGCGAAGTGACTGTGTACAAGGCGGAGCTACGGCCAAACGTGCTAGCTGTTATACTTACTACTACTAACGCGAATCTGAATCTGCGCTTACTTACGGCCTGGTTAGCATTTCCGGCCGCTTTGTTGACGCGTGGCTTCTATATGTTTCAAAAGTTGGGGCCGGGGTAAGATGCGGCGGTTTTGTCGTGCTTGGATTCGATGCGGTTTTATATTAAGGAACATAAATAATCCTTTACAAACCCTAATGTACTTGACTAAACTCATGTAAGCATATGGTCCTCCCGGGATTCGAACTCGTGACACCACACCCAGAAGGGGGAGGGGTAGGAATTATAGTAACTGCAACAGTCTTGGCAATCATAAAAAAAATCCTTTTTCAATTGTTTAGTATGAAATAAAGAGCTTATAGACATATCTTAGTAATTAATGCAATAATAACTCTTGGCCTTTCTTGTATGCTAAATAACATTTATACATCGTTAAGTTAATAGGAATTAGTCCGGCCCATTTCCCTATAGGCGTATGGAAGATACATGAAGTGCTTGGCTATGCTAAATGGGGTATGAAAAAATAGTGCTTAATTTCTGTTAATGTAGAGTTTATTTCAAAAGTCAAATTCAAACCTATTCGCAAAAAGCAAAGATTATTAATTAGGACCAGCTTAGGAACATTAGCATTAATGGTTTGTAATCACTGACGTAATTTATTTACGGATAACGGATACTTATTTCAGTTAATTTATATCTTCACCTTAAGTTTCATGAAGGCTTTCGCGAACTATTGAATCTGCCTCTACATTTGAACACTGTACACCTTCAGATGACGCTGCGAACAATAGCTATATATTCTATTCTCCAGGCCTCCCTTGGCTTCGCACTTTTAACTCATGCCCCCAGTGTTTCGTGGCCATTGATTCCCTCTTTTTAAAATAATGCCCACTCTCCCTCTCGATTTCGCTTTCATTCATGCCTTGGGTTTTTGCGGTACGTGTTATCGGGTTTCTCCTGCGGCCGTATTTTTTATATTCGCGTTACTCCTATTCCCTTTCGCTTTGTCCCTTTCTGATTCTGACCTTTCTTTTCTTCCTCGCACAATGTTTTCACCTATCGGAAAACTGGGTCTCTCTGTTCTTTCTTATTTTGAAATTTGCCATACTAGTTTTATTAAGAGTGTTACTGTTTATGTACAGTCAGAAATTATCTTGTCATGACAGTCTCTTTAACTCATAATAAAACTTGTACCTCAGACAATTTTATGAGTTTTTATTATTGCTAGATATTGAAAAATGTCTGTCTGAGATTGTACATTTTTGTATGAACAACACAGGACATAAATTAAGTGAACACATATATTCTTGTATGGCTGACTATTTTAGACTTGTACACAATAAGACTATAGTAACTTCACAATGAGAAAGCGATGAATCTCGGCTCCAAACTTCTCATAACTCAAAAAGGACGACACAAATCGAGCTGTCATTGCTACAGTTTGGAAAGGGTTAACTATGAAATAGGTATGGGTATTTATAGGCCGTACACTCCAACCCTCTTTAAGGGGAGGTTTTTAGTTTGTTCCCTAGACCTCCATCAACCTTAAAATTACACCCCCTCGAGTCCCTTTCAAGATAAATTTGTACATTTTTCGGTAGAAAAATTTCCCGGCTGAAAGCCGGTTCCTCTTAAATTACAGGCTCGCTATCGCTCGCCAGGAAAAAATCGACACCTGAATTGCACGAAAGGTCTTAATATGGGGTGAAAGTTCTTAAAATCGCTAAACTAATGGGGCAAACGTTTTATAATATCAAAAGCAATGGGGCTAAACATGAGGGAGAAAGGGGTCAAGAAAAAAATCCCTCAAGTGGAGATCTCCCCTTAAGGGGAGGTTTTTAGTGTGTTTCCTAGACTTCCATCAAGCTTGAAATTACACCCCCATGACCCCTTTTCAAGATAAATTTGTACATATTTCGGTAGAAAAATTTCCCGGCCGAAGGCCGTTTTTTTTTTAAATTACAGGCTCGCTATCGCTCGCCAGGAAAAACTCGACACCTAAATGGGACGAAAGGTCTTAAAAGTGACATAAATGGGGTGAAAGTTCTTAAAATCGACAAACTAATGGGGCGAACGTCTTAAAATCTCAAAATCAATGGGGCTAAACATGAGGGAGAAAGGGAACCAGAAAACAATCCCTCAAGTGGATACCTCCCCTTAAGTTACAAGAGGATCACGACCCATGTCTTGTTATCGAAATATATTGGAGTATATATAGTATCACAGAATACACTTATTGAGGAATACGGCCTTTCACAACCAGGACTCTTGCTGTTAATGGTTCATACTATATTGCTGTATCTATATATATATTAATTGTGGTACATGCAAGATAAATCACTAGCTCCATGGTGAATGAATACCTTGCTAATTTATCGTAATGTCTTGTTTGGATAATTTATTTTTGTTTTCCACTGGACAAAACTAACAATTCTCATAAATATTTGTTATGAGTCGATATTACTAAGCATCAAGGAATCTCTTATAAATGATCATTGTAATTGTTATTGTAGACATAGATCACCCATTTCTCGACATAGGGCCTACTTCTATTCGACATGGGCTACATTCGATACATCAAGGTGTGGACTCCCTCTTGTAATCTCGAAATTTTCAATCGCTACTTTTTCACCAAGTTACATGGAGGTTGAAGAATAACAGAAACCTATGTTTTTCTCCCTCTCTCCCTTCTTCCTTCACCTCCCGCCGATTCCCTCATCGCTCGGAGTCTTTGTATAACTTGAGGGAAAATCGGTGTTATTGTAAGGTTGTCGTCGTCGTCGTCGTCTCTCTCTCTCTCTCTCTCTCTCTCTCTCTCCCGCCCTTTTCTCTCTCTCTCTCTCTCTCTCGTCCATATCTCTCCATCTCTCTCTCCCTTTCGTTTCCTCTCTCTCTCGCTCATATCTCTCTCTCTCTCGCTCATATCTCTCTCTCTCTCTCGCTAATATATATATATCTCTCTCTCTCCCTCCATCTCTCTCCCTTTCGTTCTCTCTCATTCTCACCCCTCCCCTTCCTCTCTCTTACGTTTCCTCTTTTTCTCTCAACCCAATAAATTTCCCCCCCCCCACTCTTTCTTTCTTTCTTTTCCTCTCATCCCTGCACCGCTTCCGGAGCTACCGCCAAGTGTCAACAAGTACCACCGGGCCCTCCCCCCCTTCAAACCCCGGTTTATGAGGGGAAAAAGGGGTATAAAAAAAGGGCCATAAGACCATCCCCCCCCACCCCCCAAACCCCTCCCAAATTTATTTTTAAATCCCCCCGTAACAGACACTATCCTCAACCCCCACCAACACCTTGCAACCTGCATCATCAACATCGGAACAACTTTTAAGGGAAGTGACCACTCCAACATTTTGTACCTTTCGTTTTTGCAAATTCTCCCTCACTAACCCCAAATCATGGCACCGATCAGAATTAAATGCCCCTCCTGTAACAAGAACTACTACAAGGAATGGTATCCGCGTCATGGGTATCCAAATGCCAAGTGTTTTATGTGTTTAACTGGTGAAAACCTTTTTGCTCTTGGAGTGCACATTAGAAGCACACAAGGCACAGGTTGACGAACTGAAGCGAGATAATCTCACACTAAAGGAGACTGTAGGTGTACTTTCGCATCAAAATTTCTCACTAAAAGAGCGAGTAAAGGACATAGAGAGTAAGCAAGTCGACGTTGTTAAATATCTTCAAAAAGAAAACCCATCCAATGATCTATATCAGACAGTAGTCAACAGGCGTAACAAGAACAAATCCCAAGGGAATGGGAAAGCGACACCAGGTATCCCTATCAAAAACAGATTTGCTGTTCTCGCCGAAAACAACGAACACGAGGTAACTGACCACGTGAATGGGAATGGGAATGGAAAGCGACACCAGGTAACCCCATCAAAAACAGATTTGCACACGAGGTAACTGACCACGTGAAAGCAAGCTCGAAAGGCAAGAAAACTCCTGACAGGAAAACAACGAAACCATCAAATCACGGAGTCAGCGGGAAGGAGAAACTCACCCTAGTATATGGTGACAGTCTCATGCGAGGTCAAGGAGCTGCCTTTGCCACCAAGAACAGAGGAAAAAGGTCAGTAAAGGTCATTCCAGGCGGTAAAGTCGAACATATCCTGAAAGACATAACTAACTCCGCCATACCAGAGGGCACCTGTGTAGTCGTCAATGTTGGCTCAAATGACTGCTTTGACGGAGGTAAGGCCCCAATTAAGACCATAGAAAAAGATTTTGAGAACCTAATTAAAGTCATGAAAAGGAAGACCACGAAATGTGTGGTAAGCGGCGTCATACCCCGGATTAAAACAAGCTCATACGGACAAAATAGAGCCATAGAAATTAACAACGCAGTCAAGGTCATGTGCGAACAAGAGAAGGTACTGTATGTGGACAATTGGACCACCTTTGTAGGGAACTCGCCCCTGTACAGCGGAGATGGCATTCATTTATCAGAAAAAGGCGTTCAGCACATGAGTGACACCCTAAATCAAGCAACCTACATTGCCCACGAAAACAACGCCAGTCAGGACCGAGAAATAACTATGCTAATAGACTCCTCTGAGTATTGATATCGCTACCCCCGGAAAAGCCCTCCCACAACCCCACCCAATCAAACTCCACCCGCACAGTTAAGAGAAATAAATAACCCCACCCAACCCTTAGAAGTCCATCACAACCATTTAAAGGAAACCGTCAACCCCAATGGCCCACAAGTTGCGAAAACTTACCTACCTGAACCACAAAACAAACTAAACAACCCCACCCAACCCCATCCAAGCCAACCCAACCAACTGAATGAATTTGACAACCCGCCGCGGCTTCAAGTCATAACCCCAAACCCATCCTCACCAATAAGAAAAACAAATCCAGCGCATGCTGAGAGAAATGATATAAAAATAATATCCATAAATGCCTGCTCAATAAGAAACAAAATAGACGAACTCAAATGTCTGTTATTAAATGAGAAAGTTGACGTTATTTGTATAACGGAAACACATCTGAACCTTAAAAATAAAGATCTACTTCATGAATATCACATAGAGCCATATAAATTTTTTTCATAAAGACCGTAACAATGGAAAACAAAGAGGGGGGGTTGCAATGTACGTTGCAACCTACTTAAACCCAGTCGAGGTGACTCTCCCCGAAAGTAATGCAGAAATAGTGTGCGTCAAAATAAATACAAAAAACATGAACTTAAATATCACTACAGCGTACCGACCACCGAGACTAACTGTTGCCGATGATACAATTTTTTATGAAATACTAGAGAAAACCCTTAATTCCGACGAAACAGTTTTACTAGGTGACTATAACCTCCCCCTAATTGACTGGAATACCACGACCGGAAAAAATGCAGTCACGCCTAATGACAAGCTTCATCCAGGACAATTTTTTGACTCAACACGTAAAACAGCCGACGCGAGACAGGAATATACTAGACCTCGTAATCACTACCCAAGAAAATTTATTATCAAACCTGGATGTAGGTGAACATCTGGCAACGTCCGATCATAAAATCTTAAGAATCAACGTTATAAGCAAATATTCCTCAGTAAAAACAACAGGAATGGTTTCGGACTTCAAAAACGCAAATTATGACGGACTTAAGGAATCGCTATCAAACATACACTCAAACCTCATAAATATAAACGAAGTAAATGAACTATGGGGACATTTTAAGTCTACAATTACAGAAGCGCATAAACAATTTGTACCCATGAAACCAAAACGTAGTACGAAATCAAGTATGCCCCCTTGGTACAGTAGAGACATTGGCAAGGCAATAAGGAAAAGGAATCAACTCCACAAACTTGTAAAAAATAACACAAACACTGAAGTAATTAAAAACTTGTACAAAAATAGTAGAAGGGAAGTGAAAAAAAATAATTAGGGCGAACAAACAAAATTACGAAATGACTATTGCCAGCGAAAGTGCCACAAACCCCAAAAAATTCTACAGTTACGTAAACAAAAATAAACAGATCAAAAGCGGAATCGGACCGCTAATAGAAGATGGCCAGACAATAACAGGCGACACAAACACGGCAAATCTGCTCAACAAATATTTTGGCTCAGTTTTCACAGAAGAAATTATCGATCATACCCTTGAAAATAACACCTCAACTCATGAGATAGGAGATTTCACCATCAGTGTTACCGAAGTACAAAGCAAATTGAGTAATTTAAATGTAAATAAGACCCCGGGACCCGACATGCTCCACCCGAAAATAATTAAGAATGTCAAGGACGAAATAGCAAAACCCCTGACACAACTATTTAACTTATCACTACTACAGGGGATTGTACCGAGTGATTGGAAAGATGCGAACATTACGCCGATATACAAGAAGGGTAGCAAGGCCAAAGCGAGTAATTACAGACCAATTAGCCTAACTTCAATTGTAGGAAAAATCATGGAAAAAATCATTAGAGATAAGAATGTAGATTACCTCGAATCAAACAACCTAATCAAAATAGTCAACACGGCTTTAGATCAAATAAGTCATGCCTAACAAATTTGATTGAATTTTATAACAAACTATTCACATATAACGACATGACGAAATCACTAGATATAATCTTCTTGGACTTTCAAAAAGCTTTCGACAAGGTGCCTCACCGAAAACTATTGGCTAAACTGGAGAGGATAGGTATCAAAGGTGAAATTCATTCTTGGATAAAAAATTGGCTTACGGACAGAAGACAGAGAGTGGTGATAAATGGAGTGGAATCGGAGTGGGAGCCTGTCACTAGTGGAGTTCCACAGGGTTCAGTCCTTGGACCGGCCCTGTTTCTCATTTACATTAACGATATCGATGTAGGGGTAAACAACACCATTTCCAAATTCGCCGACGATACAAAAATAGGAAATACAGTCCTGAACGAAGATGATAGAAATGCGTTGCAATCTGATTTAAACAAGATATCAGAGTGGTCGAAAAAATGGCAGATGCCCTTCAATGTCGATAAATGTCAGGTGCTGCAGGTTGGTAGCAGAAATATGAAATACAAATACGAAATGAATGGCAAACAAATAAAACCGCAACGGTAGTAAAAGACCTAGGGGTACTAATATCTGAAAACCTAAAAACTTCCGACCAATGTATAGCAGCTGCAAATAAGGCAAACATAGCATTGGGCTTTATTAAACGAAAATTTACATATAAACATGAAAACGTAATAGTGCCACTGTTCAAAAGTATGGTGAGGCCCCACCTTGAATATGGTGTGCAGTTCTGGTCACCTTATCTGATCAAGGACATTGTAAGACTCGAGTCAGTACAGCGTAGAGCGACGAAGATGATACCCTCATTAAGAAATAAACCATATGAAGAAAGACTTAAACGATTGAACCTGTTCTCATTAAAAAAGAGGAGGTTGAGGGGTCAGCTTATTGAGTGCTTTAAGATACTAAAAGGTTTCGACAAAGTCGATGTAAATGCACTATTCACATTAAACAATACTAATCAAACTCGCGGAAATGGAATGAAATTAAAAACCAAAAGGGCAAACCTAGATGTCACAAAGAGTTTCTTCACCTACAGTGTGGCGACAGAGTGGAATAAACTACCAGCGAGAGTGGTGGAGAGCGACACAATAAACGCCTTCAAGGGAAGGCTTGACCTCTATCTGCAGAGGGCTGGGGTGATATGAATGGAAAAAAAAAAAAAAAAAAAAAAAAAAAAAAAAAAAAAAATGTATGTATATGTATGTATGTGCACTGTACAGTATGTATATATATACTGTATATATATGTGTGTATGTATGTATGTGTATATGTATGTGTATATATATGTATATAGATATATGTATATGTATGTATGTGTATGTGTGTATGTGTATATATGCATATATGCATATTATAGTTTGTAAGGCCAGACTGCCTAGTAAGGACCTTGAGGTCTGTGTGGTCTGTGTATCTATGTAGCTCTATGTAGCTCTCTCTCTCTCTCTCTCTCTCTCTCTCTCTCTCTCTCTCTCTCTCTCTCTCTCTCTCTCTCTCTCCGCTCCACCTCCTTTCTTCGGCACCCCCTTCTTGCACCTTGCTTTCTTTAATCACATTTTTCAACAGGTACCAAGAAAGTGCATCTACCATTGCTTCTCTATTCAGCTCTATCCTTGTATTCTTTTATTGACTCGCATCGGCCCCACATGCTTCTGGGGAACTATGGAACCCCAACTGTATCCAATAGCAACTATATAACCTACAATCCCAACAGGGGGAGCAGGACAAAACAAAATATCAGATTCAGTTATTTTGATCCATGTTTAGAATGTTAGTAGGTTCACCAAACTCACCCAACAGCAAGCAAGTCTTTAGAATGCACACATTTTCAAATACATATAAACTGACTATCTTTTAGCATCAGTTGTATACAGAATAGTTTTTGTTACATAAACACAAAGATGCTGAATTAAGCCGCTGTCACACGAGCGTTTTTTCCGTCAATTTTCCATGAGCAAGTTTTTCTCGTATTATTTCGGGACATTTTCGAACTTGTATCGGCAATTAGACTAAAGGTAGATTATGTTAGGCGGTTGAATTCTGATAAAGTGCATTATTTAAGCTTCCAGGCGATAATTGCCCGTAAAAATTGCTCTAAAAAAGGCTCGTGTGACTCCGGCTTAATAAGAAGCGTTTTTCTTGGAACGAAGATTGTTACTGAGGTAATGTAGATTGGCATGAGAAATGGGAAAAGACCAGAGAATTACAGGAAACGTGTAACAACGTATTTATAACAAAGATGACAAGAAAGAGCGAATAACACACCGTAATCGGAAAGAGGTAGGATTGAGGGAAGATGTTGATGGTTGAAGGAGGCAACTGAAGAGGAATAGAGATGTATTTATAACAAAGATGACAAGAAAGAGCGAATAACACACCGTAATCGGAAAGAGGTAGGATTGAGGGAAGATTTTGATGATTGAAGGAGGCAACTGAAGAGGAATAGAGATGTATTTGGATAGGAAGAGAATGTGTGAATAATCCGATGTGTGAATAATCCGATGAAATACCCGAGATCAGGTTAACCCCTTCTGTGCCGGCGACATCTCTATAAAAATATCCTAGAACTATCTAGACGATTTTGTTCAGTTTAAGAAGGATCTGTGGTAGTAAAAAGGGTTAGGTGAGATAGTAGGCAGTCTTTCAATTGGTAGACGCCCTTCTTAAGGTGAATAAAATTGTCTGTAGTTGCCTAAGCGGTATAACTTTGGTGAAGCTAGATTAGGCTAAGTTTGGTTTGGTTAGATTTTTGTAGATCAAATAGGTTAGGTTGGATATATCAGATTAGATTAGTTGTGTCCCTTTAAAAATATAGCGAGTTCTACTTGAAACCAATGTATTGCATAGGCATACTAGTGATATGTAGATAATAATATGAACTGCTGACAGTATAGTAGAGAGCCAGACAAAGCAAAATGAACTGCTGACAGTATAGTAGAGAGCCAGACAAAGCAAAATGAACTGCTGACAGTATAGTAGAGACCCAGACAAAGCAAAATGGAATGAATGAATGCATGAACTGATGAATGAAAGATAAATAAAAATAAGAAAGAATGGTACAAATGAAGAAGAGGAAGAGGAGGAGGGGAAGAGAGAGAGAAGGAGGACAAAGGAGAAAACGAAAACCAGGAAGAAACTAAGAACACCCACCCTTTTCCTCACTATTGATCCCCCCTCCGAGGAGTGTGTGGGGGGGCTGGATGAGGTGTGATTGATTTGTCCCACTCACAACTCGACGTCCACTGTCCACTATCACTATACTCACTCTCACTCTCTCTCTCTCTCTCACTCTCACTCTCTCTCTCATTTACACTCTGTCTGTCTGTCTGTCTGCCTGCCTGTCTCTCTCTCTCTCTCTACAGTGGAGCGTAAATTTCGGACTCCATATTATTTGTCAACTTGTTGACCTATAGATGTTTTGTAATATGATTATTTAGGATAATTTCAAATACTTTGATAAGAGTAGTTGTGATTGAAATGGGTATGTAATAGGATGGATAAGAAATGCTTCCCTTATTTGGAATTGGATGGATGTTAGCCTCCTTCCAAGAAGCAGGAAAGAAAAGGGAAGAATACATATACGGAACAGTTTAGCCAGTATTAGAGCAAGTTCAGAAAACAAAAAATCCGAACTAAGGGAGGGATTTCATCTAGACCCGGAGCGTTATCAACTGATAGGTTGTCTAAAACTGATTTAACATGGCTAGTGTACATTTTGAAGAGAGACAAACAAAGTCAAGAACAAGAACTTCTTTCTCATTATCTTCTAATTTGGAGTTTTGGGCGAAAGTAGTGACAAAGTTATATATTTTGTGAAGTACTAATCGTTAGTTATTCAAATGACATTCAAATTTTTAAATGCCAGTGAATAATTAAGATCTAACACTTCCTCAATCATTGTATTCTACATATCACTGCCCTATAATGGTCTTTAAAATCTAATGTATATTAGTAATTTCTTTGGTTGATATCGGCTTTCCTCATAGTAGTCATAAACTTCGTACACTCATACTCCATACTCATACTCCATACTAATACTCCATACTCATACTCATACTCAATACTCATACTCAATACTCATACTCATACTCCATACTCATACTCATACTAAAAAAAAACCGCTCATAAAGAAAGGAATACGAGCACTCAGTTTTCATCTGCAATATCTCTGATGCCCCTTTTTCTATTCACTCGAGAGCAGAGTTTAGGGAACACTCATCAGAAAAGTAAACTCACCCATTTTACGCTAACAATCAACGTTTTGCCGAGAGGAAGGAATTTTTTTATATATTTTGTATACCCATTCTTTTTATTACTGTAAAGGAAAACAATCCACTATGAAGAGCCAATCTTTCTAAATTGCCGAGACTCCTTCAAATAGCGTGGAAAGGGAAAACTCCGGGTCGGGAAGTGTGAGCCCTGGAGCGAAGGGGGGGGCCGCTAACAGAGCAAGAGCACAAGGAGGGATCGGAGACTGGGCCGTCTGTTGGGGGAATTCTGAGAATATAAATTACAGTCGTCACTATGTTGTATAGTAAATGTTGCACACCCTCAGTTCTTTGAGGTAATTGGAGAAAGTTGTAAGTGCTAATATTCCTTGTATAACGTAATTAACATATCGGGTATACAGTAGTAGGCGTACTTCACTCATATCGGGTATACAGTAGTAGGCGTACTTCACTCATATCGGGTGTACAGTAGTAGGCGTACTTCACTCATATTGGGTATACAGTAGTAGGTGTACTTCACTCATATCGGGTATACAGTAGTAGGCGTACTTCACTCATATTGGGTATACAGTAGTAGGCGTACTTCACTCATATCGGGTATACAGTAGTAGGCGTACTTCACTCATATCGGGTATACAGTAGTAGGCGTACTTCACTCATATTGGGTATACAGTAGTAGGCGTACTTCACTCATATCGGGTATACAGTAGTAGGCGTACTTCACTCATATTGGGTATACAGTAGTAGGCGTACTTCACTCATATTGGATATACAGTAGTAGGCGTACTTCACTCATATTGGGTATACAGTAGTAGGCGTACTTCACTCATATTGGGTATACAGTAGTAGGCGTACTTCACTCATATCGGGTATACAGTAGTAGGCGTACTTCACTCATATTGGGTATACAGTAGTAGGCGTACTTCACTCATATTGGGTATACAGTAGTAGGCGTTACTTCACTCATATTGGGTATACAGTAGTAGGCGTACTTCACTCATATCGGGTATACAGTAGTAGGCGTACTTCACTCATATCGGGTATACAGTAGTAGGCGTACTTCACTCATATCGGGTATA
>CM064495.1:45397870-45533321 GCA_032716605.1 Paralithodes platypus
GTAGTAGGCGTACTTCACTCATATTGGGTATACAGTAGTAGGCGTACTTCACTCATATCGGGTATACAGTAGTAGGCGTACTTCACTCATATTGGGTATACAGTAGTAGGCGTACTTCACCCATATCGGGTATACAGTAGTAGGCGTACTTCACTCATATCGGGTATACAGTAGTAGGCGTACTTCACTCATAGCATATGTATGTTCTGTCATTCTTAGTGTAACTGATTTGTCACAGTTCGTGAATTGTACTTTATAAACCGTAGACAGGCTTAAAGCACGTAACAAACGCTACCGGAGGTATGCAAAATGGCGTTTATGGAAACACAGATGGCTGATGTCCTCATCAAAGACTGTTCCGGAGGAGGTCAAGAGAGGCCCTTTTCATTAAATTGAAAGCCACTCTTTTGGTCTAAGTTTGAACAAAGGATTGGGAGTAAAGGACAAGACCCGATGCTGAAAAGATCCTTTGTCCCTACTTGGGAAACATTTCACCCCGTGTGTGTGTGTCGCGTCCATGGCCCCCGGTGCAGCGCAATGCTCCACTGTTTTGTTTCTGGCACGGGTTGGGGTGGGGGTGGGGGGTGCGGGGCTAGGGGTCACAATAGAGCACTTCACGATTTGCCGGAAGGTGGTTGGATACATTCAGCAACATCAAGCAACATCAAGCAGTAGTATATTACTTATGTCCTGTGTCTGGTAATCAAATAATTCTGCAAATAGTCGCCAAACATATTGAAAGGGACAAACGTGCACTTTACAAACAATATACTGGCAGGAATAGCACGCTCGTATCATTATCAATAAATTAAAGTGTATACACAACATATCACACAGTAGTAAAGCATACAAATATTTTACGTCTGTCAGTGATATTTCTAACACCATCTAATGCAACACAACATATTACATCAGAGTTCTTAAGTGCAATATGCAATACTCCACAGAACATGGCATATATTACAATAAATATTGATCATGATCGTAACATGTTGTATTTCTTTTCTTGACCAGAATATGAGTGCCGGACAACAAGACTGGACTGGCCATACGGGGGAACCACAAGAGAGGAGCCTGTGTGAGACGAGAGGAGAGGGCCAGCGGGATTAGTGGGGATATGGGTGATATTTATGGCTGTGACGCCGCCAGGGAGACACGCCTATTTGTGGTGCTTCTGCTGTACGGTCGTCGGTCCTGGAGGGCATAACGTACTTTATGTCATGTCTTGGTCGTGATATATATGTTAGCGAGCGGTTACAAAAACAGGTGTTGGTGGTGTAATGGTTTAGATGTTTATGTTCTGGGTGTGGTGTCCCGAATTCGAATCCCTTTTTTGTTGTCTTCGAATGCAAAATACAAACAAATTAATACTGTAGTTGCCTATCAATAAAATATAAGTAGATAGAGTAACATACAAAATTAAAGACAATGAACTCAAAAAAATATGCTGTGGAATATAATGTTAGTGTTTTATCCACCATCGAAAAATATACATTATATAATCGCAATTCCTGCTGATTTGTTCATTTTTGGTCCTCTCTTGTGTATCAGTATTGTTTGTTCATTATCAAAATATCGTTATGTATGGGGTAGTCCTATCAAGATGGGGGTTAGGTAATTTCTATGTCCTTCAGACTCGTTGCCTTACGTACCGTGTGTTTAATCCCATCAGTATGATACCAACATATCCACGACATGCTGGACTACTTCAAACGATAAGAGTACACGAGTTTTTCTGCCACCAAGATACATGACATAATTATAAGCTCCGTAGACTCGTATGTCAAAACTACTGTGTGAGAGAGAGAGAGAGAGAGAGAGAGAGAGAGAGAGAGAGAGAGAGAGAGAGAGAGAGAGAGAGAGAGAGAGAGCTACATAGAGCTACATAGATACACAGACCACACAGACCTCAAGGTCCTTACTAGGCAGTCTGGCCTTACAAACTATATATTATGTATATATATATATATATATATATATATAATATATATATATATATATATATATATATATATATAATATATATATATTATATATAATATATATATATATATATACACACACCGGTACATACATATACACACATACACACACACACACACATATACACATACATACATATATATACAGTATATATATACATACTGTACAGTGCACACACATACACATACATAATTTTTTTTTTTTTTTTCATATCACCCCAGCCCTCTGCAGATAGAGGTCAAGCCTTCCCTTGAAAGCGTTTATTGTGTCGCTCTCCACCACTCTCGCTGGTAGTTTATTCCACTCTGTCGCCACACTGTAGGTGAAGAAACTCTTTGTGACATCTAGGTTTGCCTTTTTGGGAGAGAGAGAGAGAGAGAGAGAGAGAGAGAGAGAGAGAGAGAGAGAGAGAGAGAGAGAGAGAGAGAGAGAGAGAGAGAGAGACCCTCAATATTAAAACAGTTCAAATCCAATTGTTACCCATACTTTTGTTTCATGAATGGAGGATGCTATTGAGTACGTAATGTTTTCCCTTATTACATTTGTGCTGCCTTCCTAATTTGCCGTATATTGATTCAGAATGAGTACGAAAGAGGACCTATAGCGTGTGATGATGAAGCCAGACCACCGCTGAGCCGGAGTGGTGCATACTCCAGTGGTCCTATGAAAAATTCCCTCTATTTAATTTATAATAGGCGCCATTTTGCCTACCTTGCGGCACCAGTGTTGTACTTTTTTTTTTTTTTTTTTTCTATGTGATTGAGGGAGGCAAAAGGCATAACTGCCTATAGCGAGTGCCTCCCCCATAGTTGAAAGAGTGACAGGGCCAAAATCAAGGGACGTTCGAGCCAAAATGCCTGGACACACGGAGTTTGAAGCAATTTAAGTCATAGGAAGAGGGAAAGACTGATTCTGGGAGAGAGTTCCAGAGCTCAGATGTTGAGTAGAAGAAAGTTTGAGAGTAACGTTTCACTCTTGGGTTGGAGAGTTGCACAGAGTAGAGGTGGGATTGAGTTGCAAGACGGGTACCACGTGCCCTAAGTAAAGAAGGTGGTATGCACTGGGATAGCTCTGAGGAACACTGATTATTATAGTAGCGATAGAATAGCGAGAGAGATGCAACATTGCGGCGGAGAGAGAGAGATTGCAGAGAGTTGGTGAGTGGACGGGAGTTAATGATACGAAAGGCCTTCCTTTCAACTTTGTCTAGGAGAGCGGTGTGAGAGGAACCTCCCCACACATGTGAACAATACTCAATACAAGGGCGCACTATGCCCCTGTACAGAGCAAGAAGCTGTGCAGGGGAAACGAACCCCCTAAGGCGGTTGAGCACACCCAGCTTCTGGGAGGCTGCCTTAGCAAGACTGGTAATATGGTCCTTCCAAATGAGAGCAGAAGAAAAAGAGACACCAAGAATATTGAGAGAAGATGAAGGGTTGATTTTTGTATTGTTGAAGAATAAGGGATAGTCCGCTGGGAGATCCTGACGGGTAGATAGATGGAGAAATTGGGTTTTGGAAGCATTAAAGTTAACAAGGTTTTCTCTGCCCCAATTGGAAATAGTATTTAGATCAGAATTTAAGAGTTCTATGGCTTCATTACGTTTGTCGTTGAGGGATTGCTGGCTGGGGCGTTCTGAAAAACTAATGGAGTAGTGTAAGGTTGAGTCGTCTGCGTATGAATGGATGGGAATTAAGGTACAGTTAAGGAGATCATTTATAAAAATTAGAAAGAGAATAGGAGATAGGACAGAGCCCTGAGGAACACCGGAGTTTATAGGGTGAGGAAGTGAACAATGGCCGTCCACAACCGCAGCTATGGAACGGCCGGAAAGGAAATTAGAGACAAAGGCACAGATGGAGGGATAGAAACCGAAGGAGGGTAGTTTAGAAATTAAAGATTTATGCCAGACTCTATCGAAGGCTTTCGATATGTCTAGTGCAATAGAAAAAGTCTCACCGAAGTCCCGAAAGGACTTAATATAGATAACAATATAATCCCCAAAACATCACATACCACAGCTATAGAAATGACCCAACTAATATAAAAAATAAATACAAAATAAATAAACATACACACACACTCACATTATATATATATATATATATATATATATATATATATATATATATATATATATATATATATATATATATATATATATATATATATTTAATTAATTAGAAATAACCAAAGATGAAATCATAGAAGTAAAACAGGACTTTTTAAGATACACTGTTTATGTACGGAGTTCGAGTCTGAGAGAGGAGAAAGAGAGAGCAAAAAAGTGTTATCTAAAAGGGTTAACTCTCCCCCTAGATGACTCCGGGTCCGCTGTGCCCGTTTAGCCCCTCATGGAAGACGTATTAAATAAATGGCTCATCACGGGACCGCTCGATCTCCATGATTTATAGGACATTGTACAGTTTGATGGTGCGCCAGCCGGGCCGACCTCATGGGGTTTCACAAAGATTCGTCGGCATTCACAGGGCTAAATCTAGTCTTGGGGTTATATTATGAATTATAAATATTCGAAATTTGTTGGTGGTCAACTAATGTATATCAAAATCTGTAATTATTTATTATTACTTGCCTAGTAAAAGTGTGCAATTTATGTTTGATAAGATGCCGGATTGATACGGTATTTAACAATAGTTAATAAGTTGCTTCGTCAATTTTCGACATGGCTTCAGTGATTAACGAAATTTGTAATGTGATAAAAATAGTAAATTGAATTCAATTTTAGAGAAAAAGACTCTTGTATAAATTTGTTTTATTGAGCTAACGTACGAGAACAGCTGTATCTGTGTTGCGTTGCGTTCCATAAAGCATCACTCGCTTCAAATTTCCCGCAATTACCCACCGCTCGTTCCAGAATTCATTAATGCAGAGATGATCCCATTATTAAAAGTTTCGCTCTTTAACAGGTCATGCTATTATTATAAGGTCGAAACCATTACACTCATGTAATGCCCCCACCGACTCTACCAACTCCACCATCATCACTATAAGCTTTACTGCCATCATTATTATCACAACCACCACCACAAGCTTTATTATACCATTATTATCACCACAACCACTACCATCACCACCACCACCACAAGCTTTATTATACCATTATTATCACCACAACCACTACCATCACCACAAGCTTTATTATACCATTATTATCACCACAACCACTACCATCACCACCACCACCACAAACTTTATTATACCATTATTATCACCACAACCACTACCATCACCACCACCACCACAAACTTTATTATACCATTATCACCACAACCACTACCATCACCACTAAAAGCCTTGCAACCATCACCACTATAACCACTACTATTAGCTTTACTAGCATCACCATCACAACCAACATAATCACAACCTTAATACCACAACTAACACCTTTACTCCTACCACGACCCTCAAAATATAAATTTCCCCCTACACCACTACAACTTACACCACCACCATCACCACCACCATTACAACTTACACCACCACCACCACCATCACCACCACCACTAGCCACTAGCCACTAATACAATCTATAAAATTCCTACCACTACCATTATCTCCACCACCATAACGTTAACATCTCCCAGTACCCCAAGCTTTCCTTCATCACCATTACCATCGCTGCCACTATCACCATCACTATAACTACGAAGTTCTTTACAACCGAGCTATAAATGTAATCCCTCAGGATCCGATAGCCTGACACTAAATTACAAAACAAGAAAGTAATACATCCATGTCTGATAATATTTTATTTTCATAATTATCTCCGCCAACCAAGTTGGAGGGAGTTTACGTTTTTGCTTCCGTTTGTCTGTTTATTTGTCTTTAAACAAGATATATCAACATTTTATAAACCGATGTTCAAGAAATTTGGTGGGCAAATAAGATGTGCTCCAAGGAAGAAGTGATTCAATGCAGGAGGTGATCGGTAGAGCGCATACCCCCGCCAGCGTAGGCGACTCACAAAGTTATGAACAGATTTTCACGAAATTTGTTGGGCAGATACGAAATGTGCCAAGGAAGACGTGATGCCATTTAAGAAGCAATTGGTAGAGCTAATACCACCGCAAGCGTAGGCAGAGGTATGCGCTTATATACAGCCCGACTCTTTACACAGATGAATACCAATATGGCTCTCAATGACCTGGGGCATAATAGTCGCCTGCATAAAGCAAAGCTAATTATATTAAGGGGAGACGGACTGTTTTTCTAGTCTCCTTTCTCCCTCTTGTTTAGTCCCATTAATTTTGAAATTTGTAGACGTTCGGCCCATTTGTTAGGCGATTTTAAGACTTTTCGTCCCATTTCGTTATAAATGTTAAGACCTATCGTGCCATTTAGGTGTCGATTTTTTCCTGGCGAGCGATAGCGAGCCTGTAATTGTAAAAGGAACCGGCCTTCGGCCGGGAAATTTTTCTATCGAATAATGTACAAATTTATCTTGAGGGGATGTCTTTCTAAGTTTGAGGGATGTCTAGCGAGGAAACTAAGAATTTATGAATTAATTAATTTATAGGCCAACAAAGCAATCAGTGTCCCCTTAAAACTCCAACCCAGAATAGCCACACCAACAGCCTTCAACACCACACCTACAGCAGCTCCACCTGGCCATCAAATCAACAAGCCCGGATGAATGTAGGTGCTAATTTCTGTTTTAAGGGGAGATGGGCCGGTTTTCTGGACTCCCTTCTCCCTCATGTTTAGCCACATTAGTTTTCAGATGTTAAAATGTTTGCTCCATTAGTTAGTCGATCTTAAGACCTTTCGCCCCATTTCTTCGTCAATATTTAAACCTTTAGTGCTATTTAGGTGTCGATTTTTTCCCTGGCGAACGATAGTGAGCCTGTAACGTTGGAAGAACCGGCCTTCGGCCTGGACATTTTTCTACCGAAAAATCTACAAATTAATCAAGAAGGGGGATCTAATAGATGTCTTGTTTGTTTTTATAAATTTGATGGAGGTCTAAGGAGGAAACTAGAAAAATAACGAATACATGTAAAAAATCGACCAAAAAGTGAACCATCCCCCCCTAAAACGTCACATATTCCCCCCCCCCCCCCCCCCCCCCCGAATGGAAGACTCTCGTGATAATGCTATTCATCGGTGGGGGGAGCCCACATCGCTTGTTTTTATCTTTCTCTCCCTCTCTCTTTGGCTTGTATCCATTCGGCCCCATTCAGCCTACTGTTTTAAGACGTTTAACCCCATCCAGGTGTCAATATTTTCCTGGCGAGCGGTAGCGAGCCAGCATGTATACATTTTTGTTTTGACAGCAAGCTAAATTTTGACATTTTTCGATAGAAAACATTCTCCGGCGAATTCTCCGGATTTCTCCATACAATGCTGGCTCGCTATCGCTCGCCTGGAAAAAATCGACACCTGGATGATGATAAACGTCTTAAAACAGTTGGTTGAATGGGGCCGAATGGATACAAGCCAGAGATAGAAAAGGAGAGAAAGATAACAAAAAGCCGGTGACCACCCCCTTAACCAATTAGAGTTATTGGACGCAACAAACAGGTGTATATTCCTGCAAATGACGCTGCATTACACATATTGCTCGCTATAAATTGGAGCATTGTTGTTTATGGCAGATAAGCCGACATTACCAAGTGGAGTATAAAATATAAAGGATGGGATGGCTATAGGATGGCGCCGGGAGATTGAACAGTTTACCAGCATTTTGTGTAAAAGCGTTTGCAACACATCAGCGCATCAGCGTGAAATACTCCACCACCCACACACACGCACACATACACACGCAATAGAACACACACACATGCACACACATTCACATACACACTCACACAAACACGGTACTCGGGGCGTGTTATGATATCTCTTTCACTTACGTTATTCTAGCATTATTTAAATGCAATACACTCCCATTCCCTACGAGTTCGCGCTGGACGAATTTCCGTGTATTACGAACATTATATACGAATTATGTTCCGGGCATCTCTCGTAACTCCCTTGTAACGAGGTTTCACTGTCTCTGCGCTATACGCTCGAATCTATCTACACAAATCTACCGGTGTTTTTAGCCAAACCAGCCGTGTCAATAAATCTCCATAGCTATCCATTCACCTGCGTATCAACAGGTAGACACCCGCCAGTACGCGTCATTAACTAAAAGCGAGACATAAACACGGCAGTACCCCATTTCACTGAGTGGTTTTGTTCGCGATGGATTCAAACGGCTTCTTTGGTTGCTACTCGGATTGGAGACGACGATGATGCGCATGCTCAGACTAGATTCTGGTTAGTTCAATAAGTGTGTGAACATCATTCAACGTCTATTGATTGAGGTTGTTGTTGTTGTTGTTCCCCAAGCTGCCTGGCCGAACAGCCCCAAGGCCCTGAGCAAGGCCAAGGCCATAACCGAGCGCCCCCACAGAACCCTCCCTGCCGACCACAATAAAGCCTGGGTGACCGAAGCCACTCCATGGCGGGGAGCTGAGGAGGGTGCGGAAACGCCCGGGAAACCAAAACCCCACCCAGGGCCCTGTGCCCCTCAGCAATTATGAAGAGAAAGCTGAGGGACAAAGGAAAAATGTGACGCTTTGGCTTCCAATCTTGGTAGATTGGGAGGTCAATCCACGGAAGAGACGCCGTCACTTGAGATGTATAGAATATATAAGTAAAAGAAACAGTCAGAGTAAGCTATGGGTATGGCAGAGATCGCTCAGTTCTCACTCTGATAGACCAGCCCATCACCACATGACTAGAACCCAATACTCTCGGCATCAGCTAGGAAAGGCTCTAGAAAGCCACCTTTGGCGGGGGGATAGCTCCCCTATTTCAACCCCTTTCGGGGTTGGGCACCCGTTCCGTTTTGGTTAGTTACAAATAGTTATTGGTCCTGGTTCATTGTATGTATTCTTTTTCACCATTGTATCTTTCTCACCATTGTATCTATTTCTGAAAGCTCCGGTTCACCTTATTAACTAATTCCGGTCTTACTACCTACAGGCTTACATAATAAATGACCTAATTGGTTATAATAGTCCACCTAATTGAAGAGCACGCCACTAGTTCAATGCCACGCTTGTTTGTATAACACTTCATCACAGTCTTTCAATCATTCAACGTGATATGCATGAAAACATCAGTGTAAAATGCTAGTTTTGCATATAAGCGTCGCAATTGAATATGCACAATAAAACGAGCACTCAGTATAGGGATGGCTACAGGAATATTAATTATTTTAATCTAATAACTGTTATTTCTGTTCCACTTATAGCCATGCGAGTGTATTAAACTTATGAAGGAATATGTTGAAATGCAAATATTAAATACAATAACAATCTTTAAGCAAATTACAATTGTTTTCATTCCAGTCACAACTGTCTTCTGGCAGAGTCACACGCACGTTTTTACGGACAATATTCAATGGGCAGTAAGATTTCTGGCAACATATTGAAACTCATGTGCATTGTTATCAGCAAGTAGTGGCCGAATGGTCATAAAATTGGACTAGTAATCCTACTGATTCGGATTTAAAACACAATTATTTCTAGGATATATTTGGCTCGTGTTATGGTTGTATGAATGCTAATTAGATTAATGCGGAAATAATATGCTCTATGAGGGGTTGAGCGGCCAGCTCCACCAATTGGTCACCCTCCAAATTCCATTACTTTCCAGATATATGATCCACAGACTAAGAGCGTACCGCCGGTACCGGTATGTCTGGATGTTTTGTATATAGGAAGCAATATTAAAGTAGAGTATTTTAGGTAGCTGAATGTTTTATCTATATATTCAGGCCCAATTCCCACTTTTCCGGGGGGGGGGGGGTTTCGTTTTTTTTTTTTGGGGGGGGGGTAACTTTATTTCATATGGTGCGAGAAGAAACCTACCAACACAACTTGTGGAAATAATCGCTCGAGGGGAGTCGTCTCTGTTATGACAGTTGGACGCTGGAGACACTTCAGTATTCAGGTATTAGATGGCAACAAATATACTTTACCTTTTTCTTTTTCAAAAGCAATTTTAGCATTTAATCGTTATTATTATAAATGCATTCCATTAAACGTATATGATTTTCATTAGCCTACTGACGACACAGACTGTTTGCTTGAAAAGAAAAAGAAAGACAGTATTATTTAAAAACTATCAAGAGGAAACATCGTACAATTTCCTTACTCTAATGTGTCTCAGTCCCAGCGTAAGACATTTGGACACAACCCGACAACTTCCCACCATTACCTAATGGACTATTTCCGCCCTCAAAGATCCCTCATTAACGCAATAAAACTAATCATAGACAGCGAAGAACACAGTCCTAATGAGCAGCCTAGCTAGTTACGTAACCAAAGAGCTGAGAGGGGGAGGGATATATACACCGGCGACGTGGCAGGGAGGTTGTTTTGAAGATCCGTCCATTGATTTAAGAGACAGGCTGGAATAATTATGAATGAGGGCAGGTGAATGCGTAATGATTGCCACGTCCGCCGTAACTTGGAATCATCATCAGTCTCCCTGCCCAGTGACGCGTTAGGACTTAAAGGACGAATCACACGATATTTCCCGGCGTCTCTTATTGGCAATTTTGAGTTAGAAGATTTGAATATAACCATTATAAGATTATATGCAACCTAATAAAATATAATTAAATTATTCTGACAATATCTATGAACAAGAGCCCGACAATACTGCTAGACATTCTGATGCCAGTCAACAGTTGTCGACAACATTAATGGTGAGACTCAGCTGTTAGGGAACCCGGATATATGTTTCTCAAAGTCTCACTAAGGCTTTGGATTGGTGTATCCCATGACGATATGTGCTCACTTTGCTAAACAAAAAAATCCAATCTATGTTTGTCCTGGTGGTGTAATGGTTAAGGTGGCAAAAATATGTGTGTGATAACCCAGGTTCGAATCCCGGTGGATCATATATACTTTAATTATTTAATTAATTTCATTGGGGGTGTGGTGGTGAGATTAATAAAAATAATATTAATCACAAATATAATAAAGATATTCTAACAATGGTTTGTTAGCACCAGGATAGGTAAGGCTAGGTTAGGTGAGGTTGTGGTGAGAATGGATTAGGTTAAGTTTGTTAAATGAGAAGTAGTTTGTGTACAAAGACCAAGAGGAACTTGGAGAATACGAGGCTGAGATGAAGAGGGAGAGTTGGCACTGGTAGAAGGCCGATCGTAGTGGTATCAGAGGGAATCATTTGATCAGACAGTATCCTGATCTTAAAATACACCCGCCTTTCAACACACTTCTACCCGTTTTCCGTCCAACCCAAGAGTAAACCGATTTTCTCAGTCTTTCTCCCAATCAACAACTTAAACCTTGGAACTCTCTCCCTCGATCCATCTATACGACTTAAAACTGCTTCAAGATCTGTATGTCCAGTCATTTTGACTGTAACGTACCTTGAACTATTTCCTCAGTCATTCTTTCAATTGGGGGAGGGGGGGGGGGATACTCATTACAAGTAGCTTTGCCTTTTGTCTCTTTCTTACACATAGAACAAAACAATCTATAAGTGAACGGTCCTACAGAGTCAAAAGCTGACACACACACGTACCTAACTTCACTAATACTCTCAATATAATAACTTCTTTCTTCAATTCCAGCTATCACATTTTCATCAAACCCCATATGGACCACTCAGACTATATAGATTCCATAGAAGGACGTGAGAAGGAGGCTGGTACAATTAAAGTTATGCCTGCTTTGGCGAGATGGCGTTCAATAGGTCTATAATTTGATGTTATTATCCCATACGTCAGGGTATAATCTGGCCACCCAAATGGCGGCCACAAATCAAAAGTGGGCGAGGGATGACTGGTTACAAGGTGAAGTCGTCTCCCTGGTAAGTACCCGCATAAACCTCACAGCGCTCGGTTTCATTTCGCCTCTTCCTAAACTGAATATAATCACAATAATGTTAATCACAATAATACATAAAAAAGGCACATTTAAAGAAAGGCAAAGAAGGATTGGAATATATTAACCCCATCAGCACGATGATGCCTTTTTTCCTCTGATTATGGCTGAAATTAGACGGTTTTATGCAGCTTATGAAGGACTTATGTTACTCATAGGGTTAATTGAGATAATATGTACCCCTTTGAGAACTAGAGGTAGACTATAAGTTAAAGAAAATCGTCTAATGGTAACCAGACAATGATGAAAACTACGTCATCGTGCTGAAGGGATTAATATCTTCCAATCCTTCTTTGCCAATCAATCTAACCCCTTTCAGTACAGGGACACCATTCTAAAATATTGTGCTGCTTAACATTAGATGATTAAAATTAAATTTAGTAAGAAAAATGTCATACTTAAAACATAAATGTTGGTTATCTTCCTCCTGAAGATACGGTTCCCTACTAACACCTCAATATCCAATAATATAGTCTAATTGAACTTAAGTATGACCAGATGGGCTGAATTGACTAAGAGGTTGAGTTGACCCTGGGTTGAAATGAGTGACCAATCAACCATTCATCCATCTCTCTATGATTAGCTCCACCCCCTAACTCCGCCCATTCCACCCTCTCTGCTTAACGCCTTCAGTACCATAACGCATTTCCCTATCTTCTCGCTATCACCAGACAAATGTATACAGCTTAGGAATTACCTGTGGCAGTCAGAGGGGTAATTAAGATGTTTTTCAAACCTTGGATTATTAGAGATTCTAAGTAAGTGGAGTTAAATAGTTTATGATTAGTGACAGTCATATTAAAATAACGTCATCGTATTAAGAGGGTTTAGATAGAGCCCTACAAATATGTTTAGTGGCGGTTCCGGAGTCACAGTAGCCGAGTAAATCATATACTGTGCTGTAATAATGTCTACAAAACTATCTGAACATTTCACGTCAGGCATGGCTGTAATAATCTTGACATATCATATTCAATACCAGGAGAAACAACACAAATTACTCAAAAGAATATGGTATCTTACAACGAATACTAGACTTCGATAAAATTAGCCTTTAAGAATATTCGTGTGACACCAGATTAAGGAAGCCATTACAATGCAGTGATTAACAACTGACCACCATCACACCTGTATGCAATTCAATAAAACCATGTTGACGAAGACCTATAATTGTATCTAGATTGTTGCATTAACTATTTTCAAATGGTGATTGCCTTGGAATGAAATGCTGTGTCTTTAATATACTGTACTAACTTTTCATTTCGTTGACTCTTACTCTCACTTTCTCTTCCCTCCCACCTCCCTCCCTCCCTCTCCCTTTCTTAGTAGGTATGTGCAGCCTGTGTATACTGTATATGTAACTAACTCTCTCTCACACATACACACACACACACACATTCTCTCTCTCTCTCTCGTCTTTGATGAATGCGACCCTGGGCTGTCCACCGGGTTTGTCATGTGTCTTGGCCAGTCTCCGCCACGCCCCCTTCTCCTCCTCCTCCTTATCCCAGCCAAGGTTTCTCAGGAGAATCCTTTGGCATCATTGGTTAACCATTATTTCACCCGTATATTGTCTATTCGTTTATATACGAGTTATTTTAGCATGAGTTGCAGAAGTCAAAAGTAGACCATTTGTCCTTATAGTCGAATAAAGGAAACCACCAAATCAATAAACAGGTACATAAATAAAATATAATTGTCTATAGTAAGGTATGGTTACGTTAATATAGGCTAGGTTAGCATAATGTTTGCTGTCGGTGAATTAACTCTGAATCAACACTCTGCCTGTGCGTGAAAGAACTAGTCCTCTTAAGGGGAGATCTCCACTTGAGGGATTTTTTTCTTGACCCCTTTCTCCCTCATGTTTAGCCCCATTGCTTTTGATATTATAAAACGTTTGCCCCATTAGTTTAGCGATTTTAAGAACTTTCACCCCATATTAAGACCTTTCGTGCAATTCAGGTGTCGATTTTATCCTGGCGAGCGATAGCGAGCCTGTAATTTAAGAGGAACCGGCCTTTGGCCGGGACATTTTTCTACCGAAAAATGTACAAATTTATCTTGAAAGGGACTCAAGGGGGTGTAATTTTAAGCTTGATGGAGGTCTAGGGAACAAACTAAATACCTCCCCTTAAAAGATAGTAAGCCGCATCGTTCATCGTCCGCCCGGCACAACACAACAACATCTCTCCCGTTCCTCCCAGCCTCTCTCAAGCTCTGGCGATCACCTTCGTTACCGAGGCTGGCTTTAGACTGTAGTGTACGTTGAGACGGTCTTCATCCCTTGATCGTTCCTTGATAAACTAATAGCGCTGTTGTTGAAGTAGAGAATTCCAGCAGTCGTACTTTTAAAGTCCAGAGTGGTGTGTAAGTTTACCTGGATCAGCCAAGCAAAAGGGAAGTAACGTTTTTTTTTAAAGAAATAAGTCACCAAATTTTCTCATACAGAATCCCCTCTATTTTTCCTAAGCAATGATCGGCAGCGAAGAGTAACATTATTGTTTGTAAGCATAGGGCCAAAACATGATAATTACTACAAAATGTAATTACATTTGTTAATGACGCTTTAGAATTTGTGTTTCAAATAGTTTAATCGGCCATTCCTTCTCCCTTGATGTTGTCACTGAAGTCAAAAATGTTGAAAACAAAAAAACTCTCTATATGGTTTCTGGTTTATGATATATTCAGTGTATTAGCTCGGGTTCGGCATAGGTATACAATATGTCGTCAATCCAGAATGATGTTCATTATTTTGTTAGTACTTTATCAGTGGTCCTTGTGCTTGACTGAGAATAGAGTATAAATACAACAACCCGAGGCAGTATTTCATGTCGTTTCTAATAACCAGGACTTTCCTCACCTAATAAATATAATCGGACCAGTGAAAAGAACCCTAATGCTCCCCATCAACCTAGGGAAGACAGCCTCTCTAACTCATATTCCCCAAAGATGCGGTAATATCTGGTTGTAGCACCTAAGCGCTGGTTGGTAATTAATCTACGTGAAGAGTCTGGTGTGCAGCTTTTTGTCTCGACCGTCAAAAGCTATGGCAGGCATTTTTCGAAGTCACCGCGAGTAATGGGGTGCTTGGAGATGGACAATCGATAGCAAAATTCGATCACCACACGCTTGCCTCACTGCCAAGTCCTCCACCTGTGTCTAACTTGTCAAGTATAAGGCGTTGCAACTTTGGGAGGTCAATGAATATTCATGTTTGTGATTAATATGTGCTCCTTCGAGGCCATGACTAGAATACTGAACTGGGTAAGCTGATAGCAGAACAAATATAAACTATTATTGAAAGATACTGTTACGGTATAAAAATGTCTCACATCTTATCAAAATAACCTATTATGCACCCCACACTACCATCACCATCATATGTGATCGGTGAAAGACATACACATACATATAAATGCCACGGAATGCCCTACACATGTCTCGACAGTCAGTCACAACATTTAGTTTATATCTATAGATGAGTGTTTGAGATATCGTACAAGAACATAAAAACATAAGAAAATGGGAGTCTGCATAAAGCCGATTGGCCCACACAAGGCAGATACCTCTCACACCCAACCTTAATTATAAGGCCTAATTATAGGCCCAGCTCACTAACACCATGAGGACAAGTCAGTAAACATACCAGAACAAAACATATAACCTCACACCAATATCGCGATAAGAAGGCAAATATATGCACAAATATTTCCCCCTATACATTAAATGCAATGAAATCTTGACCCCACCCCCCACTAATCCAGACTGGGTAGAATCCTCCTCCTCTATCTTACCCTGCCTGGACACTCTGTGGATCAGGTGAGCTGAGCCAAATGAGGTAGGTCTGGTGAGTCAAGCCTAGTGAGAGGGGGTCAGACCAGGTGTGGTGTCTCTCTGCATTCACACCAGGTGTACTGGATGCAGTGGATGAAGTGCAGAGGATATTGTGCCGGTGGAGAAGAACATCAGTTGATATGAGAAGGGTGACATGCAACGGATAATGTGAGGAGGATCATGTGCAGCGATTATGATAAGCACCGAGTTACGAACGCATCTTTGTCCTCTAATCCAGAGCAACACATAGGAGAAGATGGACAATAGAGGGCGAGTGAACCTCCGACCGCTGTGCAAACGGGGAAAAAAATACAAAGGAGTAAGAAGAGGCGATGCAAAAGAACCTGATCAATAAAACCTGTGATGAAAATTAATCAAAAGATGAATGAAGGAACAGTATAAAATGAGCGAGAGAGAGGAAGAAAAGAGAGAAGGAGAGAGAAACAAAGAGGAGGAGGAGGAGGAAGGAAGGAAGGGAGGCGTCGTCAGGAACCCATCTCTGACGTCCCCACCATATTTATCGTTATGTGTACCATTATCACTCGTCTTTATCCTTTATGCGCATTCTTCCCGCCATTTACTTTCGTTTAGAGGATGATGAAGTGCGCTCCATTTCCATTGTAATTCCCAAATTATCCTTTGTAAAGTCTTCATACAGCCATTAGCGGGTGTGTAACAGGTGCGGGAACGGGGGAGGGCCATCGAACGAATAATATGCCGAGATTAATGAAGCGCTTTGGCTACGAGTTTCCTCTTGCGGGTCTTATTAGAAGGCGAATAACTTGTTTCATGGAAGGGTTGTGCACGGTTATTTCTTTCACATTATGAAGTCGGTTAGGTTGGGTTATGGTTCGGATAGGTTAAAGCATGGATAAATTAGATTAATATAGTATAGGTTAGATTAGGTAAGTTACGTTAGGTTAGGCTAGATTATGAATAAGTTAGGTCAGGTGAGGTTATGGTCTAGTTCCCTCTCGGTGGTCTTAATAGAAAGCAACTGACTGCTTTCATTATGGGAGGGCTGTCCACAAGATATTTAGTTTACACCATAGTCAGTCAAGTTGGTTTAAAAACAGATTAGGTTAAAGAAAGTTTAAGTCATATTTGGTTAACATAAGGTAGGTTAGGCTAGGTTAAGTTACGTTCGGTTGGGTTAAATCATAGATAAGCTGGTCCTATCCAGAGTGAGGTTTGGCATCCTTTACCCAACCTTAGCCGTTTCTGTCTGTCTCTTTTACTGTCCTACTTTTCCTTCTGGGAGCAGGGGGCTAGGACTCCTACTCCCCTTGTAAAATTCACCAACTACGCGAGACAGAGAAAGGGGTGAGGGAACGCAAAGTGGTTTAGGACCCTCTGTCTCGAGTCGGCCACCCCCAGCTATGGGGCAGGTGTCTAAGTATATACATTACATACAGGCATACAAGGTCAGGGTATGTTAGATTAACCTCTCCCATGTTTAACCTAACCAATCCTAACCTAACCTTGCTTTAACCTAACCTTTCTAACCCAATATCTTCACCTAACATATCCCTCTTCAAATTATGGACACCATAACTTTTGGATAACCCTTCCATGCAACCAGTCAGCCACCTTCCAATAGGAGCAGCAGGAAGAAACTCGATCTTAAGGGGAGGTTTTTAGTTGATTCCCTAGACTTCCATCAAGCTTAAAATTACTCCCCCTAGACTCCCCTTTCAAGATAAATTTGTACATTTTTCGGTAGAAAAATGTCCCGGCCGAAGGCCGATTCCCCTTAAATTACAGGCTCGCTATCGCTCGCCAGGAAAAAATCGACACCTAAATGGCACGAATGGTCTTAAAATTGACAGAAATGGGGCGAGGGTTCTTAAAATCGCCAAACTAATGGGGCGAACGTCTTAAAATCTCAAAAGCAATGGGGCTAAAGATGAGGGAGAAATGAATCAAGAAAAAAATCCTCCAGGTGGAAATCTCTCCTTAAGGTAATGTTGGTTGACTTTGTGAAGGTGAAGTATAGGAAGTTTGGGGGTGTTCTTTTAAAGCTTGATGGAAGTCTAGGAAGCAAACTAAAAATCTCCCCTTTTAAATCATGGATAGTACAGTCGTGGACAGAAATTCTGGTTAATTTATATAAATAGATAGTTCGAGTATTCAGGAACACGACTGTACGAGAAAACCAAGCAATGGCCTAGAGGAGGGCATAGATGTTTTACTTTTACGAGACCCCGTTTAGTGTTTCTAATGTAGTTTCAGTAGCTATGCATGCATTATGTGTTTTATGTTCTTCTTTTAACACCCACCCACGGGGCTGTTCGGCAAGGCAGCCTAAGGAACGACGAAAACTATAACAACAACAACAACTTCCACCCTATCCATCCACAGCACGACACATACACCCACAGAGAGAGAGAGAGAGAGAGACTATAGCAAGAAGTAGCTCGGCAAATTTGCCATTTGAATTCCTGAAAGTATTATACAAGTGTTCTGCGAACTCTTGTGTCTTTTAATGGGAAGCTAACTTGGCAAATATTGAACATATCTGCTTACTAAAGTGTCCCTGCATACACGCGCATCCTACAGGACTTTAGTGCTCGTTTTCTGTGACACAAGTATACTATGTCCCTTTACCCTGGCTCTCATACCAACCTTAATGTCCCGCTGCACTTATATATTAAACAGCCATGCATAAACCTGCTTTTGTCTGAGTAAAGAATCGTCCCCTGCAGCCGGCCAAAATATTGTAAAATGTTGCGAGGCACCTTCCCTCATGTCAGAAGTGGCCGCGCTTCCCTAACAGCGACGCACATACATTGCGGCCGCGGAAAAAGTGAGCGTCGCAACTGAACAACAATCGTAAACAAGGCCGTAATCCCATTTGATCTGCAGCTGTAAATCTCAGGCGTTTTTTTATTTATTTTTTTATTTTTTAGCTCTCATCCCTTGACTCCCGAGACGTTTTCACCCGGATTAAGCCTTACATTAGGAACACACATGCACGAACACACACACGCGTATACATATACGCATGCAAGTGTACACAGACATGAATGCAAACAACTATGTTTGCACATACTAATAATAATAGGTCACACACACATTAACATTTGAATTATATACACTCACTCACTCACCCTCTCTCTCTCTCTCTCTCGGTGGAATTATACGTAAAACATAATAACAAGAGGACGACCAGAGAAGGCGGCAAGACACGACGACTCTTTCTGTAAAAGACCCGGAGACGACCTAGCCGCTTCTCAGGACTAGAGAGAAAAGGAGAAACCTCTTTCGTCGGGGAATAATATGGGCGACCTCCGGCCTTAGGATAGTGCGTGGGTTAGTCTTCTCTGTGGCTATCCTGGTGCTGAGAGAGGAGAGGAGAGAAGAGAAGAGAAGAGAAGAGAAGAGAAGAGAAGAGAAGAGAAGAGAAGAGAAGAGGAGAAGAGAAGAGAAGAGAAGAGAAGAGAAGAGAAGAGAAGAGAAGAGAAGAGAAGAGAAGAGAAGAGAAGAGCAGAGCAGAGAGAGAGAGAGAAGAGAAGAGAAGAGAAGAGAGGAGAGAGAAGAGAAGAGAAGAGAAGAGAAGAGAAGAGCAGAGCAGAGAGAGAGAGAGAGAGAGAGAATGATACAGATTGACTGACTGATTGACATCCCCCATGCCAAAAGAGACAGGCAGGGAGAGAGGGGCGAAATGACTCACAGTGACATGCAGAGAGACAGGTCGAACACACACTGACGAATAGACGAGAGAGAGAGAGAGTTTTTGCTTGACACCACCCCTACTACACGGAAAACCAGACACATAGGTAGACAGGCAGAAAGTTAGACAGAAAGGTAAACAGACAGATAGGTAGACAGACAAACAGAGAGGTAGATAGAGACAGGCAGACGGACAGATAGCTAGGCAGACAGACAGAAAGTTGACAGACATGACAGATAGACAACAGAGAAGAGCAACTCTTGAGGTGTGAACGGGATTAGGGTGAGGTAGGTAGATAGGTGGGTGAGAGGATATAGCCCCCCCACCCTCTGGATCCCGAACCTACATAGCGGGGTGGTGGTGGGTGAGAGGACATGGCCCCCCACCTATCCCCCACCCCCTGGATCCCACACCTACATGGCGGGGTGGTGGTGGGTGAGAGGACATGGCCCCCCACCTATCCCCCACCCCCTGGATCCCGCACCTACATGGCGGGGTGGTGGTGGGTGAGGCCCCGTTACCAATACAACCACTAAAGTATCCCTCGTAATGCGAATCCAATATCTCCGCCAAAATTCCCCCCGCGCGCCCACCCGAAATGGTCAGCTCCGAAACCGCTTAGACTTGGGGTAGTTAACGACGTCGATTACTCGTTGGCCTGTTTATGGTAGTCACCGCTGTTGTTAAGTCCACAATCATCCGTATTTCCCCACCGTGCCGCACCAGATAACTCCCTAATGCCTCCCCTTACACTTGGAATTGGATCACGGGGGGCAGAGGGGTCTAAAGGGGGGCGTATCTGAAGTGGGAATTAAGGGGGGTGGGGAGGTGAGAGAGGGAGGGACGTAGCAAAGCCGTCTATGTAGTGAATGTACCGACTGCCTTTACAGTAATAACCATGTTGCATACCTTGAATCATGTGCAGTGGCTATCTTGATTCTCTCCGAGGAAAGTGATCAATCATTTATTGTGAAACCCAAGTAATTTTCATCGCTATTTTATTTTGTTGCTAACATTTCTGGGATATTTTTGCATTGACATCGGAAACTCGACAGACGGTAGATTATCTTATGAAGCTGGATGATAATATAACATTTATTTATAAGGGGTTAAAACAAATTGCCGAAATTCATGCTTTACTCAGGAGTTCGTGTGACTCAACCTTTACACTATAGAAAACGCAAGGCACAGCAACTGGAAAACAGGCACAAACAGAACGAGGTATACAACATGGGCTCTGTATATTAACAAAAAATAAAAATCTAGACTCCAAAATCACCCCCTCAAGAAGGAAGGAGTATACCGCCGTCATACACACACAACGCCCTCCGGAATCTGGTTAAGAGGATACAAAAGAGAGGTTTATTTCATTGCCCCGGGAATAGCGCTAAATTTTCATCAATGCTCCTCTCTCTCCCCCCTGGCTTGGGAGGAGTGGGGAGGGGGAAAGAGGGGAGGGTGGAGAAAGGAGGGGCAGGGGAACAAGGATAAGGATGGGTGAGAAATAGGGAAGGAGGGGATTCAGGGACATTTGAGAACATACAGTATATGGAGGAGGGATAGGGGAAGGGGAGAAGGAGGGATATGGGAATAGGGAATAGGAGAGGTACATAAATAGAATCAGAGGATGAGGAAAAGAGAGTAGGGGGCAAGACCAAGGCATGGGATCAAGAGATAGGAAGCATAAGAGGGGGGGGGGGGAGGATGAGGAGACGGGAGGGAGGAGGGCCAGCGGAGGGGACGAGGGGAGGATGAGGGCCAGAGGAGCCTCCAAGGCAAATGGGAGCAAGGGCTTGAGAAGTATGGGAGCAAGTGGAATTAGGGAGAAGATACACCTGAGAGAGAAAGCTTGGTGTGGATATAAGAAAACGTGAAATTGACAAATGCGTGTTTTTAAGTGTTTGTAATGGCGATGATAGAAGCGAAGTGAAAGGAAAACAAATATAATAGAAAGCAACAAGTACATACAAGAGAAACAACTTGGCGAGATATATTCATACACGAAGTAATCACAGGAGTTGTCTTACCTTGCTAACTTGATAACACATACAGTATAGGACGAGAGGATGTGTTCACTTACCTGAAAAGAAAGAATGACAATATTAATTTAAATATATACAAAACATATTAAGGGGCTAGTGCTTGTTTTGGGGGGCTACCTTTTCATGTATTTATTTAATTTTGAGTTTCCTCGTCAGACCTCCATCAAGCTTAAAAAAACATACCCTATACCCCCTTTCAAGATATATTTGTAAATTTCCCGGTTCCTTCAAAAATTACAGAGAGATAGTTCCATAGATACACAGACCTTGCGGTCCCTATTAGGTAGTCCGGATTTAATGCTAAAATAGAATTTGCTACAAAGTGGAAGGCAAGGATAGCACAACAGAAGGCTCTCTCCCTACCCACCTCCCTCCGACCGTAGGTCAGCATGAAATTTAGTTGGGGAAACAAGTCCCCCAGCAGAATGAGAAAAACTTCTATTGGGAACTTTATAGTAAGGAACGAAGTTGAGAAGTTATTATATACTACTGATGCTTAAGGGGAGGTATTTAGTTTGTTCCCTAGACCTCCATCAAGCTTAAAATTACACCCCCTTGAGTCCCTTTCAAGATAAATTTGTACATTTTTCGGTAGAAAAATGTCCCGGCCGAAGGCCGGTTCCTCTTAAATTACAGGCTCGCTATCGCTCGCCAGGATAAAATACACACCTGAATTGCACGAAAGGTCTTAATATGGGGTGAAAGTTCTTAAAATCGCTAAACTAATGGGGCAACCGTTTTATAATATCAAAAGTAATGGGGCTAAACATGAGGGAGAAAGGGGTCCAGAAAAAAATCCCTCAAGTGGAGATCTCCCCTTAACCTATTTTTTTTTTTATTTTTTAACCTGTATTATTCCCACCTCCTCAAAATGAATGTCTAGACTTCTTTTGAATGTGGCAATTGTCTTACATTGTACCACTTTCTCTGGCAATTTGTTCTACTCGAGGACCACACTGTAGGTGAAAAAGTGCTTTGTGACATCAAGATTCGCCCTCCCGGTTTTTAGTTTCATTCCATTTCCACGAGTTAATGAACTATTATCTATTTTGAAAAGTGAATCTACATCAATTTTGTCAAATCCCTTTAGTATATTGAAGCACTCGATGATGAGAGAGAGAGAGAGGTAGATGGAAGGGAGAGGAAGGAAGCTAGGGTCTGCCACCAGCGTATAATAACGCCAGACTGACTCCCACGATTCACTGCCAGTACACTAGCTTTATGAAAATTGGGGGAGCGAGCAGTTACCGGGGGAGCGAATGGGAAAGGGAGGGATTTACAAGGAATAGTTGTATGTATGTATGTATGTACTGTATATACTCAGGCCCAATCCCCACTTTTCCCTTTTTGTGTGTGTGTGTGTGTGGGGGGGGGGGGGGGGGGGGGGGGGGGGGGGGGGGGGGGGTGGGCGGGGGGGGGGGGGGGGGGGGGGGGGGTGGGGGGGGGGGGGGGGGGGGGAGGGGGGGGGGGGGGGGGGGGGGGGGGGGGGGGGGGGGGGGGGGGGGGGGGGGGGGGGGGGGGGGGGGGGGGGGGGGGGGGGGTGACTGACTCAAGACAGAGCCCGAATAGGGACAACACCACAGAAAACAATGAACACACAAAAACAAAATATAAATTCACACACATCTAGGTAATCCAGAAGGATTAGTTAGCATCTCAAAAACCTTGCCATCTACAACATTGGGATGCTCTAGATGAAAAAGACATATTGCCTAGTGTAGTTCGATTATTGAAAAACAGGTAAAATACGACTGTATTTTTCTGAAATTCTTCTATTGAATTTTCTTTTTACAACTTCTGGAAAAAGCATAGTCCAGGTAGAACATATCTTATCTATGAAATAGTTTGTACATGTACTTGGTTTAAAACTCTTTAGTTCTAGCTTTCAGCTATGGTTGCATTTTCTAACAAAATATTGAGGTTAATAATACTGGTATGAACAACACTGGCAAACCGAGATAATCGATACAATACTTCAGTGAGTTATCCTCGCAGTCTATAACTAAAAGAGGCCAATAGCTCTCAATCGGTCCTCATGGCAAAATGTCTAGCTCAGTTGAATTTACCTTTGCAGATCTACCGTGGACTCATTCTACTCGCTCTACTGTATATGCGTGTCAAGTGCTGGAGACAAGAAATACTAAGCACAATCCACAAGGGGTATTATTAGATCATTACAGAGTGTTAGTACTATCTCATTATTACTGCAGAGAGAGAGAGAGAGAGAGAGAGAGAGAGAGAGAGAGAGAGAGAGAGAGAGAGAGAGAGAGAGAGAGAGAGAGAGAGAGAGAGAGAGAGGTAAATAAAGAAAAGAGGTTATTGGAGCGATTTGGAATGGTATCAAGGGGGCAGTTAAACACATAAATCAGTATTCATTAATAAATAAAATAAAAACATAATACTATACGGAAGCTTTGTTCAGATTTGATATTAATATATTCCCTGTTAACTCCAGCCATTTAAATATTAATTTAAGTTGAAGTTGGACACATGCTATACGAGTACGACATACCCCAAAGAAGATTGATGAAGACCGTTTATTAATAAAACATGCTGCAAAATAGCATGCAATGATAACGTAAGTTGCCAAATAAGCCCCACGAACTCCCACACTGACATTGATTCGATTTATAAACTGAGAGTTATATTAATTCAAAGGTGAATCTCCTGTTATGGCCACTCCCAGATGCCTACTGGTAATGTGTGTGTGTGTGTGTGTGTGTGTGTGTGTGTGTGTGTGTGTGTGTGTGTGTGTGTGTGTGTGTGAGAGAGAGAGAGAGAGAGAGAGTGTTTGTGTGTGTGTGTTTGTAATTATGCTATATGAGTATACTTTGATGCAGTTACCAATAGTTTCTGAAGTGCGCACACACACACACACACACACACACACACACACACACACACACACACACACTGATAACACCGAGAATCCACGGTAAACTCAGCAAGCCCCCCTAGTGACGCTAATCCTAAGAAACAATGCACCAGCTCCACCTCCTGCCCCCGCCCATCTAAGGAACCTCAAAATAAGCGAGGAATAACCCCAGCCGACGTGCACACCCGAGGCTGCTTCAAAGGGGGCGCCCTCGAGTCTTTATTATTGTATTCATGACCTCCATTGTGTATACCCAATGCTCCATTTTGCATACTTTGCCATTAGTATTATCTGTTGTCAAGGGTTGCATTTATGTTCCATGCGGTATAACTCATGCATTATAGCAAGGCACAAACATAAGATAGGTTAATCACAGAGACGATTTTCTAATTACTATATGGAGTTCCCAAGACTAGGTGAGCAACATGGAGAGTACTGTAAAGAAAAGTTGGGTAAAGTCTCTCCATACAAGGGTCGGAGGGCACCCACAATAAGGTTACCAGTCTACTTTATGTTCGACTCCTTCCCCATCCTCCTTCTCCTCTTCCCTTTCTTCCTCTACTTCTCCTCCTTCGTTCTTACTTAGATTAGATGCTACAGTTTCAAGGAAGTACAGTAAGTTTCAACAGCTCTTGTATTTATGAGATCTGAAACTGCTGCAAGGAGGGCGCCCGCAATAAGATTACCACTCAACTTTATGGTCCACTCCTAATCCTCTTCCTCCTATCTGTGTTACCATCTTGTCTACTCTGTTTTCACTTAGATCAGAGGTACTTTCAAGGGAGTACATTAAGGATCAGTAGTACAGAGCCTCTATTGGATTTGGAAACGTCTATGGCAATCTCTGAAGCTTCCAGTAGACTATTCCTGACGCCCTTCTTCGGTTCTAGACACAAAGTTATGGTATGGATAATTTCATCAAATAACTAACGGAACATTGAAGTTATTATAGAGGATGTTGTATTAATCATCTTTTATAACTTAAAATTCTAATAACCCTTTCGATTCAAGGATGGGCGTGTTTATCTACCAGCAAACGTTTAATTTTAAGTTTAGACAAGCGTAATTAATTTGTCATAAACCCTTAGTAATCTCTTGCATCCAGATGAATTTACATTCTAGTAGATTTGTAGAAATAATTAATTATTTTACCTTACCTGATCGTAAAGCTAACTAATATATTTCCCACTAAGAGTTTTATTATTTGAACCAGGCGATTTAACCCTATTTAGGAACAAGATCCAAGTCTATATTGGTAAATAAAGCCTTGCTCGACTTATCAACTATTGTGCTTATCACGGGCACTTTAGCATAATCAAAAGACCCCACCTCAATAATTCATTATTTTCTTTTAACCCTCTCCGACATATGACGTGATTTTGAGCCTATTAGGGATACTTTAAAGCCTTTGTTACCATCAGGGGTATTTATAAACCTTTAGTTTAGTTACTTCAACCTCTGCAGTTGTCTTTGAATTAGCTGTGGGTAGAAAACAAATTGTGGAGAGGTAATTATAAGAGTGAGAGAACTCTATTTCTTATTGCTAATCTGGCAACCTCTGCGTCATATGAGTCTGAAAGGTTTAAATTTCAATTGCAGTGTATTGATATTCCTGTTCCTCTCCTCTTGTTTGCCATGCTCCTCTCCTATGCACCTTAACCTTTTCGCCCAAATACCTGAAGGGGGAGCCGCTCCCGACCCTAGAAATGGCGCCTTCCGTCATGTCTTGCCCGAGTATTAAAGCGGAATAATATTCCTGCCTTCCGTAATTAGCTGTCTTCCCCCTTCTCTCCGTCTTCAATCTATAATCTATTCGTCAAAATTTTGGCCTACTTTTATCGTTCCGTTCTTTTTAATTATTGGAGGTTCCTCTCTCTCATTAAGTCCATATTTAGTCTTCTGTTTTGCACACCGCCGCTCGTAAGTTACGTCTTTTGCTATTCCGCCTTTGGAAAATTTGCAACTATGTTTCTTGATCATCAGGTACCTCCCCTTCCCCGAATCCACCATGCATCAAACTTTCATTACTTTGGTTAAAAACAGAGGGAAGGTCCGTGTGGCTTTTAATGACGGGGTGGCAGTAAACTGTAATAGGTAATGGACAGTGTAATGTATCGGTGGCCAGACGCGCCCGCTGAACCTGTCGACTGTAATCTTATTCAATAATCTCCGGGTAATACTGGGTTCGGGGCCGCGGTGGATGCATTTACAGGCGAGCCATTACTGCGCATTACCGCATGGGGGCCCAAGCATACATACTTTGATTAGCTCAGGCCGGGAGGGAGGGGATCGGGGAGGGTAAAGATTTTGTTTATGTGTTGTGTGGTGAAGATCCAACTTTACGGTGGTTCGGTTTGGAGGGGAGAGTCGAAGGGAAGACGATGATGATGGTGATGGTAAAGGAATAGACAGGAGGGAGGGGAGAAGGCAAGATGTTTCAGGATTGAGGGGAGGGATGGAAATATCACGAAAGGAGAGGCGTAATACTGTACCGTGATAGTAAGGATGACCCCGAAGAGGGAGGTGTTTTGGAGGTAAAGGCAGGTTCTGTTGGGAAGGGGATATACTGTAGGCTACATAGAAGGGAGGGCCATGGAAAAGTATAATGGAAGATTGTGATATGAAGCAGTATATAAGACCATATAGGCCCATGGAAGGGGACGTGTTTCGGAGGGGAAATAAAGTCGAAGGGAACACAACGATCATGGTGATGGAAAAGGAATGTAGACAGGAGGGAGGGAGGGAGGGAGGTGGGTGGAGGGAGATATTAATACTGGAGAAAACCATGAAAGTGAGGATACTTTGGGTTTGATGGGAGTAAAGAGTACATTATCCAGAGATAGAAAATAATTACACAGTAGACAGTAGACAGAGATAGAAAATAATTACACAGTAGACAGTAGACAGAGATAGAAAATATTTACACAGTAGACAGTAGACAGAGATAGAAGATAATTACACAGTAGACATGGATGGGAACATATTTCCTTGTGTTAAGAAGTGAAAGGAAAACGATGATGATGGGAGAGAAATAATGTCAGGGTAGAAAGACGTGGGAGAAGAGATGTTTGAAGATTGTGGGGAGAGAAGGGGACACGATGATGGTGATTGAAAGAGAATACAATTAAGAGGGGGAACCATGGAAGTTGAGGGGAGGGGAGGGAACAGATGGAAGGAAGTATCAAGGGATAGGGGAGACAGTGAGGTGATAGGACAGAAGATGATGAAGGTATATTGAGAGAAAATCAATATTATGTGATATGATAGGAGCTGGGGAGAAGAATAGGAACTTCAAGGGAATATAGCCTACATGAAACAGGTATATATATATATTCCAAAATGTAATTCCATATCGGAATTAATATATATGGTCCAAAATTGATCATGTATGAGATGAATGTTTGGTGGACATAAACATAATGGATCAAGTAATTGTATCTATAATTTCCCTGAAGCTTCCTCTGCGCTGACAATGTTCTCCAAGGGCTAGCTTTTCCTTTTCCGTAAACAAATAATATGTACACAAGATCCTTCCATTTACCGAGTCGTGTGGTCTTCCTACCATTGTTCTACCTCTTTTAGTTTTATTATTTATACATTAATGTTTTCCCAGTCTTGTCTCTTCACATGCTCTTCCCTTCCCTATTCTATTTCGTTTAAGCCTCTCGTGGTCAAGTGCCTTCTCTCTCTCTCTCTCTCTCTCTCTCTCTCTCTCTCTCTCTCTTCATGTACGGGAATTGCCGGAGGGACCGAAGGGTGGGGAGAGAGCCTTCTTCTTTTATATCCTTCCCTGCAACTTTCCTTTTCTACCGGCTATGCCATCTCTGCTAGAATTAAGTCCTAACCACCTCGTTTGGATCGTAAGGTTTGTGTGGCCAGTGTATCTATGTAAATCTATGTATGTAAATCTCTCTCTCCTCGACCGCACAACAGGCTACTCCTTCACCGCGGAAACAATTAAATATTAAATAGCCAACTAAGGTAAGCTCAAGTCATCCATAATCAAATAGCCAACTAAGGTAAGCTCAAGTCATCCATAATCAAATAGCCAACTAAGGTAAGCTCAAGTCATCCATAATCAAATGAAAGTTGCCGGTACCCCTATAAAATAACTCAAACAACAGCGCATATAACCAGCTAAAACTCTCCTACGGACAACCTTTCGTGTATCTACTAGAAAATGGGTTTCCAAAACATGGAACGAAGGAAGGACAAAACATAAAAGAGAAATATCTATGCCCAAACTATATGCAGCAATAAGTTCTCCAATATGTCAGCATGATGGCCCCTTACTTGCAGACGCGTCACAACAAATGATCGCCGTACCTCAGTAGGATCTCATAACATGCCAACATTAAAGTGATAAATAAAGTTCAACAGCTTAAATATGATCGACCAAGGCTGGGGTAATGTACCTCAATTTAGCCTGTATATGATACCCTTCCTTGCCGCCCCTGCTGCTGCTGTTGGTGGGGGGAGGAGAGGGGAAGAAAGGGGACAAGGAGAAGACGGGGGAAGGGGATAGACACACAAGAGGATAACTGATAAAATGGGGGTGGAAAGGGGAAATAAAGTTAAAAAGATGTAAAAAGGGGACGAGAAAAAGTGGATAAGAAGGTGTTAATAGAGGAAGATAAGTATTGCGAATTAAGAAGAAATGGAATATAAACACAAGAGGAAAACTGATAAAATGGGTGGAAAGGAGAAATAAAGTGGATGAGAAGATGTAAAAAGGGGAAGAGAAGAAATACGGATTGGGAAGAGAGGGGACAAAAAGACAAGATGGTGTGGAAAGGGGAAATAATATGTGAAAAGGATGTATAAAGGGGAAGAGAAAATTAGAAATTGGAAAGAAAGGGGACAAACAGATATGAAGATAACGGATTCGATAAAGTACACGGAAAATGACGTGAACAACAAGATGTATATATAAAGGGGAAGAGAACAATTGGGATTTGGGAAGAAAGGGACAAGCCGAAGAGAAGACAACTAACAAGAAGACATTGAAGCGGAAAAATATGAGGAAAAATGCGTGAAAGGGAAAAAGAAGACGTAGGAAGGAACAAGATAATGGCAATGTTACTGAAGGAAGGGATGGGTAAGAAATGGAACAAGATACATTATATACAGGAAAGAAAGGAACAGAGGACAAGAAGTGGAAACGGGACAAACATAAGACATGGAATAGGGAAAAGACAGTGAAAAGGGACAACAAGAGATGGAGAAGGGGTAAGTACGTGAACAGACATAATAGGAAGTGATAAACAGAAAGGTGAATAATGTGAAGGGAGATTAAAATGGGTAAGTAACGTGGGAACATTAATTGAAAAGCGACATAGAAGTGGCATGAAAATAAATGTAAACAAATGATAAAACAAGTTAATATAATGAAAGAGGATGTATAGTATTCTGAATACTATAATAATTATATATAAACAACTGTACTGCAATGACTGGAGAAAGACAAAAAGCGGGGAACAGGACAAGAAAATTAATTTACACAACAATTAGAAGGGAGTGGGATGGAGTAGATGGGAAGTACAGGCATGCAAAAAGAAAGGCTACATAGTTAATACAACATTACCAAAGCAAAATGGATAAAATAGAGGGGTTATAAAAACAATATATATAAGTAAATGCAGACTGAACGGAAGCAAATACAAACATTGAATAAAAGGAGAAGAGGAAGTATTTAGGACAATATAAACACGAAAAGACATAGTAAGTGATGAGAAGATCAAGACAATTAATCAAGACTAAGTATATACCCTATGAAAACGATAAGAAAGAGACACATACAATGGAATACATCAAGTGTAAATTAAAATCTGAGAAAAGGTGGAACACGGATACAATGGAATCGTTAGCAAAAAAGGATGGAAGCAAAAATTATACAAGATAAAACACATACAGGATAAAATGTTAAGACAGGAGGAAAAAGGACCACGAATAAAATCCACCTAAAAGCAAAACATGAAAGGAGAGGTAGAACGAGAAACCGGAAACCATATGAAGAGCGAAAGAGCTAAAAGAAAGGAGTTGGGGATAGAGTAAACAAGAAAGAAGAGGCATGCACAAATGAGAGAAAGGGTGGAGAGGGAGACACGTGAAAGGTAGATGAAAGCCAGGAAACAAAAACACGATAAAAGGGAAATTGATAGTTAAAGCAAAAATTATAGTTAGGGTAAGGCACGAACCATTAGTGAAGTAGATGAGAGAGAGAATGGAAGAGGAGGTGAAATATCTTAAATGGCGACTAATTAAGCACATGTCGGTATCATTATAGTTCACACGCAAAGCACTGTAGTAAGGTCTTTAAGATGTCCAATAATTTGTGAATGTTTTTAAACGATAGGAAAGATTTTCTCGCAATAACTATACCAAGTCTTGTAACTGTTGCATGCAATTTTCTTTAAACAAGGGCATACTCACACATACAAGTTCGTCGAGTTGTTTCTCTTCAAGCTATTACAATCATCGGGATGAATATATATGCATATAATTTTGTTAACATAAAACAATTAATATTGTTTTAATAGTAATGTATTTTTACTTACTGTATATTAAATCAACTTACACAGAAGCTTGCACAATAATAAATACAGTATACGGTTCATGAATGTATATGTGACTATACTGAGTACATTTACTTAATTTATTTGTTCGACTGTATAGTGACTACTAATATTTGTGCTACCCCTACACAATTTCAATTTGACGATTATATTTAGTTATAAGGCTATATAACTTTCCTTTAGTAAATCGAAACTCGAAAGATAAGAGTGCACTTTTTAGGTACAGTATAACATTATATATTTTATCCTTATAATTAGAAAAATAAACACAATTTAATTTGTAATAAGTAGATATGATACATGGTATTGGACAGCTATAGAAGAAATGGAAAAAATCACGAATTAACATATAAAGACGAGCGCACGGGCATCCCCCCCCCCCCCCCCCCCCCCACCCCCCCCCCCCCCCCCCCCCCCACCCCCCCCCCCCCCACCCCCCCCCCCCCCCCCCCCCCCCCCCCTCACACACACCACTTTAAAAAGCCAATGACGGAATATACAGGTACAGTATTGTATTTGCAAGAAACATATGGAAAATAATGGGTGGATAGATAGGCAAACACAACAAATGGTATGAAGTAGAATCAAGGAATGAAGAATGATACAAAGCCTAGACTAAAAAGTACAATTGAAAGAAATGGAAAATCTATGGAACTTAAAAACATAAATGATTGAGCAGTTAAACAAAAGGGAGACACTTAAATTTAACGAATAAAGTAATTCTCGAGAGGTCCTGATAACACGAACAAAGATTAATTGTTACCGAAGGAAGATAATAATATAGAACGATTAAATTATAAGTTAAGGAACAAATTCAGCCAATTAAAACAAAATATATGGACAAAAATGGATTGAATGGAATAATGATATTGATAAACAAATTGGATTTAAATATATTGGCGATTCAGATGGTAAACTAGATGCAAAACATAATGAGATACATTAAATAAATCAAATGAATGGAAATATACAAATTGCAAAGTAAAATAGCAGTAATGGGAATATTGCAAAAACTTCATCAATGAAAATAAATAAAATAAAATATATAAATGTGACAGCGAACATTACTAAACGAGGGGAGGAACTGGAAGCGAAACAAATAAAAAGGGGGAGATATTATAAAGGTAAAACAAGAACAGAAGGACATAGAAAGATAAAAATGTAAATGTGCCAAATGAGGGAGGGAAGGAAGAAGGAAGTATAAAAAACAACATTTGTAGGGAGAAGAATACCCTACATGAAGCATTTGTAGGGAGAAGAATACCCTACATGAAGCATTTGTAGGGAGAAGAATACCCTACATGAAGCATTTGTAGGGAGAAGAATACCCTACATGAAGCATTTGTAGGGACAAGAATACCCTACATGAAGCATTTGTAGGGAGAAGAATACCCTACATGAAGCATTTGTAGGGAGAATACCCTACATGAAGCATTTGTAGGGAGAAGAATAACCTACATGAAGCATTTGTAGGGAGAAGAATACCCTACATGAAGCATTTGTAGGGAGGAGAATACCCTACATGAAACATTTGTACTATGGGCAGGATATTTGGAAACGACTGAAAATGTATACTAATATAAGAAGAAAATATGAGTAATATAAAATAACTGCCTTGAGGTGTGAAAAGGAATAACTTGAGATGGTTCGGCCATATGGAAAGTATGGAAAGCGAGAGAATGACTAAGAGGGTGTACGAGAGCGAGGTGGAGGGACAGGTAGACCGAATATGAGGTGGAAGGATGGAGTGAGGAAGTACATGAACGAGGGCGGTGCTGGTTGGGGGGAGGGGCGTCGACTGACTGGGGACAGAGGTGCATGGGGGCGGTTCGTTCGTGGCCACCCCTTCGGGGATCACGGCGTCAGGCAATAGATAGATAGATAGATAGATGGTGTAATGGTTAGAGTGTTTAAAATCTGTATAAGGTAACCCAGTTTCGAATCCCGGTGGATCACTTGCTTAATTGTATTAATTTCTTTGGGAAGTGTTTGGTGTTGGAGTTAAATTAATAAAAATAGAATACTACAACTACTGTAGATAAAACTAAAATATAAAATGAAACATTATAAGCAAAAACACTACACTAATAAGGTACAACAAAACACTACACACTAATAAGATACAACAAAACACTACACACTAATAAGATACAACAAAACACTACACACTAATAAGTTACAACAAAACACTACACACTAATAAGATACAACAAAACACTACACACTAATAAGATACAACAAAACACTACACACTAATAAGGTACAACAAAACACTACACACTAATAAGATACAACAAAACACTACACACTAATAAGTTACAACAAAACACTACACACTAATAAGATACAACAAAACACTACACACTAATAAGTTACAACAAAACACTACACACTAATAAGATACAACAAAACACTACACACTAATAAGATACAACAAAACACTACACACTAATAAGGTACAACAAAACACTACACACTAATAAGATACAACAAAACACTACACACTAATAAGATACAACAAAACACTACACACTAATAAGGTACAACAAAACACTACACACTAATAAGATACAACAAAACACTACACACTAATAAGATACAACAAAACACTACACACTAATAAGTTACAACAAAACACTACACACTAATAAGGTACAACAAAACACTACACACTAATATGGTACAACAAAACACTACACACTAATATGGTACAACAAAACACTATACACTAATAAGGTACAACAAAACACTACACACTAATAAGGTACAACAAAACACTACACACTAATAAGTTACAACAAAACACTACACACTAATAAGATACAACAAAACACTGCACACTAATAAGGTACAACAAAACACTACACACTAATAAGTTACAACAAAACACTACACACTAATAAGTTACTACAAAACACTACACACTAATATGGTACAACAAAACACTACACACTAATAAGGTACAACAAAACACTACACACTAATAAGGTACAACAAAACACTACACACTAATACGGTACAACAAAACACTACACACTAATAAGGTACAACAAAACACTACACACTAATAAGGTACAACAAAACACTACACACTAATAAGTTACAACAAAACACTACACACTAATAAGGTACAACAAAACACTACACACTAATAAATTACAACAAAACACTACACACTAATAAGGTACAACAAAACACTACACACTAATAAGGTACAACAAAACACTACACACTAATAAGGTACAACAAAACACTACACACTAATAAGGTACAACAAAACACTACACACTAATAAGTTACAACAAAACACTACACACTAATACGGTACAACAAAACACTACACACTAATAAGGTACAACAAAACACTACACACTAATACGGTACAACAACACTACACACTAATAAGTTACAACAAAACACTACACACTAATAAGGTACAACAAAACACAACACACTAATAAGGTACAACAAAACACTACACACTAATACGGTACAACAAAACACTACACACTAATAAGGTACAACAAAACACTACACACTAATAAGGTACAACAAAACACTACACACTAATAAGGTACAACAAAACACTACACACTAATAAGGTACAACAAAACACTACACACTAATAAGGTACAACAAAACACTACACACTAATAAGGTACAACAAAACACTACACACTAATACGGTACAACAAAACACTACACACTAATAAGGTACAACAAAACACTACACACTAATAAGGTACAACAAAACACTACACACTAATACGGTACAACAAAACACTACACACTAATAAGGTACAACAAAACACTACACACTAATACGGTACAACAAAACACTACACACTAATAAGTTACAACAAAACACTACACACTAATATGGTACAACAAAACACTACACACTAATAAGTTACAACAAAACACTACACACTAATATGGTACAACAAAACACTACACACTAATAAGATACAACAAAACACTACACACTAATATGGTACAACAAAACACTACACACTAATAAGTTACAACAAAACACTACACACTAATATGGTACAACAAAACACTACACACTAATATGGTACAACAAAACACTACACACTAATACGGTACAACAAAACACTACACACTAATAAGTTACAACAAAACACTACACACTAATATGGTACAACAAAACACTACACACTAATAAGTTACAACAAAACACTACACACTAATATGGTACAACAAAACACTACACACTAATAAGTTACAACAAAACACTACACACTAATATGGTACAACAAAACACTACACACTAATAAGTTACAACAAAACACTACACACTAATATGGTACAACAATACACTACACACTAATAAGGTACAACAAAACACTACACACTAATAAGATACAACAAAACACTACACACTAATAAGGTACAACAAAACACTACACACTAATAAGGTACAACAAAACACTACACACTAATAAGGTACAACAAAACACTACACACTAATAAGGTACAACAAAACACTACACACTAATAAGTTACAACAAAACACTACACACTAATAAGGTACAACAAAACACTACACACTAATAAGTTACAACAAAACACTACACACTAATAAGGTACAACAAAACACTACACACTAATAAGTTACAACAAAACACTACACACTAATAAGGTACAACAAAACACTACACACTAATAAGTTACAACAAAACACTACACACTAATAAGTTACAACAAAACACTACACACTAATAAGGTACAACAAAACACTACACACTAATATGGTACAACAAAACACTACACACTAATACGGTACAACAAAACACTACACACTAATAAGGTACAACAAAACACTACACACTAATACGGTACAACAAAACACTACACACTAATATGGTACAACAAAACACTACACACTAATACGGTACAACAAAACACTACACACTAATACGGTACAACAAAACACTACACACTAATACGGTACAACAAAACACTACACACTAATAAGGTACAACACACTACACACTAATATGGTACAACATATCATAGGTGTATCAATATTGCTTATGTTTCTTCGGTCAGACAATTTGTTTTTCAAATCGGTAAAAATCTGTTCTAATAAAACATTTAAAAAATATTACACTATTTAATTTAGCTTAGGAAGAATAGTTGGATATCACTGCATGTTTTTCACATAACTTGAAGGAAATCATCCACGGCCAAACCGACCTAACATTACCCAACCTGACCTAATGTTATGTAATGAACAACGCAGTGAATACATGACTAATACAATACACCTACGGAACACTAAATTGAAATACGAAATAATGCACTACAGGGTGTAGTTCCAAGAGGTTCGTTCTATCATGATCAGTGTAGAAAGAAACATCATAGCTTCCTCTCCTAAGAGTTAACAGCAGCTAATTAGAACACTATTGATGTTACACAAGAATACCAAAAACTAATCATGCATTTTTCTTACAAAGTTACCAATGACATGTTGGGTGAAATTTAGGTTGGCAACTGTACAATCTGGATTAATTAAATATGATGTATACCGGTACCTATTGATTTGAACTTTCAATAAATGCAAACGTGATAGTACAACTCTTTCCCCTGTGTACTTTGAAATTAGATATCCAAGGTTCATAGTCAGCGAAAACTTTAGACCCCTTAGAATGAAATAAAGTATCGAGAAACACACAATATAGCTAGGTGTACAATACAGTGTAGATAGGTTAAATACAATACAGTGTAGATAGGTTAAATACAATACAGTGTAGATAGGTTAAATACAATACAGTGTAGATAGGTTAAATACCATACAGTGTAGATAGGTTAAATACAATAGTGTAGATAGGTTAAATACAATACAGTGTAGATAGCTTAAATACAATACAGTGTAGATAGGTTAAATACAATACAGTGTAGATAGGTTAAATACAATACAGTGTAGATAGGTTAAATACAATACAGTGTAGATAGGTTAAATACCATACAGTGTAGATAGGTTAAATACAATAGTGTAGATAGGTTAAATACAATACAGTGTAGATAGCTTAAATACAATACAGTGTAGATAGGTTAAATACAATACAGTGTAGATAGGTTAAATACAATACAGTGTAGATAGGTTAAATACAATAGTGTAGATAGGTTAAATACAATACAGTGTAGACTGTAGATAGGTTAAATACAATGCAGTGTAGATAGGTTAAATACAATACAGTGTAGATAGGTTAAATACAATACAGTGTAGATAGGTTAAATACAATACAGTGTAGATAGGTTAAATACAATACAGTGTAGATAGGTTAAATACAATACAGTGTAGATAGGTTAAATACAATACAGTGTAGACTGTAGATAGGTTAAATACAATGCAGTGTAGATAGGTTAAATACAATACAGTGTAGATAGGTTAAATACAATACAGTGTAGATAGGTTAAATACAATACAGTGTAGATAGGTTAAATACAATACAGTGTAGATAGGTTAAATACAATACAGTGTAGATAGGTTAAATACAATACAGTGTAGATAGGTTAAGGGGAGATTTCCACTTGAGGGATTTTTTTCTGGATCCCTTTCTCCCTCATGTGTAGCCCCATTGATTTTGAGATTTTAAGACGTTCGCCCCATTAGTTTGACGATTTTAAGAACTTTCGCCCCATTTATGTCACTTTTAAGATTTTTCGTGCCATTTAGGTGTCGATTTTTTCCTGGCGAGCGATAGCGAGCCTGTAATTTAAGAGGAATCGGCCTTCGGCCGGGACATTTTTCTACCGAAAAATGTACAAAATTATCTTGAAAGAGGCTCAAGGGGGTATAATTTCAAACTTGATGGAAGTCTAGGAAACGCACTAAATACCTCCCCTTAAATACAATGTAGCAATAAACATAGCAGGTACAATACGGTGGAGGCAAAATAAGCTACAAGAGTGTGCAGCCAGATACACACAGTTTAACGTGGCTTAAGGGGAGGTTTTTAGTTTGGTCCCTAGATATCCTTCAAGCTTAAGATTACACCCCCTTGAGCCCCTTTCAAGATAAATTTGTACATTTTTCGGTAGAAAAATGTCCCGGCTGAAAGCCGGTTCCTCTGAAATTACAGGCTCGCTATCGCTCGCCAGGATAAAATCGACACCTAAATGGCACGAAAGGTCTTAAAATTGACAGGAATGAGTTGAAAGTTCTTAAAATCGTCAAAATAATGGGGCAAACGTCTTACAATTAGAAAAACAATGAGGCTAAACATGAGGGAGAAAGGAGTCCAGAAAAAAATCCCTCAAGTAGAAATCCCCCCTTAATCCACACAGTGCCAGTGATATTATTTGTATTAAATTCTGGCAACTATTAATTATTTTATCCAGCTCAAGAAGGACGTCTAACATTTAAAAGGCTACAGATTATCTCAATTAAGACCCTCTCCGACATATGACGCGATTTTGAGCCTATTAGGGATACTTTAAAGCCTATGTTACCATCAAGGGTATTTAGAAACCTTTAGTTGTCTTTGAGTTAGCTGTGTTGAGCCTATTAGGGATACTTTAAAGCCTTTGTTACCATCAAGGGTATTTAGAAACATTTAGTTTAGTTACTTCAACCTCTGCAGTTGTCTTTGAGTTAGCTGTGTTGAGCCTATTGGGATACTTTAAAGCCTTTGTTACCATCAGGGGTATTTATAAACCTTTAGTTTAGTTACTTCAACCTCTGCAGTTGTCTTTGAGTTAGCTGTGTTGAGCCTATTAGGGATACTTTAAAGCCTTTGTTACCATCAGGGGTATTTATAAACCTTTAGTTTAGTTACTTCAACCTCTGCAGTTGTCTTTGAGTTAGCTGTGTTGAGCCTATTGGGGATACTTTAAAGCCTTTGTTACCATCAGGGGTATTTAGAAACATTTAGTTTAGTTACTTCAACCTCTGCAGTTGTCTTTGAGTTAGCTGTGTTGAGCCTATTAGGGATACTTTAAAGCCTTTGTTACCATCAGGGGTATTTATAAACCTTTAGTTTAGTTACTTCAACCTCTGCAGTTGTCTTTGAGTTAGCTGTGTTGAGCCTATTGGGGATACTTTAAAGCCTTTGTTACCATCAGGGGTATTTAGAAACATTTAGTTTAGTTACTTCAACCTCTGCAGTTGTCTTTGAGTTAGCTGTGGGCAAAAAACTAATTTTGGAGAGGTAATTATTATAAGAGTGAGAGAACTCTATTTCTTATTGCTAATCTGGCAACCTCTGCGTCATATGAGCGTGAAAGGGTTAATCATTTTAGCTACCATATACCCCTCCTAAGCTTCATACAAACGTCTAAATGTAGTCGACATCAAATATAAACAAACGTCACAAGTAATGAAAGGGTTAAGGAGAGATATCCACTTGAGGGGATTTTTGTCTTGACCCCTTTCTCCCTCATGTTTAGCCCCATTGCTTTTGATATTATAAAATGTTTGCCCCATTAGTTTCGCGATTTTAAGAACTTTCACCCCATATTAAGACCTTTCGTGCCATTTAGGTGTCGATTTTATCCTGGCGAGCAATAGCGAGCCTGTAATTTAAGAGGAACCGGCCTTTGGCCGGGACATTTTTCTACCGAAAAATGTACAAATTTATCTTGAAAGGGACACAAGGGGGTGTAATTTTAAGGTTGATGGAGGTCTAGGGAACAAACTAAATACCTCCCCTTAAAACTTTAGGTACAGCATCCCACATTGTCGCAAGGAACAATTCAATGTCATAAGCCGTAATAGTGTGTCACAACGTATAATATAGTGTCACACGGTACAGTACAGTGTCATAAGGTAAATTACGGTTTTACAAGGTATAATAACGAGTCAAAAAATGCAATAGAGTCTCATAAAGTGCAAAATAGTGACAAAAGCTAAATGCAGTGCCAAAAGCTACAATATAGTGCCAAAAGCAACAGAACAGTTCCAAAAGCTACAATAACATGCCAAAAGCTAAACTACAGTCAGAAGTTACAGTACAGTGCCAAAAGCTACAATACAGTGCCAAAAGATAAACTACAGAGCCAGAAGCTACAATACAGTGCCAAAAGCTACAATACAGTGACAAAAGCTACAATACAGTGCCAAAAGATAAACTACAGAGCCAGAAGCTACAATACAGTGCCAAAAGCTACAATACAGTGACAAAAGCTACAATAAAGTGCCAAAATGTACAATACAGTGACAAAAGCTACAATACAGTGCCAAAATGTACAATACAGTGACAAAAGCTACAATACAGTATCAAAAGATACAAAACAGTACTGCACACTATGGTACAAAGGCAGCACACAAAGCTTAGACAGACTAGAGTGCATCCCGGTACAGTATGGTGAGAGTACAGTGCCGGGAGGAGCCACATATACATGTATACATGTACAATGTACATGTATCTTAGCGTACAAAGCTAATATACATATAATCTTAGCACACAAAGCTAAGCCAGACTATAGTGCCTCCTAATACAGTATGGTGAGAGTACAGTGCCGGATTATACAATTATGGTGTCGGTGCGTCTGCTGGCCTACATGTGAAGTTATAGTGTTCATAATTCCCGGGCCTGGCAGTGAGTTTTGCGGGGTTACGATGCGCCAGGGATCAGTGTGTGTGTGTGTGTGTGTGTGTGTGTGTGTGTGTGTGTGTGTGTGTGTGTGTGTGTGTGTGTGTGTGTGTGTGTGTGTGTGTGTGTGTGTGTGTGTGTGTGTGTGTGTGTGAGAGAGAGAGAGAGTGAGTGTGTGTGTGTGTCTTTTGTTTTTTACAATAGGCCTAGGTGCTTTTGTGATGCTGTGACAATCTATGGTTTTATGTAGTGGGTGCTGATGTGTGCTGATGTGTTTTGTAAGCGTCACTAATTATTGGTATTTGTTTTACGTGATGTACACTCGGTCAAAGAAGTATCTGCACCCCTACGCTGATCATCTGGTGTGTAGAACTCGGTAGGGTTGGCACCTCTGCCTGCAACTATATCCATGTGTCAGATACGATCCTCTTTGACACATGGATATAGTTGCAGGCAGAGGTGCCAACCCTACCGAGCTGTACACACCAGATGATCAGCGTAGGGGTGCAGATACTGTTTTGACCGAGTGTACAGTCATGTATTCATATTTTAGTGATTGTTTCTGAATTAAGTGTATGTTGATTTGCTTGTATCAGGATATTATTGTCTCCTGTATCGGGCTGAAATATATTGTCTCCTGTATCGGGCTTAAGGGGAGGTATTTACTTTGTTCCCTAGACCTCCATCAAGCTTAAAAATTATACCCCCTTGAGTCCCTTTCAAGATAAATTTGTACATTTTTCGGTAGAAAAATGTCCCGGCCAAAGGCCGGTTCCTCTTAAATTACAGGCTCGCTATCGCTCGCCAGGATAAAATCGACACCTGAATGGTACGAAAGGTCTTATTATGGGGTGAAAGTTCTTAAAATCGCTAAACTAATGGGGCGAACATCTTAAAATCTCAAAAGCAATGGGACTAAACATGAGGGAGAAAGGGGTCCAGAAAAAAATCCTCCAGGTGGACATCTCCCCTTAAATATATTTACTGTGGGACATTTGCCCTTGGCGGTGTGTACTGTATGAGTCAAAGTGCGTCACCTCCATGAACGTTTATATTATTCAAGTGTGTTTGTCTCCTTTGACTGAGCCCACGCATTTGTATGTGTCAAAAGCACTATATATGAGCAATAATAAAGAGTGTCGGTGTGCAAACGAAAAACAAAACTTTGATATTCCTCGGTGATAATATTGTTGCAGGCTAATGATTGTCAATCAATAAATATATACAAGATAGTGCATTATTGAGAAATTGAATAACCAATCCCGTTAACTTATATATTTATAACAATACCATGTCAATTACAATTATCCATGTCAAATCTTTCTCGAAGCAGAGTCGCACGAGCCACTTTGGCGTTTACTTTGTATCGGAGTCTGAAATGTGGTATAGGTAGCGCCAACGAACTTGACACTAATCTTGATCCCTGATCTCTCTGTAAGTGAAAAGGGCCTAGAGCAAACTGGCTGTAAATATCCACACTTATTTCCCGGTGGACTCTTCCCAAATGATAGAAACATCAGCTCGATTGCTTTCACTCATTTCGAGTTATAAGAAGTTAAAGGGTCCAGATTATTGTTAAGGGGAGGTTTTTAGTTTGGTCCCTAGATATCCTTCAAGCTTAAGATTACACCCCCTTGAGCCCCTTTCAAGATAAATTTGTACATTTTTCGGTAGAAAAATGTCCCGGCTGAAAGCCGGTTCCTCTTAAATTACAGGCTCGCTATCGCTCGCCAGGATAACATCGACACCTAAATGGCACGAAAGGTCTTACAATTGACAGAAATGGGTTGAAAGTTCTTAAAATCGTCAAAATAATGGGGGCAAACGTCTTACAATTAGAAAAAAAAAACAATTAGGCTAAACATGAGGGAGAAAGGATTAAAGAACAAAAATCCCTCAAGTGGAAATCTCCCCTTAAGTTCGCTGTCTCTACCTATAATAGATTAACCCTTGCAAGTTACGATGACGCATTTCTGCTTTGTTTTCTGACTGTTACTAGACGATTTTATTCAGATTAGGAGGGGTGTATATGAAAGTCAGAGGCTTAATTGAGATATTCTTAACCCTTTTAATTCCCACAAATCGTCCTGAGCTGTAGAAAATCGTCTAATGATAGCCAGAATAAGCTGCCAAAATGCGTCATAATAATCCTTAAGGGGTTAATGGGAGGCTTTATGTTATTTGTTTGTCTTTTTAATCTCACAACTGATATCTGTGAGATATTAGATAACTACGCCATGTTAAGGGGAGGTATTTAGTTTGTTCCCTAGACCTCCATCAAGCTTAAAATTACAACCTCTTGAGTCCCTTTCAAGATAAATTTGTACTTTTTTCGGTAGAAAAATGTCCCGGCCAAAGGCCGGTTCCTCTTAATTTCTAATTTACAGGCTCGCTATCGCTCGCCAGGATAAAATAGACACCTGAATTGCACGAAAGGTCTTAATATGGGGTGAAAGTTCTTTAAATCGCTAAACTAATGGGGCAAACTTTTTATAATATAAAAAGCAATGGGGCTAAACATGAGGGAGAAAGGGGTCAAGAAAAAAATCCCTCAAGTGGAGATCTCCCCTTAAGGACAAACATAATCTGATAATAAACTTTATTTCCAATACATTTTGACTCGTTATCTGTAATTTTCATATCTTGAGAACACGATTAGTATTGATATGCCATTTTTTTTTTTCAATATTTGTTTGTTTAGTTTCCTCCCTAATCCTCACCCCCCCCCCCCCCCCATCCACCCAAAGACACATCCCTCAAGATAAATTTGTAAATTTTTCGATAGAATAATGTCTCGGTTACCCTTAAATACAGGCTCGCTATCGCTCTCCAAGGAAAAAATCGACACCTAAATGACACGAAAAGTCTTAATATTGACAAAGAAATGGGGCGAAAGGTCTTAAAATCGCCACACTAATGGGCCGAACGTCTTAAAATCTGAAAACTACTGGGGCTAAACATGAGGGAGAAGTGAGACCAGAAAAGCGACTTATCTCCCCTTAAACAATGCAACAATACCTTCCTCTAACAGCGTCACGGACATCTACAAACTTTTAAACCTAAAACTGTTCCGATCATGTGACAAAAATATGAAATCGATTAATCCTTCCTCTTTCCCATGCTCTCAAAGCACTGCATTTAATCTCTGATCTGCACTGACCCATGTCATTAAATGACAAATCGCACGTCACTGTAGCTGACACTAAATTTTTATATTCAGCTTATGAGAAAACGAATTCATTTCAAGATCCTTCCAATGCTGAATAATGTCTAGGGGTAGCTTAAATAATCACATTTTAATATGATTGGGTCCGATTACTACGATAAACAATAATTAATCTAACTAATATGATATCCACTGTCAAACCAGTAGTACATAAAATATAACAGTGTGTGAAACACTAAATCTTTGCTGTCATGCTTTTCCTAGAAGCTGTCAGACATGAACTAAATATCAATTGCCAGGGCAATACTGAAGGATAAACCGTGTCAGATGCATCAAAGTGTCAGTTAGTATCATCAATTGACCATGAAACATTAAACTGTCATAGAGTTTCCAATGACCTGATGACGGTACACCACAGTATATCACCACTGAGCAGAGTTACAATAGTGCATGTGTTATACCTACTACCCTCCACAAAACTAACACAAGCGGCTTCATCATTGTCAACAATATCAGTGTTATAGCCTTGTTTTACCATGGCCTCAGGATAACACAATACATGTTATATAGATTTATACCTGCTAATCTCAACTAAAACACAAAGGTGGCTCGAACAGCATCAAAAACAGCAAACTAATATAGCCCCGTTTCACCACGACCTCATAGCAGAACGCAGCACAACATGGCACCTTCCAGTAGCATCGAAATCAAAATAATTTGTCATATCTACTATCTATCACTAATGCAACACAGGGGTTTAGAGTTCAACCATGTCAACATTTTCAACATGTTGCAACAATATTTTCCCATGACCTCAGTACATAAGAACATGTATAACACAGAAACTTACAGCAGCATCAAAAACATTATAATTAGTCATATATAGTATCTATCCATCACACAAAAAGTTTAAAAAAAAATGTCTAAAACATCCAAACATGACAGCCCTGTTTCCCGTCGAGCCTTCAACACAGGACAGGCCAGCCCAGCACCTCGCCGCGGCAGACAGGTGGCGGGTGCTGCCCTGAGCGTGGTCGCGGCGGCGGCGGTGAGGGCGGGGAGGTGGGAGGAGCCTCGGGCGGTCGATGGGCGGTGAGGTGTGTGTTCCAGGAGCGGGCAGTAGGGCCTCTACCGGGCACACTCGGAGGGGACAGTGTGTAGGGCCGGCTGGTGGTGCTGCTGCAGAGGGGAACCTGTAGGTGTGTGGGATGTGGGAACCCTGTAGGTGTGTGGGCTATGGGAACCCTGTAGGTGTGTGGGCTGTGGGAACCCTGTAGGTATGTGGGCTATGGGAACCCTGTAGGTGTGTGGGCTGTGGGAACCCTGTAGGTGTGTGGGCTATGGAAACCCTGTAGGTGTGTGGGCTGTGGGAACCCTGTAGGTATGTGGGCTGTGGGAACCCTGTAGGTGTGTGGGCAGTGGGAACCCTGTAGGTGTGTGGGCTGTGGGAACCCTGTAGGTGTGTGGGCTGTGGGAACCCTGTAGGTATGTGGGCTGTGGGAACCCTGTAGGTGTGTGGTCTATGGGAACCCTGTAGGTGTGTGGGCTGTGGGAACCCTGTAGTTGTGTGGGCTGTGGGAACCCTGTAGGTGTGTGGGCTATGGGAACCCTGTAGGTGTGTGGGCTGTGAGAACTTGTGGGTGTATGGTGTTGTGAGGTTTGCAAGTCGTACGGTGTGTGAGTTTGTAGGGCTGTGCGAATCTTCGAGGTGGAGATGAGTGTGTGATGTTCTAAGGGCTTGACAGTGTGGAGCTTATATGTATGGTGGTGTGATGAGGTGTGACTTCGGGACCGGGCAGTAGGGTCACTACCTGGCACACTCAAAAAGGGACACTGAAGAAGGCCGGCCGTTGTTGCTGCCGTTGTGCCAATATGCAAGTATGTATTGTGTGTACTTGTAAAGCTGTGGGATGGTGAGTGTGTTGTCGAGGGATGTTGGGAGTTGTGGGTTTGTAGTAAAAATATACTGTATATATGGTAGTGCAGGGGGCTTGAAAGTACTATATGCATATATGTAGGTAGTTGGTGAAGGTATGTGTGTGTGTTTGTAGCATTGTCGAGATTTATTGCAGCATGGTTTGTGTGTGCTCGAGGGATGGACGTGTGTAAATGTGTGTTGGTTGTGTGTGTGTGTGTGTGTGTGTGTGTGTGTGTGTGTGTGTGTGTGTGTGTGTGGTGTTGATTCGATGTGAGAAACTGGAGGAGTGTAGGGCTAAATAACTGAATGAGAATGTAAGTATGTGCGTGATTGGTGTGTGTAGTAAAAATGGCTGTGAGGATAGTATGTGCTATATGTATAAGACTTGTAAATATTTGGTGTATTTGCAAACGTGTGGTGTTAGGGTGGAAGCAAAGTAGAAATGCAGCACAAATCAACTCCCAATGATATTTCACACAGGTGTACACACAATATATACAGTATATATATATATAATTTACCTCTAATCAGCAGTACTACTAGTCCAGTGGTATTACTACTTAGCTCAGTAACTATAGGTATGCAAAATATACATAGAATACATATTGAAGTATACTTGAATTAAATGTAGATGCATGAATGAAAATACAATATGTGTATGATATTATAAGGTGTGTACTGTGTAGGTTAAATAACAAAGGTAGCCATAGGTACGTGACAATTGGGAATTTGTAGGTGGAAGGTAGGGCCATCTTGTGTACCAGGCTTGTTAACTCACCCTAGCTAACCACCACAGACTCCAAAGGGAAAAGGTACTAAGATGAGCGCTGCGGTAAGTGTCATCCTAACGTTAACCCCTTAACTTTATGAAGACGCGGACACAAACATGCTTCAGTTGTCCCGTCTCCGAATACATCTTGAGGGGCTGCATGACAGTTCAACCCTTTTATGGAAGGTCCTGGTCATGCGGTTCAATGTTGCAGTGGAGAGACATACAAAAACAAAATATATATAAATAATAAGTAGATAGCATATTATATAGAACGAAAAAAATATAACGACAATAACGCAAAAAATAAAGGAAGACAAATTAATTACAACCCATATTAGGAGGCGCCCGGGAACCTTATCATTAGGGAGATAATATTAATCGTCTCCACATACAAAAAGTGAAATACAAAGAGTATTACGTATCACAGTCTACGCCAGTAAAATATGGGGTTAGGAGAAAAGCTACAGGCCCGAGAACAGTGTTTAGAAGAATCTGAGGCCAATTGCATTATATGGCTCAAGGTGGTTTCGTGTCATTTCGCCCACAGTGATTTCGCCCATATACAGAGTCTCTTCACCTCATAACTGGCACAAACTAATCTAGTTTTAACCTATCATAACCTATCAAAAATTATCTTAATCTAATGTAACCTAAACGAAACCAAAATCAATGTAAGTTAATTGTTAACCTTAAATGAACCTAACTAACTAACCTTAACCAACTTAACTTGAACCTAATCGAACCGAACCAAACCTAACCTTAAGTTTAACCACAATATTTACCTATCATTAACTAAAGCTAGACCTAATTGGACATAAGCTAAACTAAGCCCTCCATAAACTGGCTATAAAGTGTGGGCGAAATCATTTGACTGTGAAGGAGAAAACACTTGTGAACGAAATGACATCGCTAGTGAAATCCCCGCCGCTAAATGGGGAACCAAATATGACCTTTATAACTGTGTCACACGAACCAATTTACTGGCGAGCTTTTTCGGAGTCTGGTAATCCGTTACGACATATTATGTAAATTGTTTTATTTAATTTTTTGCTTTGCTCTACCTGAATACGCAAGTTTATGGACTACCAAATTGAAGGAACAACATCGGAATAATTATTTCGCTATAGTATATTATATACCGGGTATATACTGTATATATATATATATATATATATATATATATATATATATATATATATATATATATATATATATATATATATATATATATATATATATACTGTATAAATATATATTTTTTTTTCTTCTTGTTTTACTACTGACATAGGACACTTTTCACAGTGATATAATGTGCGGACTCATCACAAAGTATGTAAGTAAGTCTATTTATCTCTCTAAGTGCCGTGAAAATTACTTCCATGGGTCATACAGTATATCATCCAACAAACTTCTATGTATTATATTAGCTATTTCTGATAACTAAGTATTAATAGTTACTATATTAAGGCAGTAATTAAGTCTGTGGTAAGTGATGGATGTACTGTATATGCTAAAATAAATACATACTCATGATTGACAATATTCTAAGATGCCTTTAAGAGGAGGTTTTTAGTGTGTTCCCTAGACCTCCATTAAGCTTGAAATTACACCCCCTTGACCCCCTTTCAAGATAAATGTGCACATTTTTCGGTAGAAAAATGTCCCGGCCGAAGGCCCGTTCCTCTTAAATTACAGGCTCGCTATCGCTCGCTAGGAAAATATCAACACCTAAATGGCTCGAAAATTCTTAAAATTGACAGAAATAGGGCGAAATCTCCTAGAATCGTCAAACTAATGGGACGAACTTCTTAAAATATCAAAAGCAATGGGGCTAAACATGAAGGAGAAAGGGGTCAAGAATAAAATCCCTCAAGTAGAAATGTGAACTATAACAACTAACTCGTGATAGTTAATAATCACACCTCTTAGAACGAGTAACGAAATTAATCCATCATAGCAACTTAGCCTCTCTCTATTCTGATCTTTCTCCCACAGCCTCCGCACATCATGCTCTACCACAGAGCAGCCCTCAATAAACGAACAGTACTAGGGCTCAGAAGCAAATGTAATACCTGTCCACGATGTAACTGGAATTGGAGATGGTTGTGGTGGATGGCGGGGGTTGGGGGTTAGACATTTAGAACACTGAGCTTTTTATAGCACTGGACATTGGGATGGGGCTCACTTTCACCTTCCTTGTGTTATTTTCAGTTGGGATAAGAATGAGAGAGCTCCATCCCATTAAATAAACTGGTCTTAGTCTCGAGCTAATCCTTCCTGTTTAATATTCATAAATGGTGTCAAGATAATGGACGGTTCTTAGGTCAAGTGAGGATTGACAAAAATATATATATTTGTTTTTATTAATTTCACCACAACACCAAACACCTCCAATGAAATTAATGAAAACATATATGTGATCCACCGGGATTCGAACCTGGGTTATCACACACAGATGTTTAAACAATCTAACCATTACACCACCAAGACAACACTAACAATAAAAACAGAAGAAGAAGAAGCAGCAGTAGAAGAAGAAGAAGAAGAAGAAGAAGAAGAAGAAAGAAGACAAAGCCGAAGAGAGAAGATATAATACTGAAGACAATAAAGTTAACAAACAAGCCCAAAGGGACGCAGGTAGTTTTTATTTCTTCTTCTGCATAATAAACGCAAAAACAACAACAAAGACAGTGATAACAACAGTGACCGTGACCGCAATACTCATAGCAATAATAATGATGATGATGATGATGATGATGATAATGATAATGATGATGATGATGATGACGACGGCGACGATGATGATGACGACGGCGACGATGATGATGACGATGATGATAATAATAATACTAATACTAATAATAAAATAATAATAAAGTCAACAAGGAAGGCCAAGAGGTCAAAGGGGGTTGATGGGTCTTCCTTCTCACCCTCTCTCCCTCTTCTTCGCCCCTTTTTGCCTTCTTCTGCCGTTAGTTAGGTTTTACGGCGACACCAACACTGTTAAGACGGGATGCTAGTGGCCGAGGTGATGGATGAGATGAGATGAGATGAGATGAGAGAGAGAGAGAGAGAGAGAGAGAGAGAGAGAGAGAGAGAGAGAGAGAGAGAGAGAGAGAGAGAGAGAGAGAGAGAGAGAGAGAGCGAGAGCGAGAGCGAGAGAGAGAGAGAGAGACGACTAGAAAGGTTACAGGAAAGAGAAGAAGTGATCAAAGAGACAAAATAGCCGACAAAGTTGTGAAGTATACTGTCATTATCAATATTGTTAGCGCCCCTACTTTGAGATCAAACCTGAACATCGGGTAAGCCACAGAGGTAAACATGGAAAGACAACATGCCACCCAGACACATTCTACGTCAGCATAATTAATCATCGACCAAACTTAGTAGCCTACCTCAGAGAGCTAACTGGAATGGCGAAACAAACTTTACATGTTTCCCCTCTAATGGAAAAGAAGACAAACCTAGGATAACTGCGTGGACGTTAAGTATAAGCGCATAGGGGGTGAAGGGCATGGACAACATTGGGTTTACAGTACCGTAAACACAAATCATGATATATTAGGGTTTATGACAGTTTAGAGAGACAGATGGTAGGTGAAGGATATGGGCATACAGAAGAGCTTATGGAGGTGATGTTATAGTCGATGGACCAAGAGGAACGATGAGGTTGTGACATAAAGGCTGAAAATGAAGTACATAATTGAATAAAGGGTATTCGTAGAACCTATATAACAATCCTTGAGAAGCCACCAACACAAGAAGAAAGGTACACGGTATATGAGTGGTACGGATTTAACCCTTTCACGCACATATAACGCAGAAGTTGCCAGATTAGCAATAAGAAATCGAGTTCTCTCACTCTTATAATTACCTCTCCAAAATTAGTTTTCTGCCCACAGCTAACTCAAAGACAACTGCAGAGGTTGAAGTAACTAAACTAAAGGTTTCTAAATACCCCTGATGGTAACAAAGGCTTTAAAGTATCCCCAATAGGCTCAACACAGCTAACTCAAAGACAACTGCAGAGGTTGAAGTAACTAAACTAAAGGTTTCTAAATACCCCTGATGGTAACAAAGGCTTTAAAGTATCCCCAATAGGCTCAACACAGCTAACTCAAAGACAACTGCAGAGGTTGAAGTAACTAAACTAAAGGTTTCTAAATACCCCTGATGGTAACAAAGGCTTTAAAGTATCCCCAATAGGCTCCAAATTGCGTCATATGTCGGAGAGTGTTAAGGGGAAAGGGGTTGATGATAGACTACGAGCTATATTTGTATAGACTTTCTATCCACACAATATAGTTCGGTATTATTACTATTAACACATTTAAATAAATATAGGATAGGTTAGTGCATCCTGGACTAGGTTACGTTCATTTAAGGGGAGATATCCACTTGAGGGACTTTTTTTCTTTACCCCCTTCTCCCTCATGTTTAGCCCCATTGCTTTTGAGATTTTAAGACGTTCGCCCCATTAGTTTGGCAATTTTAAGACCTTTCACCCAATTTATGTCACTTTTAAGACCTGTCGTCCCATTTAGGAGTCAATTATTTCCTGGCGAGCGATAGCGAGCCTGCAATTTAAGAGGAATCGGCCTTCGGCCGGGACATTTTTCTACCGAAAAATGTACAAATTTATCTTGAAAGGGGGTCAAGGGGGTGTAATTTCAAGCTTGATGGAAGTCTAGGAAACACACTAAAAACCTCCTTAAACAAGTGTGTATAATACACGTGTTGAAATATGTACGAACTGTCCCATTTGCGTTGGTTTAGGCAAGACTGCTCATAAGTAAGGGGTTAAAAGTACAGTAGTTCATTTTGTACATTATTCTGACGAAGACTAAGCAATGTATCAAGCTCAGAGAAATGGTTTTCTTGTAGCCAGATGATTAACATAACTGCCATTACCTACTCCTCCCCCCCACCCCCCCCCCCCCCCCCCCCCCCCCCCCCCCCCCCCCCCCCCCCCCCCACACACACACACGATAGACGTTATAGACTGCAGCACCGTTGATTCATTTAAATTCCGCCTAGACAAATATCTCGCATCAAACCCGCGTCTGACTGCGTTTGTAAATGAATAACTTTATTTTATCCTCCCCTCAGTTACTAACCCATATGTCCCCTACTAACTTCCTAGTCCTGCCACGTTAGTGGCAGGGCAGTAGTTCCCTTTCCCATGTTCCCTTACCCACTCTAAACCACTGTTTGGACACTTGATCCTCAGTGTTTTGGAGGACAAGCAGCCTAGAAGGGTCACTATATCTGTTGTTGCTTGATTTCCTTTCCTTTGTACACAGCGCTATATATTTTGGATTTGAGCGGGGGAATATGAGCCCTCTTCCTTTGTTTACGAGGACTCCGGGCCAAAAGATCCGCGTTGGTCCATGATGAATATTGCATCGCCTCCGACATTAGTGGCAGGCCGAATATCTGATTCCTCTCAGTGCCTCCCCCACCTGATCCTCCGCTGACTTAACATCCCGGCGACGGAGTTACGACATAATGGAAAAGTCAGTAATTTTGGTATTAAGGGGGTAGAGTGCTTGGGTTTTTGGTCTATATATTTATATATTTTATTTATTTTTGAGTTTCCTCGCTAGACCTCCATCAAGCTTAGAAAAACACCCCCTAGACCCCCTTTCAAGATAAATTTGTACATTTTTCGGTAGAATAATGTCCCGGCCGAAGGTCGATTTCATCTTAAATTAGAGGCTCGCTATCGCTCGCTAGGTAAAAATCGACACCTTAAGGGCACGAAAGGTCTTAATATTGATAAAATAATGAGGTTTCAAAATCGCCAAACTAACGGAATGAACGTCCTAATACCTCAAAACTAATGTGCTAAACATGGGGGAGAAGGGGGTCCCGAAAAAGCGAGTACTAACCCCTTATGGCGAGTCAGGTGATGGTTCGGGCAGGGGCTGTGGGCGTACTTAGTAGCTTGTTCTATCTTTAACTCATTTTCTACGAGACTAACTAGACTGACATTTATACAAGCTGTATACATGTGTATTATGAGTAAATTGATTAAACAATGAGTCCACTTGCGAAAACATATATAAAATAAGATTATCATTCAAAGAAAGGAAACAATATGTTCACATTAAAATGAAGATCAACAAAAAATAAAAACAAGTACAAATTTGCTCATCACCTGAATTACATTAAAAATTAATAGCCTAATATCAATTATTTGTCAAATAAAACAAATGCTTAAATGTGTATGCAATACATAATAAATAACTGTGTGATGAGTTATAATGTCTATAGATTAAATACACAAAATATATGTAAGACAGGAAAAGCATTAAGGATATTATCTCAAAATCAATATGGGAGTAATGAAGAGGTGACATGATTGAAAACAGGTGTTAAGGGGAGGTTTCCACTTGAGGGATTTTTTTTTCGAACTTCCATCTCCCTCATGTTTAGCCCCATTGCTTTTGAAATTTTAAGACGTTTGCCCCATTAGTTTGTCGATTTTAATAACTTTCGCCCCATTTCTGTAAATTTTAAGACCTTTCGTGCTATTTAGGTGTCGATTTTTTCCTGGCGAGCGATAGCGAGCCTGTAACTTAAGAGGAATCGGCCTTCGGCCGGGACATATTTATCTTGAAAGTGGGTCTAGGGGATGTAATTTTAAGCTTGATGGAGGTCTAAGCAACACACTAGAAATCTCCCCTTAACAGACTAATACATGACAATTGGCAAAGATACTATAAAACACACATAACTGTAATAAGGGTGACATAACAGGAGATTTAAGGTGTTCGATGTAGGACCATGCTATATATAAAAAATCATATATATATATATATATATATATATATATATATATATATATATATATATAACTGGTTGTTTCCCTTCGATCCTCCCAAAGAACAATGGTAATGATATACTCTCTCTCTCTCTCTCTCTCTCTCTCTCTCTCTCTCTCTCTCTCTCTCTCTCTCTCTCATTCAAACACACACACACAGGGAGACTGGTTTACCCCCTCAACAACACACAGACTGACAGAGGTTGATCACGGGGTCGTCTGATGGTAATTGACGGCCGGAGTGGGAGTGACGGCCGCCCTAACACCGAATAATGACGGCACAAATGAACCAAGGTAAAGGGGTATCACACGAGAACTTTTATCGTCAACTTTTCTCCGGCAACATTTCGGGCATATTTTGTGCTGGTATCGGAAAGCAAAAAAATAAAATAAACATAAAAATAAAAATACATAAATAAATAAATAAATAAATAAATAAATAAATAAATAAATAAATAAATAAATAAATAAATAAATCAAATAAATCAAATAATGGAAAGCAGACTGGAAATAGATTTACTCTTCCAATACGAGTAAGCTCCTCAGTGTATTCTGTCTAATATTGGAGTATTATTTTCAGCTTAGGAAGAACCTTTAGCAATTAAAAGACAACACACTATATAATTATATATATATATATATATATATATATATATATATATATATATATATATATATATATATATATATATATATATACAGTATATAATGTATATATATCAACTAACGCTTTAACTACCACAGATCCTTTCTAAGCTAGCTGCATAACATCGCCTAAACATTAATTAAAAAAAAAAAACTTCACACCTACAAAGAGGGTTAATATGGATTACCTAAGTAGTTTAAAAAGCTTACCTCATAAATTTCCAGATCATTGTTGACGATTAAAGTTGAGGGTAAAAGCTGTGATGTGGTACCGGCTTGAGATTGTGGGGCCGTCATCATCATATTGCATTAATTAAGGGGAAGTTTTTGGTCTGTTCCCTAAACCTCCATCAAGCTTAAAATTGCACCCCCTTGACCCCTTTTCAAGATAAATTTGTACATTTTTCGGTAGAAAAAATTCCCGGCCGAAGGCCGGTTCCTCTTAAATTACAGACTCGCTATCGCTCGCCAGGAAAAAATCGACCCCAAAATGGCACAAAAGATCTTAAAATGAACTAAAATGGGGCGAAAGTTCTTAAAATTGCCAAACTAATAGGACGAACATATTAATATCTTAAAAAGCCATGGGGCTAAACATGAGGAAGCAAGGGGTCAAGAAAAAATGCCCTCACGTGGAAATCTCCCCTTAACCCAATCCTTCAGTGCCAGCATCCCTCTGCTATCGGGGGTTTTATGGTAATCATAATTCCAACAGCACTAAAATATCAGCTGCAGCACCACCACGACCAAGATAACACCAAGATAACTCCAACAGCACTAAGATAGCACCAGCAGTACCACCACGACCAAGATAACACCAAGATAACCCCAACAGCACTAAGATAGCACCAGCAGTACCACCACGACCAAGATAACACCAAGATAACCCCAACAGCACTAAGATAGCATCAGCAGTACCACCACGACCAAGATAACATCAAGATAACTCCAACAGCACTAAGATAGCACCAGCAGTACCACCACCACCAATATAACATCAAGATAACCCCAACAGCACTAAGATAGCATCAGCAGTACCACCACCACCAATATAACACCAAGGTAACTCCAACAGCACTAAGATAGCATCAGCAGTACCACCACGACCAAGATAACATCAAGATAACTCCAACAGCACTAAGATAGCATCAGCAGTACCACCACGACCAAGATAACACCAAGATAACCCCAACAGCACTAAGATAGCACCAGCAGTACCACCACGACCAAGATAACACCAAGATAACCCCAACAGCACTAAGATAGCACCAGCAGTACCACCACGACCAAGATAACACCAAGATAACCCCAACAGCACTAAGATAGCATCAGCAGTACCACCACCACCAATATAACACCAAGATAACACAAACAGCACCAAAGTGACAGCAGTAGCACCAAGGTAATATTAACAGCACCAACACCACCAAGATAACACCAATACCACCAAGATAATACCAGCAGTACCAACACTACCAATATAACCAAACACCGTTAAGAATACACCAACAGCACCAAGCTAACACCAGTAGCAACAAGACAACACAAACACAAAGATAACAACGATATCACAAATATAACACCAGCAGCACTAAGGTAACACCAGGAGCACTAAGAAAATACAAACAATAAGATAACACCAATAACAAATATATTGCCAACAACACCAATGTAACATCAGAAGCATGAAGATAACACCACCAACAAAGATGACACTAACAGCACGGATATAACACCAGCGGCACCACGATCACACTAACAACACTAAGATAACACCAGCAGTACCAAGATACACCAACAGCACCAATATAATACCAATAATAGTATTATAACACCACTAGTACCAAGATTAGGCGAACGCCAGGATAACATCAGCAATATTTAGGTAACACAAGCGGCACCAAGATAACACAATCAACGCCAAGATAACACCAGCAGCACCAAAATAACACCAACAACACAAATATAACACCAGCAGCACCAAGATAACACCAGCAGCACCAAGATAGCAGAAACACGAAGATAACATCATCACCAATATAACACCAGCAGCACCAAGATAACACCATCATCACCAAGATAACACCAGCAGCACCAAGCTAGCAGAAACACGAAGATAACATCATCACCAATATAACACCAGCAGCACCAAGATAACACCATCATCACCAAAATAACACCAGCAGCACCAAGATAGCAGAAACACGAAGATAACATCATCACCAATATAACACCAGCAGCACCAAGATAACACCATCATCACCAAAATAACACCAGCAGCACCAAGATAGCAGAAGCACCAAGATAACACCATCATCACCAAAATAACACCAGCAGCACCAAGATAGCAGAAGCACCAAGATAACACCATCATCACCAAAATAACACCAGCAGCACCAAGATAGCAGAAGCACCAAGATAACACCATCATCACCAAAATAACACCAGCAGCACCAAGATAGCAGAAGCACCAGCAGCAGCAGCAGCACTATAATGGTAATCCAGGGCCTGGAATGGAGCAGCATCATAACAGTGTGGGAAGTTTACAACACAGAGGCTGAGTGTGCCGTGTTGTAGCTGCTGCCCTTCTCCCTCCCTCCCTCCCTCCCTCCCTCCACATCCCTTCCCTTAGTACTCCCTTCTTTCCTCTCTCTCTCCCTCCCTCCACATCCCTTCCCTACTTCCCTAACTCGTTCCCTTCGTTTCCCCCTCCTTCCTGTTCCTTTACACCCCTTCTCTTAGTACTCTCTCGTTCCCTTCTTTCCTCTCTCCCTCCCTCCCTCCACACCCCCTCCCTTGGTACTGCCTTCCCTTCTTTTCCTCCTCCTTCCTATTCCTGTACATCCCTTCCCGTCTTTCCTCTCTCGTTCCCTTACTCTCCCAAAACCCTTCCCTTAGTACTGTCATCTCTTCTTTCCTCTCTCACTCAATACCCAATTTACCTTCTTTCCCCTTTCCTCCTCTTCCTTTACACCTCTTCCCTTCTTTCCTCTCTCTTTCCCTCGCTCCATACCCCTTTCTCTTCTTTTCCGCCTCCTTCCTATCCATTTACACCCCTTCCCTTAGTACTCTCTGCCCTTCTTTTCCACCTTACTCCTATCCCTTTACACCCCTGCCTTTAGTACTCTTTGTTCTCTCTCTCTTCCCCTCGCCCCATATCCCTTCCCCTCCCCCCCTCCCTCCTCTCCCAAACCCCTTCCCTTCCTCCAAATAAACCAATTCCCTTAGTATCCACTTCCCTTCTTTTACTCCTCCCTCCTCTCCCTTTACACCCCTTTCCTTAGTACTATCTTCCTTTCTTTGCTCTCTCGTTTTCCCAGTCCCTACTTTTCCATCTACCTCCTCTCCTTTTACACCCTTTTCCTTAGTACTGTCTTCCCTTCTTTTACTTCTCCCTCCTCTCCCTTTACACACCTTCCCTTCTTTTACTTCTCCCTCCTCTCCCTTTACACACCTTCCTATAGTATTCTCTGCCCTTCCTTTTCACCTCATTCCTATCACTTTACACCCCTTCTGTCCACTTTCGTTCCCTCACTTCATACCCCTTGCCTATATTTCCATTCTCCCTTCTATCCCATTACATCCCTTCATTTAGCGCTCTCTTCCATCCTTTTCCACATCCCTCCTATCGATACACACACAATCCCTTGGTACTCTCTTCCCTTCTTTCCTCTCTTGATCCCTCGCTCCATACCCCATTCTCTTCTTTTCCCCCTTGCCTCCCCGCCCTGTCCCCACCGCCTATCTATATTTATGTTTTCCCCTCTATCCCCTCCCTCCTTACCAACCCTTCTCCCCTTCCCTGTCCTCCCCTCAATCTCCTCTATTTTGTATATTGTACCTTCTTCCCTAGTCTTTTCTTTTTTTCTTCAGTGTCTACCCTATGCCAGTTCCTTTTCTTCCCTTTCCACTTCCTTCTCTCTATTCCCTACCTACCTATCTTTTGCCAGACTGCCAATATCCCCTTATCCCAACGCTGCCTATAGTATGGTCTTCTCACTCTGCTTAGAATCTTCCCTAATATTCTAGCCTAGTCTTCCCTCCTATTATTCCTCCCCTTCACCCACCTCTCAATTTGCCCGACTCTCTTTACTTTATTCGCGTTCTTAACATAATTATGAATATTTTACTTTAGCCGCCGTCACACGAGTAATTTAGTGGTGAATTGAAAAGGAGTCTGGAATCCGCTACAGATCGTATTATTTTTGAGGTATTCGAGTTATCTATTTTGTGCTTAATACGATTATTTAAGATTTTAGGCTATACGATAAGTCAATCAAATGTTCCCCGCTAATCGGTTGGAATGACATTAGCTTTTCTCTTCTCTACTTAAAATGTGTAACCCATTCAGTATTTGATGCCTTTCTTAACCCTTTCACGCACATATGACGCAGAGGTTGCCAGATTAGCAATAAGAAATAGAGTTCTCTCACTCTTATAATTACCTCTCCAAAATTAGTTTTCTGCCCACAGCTAACTCAAAGACAACTGCAGAGGTTGAAGTAACTAAACTAAAGGTTTCTAAATACCCTTGATGATAACAAAGGCTTTAAAGTATCCCTAATAGGCTCAACACAGCTAACTCAAAGACAACTGCAGAGGTTGAAGTAACTAAACTAAAGGTTTGTAAATACCCCTGATGATAACAAAGGCTTTAAAGTATCCCTAATAGGCTCAACACAGCTAACTCAAAGACAACTGCAGAGGTTGAAGTAACTAAACTAAAGGTTTGTAAATACCCCTGATGGTAACAAAGACTTTAAAGTATCCCTAATCGGCTCAAAATCGCGTCATATGTCGGAGAGGGTTAATACCAATTTGGCTCTCATTAGACGATCTTATCAAGCTTAGAAGGACCTCTAGGAAAATAAGGGATCAATACCAACTCAATTATGCCTGAGACTCCCACATAGCCTTCGTAAGCTTAAGGGGAGATCTCCACTTGAGGGATTTTTTTCTTGACCCCTTTCTCCCTCATGTTTAGCCCCATTGCTTTTGATATTATAAAACGTTTGCCCCATTAGTTTAGCGATTTTAAGAACTTTCACCCCATATTAAGACCTTTCGTGCCATTCAGGTGTCGATTTTTTCCTGGCGAGCGATAGCGAGCCTGTAATTTAAGAGGAACCGGCCTTCAGCCGGGACATTTTTCTACCGAAAAATGTACAAATTTATCTTGAAAGGGGATCAAGGGGGTGTAATTTCAAGCTTGATGGAAGTCTAGGAAATACACTAAAAACCTCCCCTTAATACAATCATTTAATGATAGCCAAAATAAAACGCATCATCTTCAAATATTAACCCTCACATCTACTGTCCACATGTATAAAAGTCTACGCATTTGTATACCATTTTTCGTCGATAATTAATTGTGTTCGTGCTATCATTCTACTCTCCTTATTTCTACTAATTTCACACTATGGTCTTGCTCATCCTTCACTTATAGTTTTCCAATATAATTTGGTTCTCCTTATAAATATCCCTTTAACCCCTTCAGTACCATGACGCATTTTTACCTTTGATTCTGGCTAACATTAGACGATGTTATGCAGTTTAAGAAGAACCTGTGTTAATAAGAGGGTGTATTGAGATCGTATTTACCCATTTGAGTCGTAGAGTTAGATAATAAACGAAAGAAAAACGTCTGATGGTAACCAGAATATGATGGCAATGGTGGTGAAGGGGTTAATTCCTTTACATCCCTCATGCTTCTTGTACAATCCACTTCATCCCTTCTTGTACAATCCACTTCATCCCTTCTTGTACAATCCACTTCATCCCTTCTTGTACAATCCACTTCATCCCTTCTTGTACAATCCACTTCATCCCTTCTTGTACAATCCACTTCATCCCTTCTTGTACAATCCACTTCATCCCTTCTTGTACAATCCACTTCATCCCTTCTTGTACAATCCACTTCATCCCTTCTTGTACAATCCACTTCATCCCTTCTTGTACAATCCACTTCATCCCTTCTTGTACAATCCACTTCATCCCTTCTTGTACAATCCACTTCATCCCTTCTTGTACAATCCACTTCATCCCTTCTTGTACAATCCACTTCATCCCTTCTTGTACAATCCACTTCATCCCTTCTTGTACAATCCACTTCATCCCTTCTTGTACAATCCACTTCATCCCTTCATCATTATTATCCAGGTTTTTGCTTTGCCATAGATTTAGTAGTTTTGCCTTTCCTGCTTCGTCTCATATTTCTAGATTGCAAAATGCATGCCTATCTACTCAATTCTGAATCGATTTTTCCTCTCATTTCTGTTATTACTATTCCACCTCTCGTTGCTCCCTATTATTTCTCGTTAACTTTCCTTGCCAAGCTTCCATACTTAAGAATACTATGACTCTCACTTAATTCCCTATCTAGAAGGTGTATATCACGCTTTGAAAATGAAGCGTGAGATTAAAGATTTTGGTTTCATGATTGGTGGGAAAAATTCTGCAAGCCGCGTAGCTGGAAGGAACAAGAACAATAGATTGGTTTATAAGAAATTTAATTTACTAAGATATAAGTGATGTGAAAATATAAATGAACACACACACACACACATATACACACACACACACACACACACACACACACACATATATACACACACACACACACACACACACATACACATACACACACACACACACACACACACACACAATAGAAAACATAATAGAATCTCAGGAAAGTTAAGTACACGACAGAAGTCCATAAATTATGCACAAAATTCATTGGGTAAAAAATCAGCAGAGGATCAGCATTATCATTATCAGCAGCAGCAGTAAGCAGCAAGAGGGTAAGCAGCGAGGATCGAGAGGCCGGGTGTCGGAAACAGCGCGCCCATCATGCCCAAACAGCCCACTATCTCATGAACTAAAACCCTCCCTTATCTAAACTTGGAGGATCGAGGCCCACACAACAGGTTGCCGGGACTCCGTACAGGCACAGTCACACGAGGGCTCTTTCCGGCAACATGCGATCAACATTTATATCCTAGCAACATCGTGGGTGTCTTTGTGCATTGGTGTCGGCAATAAGACTGAAGACGGATAATTAAAATTGGATGAAATCAGATAAAACTTGCAGTCCAAAGCTTCCAGACCAGAATTGCTGAGAAGAGATGCCGGCTAATATGCTGGTGTGTTTCGGCCTTTAACTTCCCCATACAGCTGTCACCGTGTGTGTATGTGGGTGGGGGAGGGGTAAAGGGGGTCTGATCCTCTTCGTCTATGGCCAATTCCCGGGAGGATTTTTGCCCCATCGAGGTGTCATTATTTGTTCACTTTCCCGTCTTCTGTCCTGTAATGCCGACCACACCAGGCGCAGGCTGTCGATCGGGGCCGTATCAGAAGTTGGGTTAATAGGCAGTGCAAGGGCGTCCCGGTGGAGAGTTTAATTTGATGCAACCTCATTCCGACCTTTCGTACAAATGGGATCACCTATATTAATCAAGCCTAGTCTAAGCTAAGCTACTCTAAATTACTTCACCATATTCCGTATCGATTTCTACAGTAGCCTACGTATCAAGTCCATTCATATTTATTCACCATATAAACCTAATAAATTAAATCAGTGAAATTAATGAATACATGTGATACTCCACGGACTCGAACCTAGGATACTCACACCGAAATTCGGCGCATTAAGGGGAGATTTCCACTTGAGGGACTTTTTTCTTGACCCCTTTCTCCCTCATGTTTAACCCCATTGCTTTTCTAATTTTAAGACGTTCGCCCCATTGTTTTGAAGATTTTAAGAACTTTCGACCCATTTCTGTCAATTTTAAGACCTTTGGTGCCATTTAGGTGTCGAATTTATCCTGGCGAGCGATAGCGAGCCTGTAATATAAGAGGAACCGGCTTTCAGCCGGGAAATTTTTCTACCGAAAAATGTACAAATTTATCTTGAAAGAGGGTCAAGGGGGTGAAATTTTAAGATTGCTGGAGGAGTAGAAAACAAACTAAAAACCTCCCATTAAGCATTAGTCAATCAAAGACAGTAAAATACATCAGAGCGGTAATGTAGATGTGCAGACAGTCACACATATGGACACGATGTTGTCATAATCACGTAAGGTCAGAAATGGGTTGTATATAAAGAATTCTCCATTCCAGTGGCCAAATAACCCGTAAAATGACGATGACATAGGTGAATGGGCTTCCAACTCCAGGGACACGAGTCTATTAGGCGTTGTGTATTGCCACCGTCTTTCCTATCGCCTGACACAGCACCTCGGCTTAAGGGGAGGTATTTAGTTTGTTCCCTAGACCTCCATCAAGCTTAAAATTACACCCCCTTGAGTCGCTTTCAAGATAAATTTGTAAATTTTTCGGTAGAAAAATTTCCCGGCCGGAGGCCGGTTCCTCTTAAATTACAGGCTCGCATTCGCTCGCCAGGATAAAATTGACACCTGAATAGCACGAAAGGTCTTAATATGGGGTGAAAGTTCTTAAAATCGCTAAACTAATGGGGCAAACGTTTTATAATATCAAAAGCAATGGGGCTAAACATGAGGGAGAAAGGGGTCAAGAAAACAATCCCTCAAGTGGAGATCTCCCCTTAAGGGGGCCCACCTCATTTTTGTACTCTCTCTCTCCCTCTTTATCTGGGTTGTATCCATTCGGCCCCATTCAACCTACTATTTTAAGACTTTTATCCCCATTCAGGTGTCGACTTTTTTCTGGCGAGCGATAGCGAGTCCGCGTATATTTTCAAATGTTTTTGACAAGAGGCTAAATTTGTACAGTTTTCGATAGAAAAATGGCTCCGACGAAGCCAGATTTCTCCATATAATGCTGGCTCGCTATCGCTCGCCAGGAAGAAATCGACACCTGGATGGGGATAAAAGTCGTAAAACAGTAAGCTGAATGGGGCCGAATGGATACAAGCCAGAGAAAGAGAGAACAAAAAAAAGAGAGAAAAAAGAGCGGGTCACCCTCTTTAATACTTCCCGGAACTTGGACGAATGATAATAGTCAGCGTGAGCGAGGGCGAGTGGCAATACACCTCACTATTAATATGCTTCTCTTCAAAAGTTTTCCCAGTCACTCCTCCCCCCCCCCCCCACCCACCCCCTCGCGCCCGCCATCCACCGCCGCCGCAACTTTTGACACAGGTGATCGGACAACTCCACCACTATAGTCCATTTCAACCGGACGCTCTCAACCTGTGCCAACTTACTGGGATAGTGTCTTTTTTTGTTTTTGGTCTATTAATTCATGTATTCATATATGTGTATTAATTTCCTCCCTAGACCTACATCAAACTTAGACAAATACCCCTAGACCCCCCTTAAAATACCCCTAGACCCCCCTTAAAATACCCCTAGACCCCCCTTAAAATACCCCTAGACCCCCCTTAAAATACCCCTAGACCCCCCTTAAATACCCCTAGACCCCCCTTTAAATACCCCTAGACCCCCCTTAAAATACCCCTAGACCCCCCTTAAAATCCCCCTAGACCCCCCTTAAAATACCCCTAGACCCCCCTTAAAATACCCCTAGACCCCCCCTTAAAGATAACTGTGTACACTTTTCGGTAGATAAATGTCTAAAACGTCTAAAAATCTGAAAACTAATGGGGCTAAACATGAGGAAGAAGAGGGACCATAAAGCCGGCCCATCCCAGTTAAGGGGAGGTATTTACTTTGTTCCCTAGACCTCCATCAAGCTTAAAATTATACCCCCTTGAGTCCCTTTCAAGATAAATTTTTACATTTTTCGGTAGAAAAATGTCCCGTCCGAAGGACGGTTCCTCTTACATTACAGGCTCGCTATCGCTCGCCAGGATAAAATCGACACCTGAATGGCGCGAAAGGTCTTAATATGGGGTGAAAGCTCTTAAAATCGCTAAACTAATGGGGCGAACGTTTTATAATATCAATGGGGCTAGACATGAGGGAGAAAGGGGTCAAGAAAAAAGTCCCTCAAGTGGAAATCCCCCCCTTAACTTAGGTTAAGATAGGCAGAGTTAGCTTAGAACTTCAATTTATATATTCTGGTATATTAGTCACTGGTTGAAATGGTCTACAGGTTGAGTTGTCCGGGATCCCTTGTCACGTAATCATACGTCAGGCAACCAGGTGACTCCCAAACACAACAACAAAAACAAACTCCATATGGTTCTGAAAACTTACCTGGCCATATCCACTAATAAACTTCAAAGACACAACAAAACTCCATTTGATAATGGAAAAAAAATCATCCTGTCTGACTTTTACCACTCCAATAATTAACAAACCCGTTTGCCAACAAAAATCATGAAGCCCTCGGCTCCCGGCCTTTGATGAGAAAATTTGGAATTGGCGTTTGCGAGCGGCGGTGTAGCAAGTTTGATATGCCCTGAGGAAATTTAAATAAGTGTCTGAAAGGGGTGAACGTAATTAAAATGGCAAGGATGGAGAGGACTTGAACGTGTGTACGAACCGGGCGAGAGGGAACAAAGAACCACACACACACATACACAGACGTAGACACTCACAGACACACATACATACGCGAGGGGCGTCCGCAGGGCTCTGGCCCGAAGAATTGATTTGTTTTTGAGCGCGTTATTTACACGGTGGAAGTCGGATAATTTAATCTGTAATTAAATTGGAATGGAAAGGACATCTATAGACGTTTGGTCAATAATGACGAAGGAGGCGGGTATTTATGTAAGCGTTATTGACACGAACTTAAATTGAATCCTCCCTTGCGAAGCTCGTAACTTGACCATTTTATTAGGTATTTTACCACCGGGGTCCTTTCTTAAGGCTGGTACACACGCGCAGGTAGGCCTGTCAAATCTGAGACTGTGCAATCCAGTTTGAGCGTGTGTGAAAGTGTCCTCACAGTTTGTACAGTACACACTTCACCCCGAATATTGTCCTGTGGCACATTAATTAACTTAATCGAACCATAACCTAGAGGACCTGGGTTTGATTTTCAGACAAAGGAAAGGAAATCAAGCAACAACAGGTCTAGTGACCCGGATGGGTACGTCTCTTAGTGCCCGATATCTCTATTCACCTAAATACGAACTGGAGTCAGCGGCCATTTGCGACATTACATTTGGAGAGTAGCTCCTGTGTACCAGGCGGGGTAATTTATCCACAATATATCCACCAAAGAACACTTACAGAGTTGAGCACTGCGGCAATCCGCAGCTTCGCGTGAGCCACCTAACTTTCCGTTTTTACCTTTGACCGAGGAAACAGTAAACTGAAAGGTGTATTTGCATAGTGTGTAGTGCTTGAACTAGTGATTTACCCTTTGATTTACTTCCTTACAAGCTGAATACAATCGTGTAGCGTTAGTCAACGATAAAAGACGTCGTCACCACTGATAGTATTCAAAATCCATCGCCTAATATTTAAAGGATATCCTCTCATCACCTCTTTATTTAAAGGGTATCAGGTGTTATCAGGCGGCGGTATTGACGCTCCGGCCTTGTTCTATCGGCTGTCGGGGGCCCTAAAGGATATATTCCGCTCATTGTCGCCCCGGAGTCTTCTATACGGGGAAATTCCGGCCACATTGGTTTCAGTGGATGCCATGTTGTATAACTTCTGCTGGGATCCGTTGGCCTCTTAGGGGTGTACAGAAACATTCAACAGTTCGGCCACAACATTGAAGACAACCTCTATGTAGTCTTCAGTGGTTTCAATTACCCATACATTCCGGGTTTTTTTTTTTTTTGTAGAATAGCTACGTTGTTTCCACATAGCGATTTTGATCATTTAATTTGACTTTATATTGTCCTTGTCCCAATTTTGGTTTGTTTAGTTTGCAAGTTTTACATTTTAATTGATGTGTTTCTATACATGTGTTAAAAATCTCTCAAGGTTGTCAACGAATGATTCAATCTGCTGTATATTTAAAAGGACATGAAATACAGTAATTTGCAGAATACCTCCTGGCACATATACAGTACATGACCGTTCCCTTACCTGATTTCATAGCAACCCTAGAATCCTTCCCATCACGAGCCTGAATCAACATATCATATTCCTACCAGACCTTATAACAAACCCTCCTGTTATGAGTCAAAACTAGAACCATCACCTTATCTAACTAACCTAGACATACAAGATAGTCCTGTAATAGCTCAGTACGCTGGTTATGCTGAAATTCGCGACATACATCACATGTGCGAACAAGGCTTTATTAGTCCTTTAATTAATTCAGCAACATATTTACTAGTCCTTTAATTAATTCAGCAATAGTTATACCCATTTGAATCTTTGAATCATTAAAATAAAGTTCATGAAGCATCTAGTGTAGTGTATACTAAGCCATTGTATCGTCTCGTTTGGTTTTGATACAGATTAACCTACACAGTACCGGTGACGTCATTTGATACAGATTAACCTATACAGTACCGGTGACGTCATTTGATACAGATTAACCTATACAGTACCGGTGACGTCATTTGATACAGATTAACCTATACAGTACCGGTGACGTCGTTTGATACAGATTAACCTATACAGTACCGGTGACGTCATTTGATACAGATTAACCTATACAGTACCGGTGACGTCAACCTATACAGTACCGGTGACGTCATTTGATACAGATTAACCTCTACAGTACCGGTGACGTCATTTGATACAGATTAACCTATACAGTACCGGTGACGTCATTTGATACAGTACCGGTGACGTCATTTTCATTATATTGTGGCAATGATTAGACGATTAGACGATTAGACGATTATATTCAGCTTAGGAAGGACCTCTAGCAATAATAAGGCTTCAAACTATCTCAACCAACCCTTTTAACTACCGCATTTCCTTCCTAAGCTGCATAATATCGTCTAGATATAGCATGAATAAAAGATGACACACGTCGCTGGTACTCAAAGGATTAAAATAGGAGCTTAGCTATTATGGCTCAAGACTGTACATATTTACTCAAAAGCATGGCAACCGACACGGTGGCCATTAAAAAGAAAAGGGATCAACATGGCGGCTACTGAAAAGGGTTTGGCTTAAACCCCCATTGTCGGACAGCCTCGTTACTGACAAACTATCACTGCTATTGATGGCCGGGCGACGCTTAAGAGAGCCCACCTCGCTTTGTTTTTTGTTTCTCTCCCTCTCTCTTTGGCTTGTATCCATTCGGCCCCATTCAGCCTACTGTTTTAAGACGCTTACCCCCATCTAGGTGTCAATATTTTCCTGATGAGCGGTAGCGAGCCAGCACATATATTTTTTGTTTTGACAGCAAGCTAAATTTGTAAATTTTTCCATAGAAAAATGTCTCCGGCAAAGCCAATTTCTCCATACAATACTGGCTCGTTATCGCTCGCCAGGAAGAAATCGACACCTGGATGGGGATAAACGTCTTGGCTGAATGGGACCGAACGGATACAAGCCAGGGAAAGAGAGAAAAGGAGAGAAAGATAAAAAAAAAGCCGGGTGACCCCCCTTAACTCCGCCGGGATGGGCTGCGTGGGAGGTGGATATGGAGCTGATCATCACTTATACTCCACTTTCAGACAATTCTTTGGGGCGTTTCCGGTTATGGTGGCGATTAAGGGGAGGTATTTAGTTTGTTCCCTAGACCTCCATCAAGCTTAAAATTACACCCCGTTGAGTCCCTTTCAAGATAAATTTGTACATTTTTTGGTAGAAAAATGTACCGGCCGAAGGCCGGTTCCTCTTAAATTACAGGCTCGCTATCGCTCGCCAGGATAAAATCGACACCTGAATTGCACGAAAGGTCTTAATATGGGGTGAAAGTTCCTAAAATCGCTAAACTAATGGGGCAAACGTTTTAGAATATCAAAAGCAATGGGGCTAAACATGAGGGAGAAAGGGGTCAAGAAAAAAATCCCTCATGTGGAGATCTCCCCTTAAGGAGTTCGTTCCGTTAGTTTGGCGATTTTGAGACCTTTCACCTCATTTGTTTGTCAATATTAAGACTTTTCGTGTCCTTTAGGTGTCGATATTTTCCTAGCGAGAGATATAGGGAGCCCCTAATTTTCCTAGCGAGAGATATAGTGAGCCCCTAATTTTCCTAGCGAGAGATATAGTGAGCCCCTAATTTTCCTAGCGAGAGATATAGTGAGCCCCTAATTTTCCTAGCGAGAGATAAAGTGAGCCCCTAATTTTAGAAGGAAACGGTCTTCGGCCGGGACATTTTGCTACCGAAAAATTAACAAATTTATCTTGAAAGGGGGTCTAGGGGGTGTTTTTTCTAAGCTTGATGGTGGTCTAGCGAGGAAACTCAAAAATTAATTAATAAATAAATATATAGACCAAAAACCAAGCACTACCCCCTTAAAACGGGATTGAAAGGATAAAGTTTGTCTGTGATCTTCTGTCAATGTTGTCAGTTGGAATGGAAATCGGATGTATAGCCATCTCAAAAAGGTAAGTTGCATTTCCACATTTTATGTTAACTAAAATATCCTCTTCGAAACAAAATCTTAATCCAAAACCAAGATAGTAAACTGTACAACTGTGAGACTTAAACAACATTGCTTCACAAAATTCAGATTGATTTTTCATGGACTTGAAATCGAGTCCTCTTGTTCACAGTTCATCGGTCATCATGAATATCACCTTCCAGCTTTTATTTGATGAATATACGCATTCGTACGAGGACGAATAAATTTACTTTATCTAATTTCTTAATAGTATTTCCAAGAAATTCCAGTTACTATCTTCAGAAGCACCCTTCGTAGCAGAGCAAAATTAGCCATTTAATGGGCCAAATTTATCAATTCGGAAGGAAAATGTATCAATGTATATAACGATCTACCGTACCCATCTACATCTACTACTATGTATCCATTACTTATCTACCAATAATAACTAACTCCATAACGATCTACCGTACCCATCTACATCTACTACTATGTATCCATTACTTATCTACCAATAATAACTAACTCCATAACGATCTACCGTACCCATCTACATCTACTACTATGTATCCATTACTTATCTACCAATAATAACTAACTCCATAACGATCTACCGTACCCATCTACATCTACTACTATGTATCCATTACTTATCTACCAATAATAACTAACTTCATAACGATCTACCGTACCCCTCTACATCTACTACTATGTATCCATTACTTATCTACCAGTGTATAACTAACTCTCGCCCATGACGTAATAAAGTTTAGCCCACAACAATGCACGCATGACTCGTGCATTTTATAAGTGGTGCGTTCATATGCGCTAGAGGACTCTCATTCCACCGATATGCTACAGCGGCGACCCGTAACAATGATAGTGTACATATTCATTTACTCTCTCTCTCTCTCTCTCTCTCTCTCTCTCTCTCTCTCTCTCTCTCTCTCTCTCTCTCTCTCTCTCTCTCTCATATAATTCGTTCTGTGACTGTAGTTGAATTAGCCAATACCTCTGTAGATTCACTCTTTAAAACATACTGTTGTCCTTCCCTTAGTCTGGATCTCAAGTATCCTATATGTATTTCATCCTATCACCTGGCTCATCCTCAGTTGTATTTGTTCTTGTAACCTTAAGGGGAGATATCCACTTGAGGGACTTTTTTCTTGACCCCTTTCTCCCTCATGTCTAGCCCCATTGCTTTTGAGATTTTAAGACATTTACCCCATTAGTTTGGTGATTTTAAGAATTTCCGACCCCATTATGTAAATTTTAAGACCTTTCGTGCCATATAGGTGTCTATTTTATCCTGGCGAGCGATAGCGAGCCTGTAATTTAAGAGTAATCGGCCTTCGGCCGGGATATTTTTCTACCGAAAAATTTACAAATTTATCTTGAAAGGGGGTCAAGGGGGTGAAATTTTAAGATTGCTGGAGGAGTAGGAAACAAACTAAACACCTCCCCTTAACATATTCTCTCATCTCTCTCGCTCTCGCTCTCTCTCTCTCATATACCCTTCCCTCATCCACCGCTACACGCCTGGTTCCTGTATACCACACGTCGGACCTCTGTAAATTGGGCCGGCCTCCATAATTCGCCCCCTCCCGTGTGTGTTTGTTGATACTCGCTCTTTATAACTATTCCCGCAGGCAAACACGTTCACTACTCCGCCAGTACACACATCACCCCGAGCCACATGATTTATCCCCGGCCAGTCCACAAATAATCGTGACATGGAGAGCACGCTTTCTTTTTTCTCTCCCCTCTTTCATTATGATGTCATGTACAAGATATGTGATGTCGTATGTGGATAGCCTGTTATGTTTAGCTTTATTTACAAGATATGTGATGTCGTATGTGAACGTTTGTTACCTTTAAGGGGGGTCACCTGCTTTTTTTCTCTTTCTCTCCTTTTCTCTTTTTCTCTGGCTTGTATCCATTCGGCCCCATTCAGCCAACTGTTTTAAGACGTGTATCCCTATCCAGGTGTCGATTTCTTCCTGGCGAGCGATAGCGAGGCAGCATTGTATGGAGGGATCCGGCTTCGCCGGAGAAATGTTTCTATCGAAAAATGTAAAAATTTAGCTTGCTGTCAAAACAAATACATACTGTATATATGCTGGCTCGCTACCACTCGCCAGGAAAATATTGACGCCTGGATGGGGATAAACGTCTTAAAACAGTAGGCTGAATGGGGCCGAATGGATACAAGCCAAAGAAAGAGGGAGAGAAAGAGAAAACAGCGAGGTGGGCTCCCTTAAAATATGACCTGTGGCGCCGCATGTTATTGTTAAGGTTAACTAAACAGATCTGTGACGTCGTATGTGAACACCTGTTAGCAATTGTGTTCATTTATAAGACATAATATGACGCCGTATGTATAAAGCCAGTTATCCTTTAGGTTCGTGTAAAAGGCCTGTGACTTCGTATGTCTGAGCCGGTTGTCTTTTAGGTTAACTTAAGGGGAGGTATTTAGTTTGTTCCCTAGACCTCCATCAAGCTTAAAATTACACCCCCTTGAGTCCCTTTCAAGATAAATTTGTAAATTTTTCGGTAGAAAAATGTCCCGGCCGAAGGCCGGTTCCTCTTAAATTACAGGCTCGCTATCGCTCGCCAGGATAAAATCGACACCTGAATTGCACGAAAGGTCTTAATATGGGGTGAAAGTTCTTAAAATCGCTAAACTAATGGGGCAAACATTTTATAATATCAAAAGCAATGGGGCTAAACATGAGGGAGAAAGGGGTCAAGAAAAAAATCTCTCAAGTGGATATCTCCCCTTAAGAGATATCTGCCGTCGTATATGAAAAGTGTGCTTGCCTTTAGGTAAAATATATGCTTTACCCAATACGTCTCATTAGCCCCAAACACATATAACTGTTGCTTTACCATCATTCAACGCTAACACGCTCACATCTCTTATATTAACCCTCTCCGACATATGACGCGATTTTGAGCCTATTAGGGATACTTTAAAGCCTTTGTTATCATCAGGGGTATTTAGAAACCTTTAGAAACCTTTAGTTTAGTTACTTCAACCTCTGCAGTTGTCTTTGAGTTAGCTGTGGGCAGAGAACTATTTTTTGGAGAGGTAATTATAAGAGTGAGAGAACTATATTTCTTATTGCTAATCTGGCAACCTCTGCGTCATATGTGCGTGAAAGGGTTAAACAAAAATATGTATATGCTTGCTATACGATTAGAATACGGTGTTCCAACGACCTCCTCTCACCAATGGTATATACTGGTCATTCCGTTCCCTCTGTGCATGGATATAAAAATGGCTGAAATGACGGTGACGTACAATCGTGGAAATGATTGCTGAACACCATCTTGTGATATACTCGAAATATTAAACGCCGATTACAGAAAATAAGTAAATCGTCCAGCGTGGTTTAATCAAGGTTTCAAAATACTTATTCGGCGTGTCATAACTATTCTTCCAAATAGTGCCCAGATATTTGTGGACATGACTGCACATTTACTTATTTATTTGTCTATATATTTGTTTTTTAATGGGAAGGCGGCCCTCTCTGGGGTGTAACATTAGACGATATTACTCAGCCCAGAAAGATCATCGCATAGTAAACGAGTAAACACAAAATGTCAATCCTTCCAAAAAATAGACATCTTTTTATCCTAGCTAAATCCTAATGATTTTATTCAGCTAAGGAAGGGTGTCTAGTAATCAAGGTAAATTAAACCTAACCCCACCAAAATATAAGGCCGAAAGTTGCCTGGCTCTTCGGTATACCTCTGTCCTTCCCCCGCCCCTCTGCCTGTCCTAAGATAACTTGAATTTCCTCTCTTCTTCGTTTTTTCGACAAGAGGGAAAAGTTTTACGGGGTCGAGATAAAATGCAATTAATTCAATAGCGTCTGTAGGCTTCCCCAGGGCCCAGGGATTATAATACTAATTGAGCCATTGTCCAAAATTATGACAAGTTCCAATTCTAAGTAACGCGGCCCGACCATTCACGAGAGCCAAGGAACCCAAAAAGGAAGAGAGAAAAAAAGAAAGGTTGTGAGGGTGTTGAATACTAATCATACTTCCGCTGAGAACCAGGCCCCAGGGTTGCCATTTAGTATATAATCCCCCTCGTTAATTCGGCAGAAACGGGCCATAATACTCCATCCAATCGGCACTAACCTGGCTCGAAGTATTACGTCTTCGAACCCCGATAGCATATATTATAAAAATCCCCCCTCCCCCCCTCTCTACCCCTTCCTTCCACTCTCTCCCCACCCACCTTCATTATTCGACGAAAAACCCGGGCATAAGAAACTCATTTAGGAAAGGAACCCCACACACTATTTCCCTTTTATGATGCGTTTCAATTCAGCGTCCGAAAGCGTCGGTGAAACATCCAATAGTCATTACCGTTCGGCTTAATTAGATGGTGAGTTCAAAGGGCTTAAAAAGTCGATCCCAAGCGCGGCGTCTCCGTCGGGCGAAATGGGATTAGTGCCAGGGAAAATGTGGGGCCCTTCCTCCTCTTTCCTCCACCTCCTCCCTCCTCTTACCTCCACCTCCTCCCTCTTCCTCCTCCTATTCCTCCCTCCTCCTCATCCTATTCATTTTTCTTCCTCATATTAATCTTCCTCCTCCTCCTACTTTCTCCGCTTCTTCCTTCCTCTTGTCTTCCTCCTCACATTCATTCTCCTCCCTTATACCCCTGACATTCCTGTTCTTTTTTATATTCCTTCCTCTGTCTCCTTCGCCTATCTCTTCAACCTATTCTCCAACCTTATCTCGCCTACTCTTCTTTCTCCTTCTCCCTCCCTCTTCCAATACCGTCCATCCTCCTCTTCCCTGCTTCTTCTCCCGGATGCTGCTGGTAAGAAGGAAAATGGGGAAAATATGGAAAGGATAAAAGGGTGTGAGTGTGAGTGTGTGTGTGTGTGTGGGAGAGAGAGAGAGAGAGAGAGAGAGAGAGAGAGAGAGAGAGAGAGAGAGAGAGAGAGAGAGATAGAGAGAGAGAGAGAGAGAGAGTGTGAAGGAAGGTAAGAAATGAAAGCACATGTAATAAGAAAAACACTGAAATTAGATGGATGGTGGTGATTTTTATTCTTGTCTTATTTCTCTTCCTCTTTTCCCCTCCAATGTCTTTGTTATACTGTTAGATAGAGAGAAAGGGAGAAAGGAAAGAAAACAGTTTGGGGGTTAAAGAGAACATATGAGAAATGACGAACAGAAAGAGAACGAAAGGAAGAGAAGAGAAAAGCTAGGTATAGGAGAGAAAGACAGAGGGACGAACAAAGGTTAATGAAAATATGAAATTAAAGACAGAAAGTGAAGACAGATAAATAATATAAATACGATATTGTTCTCCTCTTTTCACCCTCCCTCTACCTACTCCTCTTTTTGAACCTCTTATGAATACTACTGAAGAGAAGAGAAGGCAGAACAAATTAAAAAGGGTGAGTGAAAGAAGATATGGGTAAACAAGAAAAGGGAAGACATATCAAAACAAGTGAGGGAAAGAAGATATGCACACACACACAAAAAAAAACAAGAAGACAATTTTAGATAAGGACAGAGACTAAACAAATGTAAAAAACAAAGAGAGAGGAGGAAAAAACAGAGGGTAAGAACGAAGCTAATGAAAACTAAGTGGTAATAGACGAACTTACTGTAAAATGAGATAAATGTTAGAAATGTGAGGTTCTCATCCTACTCTTCCTCCCAGCTCTCTCCTGGATTATTAGTTTCCCCTTCAAACACATGGCGACTTTTTAAATATACATATGCTTGTGTCAGATTGTGTTCAGCTTAGGATGGATTTTAAGGAATGAAAGCGTTAAGGACAACTTGAATTAACCCTTTACTTTGACAGCTTTCTTTCAAATATGAATGACATTAACTGGTAGTAGCTAGACGTTAGGTAAAAATTGAGATCCTAAATGAATGAGACTTTCTATCTGTTGATATCAATGCTCTCATAATATGTACCAGTTTTGTTGCAGAAAGTGTGTTATTGTAGGCACACGCAAAGCTAGGCACTGATAGAGTAAACATGGAAGGGAGATCAGTGGAAGAAGGGAGATCAGCGCGCGCGCATACACACGAGAGAGAGAGAGAGAGAGAGAGAGAGAGAGAGAGAGAGAGGGAGAGAGAGAGAGAGAGAGAATAGGAGTCGAAGATGGAGAAGCAATTGGGATAAAGGATAATAAGAAGGAAAAGGAAAATGTAAGAAGGGTAGAAGAAAGAAAACAAAAAGATGGGGATGTGTTGATGTGGTAGGGGGACGTGTGGAACATATTATGACGAATAACTGTAAATGGGGTACTATTAAATTATATTGTGTAACCATGGAAGAAAAACTATAACAATAAAATATGTGTGGTTCCTTTTTCCCAGCCATTTTCGGGAATCTACTAGAGATAATAGAGGAAAGCAGAAAAACAGTTAGGGACACAGGTATATATAATAAGAGGAACAGTGAGAGATGTCCATATAGGTGGATATAAGTGAGTGCATATATACAGGTATATATATAAAAGAAAGAGTGACTGGGGAAATAAGTGAAGGGATAAACCGAGATTGTACATATCAAATCTCGAATATGAGCTTGCGAGTACAATAGCTAAACTACAAAAATAAAGAGAGATTAAATGGATAATTAGAACAATAACAATAACAGCTGTTGAGAGATACCTTGTCTAAAACATAGAGCATGAACAAAGGTAGCCTATAACAGTAAGTGAAGGGGAGACAACAACAGATGGAAAATGTGAAGAGAAAAAAGAAAATGGGAAAAATATGGAAAAAAAACAAAATCTTAATTTCTTCCCTTCTTCCCTAGAGGTGGTTCTTTTCAATGGACGAGAGGGATGAGCAAATGGTGAAGACAATGGGGAAAGGAGAGAGAACGAAATGGTAAAAGAAAAATGGTTGGTAACAATAGACAGAGAGAGAGAGAGTTACATAGATACTCAGACCACACATACCTTGCGGTCCTTACTAGGTGGTTCGGCCTTAATACTACTAGACAGCGACAGTTTTTAGTAGAAGAATAGGAAAGCAAAGTAGAAGGTCCTCACTCCACCCTCCACTTCCTCCGGCTAAAAAGCCGTACCGGAAAATAGGATGAAAGGATAACCTTATGGGTCAGTAATTGCCCACAAGAAAAGTTTTATAGAGTACAGAAATAAATTAGTTTGAAAGGGAAATTACACTTACCAACTGATTAATTCATATTAAGAGAGAGAGAGAGAGAGAGAGAGAGAGAGAGAGAGAGAGAGAGAGAGAGAGAGAGAGAGAGAGAGAGAGAGAGAGAGAGAAAGACGAACGAACGAAAGGGAGGAACAAAGAGAGAAAGAAATCGAAAGAAATAACAAGAAAAGGGGACTTGAAAAGGAATACGAAAAGAGAAAAGAGCAAAGGAAGGGGAGACGAGCCGACTAAAGAGTGGGAGAGGGAGGGGCGAGAGAGGGGAGAAGAGGGGAGGCTCTCAAAAAAGGTAAATATGGAATAAAAGAAAGGGAACCCACGGAGAGGAAGAGAGTCGGGGGATTATTTACACGGGAAAAATGATGTGGTCCAAAAATGATGCCTGGATGAAAGAGCTCAGTGGGATAACGATAGAAAGAATAAAATAATGTAAATAGAGCCAAATTCAAATAAATCATAAATAACAAATCATATAATAGCAGTATAGTATTCTTGAGCATTAATGGAAAATATATTAGTTGTGAGAAGCAGATATCTATGTGACTGCAACAATAGCTATCTATCTAGTGTCAGACGGCTCAATCTCGGGAAGGGGGGATTCATCATGTGTGTTAAGATGGAGAGAAACAAGAAGAAAATAAGATGTGGCAAATATTAATACTAGATACAAAAGGAGCATTAAAAGGAGATATATATATATAGAGAGAGAAACCACAGCCACAAGTAAACAATCTGAACACTCTCAGACTGATCGGGTAGAACAAGAGAAAGATACATTAGGTGTTACAATGAAGTCCATTTGGTTGAAGAAGTGTCTCAATATGTATTACAGCCACATCTATCTATCTATCTATTGCCTGACGCCGTGATCCCCGAAGGGGTGGCCACGAACGAACCGCCCCCATGCACCTCTGTCCCCAGTCAGTCGACGCCCCTCCCCCCAACCAGCACCGCCTTCGTTCATGTAGTTCCTCACTCCATCCTTCCACCTCATATTCGGTCTACCTCTCCCCCTCTGTCCCTCCACCACAGCCACATAACCTACACAAAAACACAACAGAGGGTAAACCAGAAGAATACCCAAAGATTGATTGGCTGTGGACATATGGAAAAGAGGTAGAATGGGCAAGATACAAGAGACAACTGACACACATTTCCATTAGGTTCACCAGTGTATACCTCTAATAGCAGGGAGTAAATATTACACTATGTCTGATATTGATCGAGTGTGAAAAGATGAAAACAAGAACAAATTAATGATGCAGTAGGTGTACCAAAATCTCCGTTAAGTGTATCCAAATTATCTTAGAGCTATGCAACAAAAATAAAAATGCGTTATAGAATACCAATATCCTTCTTTGTTTTGTTTTTGTTTTTTTAAAGACCTCCGTCTACGTATTGTGAAAAACCTGTTATCCTCCGGCCCCAATATCCTTAGATTGATGGTGTGTGGGTAGATGAAGAAGCGGTACAAGAGGCAAGATGCAGTATAGGCGGTAACGTGCAGAAGGAGACAAATAGTAAACAATGCCATCAGGTTCAGTAGGTGTATCAAGAGAAGTTTTAAAGCAGAGTGTAAATAACGAAGCCACCATCATTTTGACGAGTGTAAGAAGATAGAGGTGATGAATAAGGTGCAATATGTAGTCACTCACATAGAAAAAACAAGTGTACATAATTTCTATGAAGTTCAACAGGTGTATCAAATTGAGGTACATATAAATAACCATTACAAAGAAGCACTAAATAACAAGAACCCGCCTGAGATTGATGGTGTGTGGGGAGATGGAGAAGCGGTACAAGAGGCAAGATGCAGTATAGGCAGTAATGTGCAGAAGGAGACAAATGGCAAACAATTCCATTAGGTTCAGCAGGTGTGGAGTGTGCTGTGTGGAGACGGATGGGGGCAATTAGAATAAGTACATGACTGGATCCTCCTGTGATGGCGGTGATGTGGTGCGGAGGTGGGAAACACGAATGTGGTGTTCAACGTAGTGGGTGTATGTATCTAACGTACATACCTACGTGCATACATGTATAAAGATCACTTCATTCACAGAGATCTGGGTGTCTGTCTTTTTACTGTCGTACAGTACAATCAAAGTCTTCCCACATTGCTGCCCCATCATGTCAATATAAAAATGGGATCATCATAATTACAAGTGACTAAATGACACGGCGACCTATACCGATATTAATTATTTATATATAATCCCAAACAACTGAGCATTATATAAGTAGTCTAAATGTTACTAAAATGTTCAGTACATCTAATCTAGAACATACTTATTATGAATTAGAACAGACCCCCCTAAAATCCTTGATCTTCCAATTAAAAAACAGCCATAAATAACATAAAGAGTAGTGTTTCAAATCCAACACATTAACTTTGTGGAAAATTATCATTTAATTGAAAGCGATTATTCTTTACTCTTAGTATATATTAAGCATGACATCCAACTACATTACATAAAATAGCGTCTTAATGTAACGTTCGTAGATTCATTATCTTATTTAGCGTGCTAGTTCTAAGTTTTCCCATTGTTATCTTAAACTAATGATAATGTCAGGAGTCAAAGCTGCGCTCATTCGAGGTTATATGGATTCAAACTTTATTAATCAAAATATATTCATATAACAACGTGCGTAAACTTATTTGGGAAATATTCACGTGTCAAATAAAAATATAAATGTATTACTTGTTTTATCAAAATTAGTTACTTGATATCTACGATATATTGACAGAGATGTCACGAAAATTACCTAACACAATTTATATCATTAAATAAAATACATTAATGCGAGAAAACTTATATAATATTTGTTTCTTATTAATAGCCTATATATATATATATAAAACAGTGTATGAAATCAAACATGACGAGCTTCAGAGGTGTCACACGACTATGCTGCATCTGAATAACCTAGATATATTACACACGCACCAAATTAAATAAAACACAAAAAGTTGTACTCACCCTGATGTCCTTGCGTCCTGAAATAAAAGAAAAAAATTGGTTATATAAATATTATGGGTTGGTTTATAAAAGTTGACAGGCCTCGTGCAGTGGTGATCTTGATATACCCTCGTTGCTGACATACTCAAGGTAACAACAAGGTCATAATAACCCTCACTGGGGTATGGGGTGTAGGGAAAAGCTTGGAAGTTCGTAGGGTCATGATCAAATGTTGTGTCTCGCCTGTACAGATTAACCTTTATTGTTCCATCTTGATATAACAATCATTGAACACAAAAACCCAAAGCTTCGTTTTGGATTTATTTTACAAATGGTTTGTTCGACATATTAACACACACACACACACACACACACACACACACACACACACACACACACACACACACAGCACGGTATGACAAACATATCTTAGGAGGCGGGAATTAACGAGCATGCTCACTCCCGCAAATACAACTAGTGTAAGTACAACTAGTGTAAGTACACACACACACAAACACACACACTCACAACACTACCGACTACCGAACTATTAATTATTAATTATTATTATTATTAACACACACACACACACACACACAAATGCAGGCATTCAATAAAAATGGAAATACAAAAAATAGATAATTATCATAATAACAAACTGAAGCATCTACACATTTCTTAAGTCCAAATATCCTGTTTCTAAGGAATATTGTATCAACATGTGAAATGAAAAGGATAACATAGTTTGACAATTCAAAATATTTGTAAATAAAATGCATACATTAGTGTGAATGCAATTAGACAAAATAGTATCCCAGGAAATACAATCAAATATATAACTAGAATCTTCACGTATGGACATAATAATAGTCGCAATATGTCTACCAGATAAGTAATAACCCACCAAGCTAATTAAAATACTTCAAAATATGGATAACAATACATCATACGAGGCTATTGGTGAAAGGTGATAATACAGAGATCTACTCTACGGATGTCAGTTGATATAAGGGGACAGTGGCCGGTTTTTTGGTCTATTAATTCATGTATTCATATATTTGTTTAGTTTCCTCGCTAGACCTCCATTAAGCTTAGAAAAGCATTCCCTAGACCCTCCTTCAACCGGCCAAAGGACGGTTACTCTTCAAATTACAAATTAGCTATCGCTCGCCAGGAGTAAATCGACACCTAAATGGGGCGAAAGGTATTAAAATCGCCAAACTAATAGGCTGAAAGTCTTAACATCAGAAAACTAATGGGGATAAACGTGAGGGAGAAGGAGGACCAGAAAACCGAACCCTACCCCCTTAAGAGTCCCCAGCGAGGAACACGGGACAATATTGTTCAGACCCAGACAATTTACGGGATTTCCAGGAAGAAACCACACACAGGTACAACGGATGGGAATAATTACGAGCCGCCTTAATTAAAATCAACAAATATTGTCTCCAAATTGCATATTGATCTGCAGTTGACAGGAATATAACCTTCTCCAGCCTCCTTGTTCCGCGCTCTCTCTCTCTGGCAGGATATTTTCATCTCTTAAATGTTGTACAACGCTATTCTGTCTTGTATCCTTCATTATGTACGCACCTATATGTAACTCAATCTCACTCTCTCACACTCTCTCTCACACCTACACACACTTACACACGCACCTACATCTAGTGTGTTAGGGAGCAAGGTGATGGAAGTGGTGGGTTGTCGAGTCTTTCATAAGGAGAATTCTACCATCTTTGTTGTATTGGCACCACCATGTTGTATCACTCAAACTATGCTCTGTCTGCCTTCTAATGCGGTGTCCGAATTTCCTATGATTATTATATAGTTCACAAAGCAAAGTAAACCGTTCCCTTATAACTCCTTCAGTATTAAGACACCATATTGTTTTAATTATGGACACTTCTATAGAGCTTAGGAAGAACCTGTGAAAGCCAGAGGTTCAGCGAAAGACCACATATGATTTCCAGAAGTTATTCCTAACCTGAATAAACCAGTCTGATAATAGCCAGATTAAAGTGAAAAATTAGAGTCCTCATATTTTGAATTGGTTAAGAAAGGCTTTAGCAATGACTTAATCTTCAATCTTTTAGCCTAACAAGAGTTCAATACAAATGTCTATTGTTAGCCAGAATGGAAGAAAGAAATACCACTGAATTAAAATCATTTTTTTTTGTTTTTTTTTTGCTGTTCCCAAGCTGCCTGGCCGAACAGCCCCAAGGCCCTGAGCAAGGCCAAGGCCATAACCGAGCGCCCCCACAGAACCCTCCCTGCCGACCACAATAAAGCCTGGGTGACCGAAGCCACTCCATGGCGGGGAGCTGAGGAGGGTGCGGAAACGCCCGGGAAACCAAATCCCCACCGAGGGCCCTGTGCCCCTCAGCAATTATGAAGAGAAAGTTGAGGGGCAAAGGAAAAATGTGATGCTTTGGCTTCCAATCTTGGTAGATTGGGAGGTCAATCCACGGAAGAGACGCCGTTACTTGAGATCTAGAAAATAGTTTGAGGCAACATTAAACACATTAAAAAAGAGACGTGTTTCCTAAAACTATCAAAAATTTGTAATGGTGGCCACTGTAAATTAAACATGTCAACATACGGATCGCAACCCAAAGTATGCAACATGGCGGCTACTGTACACAACCTATCGTAACTCTCCCAATATAGGAGACTCAGGTATAGGCTGCCCCCCCCCCCCCACCCCCCACCTGGCATCCATATAGATAGACTTCCCGGTCCCAAGATAATAAAGAAAGCTAATTTCAATAAAACCTTTTGAAACGCTCCCACATGTAATTCCATGGAAGGTAGGGCATATCAATTCCTCCTTCTCCTGCACCTTCTCTTCTTCATCTTCCTCCTCCTCAAACAGCTCTTCTGGTATCTATCTCCCCTGAGAAGGAGGAAGAAGAAAGAAAGAAACAAAGAGGAGGAGGAGGATGGATAGGAGGAGGTATAGCAAGATGAGGATGAATAGGAGGACTGGGAAAGATAGGAAGGGGATGAGAAGGCCTGTAGAGATGAGGAGTGATGGTGAGAAGGAGAGGGGAGGAGCTAGGGGGGGGGGGGGGGGGTAGAAGCAGAGAAGGAGTAGGAGAAAGGAGTAAAGGGAGGAAGGAGGAGGAGGAGAAGTTCAACCCCAGCAAATGGCCCACATTTGTTGGGTGACATGTGAGACGACCAGGAGACAGGCGGGAGTGATGGCAGCCGTGTCTCACCCCGGGCTGCCATTTTGCATGTGCCTCCGCGATCATCTCCGGCGATATCCGAGTCATCTGTTAGCGGGCGGGGATGGGGGGACGTTCCATCTGGCGAAGTGATGCAACTGATCAACTTTACCCTCCCCAGCCGTAAAGATTTCCTCCGGCCCCCTTATTAAAGTGTTTGTCGCAGATGCAGGGCTGGGGAAGGTCTCCTTATCCGGTGACGCAGGAGGTGAGGTGATCGGCGGAGTGTGTGTGTGTGTGTGTGTGAGAGTGAGTGTGTGTGTGTGTGTATGTGTGGGTGGGTGGGTTCGGTGGATTTTGGGTGGGTGTGTGTGTGTGTGTGAGTGAGTGAGTGAGTGTGTGTGTGTGTGTGAGAGTGAGTGTGTGTGTGTGTGTGTATGTATGCATGTGGGTGGGTGGGTGGGTTTTGGGTGTGGGTGTGTGTGTGTGTGTGTGCTTGAGTGTCTGGATGGCTGGCGGGAGACTGAGTGAGGCGCACCGAACGGAATTTTGGAAGGACATTCAGGGACAACATCGGCTATCTGTCTCTTACGATCCGGTTTCGAATTCAGCAATGCCTACATCCATGTTTGCTATAGTGCTATGGCTAACATCAGATGATTTGTTCAGTTTAGAGTTATTCTTGAGTTTTAATATTTTCCTTCTTCCTTGTAATTGATTATAAATTAACATCATCTGAGGAGGAGCACTTTAATGACCAATCAATAAAGTACTCCTTCTCATATGGTGTAGATATTCATTCTGTCAACTGTACTGAGTTAATTTGTCTCACTTTTTGTCACTCTATGGGAACACGACAGTTTCCAAGAAACCGAAAGGGAACATAAAGAGCTTTTTTCAGGAGGTTCTGTAGTTTCCATCTTTCTCGAACTATGACCATACGATAGATACTTAAAAGTATAACACCAGCATACATAATATAACACCAGCATACATAATATAACACCGGCATACATAATATAACACCGGCATACATAATATAACACCGGCATACATATTATTTCCTTCATATCATTAACACTTAATTCTACGGATGAGGATACATTTTTCTTATCCTGACAAAGGTAAAACATATATTATATAATGAACAGGTGAGATGCTAAGTTTTTCGTGTTATGAGGATTTACACTGTTAGGGACAAAACATTACATAACCTGATACAAAATCACTCTGTTTCTAAACCAATATCACATTCCTGCAATATCGCTAATTTCTAAATCAATATCACATTCCTGCAATATCACTAACACAGATTAATCTAAAACAAAATCTGAAATCATCGTATTAAGAGTCGATCAATTATTTTAAAAGTTGAATTCAAAAGCTTCCCAAACAGGGTTGCAGAAACAAAGTTGTTGAAAATAATAGTTGCCGGAAAAAAGACATAATGTGAATCGGCCGTTCTATAGATCCCAAGTTTTAGGTCCGGTCATCAGCAGTAACCGAGACTCACAACTCAGCCCCCGTCACCGAAATCAATGGCTCGGCGGCCAGCCAGAGCCATAAAACTTATCAATGCCCCGGCCTGACCTGACCTCCGGAACGAGTCTGTCAACGTCAGCGGCCGGCTCCACCAATCACCGGCCAGCACCGCCCCTTGCTTGTCTGTCACTGGGCCAATCATCTTAAAGTGCTTATCGGAACGTATTATCTCACCCACCAATCACGCCGCCCGTCTCGTTCGCCCGTGTCCGACCTGGGGCCCAATCACGATAAAGAGCTATTTGGGGTTTTAATTACTTCACGATTAATCAGTCAGCATTGTGATAAGTGAGGACATTAAGGTAGGATTACTGCTAAAAATTTAACTCTTCTCTTATATTCTAGCGAACCTTAGACGTTTTAACTCAATTTAATTGAACATTTATGTATACAAGTATTTCTTATCGAATTTGTCCAACCAATGACGACTTTTTAGAATATGCTGGCTACTTGCTAGTTAATATATTTAGCTTAGGGATGTACTCCGTAGTCTAAAGAGCGAAAAGGTTAGTCTACAGTATATTACAGGCATACAAGAGCTTTAGCTAGCCTATATTCTCACCTAGGATATAATGGAATGGTAAAGAGGTGTTGCACTAGGGTGGAGTTATGAAAGATTTGATAGATAAGAAAGTTATTGACCATAAAAGCCGATGTTCCTTTCATGAATGACGTCATTACGATACCCCCTCTCGATAATGGCTACCCAGGGTAATTTGGAACTAAAATTGTTAGCAGACTAAAGGGTATTTAGGCTCTGTATTAACTATAATTAAGGTACTCAACGTTATTTTACGAAATTGCTATCATTAGCAATAGTTGTTTATAAAACAGCAGTCTCCTTGACTTTACAATCAAGGGAAAACTATTATTATTTGTTTTTGAAGTTCCACTCAAATGAAGATATATACATTTGAAATGTAAAAATGGGATTACGATTATTGCCCTCTTGTTTTAAAAGTATGATCACAAAATACATTATTATATTCGTACTCAAAATATAATACAAACTTCATATAGTTAAAATATAGTTACAATATTATAATAATAACTATTGAAGGCAATGGCCCATTTGACGAAACGAATAACTGTGCTTAACTTATAATTATATATATATATATATATATATATATATATATATATATATATATATATATACAGTATATATACAGTAAGTATATATATATACTAATAATATAACAATTATTTCAATTGGATATAGCAAAGAGGCTCTGTTCCCACATGTATTTCAATCTTAGTTAAAAGTACATGACTAAAACTTTAGCTCACTAGCTGTCACTTTCCTTCTTCCTAGCCTAACCCCCCCCCCCCCCTCCCTCCCTTACCATGGCCAGAGGTTCATCACGAACGCCTCTATTTACTAACTGAGAGAGATTAAGAAGGTCGTGAATCCATGCCCCCCAAACCCCTTCCAGAGACCCCTGTGTTTTCTTGCGTCAGTAGGAGTGTTGTTCCAGTACACAGAGCCGCCCCCCAGCACCCACCTGCATCCCCCTCTCCCTGAGCCACCGTCTCTGTTACGTTGGTGATGCCCTGAGGCAACTCTGGGGCTGAACAGTACTCATACTTCCTATATATATATTATTTTTCTATGGAAATTTAGGATATTTCGTACATTTGATAACGCAGGCATTAGTTGAACTATCAATATATGACCCATGTTTTATAATTTAACCCAACCTAGAAACTTAGCTAAACTTAGTCCACTTCAGCCAATACTGTATTATCATACATTCTACTGTAAACCTAACGTAAGTCATATATCCTAACCTAACAATCTAACCAAATACTTTAACTTAGCTATTGCATTTAGAACTTATGATATCATCCTAACCTATCCTAACTTTGCCACACCTAACCTATGTAACACAAATCACTATCCTTGCCCAATCATGCTGCATAACTAACCCAGAACACTGAATTATCTGCTTAACACGGAAATAAGCTCAATTCAGACTAAAAAAAAGTGGCTCTCGTAATAATTTCGGGATAATCACGGAAAGTGCCGAAATATGATCTCCATTCCATCCCGTTGTCTCTTGAGGTACAGGCACTTGCCATCGCCGCTCAAAACGTCCAGTCTTGAAATAGCCCAAGAGGACATCAACTCTCTGAATGGGGTGGGGGTGAGGGGAGGGGGTGAAGGGGTTTCGGGGTGAAGGGGGGTAAGGTGGATGAGGTAGGGGGCATTTATGGCGAGGCTGCAAGAGTGCTTTTCTGGCCTTTGTTTTCTTTCTGCCAGTTATTGAATGGCCGCTCCTGATTTAACACTTTATAGGAATTAAGCTACCCAAAATAATGTTCGTTAGATCTAGCTGCCAAAAACAATTCAAAAGCATCGATAATTAATTCCAAGAATAAAGTTGTAAATTGAGAAATTGTCAGAAAAGTCGAGTGTGTAACTCCACCGTTAAAATACACGGTCTTAGCCATTTTCAACAACTATGAAATTGACCACTTACGATTATCGGGCTATAAGGAAATTGAAGCTATAAGTATCGATATTTAGCCGAATTACCAACTACAGTATGGTTATAATGCCTTCCTGAGAACCTAAATAATATTCAACACACTGTTTATCCATCAGAGGTTTCACATAAGTTCATTAATATTATATATCAATGTCTACAGCTTCCCTACACCTCGAAACTCGTAAGTGATCAATTGAGAGAGACTCGAATACATAGATCCATAATCATTAACATTGAGCCTTGGTTCAGTCTTCCCTCCCTGATCTTATTTTCGATGATAAGTGGAGAGTCAGCTCCTTCCCCGGATAATAGCTGATATAAGCAATTAATTACTATTAAAGGCCGTTTTGATAATGATCAAGGGACCCAATTTTTGTTAGTTGCTTGATAATCATAAAAAAATAAAAAAAATAACCAGCTTTTCGATGATATTAAAGATACATACAATAGTCGTTTGTTGATATGAACATAGGCACCGCATGGCGTAATTTTGTTAGACAATACTAAAGACACCACAATCCGTCAGCTGTTTAATAATAATACAAGGCCGAATACCACCAGTTGTTATATAATGATAAACACACAGAACGTCGTCAGTTGTCTCCCCCCTATTTACTAAGGGGGCCTGGTGGACGGGCCCGCTCTTACAAGACACGACCCATAGATCAGGACGTCCACGGGCTCTGCGGAACTTCCCTTTGGCGAGTAATTATCATAAAACGAACATTTGTATGCCCACGCCCGAGGTTCACCCCCTCCCCACCACCCACCACCCCAATCCCAGCACACTCTTCTTCCCCATCCCCTCTTCCCTCTACACCATGCCTCATTCCCTCTTTCCCCTACTTCATGTTCCTTCCCCTCTCCTTGCCACATGCCCCCACCCCTCCCCATGGCTCCTTCCCTCTCCTTGCCCCATTCTCCCTCCTCTCATCATGCCTTCCCCTCCCCATGCCCCCAGCCCCGCTCCTCCTTCCCCCTCCATGTACCCCCCTCTCTTCTCTTCCGTGAACCCCCCGCCACGGCATCCCTCGCCTCGGATGAAGATGTCTGACCATTGTCGGCACAGAGTGACGGCCGGCAGCGAAGACTTATTGAGGAGAAACTCTCGATAAGGAGCAGGAAAGAGGAGGGATGCGACGACGGAGATGGGGGGGGGGGAGGAGGAGGAGGAGGAGGGAGGAAGAAGAAGCTAGTTAGGAGGAAGAATAACGAGAGGAGAGCCGTGAGTTACGAAAGATAAAAGAGCGAGCCAGGAGCGATACTGGGGAAAAATTAAGAGACCATTGAATTATGGAATTTATGAATGCCACGGGTAGAACCTCGCTGAACCCCCCTGCCAAACGCATTCAAGGAAAAGCCAAACAAATATCAGATAGGCAGCACAGACAAAGAACTCAGGCAAACAAAGAGACACCCTGGGACGAGTAAAGTTGAAATTTTGTGAGATTTCCGATCGACAAGCAAACGCGAGGATGAGGTACACAGTTGCCTCCCCTGACTTTTCGACGATAAGAGATGGAGCATCGCCACAAACAGAGTGACGAGGAGGAGGAGCAGGAAGATGAAAAGTAAAGAGAAGAAGGAAGAGGAGGAGGAGGGGACGAAGGAGAGGGAGATAAGAGGAAGCAGCTTGGGGTGAGGAAGAAAAGAAAAAAAAGACGAAAAAAAGACGATGAAAATACAAAGAAGAACAAGATATGAATGCGTCATTAATAACACTGTATGTAATATGTATATATATATATATATATATATATATATATATATATATATATATATATATATATATATATATACAGAAATGAAAGAGAATGGAATAAAGGAGAAAAGATGCAGTAGAGAATGAACATGGATAAAGAGAAAGAACATTTTAGAAAGATAATTGAAATAAAGAATGAGACAGAAAATCACAAATATTAAATTGAAGATGGTGATATGGTTTTCAGGACGAATATACTATAGCAAAAATATAATCTAGAATGACATCATAAGAAGAGGAAGTCATCAGTCCAGGTGCACAGGTGACCTAAGCAGGTAACCAAGCAATAAAACATAGACTTATCATATTACTCCTTTTGGGGAGCGGGTGAGTAAAGAGTGGCGAAGCGACCAACTCAGTTGGTGGTAGTAGTGAATGCTTCTCGTAAAGATTTATGGTGTTAATTCGCTCACTATCACAGTCCAGTGGTTTACAGTTCATCTTTTAAGGGGAGATCTCCACTTGAGGGATTTTTTTCTTGACCCCTTTCTCCCTCATGTTTAGCCCCATTGCTTTTGATATTATAAAACGTTTGCCCCATTAATTTAGCGATTTTAAGAACTTTCACCCCATATTAAGACCTTTCGTGCAATTCAGGTGTCGATTTTATCCCGGCGAGCGATAGCGAGCCTGTAATTTAAGAGGAATCGGCCTTCGGCCGGGACATTTTTCTACCGAAAAATGTACAAATTTATCTTGAAAGGGACTCAAGGGGGTGTAATTTTAAGCTTGATGGAGGTCTAGGGAACAAACTAAATACCTCCCCTTAACCTAACCTGGCCTGACGTAACATAATCTAAATAAAGCAAACCTAAACTAAACATGTTCAAGCCTAACCAACATATAATGTTCAAGCCTAACCATCATATAATGTTCAAGCCTAACCATCATATAATGTTCAAGCCTAACCATCATATAATGTTCAAGCCTAACCAACATATAATGTTCAAGCCTAACCATCATATAATGTTCAAGCCTAACCATCATATAATGTTCAAGCCTAACCATATAATGTTCAAGCCTAACCAACATATAATGTTCAAGCCTAACCATCATATAATGTTCAAGCCTAACCATATAATGTTCAAGCCTAACCATCATATAATGTTCAAGCCTAACCATCATATAATGTTCAAGCCTAACCATCATATAATGTTCAAGCCTAACCATCATATAATGTTCAAGCCTAACCATCATATAATGTTCAAGCCTAACCATCATATAATGTTCAAGCCTAACCAACATATAATGTTCAAGCCTAACCATCATATAATGTTCAAGCCTAACCAACATATAATGTTCAAGCCTAACCATCATATAATGTTCAAGCCTAACCATCATATAATGTTCAAGCCTAACCAACATATAATGTTCAAGCCTAACCATCATATAATGTTCAAGCCTAACCAACATATAATGTTCAAGCCTAACCATCATATAATGTTCAAGCCTAACCATCATATAATGTTCAAGCCTAACCATCATATAATGTTCAAGCATAACCATCATATAATGTTCAAGCCTAACCATCATATAATGTTCAAGCCTAACCAACATATAATGTTCAAGCCTAACCAATATAATGTTCAAGCCTAACCATCATATAATGTTCAAGCCTAACCATCATATAATGTTCAAGCCTAACCAACATATAATGTTCAAGCCTAACCATCATATAATGTTCAAGCCTAACCAACATATAATGTTCAAGCCTAACCATCATATAATGTTCAAGCCTAACCATCATATAATGTTCAAGCCTAACCATCATATAATGTTCAAGCCTAACCATCATATAATCTTAGTATCAAGTAATGCCACTTGAGAAAACCACATACAACCCACCCGGGATAACCAACATAGCCTAGCCTTACAAAAACTAACCCTCTATAACTTAACCAATCAAAACAAGTCACACATTAAAAACAACATTCCGTCCAATTCCCTATTCGGAGATTAGCGGAACCAGAGCTAGGGCTACTTAATATAGCATAACCTACCTTCCCTTAAAGGTGGGGGCGCATGGGTTGAGATAAACATGGAATGATAATCACCAAGCTGTACATAATTGTCTTGCAAAATGCAATGGCACTGAAATAATTATTAACAATGGTATAAAGGATTTTGTGGATCGTCTATACCGGGCCTGTGACGTCACAAGTGTGTAAGTCCACCATCCAGTCTAGGATAAGGATACTGGTGTGACGTCACCATGACGTCACAGGCCCGGTATAGACGATCCGCAAAATCCTTTATACCATTGTTAATAATGATTTCAGTGACATTGCATTTTACAAGATAATTATATGCAGGTTGGCGATTATTTGTCCATGTTTACCTCAACCCATGAGCCCCCACCTTTAAGCCCTTCAGCACGATGACGTAAATTTCCTCATGTTCTGGTTAGAATTAAACGATTATCTTTAGCTTATAATCTACCTCTAGGATCTCAATGATCTTCATAAATCCTCTGAATAGCATAGGTCTTTCATTAACTGCATAAATCCGACTAACTTATGCCAGAATAAATGGCAAAAAGACGTCATCATACTGAATGGGTTAACTAACGTAAACTACCAAATTAAACGTAACCCAAGTCTTTCCAACTTTAAATTATGGGCAAACCAGCTCTGATGTGGGTGAGATTTGTGGTGGTGGTGAAAGGTTATGTTGGTTATGGTGGGTGTGTGTGATTGAGATGATCGGACCTGTGTACACGTCCAAAGGGTGGTGATTAAGGCAGACAGGATGGGAAGGCTCTCAAGAATAACTGACCCAACTCTTCTACCAGCAGCAGCCATTTTGCATACCTACTACTCTTCTTTTTCTTCTAATGTTTGTCCTACTACTCCTCCTTTTCTTCTAATGTTTGTCCTACTACTCCTCTTTTTCTTCTATTGTTTGTCCTACTACTCCTCTTTTTCTTCTATTGTTTGTCCTACTACTCCTCTTTTTGTTCTATTGTTTGTCCTACTACTCCTCCTTTTCTTCTAATGTTTGTTCTACTATTTCTGATAACTGAATCTTCTCTTCTGCTTTTCTTCTAAGGCCTCTATTTTTTCCTCTATCTTTATTGTTTTAAATATGTCTCACCTATTGTTGCTGCTGTTTTTCCCCTCATGCTACTTCGTTTATTGTCTCTATCTCCTATTCTTCCACTTATTTTGTTTGTTTTTATTAATTTTGTTTTCAAAGTAATGTATACTGTAGATAGCAAAGGACTAATCAGGAAGCCATATTAATCTAGATGTGATCTTAGCTTTCAGTATCAGATATTGTGTACTTTAAATATATGATACAGTGTACAGTAGATAAATGGATTGTGTGAATCTGACATATCCTAGAAATCGTTAACTGTACTCTGGAAAATGTATATCGTTAGTTTCGAAAACACAGAAGGAGGTGGGGAAAATGGTAACCTTTAAATTACACTTCGCCTGAACCACCTACAGACAATTCCGTGAAGCTCTAGGTACCGGGAATAGTGGCAGACAATGAAGGAGTCGTGTGCACCCAAACCGGTAATTATGACAAACCCCGGGTAAGGACTGTGGGGAACGTAAATACTGGGGGTGAGCTTCGGCGTCGTTAACTTGATCAATGTTGTAATTGGTGCTCGCGGGAAACATATAAATGGGAGGGAATTGATGGGAGCCAAAGATCCCCATGCATATGTGTACAGCGATAAGCACCTTCCTGTGTTGGTGGTGTAACGGTTTAGATGCTTATGTTCTGGGTGTGGTGTCCCGAGTTCGAATCCCGGGAGGACCATATGCTTTCATTAGTTTATTAAAGTGCATTGGGGTTTGTAAGTGATGATTAATGTTAAGAATGGGGTGCTACTTAAGGGGAGGTGTTTAGTTTGTTCCCTAGACCTCCATCAACCTTAAAATTACACCCCCTTGAGTCCCTTTCAAGATAAATTTGTACATTTTTCGGTAGAAAAATTTCCCGGCCGAAGGCCGGTTCCTCTTAAATTACAGGCTCGCTATCGCTCGCCAGGATAAAATCGACACCTACATGGCACGAAAGGTCTTAATATGGGGTGAAAGATCTTAAAATCGCTAAACTAATGGGGCAGACATTTTATAATATCAAAAGCAATGGGGCTAGACATGAGGGAGAAAGGGGTCAAGAAAAAAATCCCTCAAGTGGATATCCCCCCTTAAGTAAAGGGTAGCTGGAATCTGTGATATGCAACAACTCTTAAAAATTGTCATGTGTAATGTATGCCAAATAAATACTCCAATACAATGGTCAGATGGAATGTATGTAAAAATACAACTGTTAAACAATGGTAAAGTCCAATGTACGGTAGTACAAATAAGTAATGTCTCCAATATCATTACGTTTGGCTCGCTCTGTGCTGTAATAATGTCGGGCAGATATTGAATAGGGTGGGTAAGTGTAGGAATACGTTTGTATATCTCACTCATAATGAATAAATCAAGTTTACATATTGCTCATACCAATTATCAATCAAAAGAATCTTAGTGCCGCCAAGACATCACTTATTAGGCAGACTGTACACATAATAACAACTCTTGAATAATGACCAGGTCAAATGTATGAAAACTCAGCTTCTTGATGTGCAAAGTCAACTGAAATGTACAGCCAGAAGTACAAATTCTGTGACACCAACCAGATGACGTTTACCCCTTCCTTACGAAAGGTGTATCATAAAAATGTCCAAACCCACAACGACTTCGTAATATCATTGCACTGACCGCCAGACGATTTTACTCAGCTTAGCATAAACATCTTGTATTGAAGGGGTTGTCATCATCTGGTTCGCGTCACAACAATAATTGTACTTCTGACTGAACGGTACTGAAACTAATTTATACAACACTTGAGTTCAACTGGAATTATTATGTTACCTCCACCAACCGACTTTACTCCTGAACTCAATTAATGAAACCAACAAATACATGTGGCAGTCCAGGGATACGAAAACAAGTGCTAGGTAGAATACGTGAAAACTACTTTTTCATAAAACAATATTCTACATAAATGTGCGAAAAACAAACCTCCTCAGTGGAATTTATGAAAGACAATTCAGTTGAATTCCAAAGAGAAAACATGATAACATTATCCACCACACCCACCCTTGGACATAAAGCCAAGTACATCTGGGCAGTAATTAAACACTACTCTAGCAGGAATAAAGGACAACTAAAAAAATAAAATAAAAAATAAAATCCTCTCTAGATTACGCCTATACCTAGACATGACACCAGGAAAACATCTGGGACACGGAAAAACAACAAATGGCACGGGGGAAAAGTCAGCTATAATTCCAAAGTATAACAGATATAAGAAATGGATCTGGTTCATCTAGATTAAGCCCACACCTGGACATGAAACCAAGCACACATCTGGGAAAAACAACAACTCAAGTAGGAGAAAGAGGCCAATGCGATGCGGCCTCCCACCTACGCCAATCAGTGTTAGTCTTCATCGATTCTCAAGATCAGCCATAAATTCAACCATCGGGCCAATCAGCCATTACCGCCACTGCTGCAACCCTCCACTTCTCACTCGGCCACTAACTCTTCTTCTTCTTCTTGCTTCTTTCCCTCTTCGGCTTGCTTAACCTTTTCAGTATGATTACTGCTTTTTCTTGTTGACATTAGCTTACATTTTAATCCACTTGTAAAATACGCTTCGCAGACGTTGACGCTACTGTTGTAACCGTCTACGTCTCATTCAGCCACATACTCTTCTTGACTCTTTCAATACTAGTCCTTCTTTGGCTCTCTGCTTATGACCTGTATCCTTATTATTTTGTTTTATTTCTAATAATATTTCAACAGTTATATCCTAGCTTATGATAATGTCGGGCAGGTTGGGAGAGAGGTATCTTGACCAGGATTCGAACACATTAACTCCAGGTATATGGCCGGGGTGTTACGGTGCCCAATTCTTCCAACTATACCTGGAGTGATACCTCTCTCCCAGTTATATCCTACTTTCCATTTGTTATGTTATCCTTCACTCAAAGAGTCAAAGGGTCTCCGTAAGCCACTCCAATGCTCCCTTTTGCTACCTTCAATAGTTTTATATAGTTTTAGATCTACAGGTAGCCTGCCTTTTGTCTCATTCATAAACATAGCAAAAATATTGTTCAATATGTCTCTCTTTATAAGCTAGTTTAGTATATAATGATTACTTTTAAACTTTTAGACTCAGAAATACATTAGTTACTGAAGCTTGTATGATATTTGGAATTGAATGATCAACAAATTTAAATAGTAATGCTTGTACAGTATTCTTAAACAACTCTTTCCCTTCACAGCACCGTTAATGGGCGAAATAACTTGAACAATTTCTTACCTTTAGAATCAGGGATGCTAATCCGTTTATTCTTTGTAAACAAGACTCATATGCACAGTTTGACTTAAGGTGCTGCATTTGTTTTAACCCTATCTGGTGCCAGGCAGATCTTTTGGGATCTTCACTTTTTCACTTCATTATTTTGGAGATTTTAAGATGTTTCACCCCATTATTTGGCTTCTATTAGATGTTTCAATAAATTGTTTTCTAAGTGAGTGACAGCGAGCCTGCAACTTAGGAGGAGAAAGTTTTCTATCAACAAATTTACATACAGGTATTTAGCGAGGGAATGAAAAAGTGGTCCCGGACCCTAAGAATTGGAACTTTAAATGTTGTTTCTGTTCGGGCTCTGTCTCGAGTTGGCCACCCCCAACAATGGGGTATGTGCCTGAGTATATACAGATCTATTGATAACCATACCATATGTTCCCACACTTTAATTTAATTGTATTGTCTTTCAAGGCATACAACTTATCTCCCTGGTTGTTTTATTCTCCCATGTATTCTTTCCACCCATCCCTTTCCTCAGGTCACATTATCACTTACAGATCTTCAAACACGACCCCTTCAACTATATTAAATGGTCTTGTTTATTAATTCTAGAACAATATTGACGTTTGTTTACTACCTATGAGTGATTACAGTTGAAAGTAAACGGACACCATTGTCATAACGTTAAATTTCAAAAAGTTCTTCTTAAAAATAGAGCATGAGTAAAATTCAAAATGTTCATCAAATTAAAGAAATTAAAATGCTGCAATATCATTCTCCCTCACTCCTCCATTGCATTAGTGTTGTCCTCCTTACTACGTTCGTTACTTCTTATTAATCAGAAACATGTTGGTCCTCGATTTCCAACATTCGCACAGACGGCGTTTGTGCCTCTTTATTTATAGTTATTTATTTTACAATCAGCACTGTGTACACCAGTTGCGACTTTTCTTCATATCAGATCAACGCACATCCATTACCACTCATTTCTCTTTCCCAACTGTCATAATCAATATTTAATGCATCATAATTTATCCAAGCATCTATCTCTTCATCTAACATTCATCCGCATGACCTCTCTCTCTCTCTCTCTCTCTCTCAACCCAGCCCTGCCAGTCACTCATCCACCTCTCTGTTCACACCCACCAATACATAACCACTCCACTTAACATAACCCCATAAAGTTTACTGATGGCTAGGCCTGATAACCACAACCGAATATATATGAACATTGGCTGATCGAGGAGCAAACCAATACGAAAATTCCTAATGTCATCAATCTCAGTATACTTTTAGGCATGGCCAGCTTATGTTAAGTACACCATAACTTCCTTCCCCTACTTATTTTATGTATCTACAATATTTTCCGAGTTGTGAGTGTTCATAATTTGTGCACGAAGTCATTGATATATTAAGACATGTGAGTATATTTATGTACAGTAAGGTACTACAAAGATTATCAGTACAAATACTGTTGTCCTCAATCCTAACCAAGATTTTTAATAAGTTTGGTTAACACGGTTCGAAATCATAGATATTTCAATAATTTTCGCTTCGATTGTGTACTTGCTCAATAATGTTAATCTACTCTTTATTAGTAATAATAATTTAAAACGCTTTCACAATATTTCAAAACATTTCTCAAGCTGCCGAGATCACGCCAGTCAGGCTACAGAGTCTGTAGGCCTACTTGTTTATGTGAAACAATAATCAGGTTTGTTTTAATGTATTCTTACTAGATTACCATTACTCAGCTTAACCAGGGTCTCATCAAATCGAGAGGCTGCTACATTTCGCAAAATAAGAACTTAAAATTTCTATATTTTGAATAATATCACATGGAGGGAGCTACAGTAATATATAAAACACAGTCGTCCTCTTATTGAATTACGTATTTTGTGTTCTTTTTCAATATCATGTTGTTTGTCAAAATTACTTACTACACCTGTATAGTTAGCCAATGAGTCAAATCACAGGTTGCATTAGGTTCCACTCGTTTACTGAGGCAATGACGTCTATCTGATGGCAATTAAGTTATGAGTAAGTTGAAAATCACAGTTAAAAATCCCTTATGATATTTACATTGAATCTGGTATAATATGAATGCTCGGTGGTATTATATTTAATAAGAATACACACGATATTGTTCTTTAGCCAACTTTACACAATATTCTGCTTTCGACAGGATTAAAAAGGGTTTAATATAATCTTACCCCCATCACGTAAATGAACTGGCATTATGTGTCTGCAGGGCATCGGCTCCCAGTCTGCGGAGGAATTCTTTGATCGGCAGCGGGGAATGACATAGAGAGGCAAAGGAAGAGAAAGCTTCATGTCAGTGTTATTGGCTTTCCTATAACATATCGACATTTATTATCCGATCATCAAACTGTGACCCCCGCGCGGCCCTTCTTGTTCGGGTTGCCTGCTGGTGGTATGAGTGAGAGAGTGAGTGAGAGTGAGAGTGAGAGTGAGAGAGAGAGAGAGAGAGAGAGAGAGAGAGATAGCGAGCGAGAGAGAGATAGCGAGCGAGAGAGAGATAGCGAGCGAGAGTGAGTGAGTGAGCCAGAGATTGAGAGTGAGAGAGAGAGAGAGAGAGAGATGTGATTATTTGAAAACAGATTCTTTGATGTCGGGAATACTCGAGCTGATCTTGTCAGGGGTGGTGCAATAAACAAGTAGTATAGCTTGATTTTATTGTGATTTACAGTATGATGCAAGTGTTTTTAAATTATGACTGATGTAAAGTATGTTGTACAATATGATCGTCCATCATGTTTCTCTTTTGTTGGCCACAAAATTTACCCTCGCTTTGGTGATTTGTGAAAACCAGACATAAAACAGAATACATCACCGGCTGGTAGGGTCGAAAAGAGTTAAATTTGACACATACAAACAAGGCAAATTACATCCATACCCCTACCCTTAACTTATCGTATACCCCTACAAACGGCTTCCACTAGGTTCACACTCTGGCTCTCCACACTAAACTCTCTCCCTTCACCCAATTCTCAGCCTCCCCTACCCCTACACTCTTAGCCTACCCTACCCCTACTCACAGCCTGCCCTACCCCCACAATTATCCTCCCCTACCCTCACTCTCAGCCTCCCCTACCCTCAGTCTCAGCCTCCCCTACCCTCACTCTCAGCCTCCCCTACCCTCAGTCTCAGCCTCCCCTACCCTCACTCTCAGCCTCCCCTACCCTCACTCTCAGCCTACCCTCCCTCAGCCTACCCTCACTCTCAGCCTCCCCTACCCTCACTCTCAGCCTTCCCTACCCTCACTCTCAGCCTCCTCTACACTAACTTCCCCAGTCTCTCCACTACCACATTTCACCTCCCTCTACACCTCCACCTTTTGCTTCCCCTATCCCCACTACCCACACTATGCCTCCCTTACCCCCACTACCCCTGCCACTACCCTATGCTTCCCCCCTACCCCTGCCTCCCTACCCCCTATGCCTCCCCTACACCAACTACCCACACTATGCCTCCCCTATCCCCAACTACCCACACTATGCCTCCCCTATCCTCACTACCCAAACTATGCCTCCCCTACACCAACTACCCACACTATGCCTCCCCTATCCCCACTACCCACACTATGCTTCCCCTACCCCAACTACCCCTGCCTCCCCTACCCCCACTATGCCTCCCCTACACCAACTACCCACACTATGCCTCCCCTATCCCCACTACCCACACTATGCCTCCCCTACCCCAACTACCCCTGCCTCCCCTACCCACACTATGCCTCCCCTACCACAACTACCCACACTATGCTACCCCTATCCCCACTACCCAAACTATGCCTCCCCTACCCCCACTACCCCTGCCTCCCCTACCCCTGCCACCCCCTCTCCCCCACTACCTCTGCCACCCCCTCTTCCCCCCCCCCCCCCGCCCCTGCCCCTGTTTGCCGGCACTGAGGGATGGACAGTAAATCATGGGTGAATGGGTTAGGTGGCAGCGGGTGTGGTGAGAGAGGGGGTCGTGATGTGCTGCTTACATAACAAAGGGGGAACAACCGACAGAAACACAGGCAGTCACACATACACAGTCATATATTCATGTATATACATTTACATAAACTATGCTCTCACTACTACTTTCATACATTATTATATTTTTTCACCAACCAACTTTACTTCTAAACTTAATTAATTAAATCAACAAATACATGTGGACTCGAATCTAGGATACTCACATCGAAATTCCGCGCAGTTATGCATTACGCTATCAAGACAGAAAATACCAGTAAACTGGAAAATTATACAAAATATTAAAATATATGCTCACAAAATTTGCTGTCTATGCTATTAGTAACTAGTTATTAAATAGACATATTAGGACGAATTCAAAAAGTTCCCTAATTTTAGTTTATACTTCAGGTAGTCTTTAATTCAACATTCAGAAGCGAAACATAATCGTTATATTAATAGGGTATACTGTAAAGTCCACTCATGTTTAGGGAAAATAAACACACATAATATCCCGATGCTAATCAAATTATCTAATTTATCAGGAGCGTTCTGTAAAGCACACGCACAAAGACTTATATGTACATTACATTTTTGTTGGAAAGGAAGCAATTATTCTCAAGTTATTTATGAGATGCAACGAAATAAAATCGCAAGCAACCTAGCCACTGTTTCATCCATTCCCATGATTCCGTCAACCAATCAAGCTTGTCCATCTCCTGGATGACCAAGATGTGTGTGAATTTGTATTTTGTTTGTATGTGTTCATTGTTTTCTGTTGTGTTGTCCCTATTCTGGCTCTGTCTTGAGTCGGCCACCAAAAAAAAAAAAAAAAGAGAAAAACAAAACACGAAAAGAGGGAAAAAGAAAAGAAGAAACAAAAATAGGAACAGTGGGGATTGGGCCTGAGCATATAGAAGATAGAATATAACTGCCTCACGTAGCTTCTCACGCTTAGAAGCGATTAATCATGGAGACAAAGCTGAGGACGCTACTACTTACTCGCCTAGTAGTAATAATTCAGCAAATCTGACCTCACGCACACATGTATACAGAACATGCAATGACACCGATATTAATGTACAGCTAAATTCAATAGTTCGGCGACAACGTACATGATAGGTATTTAAGGTTAAGATAATTAAGGAACACCCCGTTCTTAACATTAATCATCCATTACAAACCACAATGTACTTAAATAAACTAATGCAAGCATATGGTCCTCCCGGGATTCGATCTCGGGACACCACACCCAGAACATAAGCATCAAAACCATTACACCAGCAAAATATTAATGTGTAAGAATGTTTCATTAATGCGTTTATCTCTGGAGCTTTCACGAATTCTGATCAAGTTTGTGGTCGGTCATTTAAATCCTGTTGTATGAACCCGAAAACAAACGTACACACAAAAATATATATACACACTACAAACACAGCGTATAATTATGTAAAAACATTGAACGAAAAATAAAATATTATAGGAAACTTAAAATAAAGAAATATTACATCATTACATTTGATTAATATCATCAAAATACAGGAAAAGCCCATGATTTACAAAATATTTAAGTGTCATGTAAAGTTAAATAAATAATTTTACTCGCTGCCACCTAAGCTCAAATTGTCTCACAGTAAGTCCTTCACCCACCACCGCTCACACACACACACACACACACACACACACACACACACACACACACACACACACACACACACACACACACACACACACACACACACACACACACACACACACACACACACACACACACACACACACACACACACACACACAAGCGAGAAACAAAAGGTAGGTCCTGTAATGACGGTAATGGGCCGCTATAGTGGGCATAATTACAACTCTCTCCCCGTGTTGTTAATACGCTAGGTCGGTCAGGGGACAGCTCACCACTTGGGAAAAGTTTCCAAACGATTTATAGGTTTCTTACTTGTCAGGCCGTTAACAACTCGTGGTTAGTGAGGTGGGAGGAGGGCTAACTCAGACACGAACCTGCCAGCTTTGCTATTATATTAGTCATGTGAATTAAGTAAAACAAAGTGAAATGAGTCTAAGATGAGTCTACTGTATGTCAAAAGAATCTAATGTAAGGCTTATGAGTAGTGTATGTCAAAGCCGTGTACTACACATCAAACGAGTCCAATTAAAAATTCCAGAGTTTAATTCACATCCAGTGAATAATTATATTGTAAGTAAAAACAGTGAAATACCAGTAATGAGTAATATATTACAAATAGGTCTATCAATGAAAGGATAAATATGTGAATGACTGTTTTCATCGGGTGACAAATTAATATTGTTTGCTAACTTACACCAGATTATTATTTTTCATTCATAAAGGGTTTCACTATCAAATGATTTAAGCCGAACCCAATAAACTACCTCATGATGTGATCTGCTTCCCATTTACTATTGAGTAAACAAATCTCTCTCTCTCAGCCCCGGCACACACTAATCATCACATTACTGTGTGTTGTGGAGTTGCCCTTGTCACACACCTGTCCCTCCCGTCAGTCTCAGTCCTAACCTAACCTAATTTATTTAAATTTACCTCAAATTTGTATTATAGTCTGGTAAACCATAAAAACGGGTTATTCAGCTTAGGAAAAACGTCACATGGTCAAAGGTAAACCAATTTTAGAATTTATTCAGTACAATTAATGAAGGAAGTACAATCTTGTTTTCGTCTATTCTGGCTAACATTAGATGATTTTATCCCATTCAAGAGAGACTTCTAGTACAATAGTCAAATTATTGACTTAACGTACAATAAACTAGCGTTATTCATTATAACTTAACTTATTTTGATCTTACGTAACCTAGAGCTAAGAAGAGATTTTAACATATTTAGGATTGCATTGATCGACCACCTATTAGTTTATAACACAACAATCTGCCATGATAATTTAAACATTAGCAATGAATAATAAACATGCCGTAGCAACAGTGGCAATAATATGTATGTTATACAGAATTTTAAGAAAAAAGTGAGTGGGTCATTCGTTTATTATTTCAATACCTACATTCTTAAAAGTGAGTGGGTCATTCGTTTATTATTTCAATACCTACATTCTTAAAAGTGAGTGGGTCATTCGTTTATTATTTCAATACCTACATTCTTAAAAGTGAGTGGGTCATTCGTTTATTATTTCAATACCTACATTCTTAAAAGTGAGTGAGTCATTCGTTTATTTCAATACCTACATTCTTAAAAGTCTCTGAGGTGTAGCTAGGGCGACCAGATATTGAACAAAGTTGGATTATAATTCATACTTTATCAGACATTTTGGATAGTGGATTTCCAAGGCTTTTCTATCAACAAGACAAAACATACAATTTAGTGATAGATACATTAATATTTAGCAGGGGTAGGCAGGGCACATTTAACCCTCTTTCCTCTCCTTTCCATTCCTCATTTATTATGTATATAACCAATATTACTCTTAATTTAGACGCTATATTTTCATGTGGTACCCCTTCCATGTGGTACCCCTTCCATGATGAGAACATTTAGGGAGCCCACCTCGTTTTCGTTTTCTTTCTTTTTTCTCTCTCCCTCTCTCCTGGGTTGTATCCATTCGGCCCCATTCAGCCTGTTGATATAAGACGTACACCCCCATGCAGGTGTGGAATTTATCCTGGCGAGCGGTATTTAAAAAAATATATATTATTGACAGCAGGCTAAATTTTTACATTTTTCGATAGAAAAATGTCTCCGAAGCCGGATTTCTCCATACAATTCTGGCTCGCTTTCGCTCGCCAGGAAGAAATCAACACCTGGATGGAGATTAACATCTTAAAACAGTAGGCTGAATGTGGCCGAATGGATACAAGCCAGAGAAAGAGATACACGGAGATATAAAAATCAGGTGACCCCCCCTTAAATCAACTAGCAGTGAATCACGGGGCGACATTAGCCGCTGTGACACCGCCTGCCATTTTTCTAGTTTATCGAGCGGAAAATATCAAACAGGAAATTTATGTGGCCCAATAAAAATGACCGATCTCCTTATGAATTTACATGAGTGGTCAGAGAGAGACAGAGTGATTTATAATATGATTTACGTCCGCCGCGTCATTTATATACCGTCTACCCCGGATAATGGGATGTTATTTTATTGTTCGGGGTCATAATGGAAGGGAGTGGGGAGTTTTATCGACTCGGCATGCATATTTAAAAGGCGGATTTATAAGAATACTTTTCCAAACGGCTTTATTCGACAGCTGTAGAATTATACCCTTTCAAAGTATCGTCACAAAAATCGATCTACCTTTAGTCTAGTCCCGATACCAGTGCATAATAGACCCGAAATATTGCCAGAACAAAACTGCCGATCATAAGTTATCGGGGAAATCACTCGTGTAAAGCCACCTAGATGTGTGTGAATTTGTGTTTAGTTTTTGTGTGTTCATTGTTTTTCTGTTATGTTGTGTTGTCCCTTTTCGGGCTCTGTCTCGAGTCGGCCACCCCCAGAAAAAACAAAAAAACAAAAAAACAATGGGGAATGGGCCTGAGTAAATAGATAGATAGATAGAAAACCACTTTCTACTGTATACTCGCCCTACAGTCCGTGAATCATGACCGGCCGCATTCGTCTAAACTCCTTCTGTATCGGCGACGTTTCTTTATAATATTCTAGCTAAATTTAGACGTTTGTGTGCAGTTTAAGAAGGGACTGTGGTATTACAGTGGGTTAAGTGAGAAAGTTGGATGCCGGTTGGTTACTGGAGACCCTTTTTAAACTGAATAAAATCACCATTACCCCTTGGCTTGTTTGGTCGCTCCTGAATAGTGATTACGATATTGCGCTGTAGATACTTGGGCTTTTCAATCGCTTCGCTTCCAATCACTTGGGAGTTAGACAGAGTAGTTAGGAAAAGCTGAATCTTATACTTTAAGGAGTAAGGAAGGAAAAGAATATGCAAAACGAGGCTCGCTTTTCATAGACCATCGATGCATCTGTCGTTATCTGTAACATAAAACACAATACAAGTGCTTTGAAATGTCTTAAAGTTGCCTTCAATTAAAACAATGTATTGTAACGAAGTCAATCATCCTTGGCATTTACTAAATTGCTTAAGATGGAGTCACACAAGCATTTTTTTTCCGGCAAATTTCCATCGGCATCTATTTTTGGCAACATGTATCTAGGATATTTTGCCTAGTTATCGGTAACTGGGCATGTGGAAGTATAAAATAGGTGGATGATTTTTAAAATAGTATCTCAGACGCTACCATACTATAAAATTGTCCTATACATTGCCCTCGTGTAACTTCACTTTTAATCTTAAAATGTTAGAATTGCCGTGAGCTATCGGGAAAAAAGCTCTCGTGTGACTAAAGCCGGTATCACACGAGAGCTTTTATAGTCAACATTCGATGATCAACATTTTTCTTTCAACATTTGGAATAAATAACACTGGTATCGGGAACTAGACTAACAATAGATACAACAATACAATACAACAACAACAACAACAACAACAACAACAACAACAACAACAACAACAAACAATAGATGAATTTAGGTGGCAGGAATATTTAAATAGTTGACCTCCTAAGCTGCCAGACCAGTGTTGAGGATAAATGTCGAGGGAAAAAGCTCTCGTGTAAGTAAGCAAGCAAGCAGCACGACTGCCAGCAAAAGTTATAGGAAGTTATCTTAAACATGGGAAGCGGCTCATTCTCCCAGTGAAAATAGCGCAGGAAAAGAGGGCAGTGAGCCATTCCCAATGTTTAAGGGGAGATCTCCACTTGAGGGATTTTTTTCTTGACCTCTTTCTCCCTCATGTTTAGCCCCATTGCTTTTGATACTATAAAACGTTTTCCCCATTAGTTTAGCAATTTTAAGAACTTTCACCCCATATTAAGACCTTTCATGCCATTCAGGTGTCGATTTTATCCTGGCGAGCGATAGCGAGCCTGTAATTTAAGAGGAACCGGCCTTCGGCCGGGACATTTTTCTACCGAAAAATGTACAAATTTATCTTGAAAGGGACTCAAGGGGGTGTAATTTTAAGCTTGATGGAGGTCTAGGGAACAAACTAAATACCTCCCCTTAAGGGGGTAGTACTCGTTTTGTTTGGACCCCCTTCTCCCTCATGTTTAGTATATTAGTTTTGAGGTTTTAAGACGTTCGTACCGTTAGTTTGGCGATTTTGAGACCTTTCGCCTCATTTTGTGTGTCAATATTAAGACCTTTCGTGTCCTTTAGGTGTCGATTTTTTCCTGGCGAGCGACAGCGAGCCTCTAATGTTAGAAGAGGGCCGATATATTTTTCTACCGAAAAATGCACAAATTTAACTTCAAAGGGGGTCTAGAGGGTGTTTTTCTAAGCTTGATGGAGGTCTAGCGAGGAAACTAAAAAATTACTTAATAAATAAATATGTAGGCCAAATACCAAGCACTACCCCCTTAAGACAATGGCCTCCCAATGTTTAAGACTATGGCCCCCTGTCCCCCACCACCACCATGAGTCCTTCGGTTCCTCGTCAGTGTCGTGTCTCCCCCAGCAGTGTCCCCCCCCCCCCCCCCCTCGCAGTGTCGGCCCCTGGATAAGCTTCCGGGGACTGGGGGGCATGGAGAACACGGGGATTGGACAACTGATCAACATGACGCCATCTTGAGGACTGGAACACAGGATGAGGGTCGATGGAACGTCTATAGTTATATGGAAATCACTCTCTTAATTCCGATTTTCATTGTTGATTTTCGAGAATTTGTCATATCGAATAAATCCGTTTTAATATTTTCCTCTTAAATTGAGACCCGTCAATTATATCCTTTGCAGAAAATTCGGTGTTAAATCAGATAATTTTTAACATCTTTAACTCTAAGCGAATATGCCAAAGCTGCACAAAATTACCTAGTGGATGATAATACTAAATATACTGTCGATGTCCAGGACATATATACTGTACACTATACAGTATACTGAATGCGGCTCACAAAGTCACGATAGCACAAAATGTCTGCTCCCCGATGTCTCGGCCCCCTTGTAATGGAGGGGCCGCTCTCCTCGGGGGCCGGACAGACGTGGATGGCTCTTTATTTGATGGTTAACGTCAGGAGGGTCGTGTAAGGCCGGACGGGACGGCGGGAGGAATGTTACGACGGCGAGAGGGACGTGAGCAGGATTTATGACGGCATGTTAGCTAGAGAAGTCCATGGTTGTGCAGGAACGGTCTGGTGCTTTCCTTATTGATTTGTGTTTTTAACTTGATATCGGATCGTGATATTTGGCTCGTATTCTAAGCAGGATATATGGCGGGTAAGTTAGCTAGACAAGTCCTTGGATCGGGCCGGGATGTGCAGGAACTGTCTGGTGATTTCCTTATTGATTTGTGCTTTTAACATGACATCGGATCGTGTTATTTGGATCGTATTGTATAAGATCGTTAGAACCCAGGATGTAATTGGGATTTATGAAGTTATGTTAGCGAGAGTCCTTGGTTCGGGGTATGCTCAGGAATGGACTGGTGCTTTTCGTTATTTATTTGTTACTTTGACTTTATATTAGATTATTTGTGTTTAAATATAAGGTATAGTAGTATTAAGTGTGTGTGTGTGTGTGTGTGTGTGTGTGTGTGTGTGTGTGTGTGTGTGTGTGTGTGTGTGCTTCTTTCACTTTGTTATATTATAGATTAATGTTTTGTCTGTCATTTGGTCGCTTTATTCGGATCGTCTTTAGTTACCGGCTAAGTTTATTTAATGCTATATGGACGGAATATATGTAGAACAGCTTTATAAATGTCCTTGATTCGGGATATTTTGTATAGGGATGGCCTGGTGCTTTCGCTATTGATTTGCGCTATTATTTTGACACGGTAACGTTCTATTTCGATCGCATACCATAGAGTCTTTGTATCAGGGACGTGAGAGGGATTGATTTGGGGTGTGTGGGGATGAGTCTTTGTGCTTTCGTTATCGCTTCCTTATTTTGTCTAACCATGGCCGGATATATTTGCATTCTATTCTCACGCCCAACTTTGATTTGTATTTACACTTTAGATTTTATCACATAATTGGTCATATTCTCAGGTCCAGTTGTGAGCTTGGTTATTGATTCTGTCTGTTCTGGCCTTGGGTAGTTTCCTTTAATAGTTTTGTATAATCTTCGATGGACAATATATGAGTGGTGCTTATGACGGGTGGGCAAGCTATTAACAAATTATACATAAATAAATAAAAGTCGTTGGTTATGGATGAACTTTGATTCAACCGATATTTTTTTACAGGATTATATTCGTGAACTTATAAATTGGTAATTATGCCATCACCGATTTTATTTGTGAGGGGTATAGTTATTGATTCATGTCCGGCAATAGATAGATAGATAGCTATATACAGTATATACTATACGACAGCAAAAGGATACGGAGGATTGTTATCCTTGCATCAGACACTATTCTAGTTTAAACGTTTTAACATGAAAACATATATATTTACTAGAATATTCACAGATTATCACCACACAGACGAAAGTTTAAAAAAAAAATAAAAAAAAATAAAAAATAAAATAAATAAGAAAATCGTTAGTTTACATTAACCATCCCTCTTTTGTATATACTGCAGTTTACATTAACCATCCCTCTTTTGTATATACTGTAGTTTCAAATACACCACACAGTGTGCACGCATTATTTACCTACTGTGCACCCCACATCTCGCCGCATGTTTCTCACACCGTAATTGCTTCAACACCTAAATCAACTAAGATGTTAGTATATCCAGACACAAGCGCACAACGCAGTCTCCTCGTATACATCAACAGCTGTATAACAAGAACAATCAGTAGGGAACATATATATCAAAGATGCAATCCATGGGAGCAGGTTTACCTACAATTATAACCAATCTATTAATATTATGTTAAGAGTCCTTTGCTTGTCAGTTTGATGTTAAATAAATTATGCATGTTTTGGGGGTGGGGCTGTTATTAAATCTAGACAAATCGCTAAGCTTTCCTATGCAGGTAGCAAATGCAAATACTGACCAAGTTTCATACAAATCCGTTCATAAGTTCCGATAATCCGTGCTAACAATAATACAGATATAATTATGGTCACATAATATCCACAAAAACACACACCCACACACGCACACACACACACACCATGCAATCACACAGACTCCCACGCTAAAACACTAAAAAATTATTTCCTCTCAGCAGGCAACTTGACATGACTACCGTATATTCCTAATAAAAAATAAGACAAGTTATTCAAAATCGTATTTCTCAATAATCTATAAAGAAAGATATTAAGTTTGCGATTATATACAATATATAATTTTTCTAAACATAATTCATAATGCAAACGTGATTATTTGCACCATCGCTTAAAATCAAATATTCAAATTCAGTACCAGCTTCTCTGAAAACATTATAGGATACTAAGCTCGGCATTTAGCATAATCTGGCACTTGAGGTCCTAGCATGGCCCTGGGAATGCCGGTCCTATACGTGTTTCCGGGATGAATCCAACACTCTTGATTGTTTTCCCGGTCGTGTACAGACAAGCTCAAAAGTCAGGACCTACATTAATAAAAACTAACCTGCTATTTAATTTCTCGAAAGCGCACTTTTATTCTGGTGAATGAATTAGCGCTTACATTACGTTACAACACTGCAATTGTAGAAACAGTGGTATAGTTTATGAAGAAACTAGATACTACTATGCTTTCGTATTTTTATTATAAGGCAACAATACTCAACCAAACCAAGTCAAACTGGGATATAAAGTTTCACGACATGCATACTAAGGACGTGTTTCTTCAACCTAGAGAGAAAATCAAACTTGGAATTGTGGAGGTAGGACAACTTATGCAAGTAACTGTGCATGCGCTAGAGTTCCCCTTGAGGAACCAACCGGGTAAACGTCATTGTGATCGCTGTAATCAGGCCTCAGGAGAAACATCCCATTGTAAGCTGTGCAGGGTTAGGTCGTATGGTGACACTCAAACGCAGGGTATTGAGGCGGAACACAGACAGACCCTTCAGTATGCAGACCAGGGACATCTAGATACATACTGTGTCTGTTGTTATACGCCTCTGTTGGTCAGCGAGTCATCAGTTAAGCAGTACAGGTAAATATATACAAAATTAGAGTTCAGTGTTGATTAAATGAGCTAGGATATCAATTTTCAGATTTTCAAAAGCTGTTTTTAAGCTTAATGACAATGGCAATATGGCGAAATGCTGCCGATGTCTGTATTCTCTAGTACCCCTGGTGACAGTCACTCTCGGGTTATTGAGTGGTATGACAGTCAGGGACCCTCTCCTGTCACTTGCCCCACCACCACTCACTGCCGCCCCGACACTTGCACCCAAACAGATGTTACTTCCCTGTCACCGGCCGCCGGTAACTTGCGCTATCGGAAGATGTACAGTAGGCTTGACTATTACCGGCCTGATATTATCGGGGATAAATGCGCCATTGCCACGGCAGGACTGAGTGGTAACGGCGGCCTCCACAAGGAACGCTAGCGGACTCATCTCATTATCTATACCCAAGTTGCCTGCCTCCCATGACGTCAGAACAGATATAGCACTTCTACGTAATCGAAAACATATATTGAAACTAATACCACGCTTCCTGCCTCGTGAAGTATGCTCAAGGGTGCATATGTGAATGTATGTCAAGGGTGCATATGTGAATGTATGTCAAGGGTGCATATGTGAATGGTATTATATTACTTCTCAGCTCATTCAAACTTAGTGTATAGATTAGTGACAGTACGACGATATTTGCAAGTACATTTTCAAGCGATTTGACATTTTTGAAGATAAATCATCTTCTAAAATGCTAAAATAGCAAGATGAAAGCTTATATATAATATGTAGCAGTAATATGTTACAATTACAATTACAATATATATATATATATATATATACAGTATACTTGGGATGCATCGGAGGTTAATTGGATTTCATTTATTGTTGATTTTAACTCCTTTATACTGTGTCTAATATGCATACGATAACTTAAGGGGAGGTATTTAGTTTGTTCCCTAGACCTCCATCAAGCTTAAAATTACACCCCCTTGAGTCCCTTTCAAGATAAATTTGTAAATTTTTCGGTAGAAAAATGTCCCGGCCAAAGGCCGGTTCCTCTTAAATTACAGGCTCGCTATCGCTCGCCAGGATAACATCGACACCTGAATTGCACGAAAGGTCTTAATATGGGGTGAAACTTCTTAAAATCGCTAAACTAATGGGGCAAACGTTTTATATCAAAAGCCATGGGGCTAAACATGAGGGAGAAAGGGGTCAAGAAAAAAATATCTCAAGTGGAGATCTCCCCTTAAGCTATTAAATAAAATCTTGTTATTAAACAAAAACAAAATAAATAAACGCTCTAGTTCTCAGCGTGGTCCATTGCTGCTAACTTTTCCTACGTAAGAGATGCATGTATAATATGTGATAGTCTCAAACCGTTCAAGTAAATAAGAAACACCCCGTTCTTAACATTAATCATCAATTACAAACCCCAATGTACTTGAATAAACTATTGAAAGCATATCTCAGTTTATTAATAAACAAATAATCTAGAAGAGGCAATAAATACCGATGGTATAATAATAATGTCGTGTTAATTGACATTGCTTTCATTATATATATATATAATTATATTATATATATATATATATAATTTACTCCACCAGCTCAGTGCCAAATCTAAGTCAGGTTATTGCATTAAATGGAATTTTCAATATACAGTATACTGTATATAATTATATTTGTTTATTTTTTACATCAGACAAAACTAGATAACCTTTTAGTGTGACTGATTTGAAGATTGACATAACCAACACCGTATATGTGCGGTATCACTTAACCCTCTCCGACATATGACGCGATGTTGAGCCTATTAGGGATACTTTAAAGCCTTTGTTACCATCAGGGGTATTTAGAAACCTTTAGTTTAGTTACTTCAACCTCTGCAGTTGTCTTTGAGTTAGCTGTGGGCAGAAAACTAATTTTGGAGAGGTAATTATAAGAGTGAGAGAACTCTATTTCTTATTGCTAATCTGCCAACCTCTGCGTCATATGAGCATGAACGGGTTAAATGACAGAACATTAGACGTTATAATAATAGTGCATGTGTACAGGTTTGGCCTCTGTTAGCTGAGAACTATATATATGTAATCCAACCCTCCGTATTATGGCCATGGTTGTAATTAGTTTTAGTCTAAGCCTGTCACCTTGTACTTATTCAATTTTATAATTATATTTACTCTAAATATAACGCGTTATATCGTATATACGCAAATTATAAATTTTAGGAGACTTTCCATAACCATTTAAGTATAAGCAAGCCTTGTGTGTATACTTGTTCAAAGCTAAATAGATAATATAAATACTGTATATATATATATATATATATATATATATAATTAGCTTGAAGGGTAGTGGTGTAAAGTTTGAAGGGGGTATAAGGAGCCGTTTTTCTTAAGGGGAGGTGTTTAGTTTGTTCCCTAGATTTCCATTAAGCTTAGAATTATACCCCCTAGACACCCTTTCAAGATAAATTTGTACATTTTTCGGTAGAAAAATGTCCTGGCCGAAGGCCACTTCCTCTTTACAGGCTCGCTATCGCTCGCCAGGAAAATATCGACACCTAAATGGCACGAAAGGTCTTAAAATTGACACAAATGGGGCGTAAGTTTTTAAAATTGCCAAACTAATGGGGCGAATTACTTAAAATGTCAAAAGCAATGAGGCTAAATATGAGGGAGATAGGGGTCGAGAAAAAAATCCCTCTAGTGGAAATCTCCCCTTAAGACAAGGTTGCAAGCTAAATATTAATTACTCGTAAATGGCAAAACCAATCAAACCGAAGAACACCAATTAAACATAGTATCATAATGACCCCCAAGACATCACACCAGACAGTGTTAATCAGTTCTAGGCATCAGGACGGGCCAGGAATTGTGTTTTAGAATGTACTGAGGATGTAGTCTGCTAGGAAGTTAAGCTAATTTGTGTGTACCTAACGTCATACATTATCGCATTATATTCAAATTATGGTACTTTAACTAGCCATGGATTCATATAGTTATGTCCTTAAGGAATTAAAACTTTAAATCAAAATTATTAACATACTGACTCTTAAAGAAAACAGTATCACCACATAAAATATCCCTTCTTGTTAACCTATTATAAAACGAATAACTTAGTAACCAAAATGAATGTCTAAAACAACAAATGAGACTAAACTGTACACAATGGATACTGACTGACACTCTATTATGTGAGTAATTGTTCGTATGATCGTGAAGTATATCTATCTATCTAGCTATACAGTATATCTATCTATCTATACAGTATATCTATCTATCTAGCTATACAGTATATCTATCTATCTAGCTATACAGTATATCTATCTATCTAGCTATACAGTATATTCAGGCACGTCCCCTCGACCCCCTCCCCCCACCCCCTTTTGTTGTGTTTTACCATAGTGAATTATAATACTTGCAGCGCTGAATGGCAAGACATACAACAAGGCGAACATAAATATGCATAAACAGCTGAATCATCCTCATTGAAGGAGAAAAACCGGAGAAGGAAGGGACTCCCTATAGAAGCCACTGAGGGCACCACGCTGACACAGGAAACACACAAGCGCAGGAATTTCACGTCGACAGCTGAACAGATGAACGACGATCATCATCACTGCTTCCGCCACTTGCTTTTTGTTTCTGGTATGTTTTATATATAAAGAATAGAAGTACCATTATGTATGATTGTCAGGGATGCACTTATGCTTTCCTATGGTATAAGTGAAGAGGCACGAGAAACCAGGTGCATAAACGCTGACAAATAGATGCTCCCTTCTTGATATGCACGTCTTCTTGTTTTGTTTCATGTGGGATTATCATATATTCAGAGATTGGCCCTTGTAATGGCACTAACTCGGGCTTTTGTGAAGAAGAAAAAAAGTTAGTAAGAAAAGAGTCATAGGTGTACTGTAGTTCCAGAATTGACGTACGTACACACTTATTCTATGGCCTGCGGATACCTGAAAACCGCATAATCTAATCTAGATTAACTCTTACCTTACCCAAAATTATAAATAATGTTCAATCTCTCCCAGAATAAGGTACATCCACCACACTAGACCCTAATCTTAACGTTAAACTATAATTATCTCTCCTCAATCTATCTTACTGTTCACTTTAAATTAAAATACTTTACAAACAATTGAACAATAACAATATGGCGGCCCCTTGCAAAATAGCTGAACTCTCCCTCAAGAAGTCTCAACTAACAAAAGCATTAAACATGGAGTGTGCGGTCTTATAAATATGTTGTCTGTGCCCTGTTCTCTTTGTGATTTATGTGTGAAAAACAAAGGTGGTGTTCGCCTTGCTAGAAGAGCGATAATAACGACTGAAAATATACCCGGGGTTTAGGTTTAGGCTATCACTGACTTTGGGTGACTAAAGACAGTGTCACACATTTGTTTTTTGTTTTTTCTCGGCGGTTTGTATCGGAGTGTGATAATCCAATAATATCAGAGCAACATTTCAGAGGGATCATAATACAAAATTCTCCAGAAAGGTTAACTTTACGAAACATTAACCGCCGTAGAACATATTTATGACTTTGGTTCTGTGACTAAGGACATTTGTTGAGGATATTGCTCGGTTAAATTGGGAAGCATCATCGGCAAGTATGTTAACCTTGCATTTTAAACTTACACAGACATTTTACAAAATCCTCTTTCGAGAATATATTAATCCGTGAAGCAATTTTTGAAAATATAATTCAAATGAGCATGTTTCCCTATATTAGAGGGTGCGAAGTCATGGTTCAGATAGCACACGAGGTGTGTGTGTGTGTGTGTGTGTGTGTGTGTGTGTGTGTCATTGTTTTCTAGTTAACGACATAAACTCTGTATTACACTTAGAAAAGACCTCTCACAGTCAACGGGTTAATAGGCAACATTAATGACCATTCATTGATTGATTGCTTGATTAATTGAATGTGTGTTCTACTTTCCTGCCTATACCTCTTCTCTCTGGCTTCAAATAAGTATGAACATGTCGCTTGGAGAGGATACGTGCCATAAATCAAGCTAAGGGTTCAAAGGAGAGTGTCCAGTGTAATATATGACGATCAATAATAAGACATTGAAGCCGTGTCCTCAACTGTTGAATTCCTGTTCCCTTTGTTCTTATTGCTATATAAGATGTAATGTTCTCGAATTAGAAGAGGGAGAGAAATCGAAGTAACAAACAGCACACGCTAGCCCCGACGACCACGACCAATGAAAAGTGCAGTTTCATATGTGAAATTTTCTCCTTTGATTGGACTTTCCACAACACTTACCTACTTAGCTTCTCACAACCAGGTATAGGATGAATTAATCTAACTTAAATATACCACTCGTCATGTTTTGCAACGTGTTGCAATTCATCGTGATGTTCATTTGAACATTGTTTATCTGCAAACACTTTTGTACAGAACTCCACAACTTCAACTTTGAATATATCTCGAATTGTAAGAATATATTATTATTTAACACACCTGATTACCACTTATATATAAAGCTTCGAGTGCATTAAAAACAAAATCTATCAATACCCACAAGGAAAGTAAGTTTGCACTTCTGAACGTGCGGCACATCTTTAGTTGGTGAGTGTATCCTGCAAAAATGTATGTGTATACTATATGTATGCATGTATATACTTAGGCACATACCCCATTGCTGGGGGTAGCCGACACGAGACAGAGCACGAACAGAAACATTTAAAGTTCCTATTCTAAGGGTCCGGGACCACTTTCGCGTTCCCTCGCCTTTGTTAATGTTATTATTGGATACACAATTTCGCAAAGCTAAAATTTAAAAGGATTAAATTCAAATACTCTTCGACCAAAATGAAAACGAAAGAAAATAAAAACCACACAAAAGAACACCAGTCGTTGGGTGATAAGAAACAGCTGGGAGCTAACTACAAGGAAAGGGTCTTAAGCTTAAAATTGCAGTGTTTCTCATTTAGGCTGCTAAGGAATGATAGAATCAGACTGTAACATTGTAAGACAGTTATGATGAACCACACCACTGGACCTGACCAATAACCTTTTAATTTTAGAACAATCCCAGTCATACTTCTACCATTTGGGAAGAGGTAACCAGGAAATAGGTGTGGACAGATAGATCTCATATATTCAAGTCCTTTTAGAGTTACAAGAGGTTAATGGTCAAAATGTGTGTCCTAAGTACAGTGAATAGACTATAAGTTTGCAACATGGCGCATTTAAAAGTCAATACGACCGAATTCTACCAATAAGAAATCCAGGACTCTTCCTCAAGAACCTGTTCCCGTGCACACCGCGGAAAGGAACAGTTTGTCATAATCTACGTCCGTTCAAAGTGTTTGCTGTCAGTGATGAACGTGTTGAGGGGGAAGTTATTTCTAGACATAACGCACTACTGATATATATCGATATATACTGATATATATATAGTCTTTACAACTACTGATAATAAATACTGCAAGCGAAGATATATTATGACTGCTCGTTGTGCCATGCAAAGAGAGAACATATCATAGCATAGCATACTACAATAAATACTGCAGGCGAAGATATATTATGACTGCTCGTTGTGCCATGCAAAGAGAGAACATATCATAGCATAGCATACTACAATAAATACTGCAAGCGAAGATATATTATGACTGCTCGTTGTGCCATGCAAAGAGAGAACATATCATAGCATAGCATACTACAATAAATACTGCAAGCGAAGATATATTATGACTGCTCGTTGTGCCATGCAAAGAGAGAACATATCATAGCATAGCATACTACAATAAATACTGCAAGCGAAGATATATTATGACTGCTCGTTGTGCCATGGAAAGAGAGAACATATCATAGCATAGCATACTACAATAAATACTGCAAGCGAAGATATATTATGACTGCTCGTTGTGCCATGCAAAGAGAGAACATATCATAGCATAGCATACTACAATAAATACTGCAAGCGAAGATATATTATGACTGCTCGTTGTGCCATGCAAAGAGAGAACATATCATAGCATAGCATACTACAATAAATACTGCAGGCGAAGATATATTATGACTGCTCGTTGTGCCATGCAAAGAGAGAACATATCATAGCATAGCATACTACAATAAATACCAAACTGAACTGGGAGATAACATAGCAAATAATAATATAACACAGCAAATTCCAGAAAAGTATGGTGCAAAATAACATAACATAACATAACAAAATAACATAACATACACATGGGAAGAATGAAATGGAGCCAACCTAAATTCATAGCTTGCTTAAGGGCAGGTTTTTAGTGTGTTTCCTAAACTTCCATCAAGCTTGAAATTACACCCCCTTGAGTCCCTTTCAAGATAAATTTGTAAATTTTTCGGTAGAAAAATATCCCGGCCGAAGGCCGGTTCCTCTTAAATTACAGGCTCGCTATCGCTCGCCAGGATAAAATCGACACCTGAATGGCACGAAAGGTCTTAATATGGGGTGAAAGTTCTTAAATTGCTAAACTAATGGGGCGAACGTTTTATAATATCAAAAGCAATGGAGCTAAACATGAGGGTGAAAGGGGTCAAGAAAAAAATCCCTCAAGTGGAGATCTCCCCTTAACCATATCAAATAGCTAAAATCATGTTTTTCTCGTCATAACCTCGAGCTCTAGAACAATGAAGAAACATCTGGAGCACAGTGAAGGTCAACCATGATATCAAAGCCATCTACCCAGGCGACCAGGAAGCCAAAAAATTCATTTATTAAAGCTGCGCCTTTCAATTATCCGGAAAATGACCAAGACAAAGGTGGATTTACAAGCGGCGGCCGGTGACTCTTGGGCTAAGTACCGAGACCTGCGTGTTTTTCTCGTGTAAGTTTTTGTCCGTCTTTTCGCCCACGAATTCTTTTACCTACAGTCACTTTAGTTCACACTTAAGAAGAGACGATTCACCACACTTAGCCTAAATAAGGTAAGTTCAACGTAGAGTTCCTTAACCAAAACATAACGTCACCTAGCTTTGCCCTAAACATTCCTTAGCTCAATGTTTACCTTCCTTAACCCAATCCTAGCCTAACCTTAATTAAATGAACCCTTGGTAAACCTTTATTCATCTACCTTGGCCCAACCTTAACCTAAGCTAACCTACGTGAACCAATTCTAAGCTTATTATACCTATCCTATTCGTCTTATTAAAAGTGGGAGTACAGCAATTCGTGTATTGGCAAAATGGCGTGAGGGCGAATGAACAAATAGGCGAAAAATCCGGTAGCCGTTGGTGACACTAGAACCGACAACTTATTATTACTACGGCATTTTGTGGACTAGAAACACGACGTAACATTTGGTACACTAAATGAATAACCTGCAAATAACGAGTCACACAATTCACATCTTCAATAATGGCCCCCTCACGATGTATAACTGTTAAACATACTGTCAAACTATCAATTCAGTGAACATTTTATATAACGACAATTGCAAAATATATCGGTAGTTGTCCTGTATTTGAAGGGTCTTTATATGACACGAATCACGACACTTTCTCAGTGTTCATGCAGGTTGCTAACAAGAGGGAAGTGGGAGGAATAATCGTCATGGTACAGACATAAATACACAAATCCGATTACAAGAGGTGCTGAGAATTATTACCCAAAGCAACATTAATCTTTCGTAAATACTGTCGATAGGGTCACGAAAGGGGGCACTAAATACTCGAAGAGTCTTTGTTCAACTGCTATCAACCTAAGCTACATTTCTTGCAGTGTATTCAAATTACCATCTTCGGTGTCACAATACCTTCAAATTGTCGTGTAGTGATTATTTGAGAGATCATACATTATCCTATATGATTGTTAGTGTTCAATTTAAATGTACTTGTGATGTGCAAACAAGTTTCATATATTACATGTAGGTTTGCATTGAGGTCCATTAATTATTAGTATAACACGTTACAATCATTAATACAATCCAACTCACTCACTACCTCACACTGCCAGACACACACGTAATCTCTCACTCTCTCACACACACACACACACTCTCTCTCTCTCTCACACTCACACAGACACACACACACACACACACACACACGCATGTCCGTCTCTCCCCGCCCTTCCTCTGTCTTTAACGCCCATAAAACAGCCTTACTCCCCGACGTGACGCGGTTGGTATTAAGTACCAGCGTGCCTCAGTGAACGTCCGGTCTAGCCTTAACCCTTTCATTACCGATGCCGTCCTTTTAACTATATTCTGGCTACTTTTAGACGATTATATTCAGTTTATAAAGGGCCTCCAGCAAATTAATAGGCTTCGAACGATCTCACTTAACCATTTTTACTACCACAGATCCTTCTTCTATCTATCTATTGCCTGACGCCGTGATCCCCGAAGGGGTGGCCACGAACGAACTGCCCCATGCACCTGTCCCCAGTCAGTCGACGCCCCTCCTCCCGACCAGTACCTCCTGCATCCATATACTTCTTCACTCCATCCTTCCACCTCTCTTTCGGGTTACCTCTCCCTCTCTGTCCTTCCACGCGATCCTTCTTAAACTGCATATAATCGTCTAAATATAGCTATAATAAAATTAAAATTATGTCGTCGGTACAGAAGGGGTTAAGCACTCTAGTTACAATTAGTGACGAGCCCTGACGATCTGTCAAGGGTTAAAGTTCCGTAAGAGTAGCAGGAAAAATCGGTTCCCGGAAAAATTCTTTGACACGGATAAAATTACAGAACTTGATAATAACTGATATTTTGAGTGAGTGAAGAAAAGACATGGGAAGAAGGACTGAAGAAATGAAGTTAGCGAGGAAGCAAACACCAAGAGAACAAAAAGACTATGACGAATGACAAAGGAATTTCAAGACTGGATTATAAACTGAATTGAGGAAGTAAGGAGGTAAGAAGGAAAAGGAGAATGAGAGGGAAAGAGAGAAAGATGAAACCAAGAAAGAGGTGAACAGAGGTTAAGAGATTACGATATCTGCCCAACACAGAATGAACGGACTATAGACGAGGAGGAGCAGGGAAGAGGAAGAAGGAAAATAATAAAGATGATTGAGGAGAGGAGAAAACGAGAGGAGAGGAAGGATATATGGAAGACAATAGGAAAAGTAGGAAAGAGAGGATTGTAGAGGAGAAGAAAGACGCGTGCAAGATAAAGAAGGAAACGAGTAATGAGGGATAGGTAAGTAGGAAAGAGGCAGTGAGGAGAGGTGAGTAGGAACGGGGGAATGGAGTGGAAAATGGGAGAAGAAAGGAAGGGATGATCAGAGGGGGGAAGGTACGGATGCGAGAAGTAGTGAGGACAAGCATATGCAGAAGTAGGTGAAGTAAGAATAAAGAAGAAGGAGGTGAGAACTGGACAAAGAGCGAGGTGTAGTAATAACAGTGGAAGGAAGAAGAGGCGAGTCATGGGTGGAGAGACCAGGAAGTATAATTTTAAGTGAATCGACTTAATGTGACAATATGTCCATTAATGGTAGCTTCTGAAACCTCAATTCCGCGCTAAAGTCCTGACTTTCCCTCCCACCATCACCCACCCGTTAGAGTCTTTTCTACGTAACCCAGTTCTGGCCATTCACATCGTTTCTCGTGTAGTCGACCTCATACACTGATAACAATAAACTTAGTGTCAATATTCACCTTCTACATTACCGCTTCGAATATCTTTAGTTCATTTGATTTGTACGTTGATACAAAAATTATATAGGTTGGAGTAAATTATACAAATTTACATTATAGTTGACTAATAAAGGCCTTGCCATATGTGTTGTATGAATGTCGAGAACCGTGTAGCATAAACTTTACTTTCCACCCCCATTCCGTCGCCACCACACCACGTCCCCCTCAGCTCTGCATAAAGCTGGCATTATGGCTCGGGTTATAGCTCCAAGGGTGTGAGGCTCAAGGAATATCCAGAGCCAGTTGTAGAGAGATTTCTGGTACCCTTGTTTCTATGTTCGCCAAAATACACGCCGTGCTAAGAGTTCGGTTGTATCTCCCTGGTGAAATTCATTGCGATCGATATTTGAAATGCAGTGACGACAACTAATGATGTTCATATATTTTCGCAGCAAACCCAGACTAAATCGATTATTACCAATTATCTACTTCGCATTTGCATATTAAAGGTACTCCTACGCACTGCTACAGGTCAAAATAAATCAGAATAATTAAGATTCCACAATATAAGGTAAGCAACATGGTGCCTACTATAAGGAAGTCTTCGAGCATTTCTTCTTATAGAGGGCTGTGGAAATGTCACTCCGCCAGACCTCAGCTAAGGAGAAGCCACAATACAATAAGAAACTCACCCGCTTCAAATTACACAGTGGATTGTAGGCACATAGAATTTAGTACGTGTATACCCTCACGCTACAGCCAGAGTAAGGGGGTACACATGTATATTGCACAGCTAGGGTATACACTCTCCAGTCCGAACGTTTTGCTCCAATTAGTGTCTAAAATCGATAAAAATACGACCTACAGATTTATTTTATTTTATTTATGTATTTATTATTTTATCAATATATTGCAAGTTTGTTCTCTAGACCTGGCGAACGATAGCAAGCCGGTAATTTAGGAGGAACCCGCCTTCGACCGGAACATTATTGTACCGACAAAAATATTCCGTTGACTTCTAAGATGGGTCTTGGGGGTGTTTTTCTTTAAGATTAATAGAGGTCTGCAGAGCAAACGAAACAACCCTCCTTAAGGATGATGTAAAATAGATAAAATTCCATTAATGTACCATGACAACGTCAGTGTAAGAGGGGTGAGCTGGAAATAGGAAAATAATAATGGCATATATACTGGGTATTTGGACGTAGAACGTATCAACATATGACTGACAATAAAGACATATGGACGATGATATAATGCAGAGTGTATATTGACAGTAAGTAAATATGGAGGATGATGTATACAAACGTGAAAGTATATTCATTTCAGTGTAATACTTTAGCTCCAGAAAATGTTATCATACGTGTCTGCACAAACAAAGGATATCCGGGACTGCACTATGATATGCAATTACCCCAGAACAATGAAACGCATGGATAAAAATACACAGTCTTATGGGAACTGTTTCTAACTATACACACACACACACTAAAATACACGTTCCGGTACGTTGACAGACATACATACACACAGGTAGATGAACAGACACAGTACACACATACACATTAAAACACACACTCTTGTACGTTGACGACGGACGGAAAGACAGACACAGCAGGACAGGTCGACGTACAGACGGACACACGCGCTCACACACACGAAGGGAAGTAAAAAAATGCAACACTTCCTATTACAGACATTATCCAAGAGTTATATTACATACCCCCCTCCCCCCTCTCTCTCTCTCACACACACACACACTAAAGCCACGTAGGAATAGACAAAAATAACTCTGGTAAATAACACATGGAAAATACAGACACACCATGCACATTACAGTCATCATCCCAGGCTTTATTGCAATCTTACAGCTCTCCTCACAACACACACACACACACACACACACACACACACACACATACACACACACACACACACACACACACACACACACACACACACACACACACACACACACACACACACACACACACACACACACACACACACAGCCACGTAGTTATAGACAAAAACATCTCCGGTAAATAACCTACATCAAACAATCAAATGAACACACATTACAGTCCTCACCGTGGGTTACATTACACTCCTATAGTCACTGTAAGTAGGCGATACATTATGACCTCGAAACTCTGTAACTCAAAAACGACTAGAGTAATCGAGCTAATATTACTACCATTTGGGAAGAGTCAGCCAGGGAATAGATGTGGTAATTTACAGCCAATTTGCTCCAGCCCTTTTTGAGTTACAGAGGATAGAGGTCATGCTTTCTCACCTACTTACAGCAAATAAACTATAGTTAGCCTCCTCACCAACACAAACCGTACAAACAGCCCACGTAGGAACAAGCAAAATAAAAACACCATTACAATAACGATTCCCTGTAATGTGACACTCCTCTTCTCGTCCACACAATTAACACCACTCGTCATACCGTGAAATTATCCTCCGAACACCTTGTATGTAATTTCCTTCCTCAAACACTGACTTGGAAGTCCCCCAGGAGCAGTATCACCACCAGGAGCAGGAAGTGGCTGCTGATGGCCTATTATTCTATTATAACTTCTTGGATTCTCTCTCGGAGTCTTTCTGACCCTCTCTGATTTTGACTGACTCTGACTCTCTTTCTCACACTCACTCTCACCCCCCCCCCCCTCCTCTCACTATCCGCGCACATACACACACACTCACACACACACACACACACGCACTTTGTTTCAACCTTCCTTAGATATATTATGCAATACAGGCCTACGATAAATGTCTAACTCTGCCTTTTTATACACAAGAGGATACTATCAGTAGAATGTTTATGTTCACTTGAATGACGTAAAATAAGGGTGATAATTAATGTTTTGTGGGTAGTATTTCAATCAAAGTTAAGGTAATCTCATCCCAGTTAAAAAAAAAAAATATCTGTTAATACAAATGTTCCCTCAATTACCTATTCACTTAATAACCTGATAAATGTACTTATATTAATAATACACAATCAAACGGCGTCTCTCTCTCTCTCTCTCTCTCTCTCTCTCTCTCTCTCTCTCTCTCTCTCTCTCTCTCTCTCTCTCTCTCTCTCTCTCTCTCTCTCTCTCTCTCTCTCTCTCTCTCTCTCTCTCTCTCTCTCTCTCTCTCTCTCTCTCTCTCCCTCACACCGTCCCGTCCACCTCCTTGCAAGACAGAACAATTAATGCGTCAACCTCTTCCCCGTCAACTGTGGGCCCTGTGTCAGCTACTTGGCCGGACAGTCATTGTGGTCCCGTCCGCCAGAAAGTTGACGGACCTCACACCTGTCCGTCATACCTGTCCGTTATATGGGTTTGGGGTGCTTTTACCCCTGAGTCTTTTCGCCCACGTTCAGAATCGGTTCGCTCACATCTATTCTCTCGTAGCCTTAACCATAGAAGTACTAATCCTAACCTAATTTAACCATAGAAGTACTAATCCTAACCTAATTTAACCATAGAAGTACTAATCCTAACATAATCTAACCTTATTCAATCTAAATCTAAACTTACTTAAGGGGAGATATCCACTTGAGGGATTTTTTTCTGGACCCCTTTCTCCCTCATGTTTAGCCCCATTGCTTTTGATATATATATATTTTTTTTTTTTTTTTTTTTTTTTAAGAGACAATGAACGGAGGAAGGAAAAACACAGATAAAACAAAAAGGTCCATGTGCCTACAGGCATCCTCTATTCATAAAATGTTTGTAACAACTGGATTTAAACATTTGTAGATTGTAAGTTTGTGGAAAGCAATTCGAGGGAAGTGAATTCCAAAGAGTAGTAGCTCTGGGGATAAATGAATTCTGATATGCAGAAGTTCTGCATTGTGGAGGAGAAAGTGTAAATTCATGGGCGCTCTCAGCTGCCCTAGTTCTACGGGGAAAGATGTGGAGAGGCGGCACAATTGAAGCAAGTTCCTCGGAACAATTGCTGTGAAAATATCTGTAGAATAATGCAAGGGATGCAACGTTTCTTCGTATGGATAATGTAGGAAGGTCCTGTGTGATTGCAGGGTTATTGATTAATCTAATAGCTTTATTTTGAATTTTGTCCAACTGCCTCAATGCAACCACTCCACTTCCACCCCACAGAGGTGAACAGTAATCCATCTGAGAACGCACATGACTTTTATATATTACGGCTAACTGCTCGTCAGTGAAGAATTCTCGAACTCTGTACAGGAGTCCCAGTTTTTTAGAGGCATTCTTAGCAATGCTTCTAACATAATGTGTCCAGCTCAAGTTAGTAGTTAATGTTACACCGAGAATGTCAATACTAGGGGAAGTGGGAATATTTACATTTTAAGACATTCGCACCATAATTAAGAACTTTCGACCCATTTCTGCCAATGTTAAGACCTTTCATGCAATTTAGGTGTCGATGATTTCCTGGCGAGCTATAGCGAGCCTGTAATTTAAGAGGAACCGGCCTTTGGCCGGGAATTTTTCTACCGAAAAATGTACACATTTATCTTGAATGGGGGCCTAGAGGGTGACATTTTAAGCTTGATGGAGGTCTAGGGAACTAACTAAAAACCTCCCCTTAATCTAATCTAAACTTATTCAAACCTAACCTCTCCTAGCTCAACCTAGCCTGACATACTTAAACGTAAATGAACTTAAACCAATCCAACATTAAACCTATATTAAACTACATAATTTCTCCAAATTCACCTAATCATAATGGTGAAAGGTAAAGTTAGGAGTCTTACGCTTTGCTGTGCTTTGTCGCAGCGTTCATCTCCGTATGTTTGCGGTGGGGAGATTCCCTGCTTATAACATACATTAACACATTTTTACTTTTCCAGATGGAACGTCACTACGGGTAACTCTAGGTTCCTGATTGTTGAACAGGGACATCAGGTATATTAATGGAGACCACCTTTCCATTTCGTCCTCCTCGGGGATCGAACTCGACTGTTTTGGGTTATATAGCCAGCGTGCTAACCAATGGGCCACATGACATCCTTAGATTTACCCTTATACCGCTAACGATTCAGTTACTCAATAAAGCCTGTGCCGCAATTCAGTTACTCAATAAAGCCTGTGCCGCAATTCCGCATAACCGACATGTGAAACATTCACTGCCCTGAGATGTTTGTTTTTGTATAATAGCCTCAATGGTTAATAATCCATGTACCAAAATTAAAAGTCCCCACCTCTCATCTTCACCTCAATCTACCACAGGTCCCTATAGTTGAAGGTGAAGTTGAGAGGTTGGGAGGTTAATCCTCTAGTAGTCACGATGCAAACCCATTCTAAAAGCCATGACATTTTGACTTGTTGACTCTTAATGACAAAAGGAAGGAATGTCCCCACACCTGTTGGCCTAAACGTACGATGGAGGTAACCTTTGGTGGATTTGATAGTCCCCCTTTTCTCTCCCCCAGTTACAGATATCACAAAACCAGTGAACAAAATAACATTAGCTGGCCGAACTTACATATAGGCGAAAAAACCAGCCTCCGTCACCACCTGCCACTTTTTGAACATGAAGGAGGTTGTGGTGTTGGTTAAGTTTTCATTCCATCACACAGTTTGCTTGCTCGGGTATGTGTGTGCCTGTGGTGGGGTCTTATGATGTGTGTTTACAGAGGGAGGGATAGACGCATGTGTGTGTTTGTGTGGAGGGGGGAAAGGGAGTGTATGTGTTATGAGCTTGAAAGTGTGCCTGTGTACTAAGGTGTATATGTACTGTGTGTAATAATGCATATGTGTGTGCTTGCATGAGTGTGTTTCGTTCACGTGCTTCCATCGTGGCCACACACATCTTCGCCAAACGAGCCACTATGACACCAACAGAATGCCGAGTCATGAACTCCCTGACCTTCATTTGGGTGTAAGCCTTATATTTTTTGCTCCCCCAGTTTTGCAGATGAAATGGTTTAATTAGTCATTTAAGGAAAGGGATGCACCCGAAACGTAAATGTGTGAGTGTGTGTGTGTGTGTGTGTGTGTGTGTGTGTGTGTGTGTGTGTGTGTGTGTGTGTTACAATCACTTCAATTACTCTATGAAATAAGTAATGCAAAAAAAAACGAAATCGCAATTATTCATCCAAACTATATTTACTTCTATACACAAAATTACGGAGTGACACATAACTTATCTGGGCAACTGTACAACAATGGCAGTTGGACGACCTGACCTTGGACACTTATAGGAAGAACAAAAAATAAAAAATAAAAAACATACTTCAAACCACGGGGCTGAGTCAAGTCTATTATTACCAAAAGAATAATCAAAACACGTAACATTTCCGAATAAGAAAAAGAATACCAAAGCTTCAAACTATCTTGTCCCTTTGTTCAAATACATTAATACTGATCATAAGCTTACCTTTTTATCGGGTAAATATTTCAAAATAATTGCAGCAATGTAAACAATATTTAATTATATTATATACAGACTTATAATCAACACACACACACACACACACACACACACACACACACACACACAAAAATATATATATATATATATATATATATATATATATATATATATATATATACTGTATATATATATATATATATACAGTATGTATGATATATGTATATATGTATATATACAGTATATATATATATATATATATATATATATATATATATATATATATATATATCAAGCGGAGCAAATAGTTTTTCTCAATTTTCGTATTTCCTTCAAGGAAAATTGCTGTAAATTATAATATGACCTGCAAGACTACCTCCCTCACACCCCTAGAATACTCACAACTCCCCTTTTCTTTCTTCCTTCTCCCCCCCCCCCTCCATCCCTCTTCTCCTACGCCCCCTTCACTATCTCTCTCCACCCCCGCCCCCCCCCCCCCCGAAAAACTGGACCAATTAAGCCGCCTAATTACCGTACGTCCGCCTGTCGCGTCAGCCCGTCCTCAGGCCTGGTCAAAAATTAATGGAAGGATCAACGCCACCAGACATAATACAACCGGGCTAAACGTTCAGCCCGGGAGAAAATACGATTGTTGATTGGACTTTATTATATTTTTGCATTGCTATTAGTTATATTATTAATTCTGGCGTGCAGGCATGGCCAACGAGTTGTGGCCAAACAAACAAGCTAATATATTTGAACAACTTATGATGACTAGTAGTGCTTGCGTTAGTTTATAGCTTCTACGTGTGACATGAAGATTTGAACGAAACGTTTACATTTAAATACTCGATCTCGTTTCCTTAATTATGTCTACATCTCTGAGATTACAAGTACAGGATTTGTATTTGTTTTCTAACTATTCTCACATTCTCCAATAGCATTCACAATGTATTCAAGTCACCGTGTGACATATATAGCAAATGTCAAACTATTTAATATTATTTCAATAAACTAATTGTAAATTATTATTTCAATAAACTAATCACGAACATGACTGGGCAATATTAGTTATAATTCGTTTGTTGGAATCAAATCTATCATTCTATAACTAAATAAGGATAGACAAGGATCGAAGTTCACTATAAAATCAGAAAAGGTAATCTGTGGATTACGGATGACCTCTATATCCCTAATGGCTCCTTGCTATCTATAAACCTGTGTTGTTAGAACAACCATTGCCAACCACTAACTAACCAAAATCAATGTTCAATTATACTAACCAAAATCAATGTTCAATTATACTAACCAAAATCAATGTTCAATTATACTAACCAAAATCAATGTTCAATTATACTAACCAAAATCAATGTTCAATTATACTAACCAAATTAATGTTCAATTATACTAACCAAGATCAATGTACAATTATACTAACCAAATCAATGTTCAATTATACTAACCAAAATCAATGTTCAATTATACTAACCAAAATCAATGTTCAATTATACTAACCAAAATCAATGTTCAATTATACTAACCAAAATCAATGTTCAATTATACTAACCAAAATCAATGTTCAATTATACTAACCAAAATCAATGTTCAATTATACTTATGTTTCAATAATACCTCTTACTTTCTGGTGACCTAGATGTGTGTGAATTTGTGTTATGTTTGTGTGTGTTCATTGACTTTCTGTTGTGTTGTGTTGTCGCTATTCGGGCTCTGTCTCGAGTCGGCTACCCCCAGAAGAGGGAAAAATGGGGAATGGGCCTGAGTAAATAGATAGATAGATAGATAGATAGATAGATAGATAAATAAATAGACTTTCTGGTTTAAAACAGAAGCTAAGTTTACTGTATTCATGTGCATACATTTTATAAATATATATTCTACAACTGTCTCTGTGTCATAAAAGCCAACCCACACAAAATATATACACTCAGATAATTTGGCAACTAAAATGCATGTCGTCACAGTGAATAGCTTATGAAGATAAATCTCAATATCAGTGTCAGATATATATACTACACAAAACACTCGGAAACCAATTTAAAATTACTATATGTTCAGTAAATGAAGGCGCTAATTAATCTATCGAGCACTAGAGGGAATTAATTTGTTCCAAAGAGATTAATCCTTTCATCCATCAATCTTGTTTATATCAAGTGTATTGTGTATTAGTTTGCCAGGTGCTTAATTGTGGAGGAGTGAACACTTACACTCAATTAAGTGGATACATTAATATTATTATGTATCAAACTCAAACGATTTCGGCCCTGTCACTCTTTGAAATCTGGGGGAGGCACTCGCTGCAGACAGTTATGCCTTTTGTCTCCCTCATTCACATAGAAAAAAATGCGACCCGTATGTAACATCCAAAACTCTTCAGACTGTGGCATTCAAATGGGTGCGTCCTTACTATGGACTGTGACTGTACTTACTAATCATATCGCATCTAATCGATTTTTCAACAGCACACTGTGAAGTTTGATGTTAGTGGACAAAAACTTTAAAGCGAGTATTGAAGTAATTTACGCGGTAGATCTATCTGCGACAAAAATATGTACAACTAAACATCTATCTATCTATCTATTGCCAGACGCCTTACTCCCCTTACGAGGGTGGCCATACACAGAATGCCCCCAAGCGAACCTATTCCCTGTGAGAGGGACAACCCGAGCCAGTTTAGTGAAGGACTTACAGGATTGACCACTCAATTCAGGATCCGTCCGCCTCCGAGGCCCTCTGTGTATCTTGTTAGCACTATTTTTCTACAGTGGTGTTCGGCTAATCCATCCACTAACCTGCCTTACCCTTAGGTAAGCAGTACGGATTTGTATCAGGTTTACTCCCCTAGACAGGTTGCCAACCAAGGCTGACGAGTCCCATCCACCCGGATTTGTATAAGGTTGTCTCCCCTAGATGAGTTGCCGACCAAGGCTAACGAGTCCCATCCACATGAAGCCTTGAATCGTACGTCAATCAGATTAGACACAGTGGCAGGTTTAACTTAGGTAACAAAGATAAGTTTAACCCTGGATATAACTTACCTATCGGGGTGAGCGGTGATGGCGGGTCAGCAACACCACCATCTTCTTCTCTCTTCTGGAAACGGAGACATTTACATTAGTAATGGATTAATTTATACTTGTCGTTATAATAACAGTTACTTGTTATGGATTAATTTTCTGTGATGGCCTGTACTATTACTACTTAGAACATGTAACATATATCATATGAAATATATTATATAGTCATACACCTCACACACAAACACTAGCAACCAAGTACTAGAGAAGGATACTTGTAATATTATTATATGAGACAATAGTCAGATATATACGGTAGGCAGACAGATAGATATAGATAGATAGATAAATAGATAGATAGATAGACAGACAGACAGACAGACAGATAGCCCGATAGATAACTGACACAAACTAGTGACTCAGCTTTTCATGTTTCAGATACAGGTCAATATCACACTTACAATTTTGAAGTAAAAATAGAACATGATTGCTCTCTAAAACCCTGCCTTCGTGCAGACATAACAGACCACCCTCATTACCCAACTTAGCTCGGTCATTTTAGAACGCAAAAGATGTAAAGATTGTAATGCGCCAGAAGGTGAATATTGACCGTGCCTATACTTACCAGTGCATAAACATGCATTCAACCCCGATTAAGAGGGTAGTGCTTGGTTTTTTCTATGTATTAATTTATTTTTGAGTTTCCTTGCTAAACCACCATCAAGCTTAGTAAAACACCCCCTAGACCCCCTTTCAAGATAAATTTGTACATTTTTCGGTAGAACAAGAAAGTTCTCAAAATCGCCAAACTAACGGAACGAACGTCTTAAAACCTCAAAACTAATATGCTAAACATGGGGGAGATGGGGGTTCAGAAAAAGCGAGTAGTACCCCCTTAACCTGCTTGAAACGGACAACAGGTGATTATTGTTTATTGATGGTGCCTATACTTAAGGGGAGATGTCGACTTGAGGGATTTTTTTCTTGACTCCTTTCTCCCTCATGTTTAGCCCCATTGTTTTTGAGATTTTAAGACGTTTGCCCCATCAGGTTGGTGATTTTTAAGAATTACCGCCCCATTCTATAAATTTTAAGAGCTTTCGTGCCATTTAGGTGTCGATTTTATCCTGGCGAGCGATAGCGAGCCTGTAATTTAAGAGTAATCGGCCTTCGGCCGGGACATTTTTCTACCGAAAAATGTACAAATATATCTTGAAAGGGGCTCAAGGGGGTGAAATTTTAATATTGCTGGAGGAGTAGGAAACAAACTAGAAACCTCCCCTGAAACAACCGCGCATTCAACCCCGATTACCCAACTTGACAGGGATAAATTCCTAGTGAGAGAAGGTGATTATTGTGTGTGCCTATACTTAAGGGGGGTCACCGTTTTGTTTTTTATCTTTCTCTCCTTTTCTCTCTTTCCCTGGCTTGTATCCATTCGGCCCCATTCAGCTAACTGTTTTAAGACGTTTATCCCCATTAGGTGTCGATTTCTTCCTGGCGAGCGATAGCAAGCCAGCATTGTATGGAGAATCCGGCTTCGCCGGAGACATTTTTCTATTGAAAAATGTACAAATTTAGCTTCCTGTCAAAACAATAATATATATATATGCTGGCTCGCTACCGCTCGCCAGGAAAATATTGACACCTGGATGGGTGTAAACGTCTTAAAACAGTAGGCTGAATGGGGCCGAATGGATACAAGCCAAAGAGAAAGGGAGAGAAAGATAAAAAAAAAGCGAGGTGGGCTCCCTTAAACAAACACCAATTGAACCCGTATTACCCAACTTGACAGGGATACATTTCTAGTGAGAGAAGTTGATTATTGTCCGCGCCTGTACCATCCGGCATACAAAATATGTAGAGTGAGCCCTCATTACCGGGGCTGACACGGAAATCAATGTGTTTCTCCAGCCCCCGGGGAAGCCAGCCCCGGGGGTCTGTCTGTACGGCGCCTTGGGGCTAACGGCCAACTATTTCATTGTAGTCTACACTCAAGGTTGTGGACCTAGTGTCGTAATGATAAACATGTAGTAAAGGTCGTGCCTCTTCAAAATCGGTCGAAGGTTACGATATATATAAATACATTAATTAATACAGGAACTCAATTATGAAAACATGAAAAAGACGTAGCTTGATTCCACCCACCTTTCTATGCATATGATTTAATGTAATAAATTCTGTTCTACAAAGTGAAGGATTTCATTGTGGTACAGTTGATAATATGGCAACAAAGACACATTTTTATACATGGGAAGGGGTTAACGCTAGCATATTACTTTTATAAAATACACAGGTGTTATGATGTACCAATTCCCCCATGAAACAACACAGACAATGAGAGTTTGAACTCTTTCCTATGGTTGACACTTCTCAACCCAGGCTTGTTGTGTAATGGGTACCAACAAAATCATGAATTTCGTCTTCGTAAGGGCTACCTATTCATATCACATCATACACTAGCTATAATTAAATTGTGAAATAACAAATGTTCGATAAGACAAAAAGTTGTTAAGAACGTGCAGCTACAAAACTCTCTCTCTCTCTCTCTCTCTCTCTCTCTCTCTCTCTCTCTCTCTCTCTCTCTCTCTCTCTCTCTCTCTCTCTCTCTCTCTCTCTCTCTCTAAGCAATATCACCGTTACAGAGAGAGAAGTATTGAACTGTTTAGATAAACTCAAGGTAAATAAAACGCCAGGACCTGATACAATCTCGCCTAGAGTTCTAAAGGAAGCTAAGAATGAGCTCTCCAAACCACTGACATTACTATTCAATAAATCCTTGCAGTCTGGAACTATGCCTGATCAGTGGAAGCTAGCCAACGTAACACCGATATTCAAAAAAGGCAGCAAATCCCTACCCAGTAACTATCGTCCAATTAGCTTAACCTCAGTTGTATGTAAAATGCTAGAAACGGTCATACGAGACAGACTCGTAAATCACTTAGAGGAAAATAACATACTTAAAGATACTCAACACGGCTTTCGTAAAAAACGTTCCTGTTTAACAAACCTCTTAGACTTCTTCCACGATATCCTCAACCTCTACGATGAGAGTAAAGCTGTAGATATTATATACCTTGATTTTCAAAAGGCCTTTGACAAAGTTCCCCACAAACGTTTACTGCTAAAACTAAAAGCGCATGGAATACAAGACGGTGTGTTGAAATGGATAGAAAATTGGCTCAGCAACAGAAAGCAAAGGGTAGTCATAAACGGTAAGGCATCTAAAATGGACCAATGTAAGTAGCGGGGTACCCCAGGGATCGGTACTAGGACCAATTCTCTTTCTAATTTACATCAACGACATAGATGAGGGTCTCACCTGCACAATCTCAAAATTTGCTGACGATACAAAAATTGCAAATAGCGTACTCTCAAAAGAACAAGTTGACGATATGCAACACAATCTAGATAAATTGTCATGTTGGGCCCAAATTTGGCAAATGAGTTTCAATGCGGATAAATGTAAAGTACTACATGTCGGATACCTAAATGAGAAAGCAAACTATTCGATGAATGGCACTCAGCTTAAGAATGTAAACAGAGAAACTGATCTGGGAGTAACAATATCGAGTAACCTAAAACCGAGTCAACAATGTTCAGAAGTTGTTAAGAAGGCAAACAAAATAATTGGCTTTATAGGCAGGTCATTTGAGCATAAATCCAAAGAAGTTATCCTAACCCTTTACAATTCCTTAGTCCGCCCTCTTCTGGAATACTGCGTTCAATCCTGGTGCCCTTATTACCAAAAAGATATAAACAAGCTAGAACGAGTTCAACGTAGAGTTACCAAAATGATACCTAGCCTAAAGAACAAACCATACGAAGAGCGTCTTAGAGAATTAAATCTATTTTCCTTTAACCCAGCGCAGATTAAGAGGCGACTTAATTCAAGTGTTCAAAATCATCAAAGGCATCGACAATATGAACTGTAGTAAGTACTTCACTATCGACCAATCTAATTACACGCGGGGAAACGGTTGCAAAATTATTGGTAAATCTTTTAACTCGCACGAATCTAAGAATTTCTTCTTCAATCGAGTTGTCAACTTGTGGAATGGGCTTCCCCGAGACGTTATAGACTGCAGCACCGTTGATTCATTTAAATTCCGCCTAGACAAATATCTCGCATCAAACCCGCGACTGACTGCGTTTGTAAATGAATAACTTTATCCTCCCCTCAGTTACTAACCCATATGTCCCTACTAACTTCCTAGTCCTGCCACGTTAGTGGCAGGGCAGTAGTTCCCTTTCCAATGTTCCCTTACCCACTCTAAACCACTGTTTGGACACTTGATCCTCAGTGTTTTGGAGGACAAGCAACCTAGAAGGGTCCACTAGACCTGTTGTTTGCTTGATTTCCTTTGTACTCCTTTGTACTCTCTCTCCTCTCTCTCTCTCTCCCTCTCTTCCGCTCTCCTCAATCTCTCTCGTCTCTTCTGGGCTTTTCTCCCGTCTCTCTCTCCTCTACTATCATCTCGTCCTACTCCTTCTGCTCGTCCTCTCTCTCTCTCTCTCTCTCTCTCTCTCCTCTCTCTCTCTCTCCCACTCTTTGCTTCTTTCTCTCGCCCGTCCTCTCTATATCTCGTCTCTTATCTCCTCTCTCTCTTCTCTCCTCTCTCTCTCCTCTCTCTCCTCCCCTCCCTCTCGCTCTCTCCGTCTCTGTCCTGCTCCCCCCTTCCTCCTCTCTCTCGTATCCTCACGTCATCTCTCCCTCTCTCTCTGTCTCTCTCTCCTTCTCTCTCTCACACATCTCTCTCTCTCCATCATCATCTCTCCTTTGCTCTCATCTCGGAGCAGCCCTCTCACTCTCCCGTCCACCTCTCTCCCTCGGCTTGGTCGTCTCTCTCTCGTCTCCTCACTCTCCTCTCTCCGTCTAGGCTCTCTCGCTCTCTCGCTCTGTCTCTCTCTCCTCTAATCAATCTCTACAACTCTCTCTATCTTTCATCTCTTCCGTCCTCTCAATGCCTCTCTTCCTCCTGGTCGCTCCCTCTCTCTCTCTCCTCTCCTCTCTCTCTCTCTCCTCTCTCCCATCTCCCCACTCTCTCATCTCTTCTCTCTCTCTCTCTCTCTCTCTCTCTCTCTCTCTCTCTCTCTAATCGTGACACCGTGGCCAGATAGCCGACACAATGATTTAGGCGTGTGTTTGTGGTGTGGCCACCTCACTCCCACACACACTTGGGGCAGGGAGAGAGAGAATGTGTATGTGTGTGTGTGTGTGTGTGTGTACTGTATATGTTTGAGTGTGCATGTGTTTATGCAAGTCCATGTGAGTATATTCACATGTTTGCGGATAGGACACAGTAAGAGGTATATAACGTGGACACAGTAAGAGGTATATAACGTGGACACAGTAAGAGGTATATAAACGGGACACTAGTAAGATTATATAACGTGGACACAGTAAGAGGTACTATAACGGTGGACACAGTAAGAGGCTATATAACGTGGACACAGTAAGAGGTATATAACGTGGACACAGTAAGAGGTATATAACGTGGACACAGTAAGAGGTATATAACGTGGACACAGTAAGAGGTATATAACGTGGACACAGTAAGAGGTATATAACGTGGACACAGTAAGAGGTATATAACGTGGACACAGTAAGAGGTAATACGTTGACGTCGTATAATATTCTGGATAAAATCTAGAAGTAAAGTCAATTAGCCAAGTCTTATGAGGAACCGTAAATAGTACACGAAATACAAGAAAGAAACCCACGATATCTGTCTTAATGGAGTTTATTTAATGCAAATTTACGGGACAATCTCACACTAGTTAGTCAATATGTACTCATAAAGACACAGTTTGTTGGGGAAGGACAGACAGAAATGTCGATATATAATTGATTAGTATTTAAATCATTATCTGCCTGATTAACTGCATCCAATATCACCAGTTTATGTTCATAAATGTTCACAAAGTATTAAGGGGAGATATCCACTTGAGGGATTTTTTTCTTGACCCCTTTCTCCCTCATGTTTAGCCCCATTGCTTTTGATATTATAAAACGTTTGCCCCATTAGTTTAGCGATTTTAAGAACTTTCACCCCATATTAAGACCTTTCGTGCAATTCAGGTGTCAATGTTATCCTGGCGAGCGATAGCGAGCCTGTAATTTAAGAGGAGCCGGGACATTTTTCTACCGAAAAATGTACAAATTTATCTTGAAAGGGACTCAAGGGGGTGTAATTTTAAGCTTGATGGAGGTCTAGGGAACAACCTAAATACCTCCCCTTAAACACACACAAACAGATATTTTCAGAATGTGTCCCTTAATTGGTTGACGAGAGTTAACAAGAACGCCTATTTACTGTAAATCAGTCATGTTGACAAAGTGTGACTAATTTTTATCGTCACTAAATAAAAATGAAAATATCGTATAAATAGGTGAAAAAACGTCTGCGATTCCAATGAAAACGCCATAAGATAAATTGTATGCACCATAGAACAAAGTAAACAAAAATAATAATAATAATAATAATGAATAAAAAAAATAAAAAAATTAATAAGGAGAACGAGTGAGTGCCGGCCAAATTGAGAAAGGGGAGAGCCGGAGTTAGGAGGAGGAGGAGGCATAGAGGGCAGACATTATACAGAGAGCCAGGGGTCGAGAAGGGATAACCGGGGATGATATACACCAGATGAAACTTTGGTCAACATTAAGGGGAGGTTTCTACTTGAGGGATTTATTTCTGGATTCCCTTCTCCCTCATATTTAGCCCCTTTATGTTATGAGATTTTAAGACGGTCGCCCCATTAGTTTGGCGATTTTAAGAACTTTCGACCTTTTGTGCTATTTAGGTGTCGGTTTTTTCTTGGCGAGTGATAGCAAGCCAGTAGTTTAAGAGGAACGGGCCAGCTTCGGCCGCGACATTTTTCTACCGAATAATGTACACATTTATCTCGAAGGGGGATCTTGGGGGTATTTTTTAAAGTTTGATGGAAGTCTAGGGAACAAACTAAATATCTCCCCTTCATTGGAGAAATATATATACGAGGTAGACTAACCATCTCAATAGTGTGATAACTTTACTCCATATATGTTGGCTTCCAGTTGACGGAATTATTCAGCTGAGGAAGGGTCTGTGAGAGTCAGAGCTAGGTTCATTGGGCTAGTTTATAAATCCAATTGAAAATGGTTCTCCCTAAATTGTAGAACATCGTCTAATGTTAGCAAAATATAATGAAGAAAGACGCCATGTTATTGAAAGGGTTAATCCAAGCAAAAACGTAAATACACTATGCAAGACATTCCATAAACTGTAAATAAAGTAAATTAAAAATATATGCATCAATAATCTAACTAAACTAAACAAAAAATACCATTGCTATGTATCAAAGTACGACTGAAAAACTCCACCAAATTACGAGAATGCAGGGAAATATTGTGATAGAAATTTTGAGAACCCCTTTTCTGCATAATTTAGTATCGGGTATATCTCACGGGCTGAATAAATGCCGAAAAAATGCTGCAGGATCAGGAATAAATGGGTAGAGAGAGAGAGAGAGAGAGAAGGGATGATGAGAGTGGAGGGGAATAAGAGGGGAAGAGGAGGGAGAAAAGGGGAAGAGGAGGGGAAGGGAGAAATATAAATGGTATGAAGTGAGAGGTAGAAAGAGAGGGCTAGGCAGGGAGAAGCGGTAGAAAATTATGGTGATTGAGGAAAAGGAGAGAGAGAGAGAGAGAGATGAGAAGAGAGAGGAGAGGAGTGAGAGAGAGAGGAGTGAGAGAGAGGAGATGAGAGATGAGAGAGCGAGAGAGAGAGCGGAGAGGAAGGAGAGAGAGGAACGGGGGGGGGGGGGGGGGGGGGACCAA